>CM062816.1:1166515329-1167142956 GCA_031772625.1 Pinus tabuliformis | reverse complement strand
TAACACCATATCCACAAGACACGACATATCCATCATGCAGATAATACAGTATGTACATAATGCTACATACACAACATTACACATCAACATAGTTACAACCAATAAATATACAACATGCACAACATATACACAACAATAGCACTGCATATCCAAACTCATACTACCTCTACCAAGCAACCTTGCTTCCAGTGTCTCTCCACCATCCATGCTTATCCTAGCATGTCACAAAGAATATTGTTTTCATTCCGCTGATGTATCCTTCAGCGCTACCTATCATAACATAAACATAGGCATAATACCAACATAAAATATCAATTCATATCCACATGAAACTGACCTCATATATTTTTTTCACTACTCTTCCCATTTGATACCTCATAAACCGGGAACCTCTTCATGTCGTTCACCTGCATAAACAATCATTCCTCCACAAGAATGATCCCTAGTGACCCTGTCAGACAACGAAATAAATACATACATGTATACATATAAACATCAACATAAAACAATCATGATCCTTGATCAACCTGTTAGATAACAACATATATACATACATACATATATGCATATAAGCATTAGAATAAAGCAATTATGATAACAACATAATTACTAGATCTTAAGGTCAAGGTTAAGAGAACTTCCTTTATTCATGCACAACATGAACAACATTACGAACAATAGTTCCCAAGATAGCCAAGGAATCTAACACCTCAAGTCCATTTACTTTACCTTTCTTTTTACCTTTCTCATGACTGTCCTGCCACCATCCATTATCCCAGTGGACCAAACCAATCCAACTGGTTTTCATATTCTTTCCTTTAACTTCCCTTAACTCATGCATTGAGCTTCTTCTAAGTCTCATATTACTTGATGGGTTTCATTCAACTTCTCCCTAGGTGCATTATCTTTCCTCTTTCCCAACCAATTCCCAAGACTCAAAACTTAAAAGACAAGCACAAGAAACAAATAAGAAGAATACCATGAAAACCAATAACAACATGACACCACAACAAAGTGGCAAGGCCTTGCATCAGAAATAAACAAAACCACAAATCAAGCTCAACAAATCACAAATGACCAAAACCATAAGACTAGAAACAAACACCATGACGCCATTCCCACAGGCTTCCAATGCTTCCAAGTGAAAGCTCAACCCGAGCCTCCTTTAAGATTTCATGGCAATATCTTTTGCCATGAAATCCCCTGGATCATATTTCCATAAACACATAAATTTCAGTGCATAAGTGAACATAAAATTACACCAGTTACCTTAACTTGTTGTGCCAAAGATGTTTCCCTACAACTGCTCACACATGGTGACCACAGGTTCCAAGGTTCAAGGTAACATATCTACTAATTTGAAATCAACCTTTACCGAGACTAAAAATCATGACATAATCCATAGTCAACTCATAATCATTAGACATAGTGCTACAACTATCACCTACTAACATGCAAGCACATATCAAATGTCTCAACATATGTGTTAGTATAATCATCTTAAAACAAGATCATTTGAACACATACTCATATTATGCAATTCATCAAACATTCAACCAACTTGCAAACATACCATGTTAAATAAATCAACTAGACAAATCCTTATGTGTTAGTTAAGGAAGGGGAATTGGAAGAACACATCACACATACCTTCCACATTAGCAACAAAACTCACATGAGCCACCCCCAACACTTAGGTAACCAACCACTTAGACCAACTAAAGTTTTAGTGCATCAAACCCCTGGACGCTCCCTTGATATGCGAAATGGTGTGTATTCCCTTGATATGGACAAGGGTGCATATGAGAGGCTCTAGAAGCTTGCACAACAAGGGAAAGAGAGCTTGTAGGGACTTTTTCCCCTAGTGTTGTGCCTGTGACTCTAGGATTTGTGCCACGTTTTTTGGCCCAGAGCCTAGGTCACTATCCAGAACTTAATGAAACTCCCAAAAATGAAAGGTAATCACAAAATAATGATACAAATGTAATTACTTGAGCAAGGACTTGACTGGGCCCGTACTAGCCATGAAAGACATTTCGTAAAACATGTCACAAAGATGCAATCTACAAGTTGAAACAATAGATTGGAGCATAGGGGTCTCATACTTATCTGAGAATCACTAAGAAGCATTGATGCCTCATCACAATAACTATAGTACCATCTATTAAGCCATATATTCATTGTACATAAATTGATCAACCAAACATGATGAGAGCCATACATTTCCATTGTCATAAAAATCATTCATAACAAACATATAAACAACAAAATATCAAGGATATAACAACCATATAAACCGCATATAGTAAAGTATATGTACCCATAACATAACAAGGAAAAAGAGAGCTCTTATTGATGATTGCATAGGCTGACCAAGTATGGGACGTCCATGAACCACCTAACTATAGACTAGGCTTAACCAAATATTTCTTTTAGCCAGTCACTCCCATGCCATATTCCAAGCATGAATGCAGGATATCATGAAACAAATCCATCAAAACCGAACTAGGGCTTCTAGAAGCCAAACCACCTCAACCCTCAACCAGTGATTCCACCTCACGTATGGAGATCACTAACCATCACCAGATCGGTCTTTACCATCGTTGTCTAGAGCTCTAGAGTGTTTGTTCCAACCCGACTTCCAGGACTAGTAACTCAAGCCACAATTTCCACTAGGCTTAGACACCATTTGTCCAACCAAGGCTTCCAGGACTAGTAACTCAACCCACAACTGTCGTCGGGCTTCCAGATTTTCTTTCCAACAAGGCTTCCAAGAGTAGTAACTCAACCCACCAAGGGCTTCCAAAGCATTTCTCGAACTAAGTCTTCCAGGACTAGTAACTCAATCCAAGTTGTTATAGGGATTTCAGAGAATTTGTCCAACCAAGGCTTCCAGGACTAGCAACTCAACCCAAGCTATTATAGGGATTCTATAGATTTTTTCCAACCAAGGCTTCCAGGAACTAATAACTCAACCCAAAACAAAAGGTGCAAGAAAAACAACCCGAAAACAAAAATAAAACCCACAGCACGATGGCTATCCAAGAAATGGAAAGGTTGGGAAAATCCACTATCAATCCATGCAACCCTCCACATCAATGAAAAATAATGACCAATAAACCACATGAATATGCCATGCATGAAAAACGTAGTGAGGAAAACATACATGCAACTAACACCTGCAAGAAGATCCTGATGTAGTTGTTGATCCTAATGTCCTCTTGCGCTTTCCTGCTCTTCCTTTTCATTCTTTCTCCAAGCATCCAAGTATGCCACACTCTCCAATAGTTCTCTAAGAAAACTCAAAGTGTCCAAGAGTATGAGAGAGAGAGAATGGAATGAGAGCTCCAAAATGAACTGAAAAAATATTACACTGACCAAGCCTTCCCACTGACCCTCAGAAGTGCTTTTATCAATGAAGCCTCTATTTTAATTAATTTCCATTATTTTCCTTCATTTTCCTCCTCACATGCAACCTGTGACCTTTCACTTTCCTTTTCTCCTAATTTCCATTATTTTCCTAAATAAATGTGCCAAAAATGTGAATTTCCTTTCCAAACCCTTTTCCATTTCCTTTCCCAATTTCCTTAGACATAATTATAAACCAATGAACGCCCACACTAGGAATTCTCGCCCACCATTTAGCTTGGAATACGTGTCCCATGACCTTGATTTTATTTTTTCCTTTATTAACGTTTACATGGAATTTTGACCAGGGTTGTTAGAGGTGGTTTGTGTGGATGATCGTTTCCTTCCCCAGAGTGTAATGCTTCCATTGTTGACAAGCCTGCACAATGGAATACATCTCTTTTTCATAGGTAGGATACTTTTAGATTGTGTCTCAAAGTGTCTCAATGTGATATGCCACTAGATGCCCCTGTAGAGTAAGAACTGCACCAGTAGCATAGTCGGAGGCATATGTCTCGATATCAAATGGTTGTTGCAGGTCTGGGAATGTGAGCACTGGTGCAAAGCAGAGGTGATGCTTCAACTCAGCAAACACCTTCTATTTGGATTCAGACTAAAATAAATTTTATTTCGCTCCTCCCTTGGTGACTTGACTCAAAGGCCAAGTGATATGAGAGAACCCTAAGACGAACCTACAGTAGAAGTTGGCAAGACCTAGAAAGTTGTGGAGCTCTGTTAGAGTGCTTGGGGCTAGGAAATCCTGAATGAATTTTATCTTGGCTTGGTCCACATGCACACCCCGCTCATCAATGATGTACTCAAGATATTGAACCTAGGTCATACAAAAAGTGTATTTCTCTAAATTGGCACACAACTTGTGTGGCCGCTGGGTTTGGAGGATCTGTCTAATATGGTGGAGGTGCTCTTCCCAACTCTGGCTGAAGATCATAATGTCTTTCAAATAAACCACCATGAATGAGTTAGTGAAGGGTCTCAAGATGTCATCCATTAACCTCATGAAGGTTTTGGGGGCATTCGTCAACCCAAAAGGCATGAAAAACCATTCGAGAAGGTTTTGGGGGCATTCGTCAACCCGAAAGGCATGAAAAACCATTCGAAAAGGCCCTCCTTGGATTTGAAGGAAGTCTTCCACACATCAGAGAGTTTGATTGGTACCTGGTGATAACCAGACTTCAAGTCAATCTTGCTAAAATATTTAGCTCCCTTGAGCTAGTCCAGAAGGTCATCAATCTGTGGGATTGGATGTGCTCTTTCTGCAACAACTCCTAAATTTTCCTCTTGATTTCATCATTCTCTAGAATAGAGTGTCAATAGATCGGTCCATTAGGTAGTGACACGCCCCGGGTCATATAAATGGAGTGCTTGACCTGATAGTGTAGAGGTACCCCCGTGGGTGAGGTGAGGATGTCCTTGTACTCCTCCACAACCTTGTCTGTCTACTGTTGTCGTATAGAGGAGCCCTATCTGGAGGCAGTGACCATAATCTTCTTCTTTGCCTAAGGGCGGATCATAAGGAAAACAAATTTCCCGGTCAGGGAAATGATCTTACTACATTTCTTCGTAGTGATCAAAGTAATGATAGTAGGCGGTGCTACCTCCAGTATATTATACAATTTATTTCCCAAAGTAATAATAATAATAGTGCAGGGCCTAGACTCATAAAAAACATGTCGCTTCCACAAGTATGGCTAGCCTAATAATACATCACAAACTTCAAGAGGAGCAACCTCACATAGTACCTCATCTGTGAAGGGCTTGATGCTATCGGGAAGGTGACACTGTTGGTTGACACGAAGTTATCGCCCTTGGTGAAGCCACCCGATAGTGTACGGTTGTGGGTGTGGTGTGGTAGGTAGGCCTAGCTGATTCACGACCTTTGTTGAAATGAGGTTCTTTTGGTCCCTGTTGTCGATAATGAATTGCAGCGGAGAACCCTTCACCCACATCTGTGAGTGGAAGAGATGCTCCCCCTCCTCTGGATCTTCAAGCTCATCCTTCTAGATCTTGGTGGTGGAAATGGTGGCACTAAGCTTTGCATCGATAATATGCTTCCCCTTATCATTACCCTTGTTGGTTTATGACTAAGAGTCAGAACATGCATTTGATTCAGAAGCCTTCATCTCGGCCACTAGTGACTGCTTGGATTGACACTCGTGTTGTGAGTGGGGCTCTTATGGAACTCACACCATTTCCTTGTGTCCTTGTTTATCTTTGTGGTGCTATTCTTTTCTTTCGGCTTTGTTGGGTTGTCCTAGGTCACCCTGCATTGGATTTTTCCTTTGTTCTGTGTCTTGGGGGCACCTTTCCCTCGCTTCAGATTCACAAATCCAAAGTCTCGTTTCTTCTATTTAAACTTATGCTCGATCTTCATAGTGTATCGATAGAAGCACCAAGCAAGGAGATTTCCACGAATGCCATCTCATCCTATATGTACTTATGTAGACAACAACCGTACTTGAGTACCAAATGCCGCTCATAATCCTTGATACCCAAATTCATGCGAAGGGTATGGAAACAATTTGTGAAATTTGACGCATCTTGGTCCCTTCCCTGCCACAACATGGTTTACTTTATCTATTTATATTCATAGCTCCCGATAGGGTAATATTGTTCCTTGATGGTGTCTCAGAAATAATTCCGATTGGGTGTTGATGCAAACAATGAGGATTCCTTCTCATCCTTTTATTCATAGTAGGTTTCAAACCAGTCCTTGACATGTGGGGCAGCTTTGAGGAATGCAAAATTAATATTTTCTCGATTGGAAGAGTCATGAATTGAAAAATATCATTCCAACTAATTTAACCATATATTTACAACGTCTTCATCTATCTGGCCTTCAAATACGGGAATGTCAAAGTTAACTTGTACCTTAAAAGGTGTGGTGCCTCCAGAGTGGCTGCTGGATGAAGATTCGTCGCGTGTGGGTAACTGCTAAAGGATTTGGAAAAATTTGTCCATCATCACATTCCTTTGTTCCTCGAGGTCTTCCTTGAGCAATATATTGAAAATATCTCCTACCCCTTAGTCTTTCTTTTCTTCCGCCATGGGAGGTAGTCGGGCTTTGCGAGGCTGTTCTTGCAAAGGTTCAACCAGTTTGAGCACTAACTCCTTATAACCTGACTTTGTTAGGGAAATGCAAAGAAAAATAAAGAAAGAGTAGCCCACTCTGATACCACTAGTCTAAAATTATGCAGGAACACAACAAAATACAGATATATGCAAAAACACAGAGAGACAGCATAAATAAAAATTCATTTCATTAATATCAAAGAACTGAAATGTGCTTACATATAGAAATGGAAATAAACTAGCTTGGATGATGGTATCTTATCTCTTAGAAGAGATATGGTAGATACATTCCTCTAAAATGTGTTACAATGAGGTTCAAGGGCCTTTTTATTATTGAAAAATAAGGGAAAATCGTAACTAACCAAAACCCTAACCCTAGGGGTTAGATGGGCTGCCACCTTCCTGGGGTCATAACTTGGTCATATTATCTCTGTTTAGCATGTACAATACCTTGTTGGAAATATCTCTCCGAGAAATACAAGATTTTCCATAGGACCCTAATTATGGCCTTGGACTTGCTAAGAACTACAAACTACACAATTTAGGGGGTCAAAACTACTTGGAAGTTTGGGACCAAAAAAAATGCCACCAATATCCACCAATATCCACCTGGATCAATCTCCCCCCCCCCAAAAGAAATGGTACCTATTTCATGCAAAAATTCCACGAGGTGAGGAAATTTCTATTGAACATCATCCTTCGTGAATCACTTGCCCTAGTGAAGAAGTTGGCATGCTTTGACAACTTGATATAGGTGGATTCTATTTTGGTGAGTGTTCTTGATCTACGTGTCCATGATCCGGTCAGTTCTAGCCTTTCCATGCAGTTTGGGTTTAACTCGTTGGTGTGAGTTGTTCTACAATATTGTATGTGTCCAGTAATGGTGGAAAGTATGGCCGAAGGTGGTCCACATTGAATACTGGGTGCAAGCCAAGGAACAATGGAATGCTGAACTTGAAGGCATTGTCCCTATAGCCTTGGTGATGGTGTATGGCCCATGTTATCAACTGAGTTGGTGGGGGTTGGGCTGTGTCAACCCTTCAACCCAACATAACTATTTCAAACCAACTTTTGGTTGGAAGTTATCCCTTCCAATCTAAGAGGGCCCTCTCAATATTTAAAAAAAAATACATATGACTAACTCTAGTTTTCTATGTGATTTTTTAGGTAAAGGAGTGTGAGGACAACCCCCATTGGGCATGGAGTCAATTAAAGAAAAACAAAAAAAAACAGCAATGTTTTATGGAAGACAAGGCATCTTTGGTTTACTAAAGTGGATAAGGGAATTCACAGTAATCACAACAAATTGAAGGAAGTTGGAGATGTTTGATAGATTTCCAAGTAATCAATAAACAATGAAAATTAATAACAAAGGAGTATGATAGAATAGGACTGAAACCAAAATGAATCTTAGGTTAAAACATAATATGTTACAATTGATATTTCTATTAACTGAAAACAATACAACAATGGTTCTCACATCATCGATCCCCCTTATGCAGAGTTGAAAATCTACATATTTATAGAGAAGAGATCCAATTACATATCTTGCCACTTGGGCCAAATCGGATTCCTTGTTCTAGTGACATGTTCCTACCTGATTAATAAAACTTTGAGACTTCATAGGGATTTCTATTACAATATAGTTCTAATACAAATGGGAGTCGTTTGAACTATTACAATAATTTAAAGTGTGACACTGTATTTTTGGAAACTCAAACATTTGGCCTTTGAATCTATTGTGTTGTTTGCTATTGAAATGTGCTGAAAGTGCCTTGATGTCTTTGTGCCTTGCTATCTCCTTGTTTTGCTACCTTCCGTGTCTTACTACCCTATGTTCTCATGTTCTGTTTAATGACCATACTACTGAAGAAATGTTGAGAAACACCTTTTGGACGTGATGATTTATAGAACGCATCACATAAAGAATCGCATTTGGGGCGGGTTCTTGCACATCGTAATTGCAAGCTAGAAAGATTTCAGGGAGCAGGAACTTTGACTATGATATCATTGATTGCAATATCACAATCAGAGGGAGAAGGGCTATCGATGTCGACATCGGAACTAAAATTGCAATTAGCGAGGAGGAGGGATATCGCAATCAGTGGGCGGAATAATATCACAATTAGCGGGGAATGTGGTGATATGTGATACTGGTAGAGGATTTTTCAATATGCAATATCGGCAGAGAACTGTGATATCGCAATCGGTGTGGGGGGGGGGGGGAGAAGAACTTTATTGCGACAGGCAGTAAAGTTTTTTCGATATGCGATATCGATGGAGAACTGCAATATCGCAATCGGTGGAGGATGTAATATCACAATTAGCCAATAGAGGAGGACTTGGATATGATAATCAACGGGAAGGGATATTGTGATATACAATATCGCAATTGCAATCGGGAAGAGAGACAAGTAGAGATATATGCAAAGGAAAAAGGGAAGTGTCGATACGATTTGAGGGTACAACCTTATAAAAGGATTGTGACATATTATAAAGTATTTCAAAGGGGAATGGGTCAGGACTAGAGTTTGGAAATGGATAAATGCGGCTTAGAGTAGGAAATGGGTCAAGTGAGGGAAATGGGTTATGACTAGAGTTGGAAATGGGTCTGCAGATGAAATAGGATGAGAATATGGGAATATGGGAATTTGTCTGAAACAAATAGAATAGACTTGTGCTTCCTTCTTAATATTCAAATGTAAAACAAAACAACCTCTTTCTTAAAAAGTAACAGATAGATGTAAATATTAGTGGTGGAAAACCTTAACTACAAATTTATTTTTAATGGTTATCATGGATAACATTTGCTCCAATGGGGATGCTGCACCCTTGTGGTGCAACAAAGAACCAACAGACTAGTTGCCTAACCATTGGGCTGATCCCATCCGAACACTGCATTCAAACCCACTTCACCAAACTGAAAAGAAAACTGCAACATGTAATCTAAGGCTGTCGAAGGAAATACTTGCCCAACAAGATTATTTATGTCCTACTCTATCATCTAAAAATCCACCTGTTTAATTCAAGTAATATAAAACCTCCAGTATAACTAGTCAAACAAAAGATTCGATGCTGGGCTGCTTGATTGTGGTTGAAAAAAATCAGTATCAGATCATATATGGGAAACTTAGAATAAAAACTGAATCCATCACTCGAGCTTGTAAATGGAAGAGGCTTCACCTTCACCAATGACTGGAATAGACTTGCAGTAGAACTCATCTCGAAAATATTCAAGCTACTGATCTGGAAGCAGTGGAGTCGCCATGAAACTTCTATCTTCAGTATCTTTTAAGAGTGGAGTTGCCAGGGTAATATCACAACCTTTATAACTTCTGATTTCTTGTTACCCTCGGGAATTAGAAAGAAGACACTCAAAGAGAATCATAGAAAATGATATTTTCGGCTCTCGGAAAATGCACCAAAATGTTATAACTAGGCTAGAACCTATTTTGGCGAGTGTACTTGATCTTCGTGTCCATGATCTGATCAGTTCTGGCATCTTCCAGGTAGTCTGGGTTTAACTCCATTGGTGTGAGTTGTTCTGCAATGTCGAATGTGTCTGACAATGGTGGAAAGTATGGTAGAAGGCGGTCTACATTGAATATTGGGTGCAGGCCAAGGAATGATGGAATTCTGAGATTGAAGGCATTGTATCCTATAGCCTTGGTGATGGTGTATGTCCCATATCGAAGCAGGTGAAGCTTGTTGTTGGGCTAAGAGAGGCGTTCTTTCTGTAGATGTAGCCAAACTTTTTCTCTCACCTCGAGCTTGGGTGGAACTCGATGCTGATCATGTCACTTCTTGTACTTAGCATTGGCTCTATCCAATATTTTATGGACCTACTGGTAAATGTTCTAAATGCACTCAATGAAGCTGTCAGCCATGTGAGCTTCAGACTGGACATGAGCCAAGTCTGCTTGACTAGATGAAAATTGTATGGCCACATCAATGGGACATAGTGGTTGGAATCCCAATCCCACTTGAAAGGGTCTGTGTCTAGTTGATTTATGGAGAGCTCTGTTGTAGCTATGCTACACATAAGGGAGTATTTTATCCTGTGTGTGTAGATGCTTCGAGTTGTACATGCACAAAATGTGTATGACCATCCTGTTGATGACATCAGTTTGGCCATTAGTTTGGGGGTGGAAAGTCCTGGAATTAGTGAGCTTGGTATTCAACATCGACCAGACACTTCACCAAAATGTACTTAGGAACCTGCTATCTCGATCTATGATAATGGAATGTGGATCCCAAAGTGTAACCACACTCATTCAAAGAAGAGCTTAGTAGTGGCTTCTGCCATGATACTCTTCTTGGAGGCCGCCAGAATGGCCATGTTAGAGAATCTGTCGACGACTAGGAAAACACAGTTGTTTCCATGCTTAATAAAAGGAAGGCTCGACATGTAATCCATGGAAATGGATTCCCAAGGTCAACTAGGAGCATGCAAAGGAGTATAGAGGCCTTGATTCTTGATGTTCGGTTTGAAAATGGCGCATGCAGTGCAGGATTGGATGTACTTCCCAACATCTTATGAAAGGTTGGGTCAATAAAAATACTTCTGCAACAATGCCACTATTTTGTCTACCAAAAATGTCCAGTGACTTGACTATAGTGTGCCTCCAAAATCATCTTGGCACGCTCACTTGAAGGAACACAGAGGTGTCCTAGGTGGCATAACAATGCATCATGGAGGTGAAAATTTGGAACTTGATTTCCTTCTAGGAGCGTTTGGTATGTGTTTCCGTGTTCCATATTGCTCTTGTAAAGATGTGGCCATCCTAGAATCTTATGCCCACTAGATTCAGGCATAGTGGTCAACACCATGAGTGGCAGTTAGCTGAGGCAGTATACAACATTGTTGGTGTTGCCCTTCCTGTACTTAATTTTCACATGGAACTCTTGTAGGTATGTGGACCATTTATAATTGTGATTGTTCTACAACTTCTCATGTGTCTGTATGAACTGCAGGGGTTGGTGGTCTATGTGGATGACCATTTCCTTCCCTAGAATGTAATGATTCCATTGACGATAAGCCTGTACAATGTAATACATCTCTTTGTCATAAGTGGGATACTTTAGGAATGTGTTTGAAAGTGTCTCACTATTATATGCCACTGGATGCCCTTGTTGAGTAAGAACTACACCAATAGAATAGTTGGAGGCATATGTCTCAATATCAAATGGTTGTTACAAGTTTGGTAATGTGAGTAATTTCTACATGGTATTAGAGCTAGATTTGTAGAAATTTCCACATAGTATTAGAGCTAGATTTCTAGAAATTTCTACACACAACCTTTTCCATCTACTCTACCCTGTGAAGGAGCACTATCTGGAGGTAGTGGCCACAATATTATTTTTTCCCTAAGGTCAGATCATAAGGAAAACAAATTTCCTGGTCTCGGAAATGATATTACTACATTTCTTCACAATCATCAAAGAAATGGCGGTACCCGGTGCTACCTCAAGTATCCTGTACAAATTATTTCCCAAAGTAATAATAACAATGCAAGGCCTAGACTCATACATAGCACGTCTCTTCCATGAGTATTGTTGGCCTAATAATCACACAATACCTCATCTGTGAAGGGCTTGATGCTGTAAGGAAGGCGACAATGTTGTATGACGCAAATATCTTATCCTCGGTGAAGCCACCCGATGGTGTATGGATATGGGTGTGGTGTGTTTGGTAGGCCCAACTACTTCACAACCTTTATTAAAATTAGTTTCTTTTGGCTCCTTCTATCTACAATCAAGTGCAATGAAGAACCCTTCATCCACATCTTTTAGTGGAAGAGTTGCTCCCCCTCCTCTGGATCTTTGGGCTCATCCTTCGGGATCTTGGTGGTGGCAATGTTGGAACTACACTCCACATAATAATCAACTTCCTTTTGTCATCCACCTTGTCAGTTTATGACTTAGAGCCAGAACATGCATTTGATTCGGAAGGCTTTAGCTCGGCCACCAATGAATTCTTTGATCAACACTCACTTGTGTTGTGAGTGGGGCTCTTATGGAACTCCCATCATTTCCCCGTGTCCTTCTTTGTCTTCGCCGTGTCATTTTTATCTCACAACTTCGACAGGTTTTCCTGGGATATCCTGCCTTGGATTTTTCCTTTTTTTCTAGGAGTGCCTTTCCCTTACTTCAGATTTGCAAATCCAAAGTATCAATTCTTTTATTTAAATTTTTTCTTGATCTTGAGAGAATATTGATAGGCAGTAGCAAGCGAAGAGATGTCTAGGAACCTTTTCCTGGATGTACTTGTGTATATAGTTGCGATACTTGAGTACCAAATTCTACTTAGAATTCTTGATATCGAGCTTCATGTGAAGGGTATAGAAAACATTTGTGAACAAGGACACATCTTGGTCCCTTTCCTGCCGCACCATGGTCCACTTTATGTATTTATCTTCATAGCTCCCAAAAGCCTATTATTGTTCCTTGATGGCATCTCAGAAATAACTCTAGGAGGGTGCAGCTGAAAATAGAGAGGATTCCCTCTCGTCCTTTTGTTCATAGTAGGTTTCCCACTAGTCCTTGACATGTGGGGCAACTTTGAGGAGTGCAAAAGTAATATTTTCCTGGTTCAAAAAGTCATGAACTAAAAAATATACTTCCAATATATTAAACCATTTATTTATGGTGTCTTCATCTATCTAGCCTTCAAATATAGGAATGTAAAAGTTAACTTGGTACCTTAAAAGGAGTGGCACCTCTAGAGTTGTTGTTCGATGAATATGTATTACCTGTGGGTAGTCATCGAAGGATCTAGGAAAATTTATCCATCATCATGTTCCTTTTTCGCTTGAGGGATTCCTCGAGTAATATTTTAAAAGGATCTCCTATCCCCTCGTCTTTATTTTCTTTAACCATGGGAGGTCGTCAGGGTTTTCAAGGTTGGTCTTGCAACAGTTCAACCAGTTCGAGCATTAACACCCCTAAAGCCTGACCTCGTAGGGGGACATGCAAAGAAAAACAGAGAAATAATATATCGCTCTTATACCAATGATCTAGACTTATGCAAGAATGCAACAAAATATAGATATTGGCATAAATATAGAAAGGTTGCAGAAATAAAAATTCATTTCATTAATATCAAAGAACTCTAATATGCATACATACATGAATGGAAATAAACTAGCTCGGGCGATGGTAGCTTATATATGAGAAGAGATGTGGTGGCTACATGCCTTTGAACTATGTTAAAATGAGTCTCAAGGGCATTTTTATTATTGAAAAACAAGGGAAAACCCTAACCCCAGGATATGGATCTCCAATAGTTTGTGGGCTCAATTGGGGTTAGTTAGGAAGCCAACTTCTTGGGGTCCTAACTTGATCAAATTATATGTGTTTGGCATGAACGATACCTCGTTTGAAATATATCTCTAAGTAATATAGGATTTTCCATAGGACCTTGCTAAAAGCAATAAGCCTAATGTGGACCTCTAAAAATGTCGTTTAGGGGGTCAAAACTGCTCCAGAGGTTCAAGACCCAAAAAAAATGTTAAAAATAGTAAATGTTGCTATAAACAAGGAAACTAATGAAAATAACTAGAGGTATAGGTGGAATAGGTGGGTGGCCACCAATATCCACCTGGACAGTCCTCCCCCCTTAGGAAGCGATGGTACCTATTACATGTAGAGCCTCCATGAGGTGAGGAAATTTCTGTTCAACCTGGTCCCTAGTGAAGAGTTGGCCCACTTTTACAACTCGATATAGCTAGATCCTCTATTGGAGAGTGTTATTGATTTGCATGTTCATGATCTGATCAGTTGTGGCATGTTCCATGTAGTATGTGTTTAACTCCATTGGTGTGAGTTGTTCTGTAATTTCGAATGTGTCCAACAATGGTGGAAAGTATGGTCGAAGGTGGTCCACATTGAATACTGGGTGCAGGCCAAGGAATGGTGGAAAGATGAGATCGAAGGCATTATACCTTGGAACCTTGGTGATGGTGTATGGCCCATATCGAAGTGGGGGAAGCTTGCGGTGGGGCCTAGTGGGGCATTCCTTCTACAAAAGTAGCCAAAATTTGTCGCCCATCTATAACTTAGGTGGCACCCGACACTGGTCATGTCACTACTTATACTTAGCATTAGCTCTATCCAATATGTCATGGACCTACTGGCGGATGTGCTCAATGAAGCTATTAGTCCTGTAAGCTTTGGATTGGACATGAGTTGAGTCTCCCTGAGTAGCTACAAATGGTATGACCACATGAATGGGACATAGTGGCTGGAATCCCAATCCCACCTAAAATGGTTTGTGGTTAGTTGAGCTATGGAGAGCTTTGTTGTAGCTATGTTGGAAATAAGGGAGGATTTCATCCCATGTGCGTGGATGCTTCAAGTTGTACATGCAAAAAATGTGTATGATCATCCTATTAATGACCTCTATTTGGCCATCAGTTTGGGGGCGGAAAGTCATGGACTTAGTCAGCTTGGTATCCAACATTGACAAGAGACGTCACCAAAATGTACTTAGGAAACTGTTATCCTGATCTGAGATAATGGAATATGGGATCCAAATGTGTACCCACACTCATTCAAAGAAGATATTAGTAGTGGATTCTGCTACGATACTCTTCTTTGAGGCCGCTAGAATGACCATCTTAGAGAATCTGTCGTCAACCATGAAAACACGGTCGCTATCGTTCTTAGTAGAAGGAAGTCCCGACATGTAATCCATGGAGATGGATTCCCAAGGTCGACTAGGAGTACGTAGAGGAGTATATAGGCCTTGTTTCTTGATGGTCAGTTTGGTAATGACGCATGCAGTGAAGGATCATATGTACTTCCCAACATCCTGTCGAAGGTTCGACCAATAAAAATACTTCTGCAACATTGCCACTATTTTCTATGTGTTTTCTCTACCCCGAAATGTCCAGTGACCCAATTGTGGTGCGCCTCCCAAATAATCTTAGCACACTCACTTGA
This sequence comes from Pinus tabuliformis, assembly GCA_031772625.1. Taxonomy (NCBI): domain Eukaryota; kingdom Viridiplantae; phylum Streptophyta; class Pinopsida; order Pinales; family Pinaceae; genus Pinus; species Pinus tabuliformis. The sequence continues at coordinate 1,167,127,515 of CM062816.1, read as the reverse complement.
AGGAAAACAAAAGTGTCTCATTTGGAATAACAGTGCATCATGGAGGTAAAAATTTGGAACTTTCTTGCCTTCCAGGTTCATCTGATATGTGTTTCTGTATTCTGGATTGCTCTTGTAAAGATGCATTCACCCTGTAGTCTCGTTCCCATAAGAGTCGATCACAATGGTCAGTGAAATGACAGGAGGTCTGCTGAGGCAGTCTGTAACAATGTTGGTGCTTCCCTTCCTGTACTTAATGTTCACATGGAATTTTTGCAGGTGTGTGGACCATTTTTGATGGCGATCATTCTTCAACTTCCCCTATGTCTATATGAACTGCCAAGGTCGGTGGTTTGTGTAGATGACCATTTCCTTCCCAAGAATTTAATTCTTCCATTGTCGACAGGCTTGCACAATGGAATACCTCTTTGTCATAGGTAGATACTTTCGGACTGTGTCTGAAAGTATCTCACTTTGATATGCCACTGAATGCCCCTGATGAGTAAGAACTACACCAATAACATAGTCATAGGCATCTGTCTCGATCTCACATGGTTTTTGTAGGTCTGGTAATGTGAACATTGGTGCAAAGCAGAGGCGATGCTTCAATTTAGCAAATGCCTTGTGTTGGGATTCAGAATAAAAGAACTTTGCTTTCACTCCTCCCTTGGTGACTTGACTTAAAGGTCAAATGATATGAGAGAACCCCAACATGAACCTGCAGTAGATGTTTGCAAGACCCAAAAGTTGTGGAGCTCTATTAGAGTGGTTAGGGCTAACCAATCCTGAATTAGTTGTATCTTGGTTGGGTCCACATACACACCCCGCTCATCAATGACGTGCCCAATATATTGAACCTTAGTCATACCAAAAGTTCATTTTTCCATATTGGCACACAACTTATGTTACTCCAGGGTTTGGAAGACTTGTCTATTATGATGGAGGTTCTCTTCCCAAATCTAGTTGAAGATCAAAATCTCATCCAAATACACCAACACAAATGAGTTGGTGATGGGTTGGAAGATGTCCTCCATCAGCCTCATGAATGTTGCAGGGGCATTTGTCAACCCAAAAGGCATGACCAACCATTCAAAAGGTCCCTCCTTAGATTTAAAGGTAATCTTCCACACATTGGAGGGTTCGATTAGTATGTGGTGATAACCAAAATTCAAGTCAATCTAGCTGAAATATTTGGCTCCCTAGAGTTGGTCCTGAAGTTCATTAATCCATGGGATTGGATACCTATTTTGGACAGTGATCTTGTTCCATGCCTTATTTTTAATATAGAGTCTCCAGGTCTCTCCCTTATTTTGTACCAACATGATCGGGCTCCCACATGGTGACGAACTTGGCTTGATGTTCCATTTCTGCAACAAGTCCTAAATATACCTCTTGATTTCATCATTCTCAAGAACAGAGTAAATAGATTGGTCCATTGGGTAGCGGTGAGCCCGGGGTCAGGTCGATGGAGTGCTTGACGTAACAATGTAGAGGTACTCATGTGGGGGAGGTGAACATGTCCTTGTACTCATTCATAACCTTGTACATATGCTGCCACTGTGCCAAGGATCTCTGTCTGGTGTGAGTGGCCACAATATTCTTCTTGCCCTTAGGGCAGATCATAAGGAAAACAAATTTCCCGGTCTATGAAATGATCTTACTGCATTGCTTCATAGTGATTAAAGAAATGGATGTAGGTGGTGCTACCTCCAGTATCCTATACAACCTATTTCCCAAACTAATAATAAGAGTGCTTGACGTGGACTGACACACATCATGTTGCTTCCACAAGTATGTATGACCTAATAATACATCACAAACTTCAAGATGAGCAACTTAACATAGTACCTCATTAGTGAAGGGCTTGATGCTATAGGGAAGATGACACTGTTGGATGCTGCAGAGATCTTGCCCTTGGCGAAGCCACTCGATGGTGTATGGTTGCAGGTATGGTGTGGTCAGTAGGCCCAACCGCTTCATTACAAGTGATGAAATGATGTTCTTTTGGCTCCTGCCATCAACAATGAACTGCAGCGGAGAACCCTACATCCACATTTGTGAGTGGAAGAGCCACTCTTCCTCCTCAGGATATTTAGGCTCATCCTTCTAGATCTTGATGGTAGCAGCAGTGGCATTAGGCTCTACATTGATAATATTCTTCCCCTTGTCATTCCCCTTGTAATTTTTTGACTCAGAGTCAGAACATGCATATGATTCGAAAGACTTGAACTTGGCCACCAGTGACTGCTTGGCTCAACACTCGTGTTGTGAGTGGGTCCCTTATGGAACTCACATCATTTCCTTGTATTCTTCTTTGTCTTCGTGGTGCTATTCTTTTCTTGTGGCTTTAGCGGATTTTCCTGAGTAACCCCTCCTTGGATTTGTACTTTGTTATGTGGTTTGGGGGCACATTTCCCTCGCTTCATATTCACATATGCAAAGTCTCGCTTATTCTATTTAAATTTATGCTAAATCTTGATAGCGTATCGATAGGGGGCGCCAAGCGAGGAGATTTCTAGGAACTGCATCTTGTCCTAGATGTACTTGTGTAAAAAGTCATGGTACTTGAGTACAAAATTTCGCTAAGAATTCTTGATACCCATATTCATGGGAAGGGTATGGAAAACATTTGTGAACTCGAGCACATCTCAGTCCTTTCCCTACCATAGTGTTGTCCAATTTATGTACTTATCTTCATATCTCCGGACAAGGTAATATTATTCCTTGATGGCATCTCAAAAGGAATTCCAAGTGGGTGCAACTGAAAGCAGTGAGGATTCCCTCTCGTCCTTTTGTTCACATTAGGTTTCCCACTAATCCTTGACATGTGAGGCACCTTTGAGGAGTGTAAAAGTAATATTTTCCTGATTGGAAAAGTCATGAAATGAAAAATATCCTTCCAATATATTTATCCATCTATCTTCGATGTTTGTATCTATCTAATCTTGAAATATGGGAATGTCAAAGCTAACTTGTACCTTAAAAGGAGTGGTGCCTCTAGAGTGGTTGCTCGATGAAGATGCGTCGCCTATGGGTAGCTGCTGAAAGATCTATTAGTGTCAGTCTTTACAACCTTCCTCCAGTGATCAAACATGCTCTTACAAAGTGATTTTAATGTGTCAAGGTCAAATTTTGTCATTTCAATGAGTCTTCAAGCAAAATTTGGTCACTAGGCATTGGGTCTAGGGTTTGATTTTACCCTTGTCAAAGTTGTCCAAATGTCGGTCCATGTCACATTTTAGTTGAGTGTACCATCATTCAGAGAGTTTTCATTATCATGTCAAGTCCCACTGGGTCATTTTACACCTTCTTCATGCTTCAGTTGCGCTTAGGTAAGGTCATTTCCCTCTCCTAGGGTTTTGAAGGCAATTTCTCTTGGACAACCAAATCATTGGAAAAACTTGTATTTGGATGTTCATACACCTTCCCCTATCCTTAAAGTACCTTATCAAACACTTCCCATCAGTGAGATCCCCCAAATTCCTCATTTTCGCACAAACCCTAGTTTCTTGCTACAACCTGGCAATTTTCTAGGTTGGACCTGTGTTTTGCCCTTTTGGACCCATTCCCCTCACTCAATTTCAGAGATTCCACTTTCCCCTACATCCTAACATCCCTCCCTAATTCCCAAAATTTCCTGAAGAATTTAGAAGCTCCCTATCCCCTTCATTTCGCTTCATTTCGACAAATCCCTTGTTCCACACATCGGGGTAGGTTTCACTCAAATGATGTTTTTGAGAAATAAAAGATGAATTTATGAAAAATGAGAGCAGTTTTTGTCCAAAACAGGCCATGGAAGAAAAACCTCATTCAAATTTTACACAGGTGTCATTTTTTTAGAGAAATGTCAAAAATACAATTGCCTCAGGAGAATTGATGCACCTCTAAAGTGACCTTGGGAACATCAATTTTTCTCCTAGCTAAATTGGCCAAATGACTTTCTTGATAGGTCAAATGATAACTAGACACAAATATCTTTCCAATGAGCTATCATGAGCTCAATTTGGAGTTGAGGAAGGCAGTCAAAAGTTGACTGTAACAGAACTCTGCCTTGAGGCAGTTTCACTGGGCACATTTTGACCAATCATGGGAGATTTTAATTTTGATAGGGAAAATGAACTCCAAATTGAAAAATTCTAGTTATGATGGAAAGTAGACTCAAATTCCTTTCCAACGCACTATCTTGTGCCCAATTTGGAGACCGGGAAGGCCTCCAAAAGGCACCTGGAAAAGAGCGTGACGCACAGAGGGAGCACGATGCACTGGGAGAGATTTTCCAGTGTAAAATTTACACTGGCGCGACACACACAGAGAGCGCGGAGCATAGGGAAAAAAGGGCCTGAAATTGTGCCAAATTGGCTCAAATTTCTTGTGAAGCCCATCAAATTGCAAGGTAGGCTCCATAAACTCACTTGTGCATCAAATTTGATAGAGATATAATGGTTTATTGCCTATGAGTGAATGCAAAAAGTTTCATATAGCAAACACAAGAAGACATCAAAGAAAGACTGTTCTGCTAGGGTTTTTGCTACAGTGTTGTTGCTGCTTATTATTCCTACCCTACCCCTGCTCCTTATTCCCCTATTCCATTGTCCCCATAATCATTACCCTAACATTACCAAGATCATACTCCCTTTTCCCTCCTCCTATTGCTCAATAAACACAAACCCTACCTTACAAACCCTAAAACCCTACCTTGCTAAAAACCCAAACCCTACCCTATCAAAATACCCCAAAAACCCCTGTATATCCCTAAACAAAATTCTCCTATAAACCCATATTCCCCTTTTCATCATTCCCCTCCTAACAACTCCCCTGTTTTATTGTCCCCTTGGTGACAGATTTTCAGAGCATCTATCAGTTTCATTGGATTCAGAGGACAGCATAAAACTCAAGGTACAAGCAACAGTAATGGCATCAGAAAATTCATCAGAGTATGAGGAGGGGACCCACAGAGACACATCTTCAGGAGAGAGGCCCCATAGGAGACATCATCGGAGTGGCAGACATCTTAGAGATGAGCCAAGCACCCTCACTGAGCTGCAGGCATGCCCACTTGCCATGTCTTGTTTTCAGCACTTGGCATGCTATGAATTTTTTCAAAGGGTGGAAAATGTCAGAGTCCATCATGCGTTGGCCCACCTTTTTTCACTTCATCTACAGGGAGGCCAATCTATCCTGGCTAGGGTCACTTTCACCTTGACACCGGAGGCTATATCAGTAGCAACAGGGATACTAAACATTGGGGAGCAGTGGCATAAGAAGAAGAAGGTGGAGAGGCATCACTATGAGCCTTACGTTAAGGACAGCTGCTTGAGCCAGCTCACTAGAGTTTTTCCATTCAGGTTTTTGAGGGATGAGTATGCCCTACTCATGAGATTGATCATGAAGTATTTCAGTTGCAAGGGGAGGTTTTCTCGCCTTTATGCCTATCACATCCGCTTGCTCATGCACTTCACCAGGGTGAGGATGATGAGCCTCCCATTTTTCATCTGCAACAACATTGAGAAGATGAAAAACTTCATGCAGCGCAAGACCCCACGACAACAGCTAAACAATGTATATCATTTTTCTCTCATCCGGATTTTGGTGGACCATCAGTTGGGATTACAGGGTATTGCTTGGGAGGTCTTCATCTCCCGTGATTTCTTCAGCGCTCCACCGGTGATATTAGAGGCAGAACATGAGGTGGGAGGTCCTTCACATCAGTCTGAGAATGAGTTGGGAGGTCCTTCACATCAGTTTGAGCCTGAGATGGGAAGTCCTTCGCACCAGTTCGAGCACCATGAGACTACCATCATGCCAATGTACATCACATACCAGAAGGGCAGTAGACCATTGTTCGCAGCAGCAAAGCGAGTGTTATCTCCACCCGGGGTGGAAGGGGCCTCGATTCCGCCATCAGCATCACACGGGCAGGGTAAGGGCAAGGAACCGGTGTAGGAGGAAGGGCCATCAGGCGAGCAGGAGACCGAGTTTGTTCTCCTCCAGGAGGATGAGACAGATGCAGAACCAACCAACGAGGAGCTTATAGAGATCATCAGGGAGCAGCAATCAGAGATTGAAGACTTGACCATTGATTTAGAAAGCGCCAAGTGGAACATGAACTACCTGGAGTAGAGAAACAAATAGCTTGAGGACCAACAGACGATCATGGAGCTGCAGAACATCCGTGAGCAGTGCCAAGCTGCTCAATGAAGAAGGGTTTCGCTCACATCTTTGGAGCAAGAAATCAATGAAGACCGGGAGTCCAACCTTGAGAGGGTCAACATGCATTTGGAGAGGCTATTGGAAAAAACAAACAGGAAGAAAGACATGCTGAGGTGCGTGACTCATCACTACCAGGCCCGAAACATCTGTTCCAAAGCGAGAATCAGGAGCTTAAAGGCAAAATTGAGCAAAGCGACAAAAGAGGCAAAGGAGGCAAAGGAGACAAAGGAGCAAGATTGGCTTCGAATCTTGGCCGAGGCTTCCTTGGCACAACAAAGCACTTCATAGGGAACCTCCAGCCCAAATTTCAAAAAATTTGGGCAAATTTTGGTCACAGGCAAATTTTTTGGGCACAAAACAGGAAATTCCTCCCTATGCGCCGCGCCACTGGCGCGACGCTAAAAATATATAACTCTGATCGAGGAATGGCTTGCATATTTGGATTCAGCATCAAAAAATACTACTACTGGTGTCCGGGCTAGAAATTTTGACAAGTTTTGGGTCTCCTAAAGGTCAAAAAACACCCAAAAATGGCCTCTCTGCCACTTTTTTGACACACAGAAAGAAGTCTTGGGAGAATGAAGATTTGGAGGGGAAAATGAGCTTCCTATTCAGAAATTCCAGTTGGGTTGGAAAGTAGACAGGACAAAATTTCCAACAAGCCCACTTGGGCACATTTTGGACACCTGCAAGTGCCCCAAAATAGGCTCTAAAGTGGCGCGACGCACAAAGAATTTGGCGCGGCGCATAGAGGAAAAAACTGCCAAATTGCTCCCGTTTCGCGAAATTTCGGGTCGCGACTTCTCCAAGTGGGCCCAGTCATCTACTCTTCGATTTTTTGGCACCAAAGGTGGATTTTAAAGAGTTTTCTCTCCAGGTGGGCATCTATCCAAGTGGCAAAAGAATGCAAAGGGTCACCCTAGCCAAATGTCATGCTTGAGAGCGCTGCACCTGTAGTTGATGGGTGGCTCTCCATCTCCTTTTCGAAATGATTTGAGTAACTTCCCAACCACTGGGTGTTCCATCTCTTCTCTACACTTTCTATATATTGTATGCAAGTTATTTGAAAAGGGTTGGCTGGCTTGTAACTTCTGGGAGACTGTGGGAAAGAAACTCTGTTTCTGCACTAGGTACTTTTGACAGAGAACTAATGAAAGGCAGCGACTCTGTTTCATGAGATTCTTGTGGTCGCGAGTGTAGCAACTGTGTTCTTATGTTCCATATGTATCTTGTTATGTTTCATATTTCATTTCATGCTTCATTTCAGTGAAATTTTCTAAGTGAGATTAGGTAGAATTCAATTTATATTGCTTTGCTTGTGGGAAAATTTCATGTGCAGTGTTACTCTTCTGTTGAAAAGGATTCATGCGACCATGCCCTTTTCACTCTCTTCAACAATCTTTCCATTCCACGTTACCTTAAGCCAAAATTGCTGCACTTGCCACCTACCTTGCCTCACGGAATAATCTGTGCCTTCATATTCGATTCTCTGTTCTTTGTTGAGCGCCAGTCCCATATACATCCCAGAAGCTGGGTCACTTCATAAAATCTTTTCCAAAATCCCTTTTCACTTAGTAGCCTAAGGTAAATATTGCATTGTAAGTCATCTCAGACCATTTTTCTTATCCATTCACTGAGCGTGACTTTGAGAGAGCCCTCTCCTGCTCTGGTAGGGCTAGCTACCAGACTGAGCATGGTTTGTGGTTACCCTAATTTTTACCTTCCTTCATCCTGAGGCAAATTTAGGTGCTAACATAGTGGCGACCATACTGGGGAACGAAATGGTTTACTTGTAGATTGTTTTTCCCCAGTACATATCTCAAGTTCAGAGTTAATTGTTGATGGTGAACAACGATCAGACATAAGAAGACGACTGAAATCATTCACCTGGCGACTCCATTCACTGAAGAATCCATGCAATCAGTCCTTCATGGTGACTCCATTGCAGAGGGATCAGTAGCATTGAGATTTCTTAAGATGGATCAGATTGCAAGAAGATACGCTCCCATGAGCCGAGATCACATCCCAGGTTTTCCAAATAAAATGCCCAAGGTAGATTGGTCAAAGAATTTGCCTGTGTTCAGAAATGTGGAAGGTAATGATGCTGCTCTTCATCTGGTGAAATTTCACATTCACGTGCATAAATTAAAGATCGATTTTCCTGAAGACTGTTTGATGAAAATGTTTATGGCTACTCTGGAAGACGAAGCCCGATCTTGGTATGAAAGTTTGCCACCTGCTTCCATTTATTGTCTAAAGGATTTTCATTCAATATTCTTTGAGAAGTATAGAGAATCTTATCCATCATTAAATCTAGTTCATGACTGTTGCAAACATGCTTCTACTTTTATTGAAAACCTTGAAAAATATTATGAAGATGATAATTTCATGGATGATGAGATCATGGAAGCCCTGTATGAAAATCCCTTTCAGCAGCGTAAAGATGATCATGAAAATTCGCAGCATGATCAAGATTGTAGTATGGTGGAAGATGAAAGAATTTTGCATCTTGACAGTCAACATGAATTATATGAAATAGATCAGTAGTTTGAAGAGTTCCATATGGCTGAAGTTGATGAAAGAAAAAGTGTCGGTTCAGATCTGTCAATAGGAGAAGACGACATGCAAGTAAGTTCAGTTCTAATTTTAGAATGTGATAATGTCAGGACAGCTATTTCAGTTCTAGATTTAGACTGTGATGACCAAGAATGCCTAGTACAGAATCCTATGAAAGAGAACTCTGCTGTTGAAATCATCTGGTATGAAGAAGACAAAGTTTTGGATCCAAATGTTATCAGTTCATTAGAATACAACCTTCATGAGGAGGTAATCTAGTCAGTGTATGAAAAACAAGATCATACCTTCATTTAATACATTCACACCACAGAAGATCAAAACATTCATGATTTCCATTCAGATTCCTCTTCATATGTTTCATGTGTTGAAATGTTTTTCCAAGAAGATATCTGCTCATCTACCTGTTCAGATTTTTTTGAAGCCCAGGAGCATAGTTTTACTGAAGCAAATGATGAAGGAAATCAAAATTTGAAGCAAAGGACACCTTGTTTCTTCAGCAGGAAGAAAGACTTCATGTTCTTCAAGATCCAATGGCAGATTTACTGCAGTTAGTTGTGAAGGTGATTATTGCAGTATTCGGTGATGAAGGAGATCAGGGTCAATTAGTTTTTTGGATGCCCAGTTACAAGTATCTATTGTTGACCAGAAGATTTGATCAGGAGAATCAATCAAAGAGGAATCTACTTGATTGGTTACATTGGAAGACAAATTACACATGATTGTACATATTGCATTAGTACGCAGGTGGCTGTCATCTTGATTTGAAACCCTCGAATCGTGATGGACTGCTGCCATTGAACAAGCTTTGTAAATACTTGTTTTAGTTAAGTCAGTCATGAGTCATTTCCTTTTGCATAGGGTCAAGTTTTTCAGTCATTTCAGTTCGCATTGAGTCAGTTTGAGTCAAGTTTCAGTCAATAAATTGAGTCATATTGGTTTGTCGGAATAATGGACTCCATAGCCCAATGGACGAAGGCACTGTTTGCTCACCCAAAGGTCTGCAGTTCTTGGCACCTTCAAGGAGCTGCCATCCCTATTGGAACCAATGTTAGTTTCAGTCTTTACAGCCTTCCTCCAGTGATCAAACATGCTCTTACAAAGTGATTTTAATGTGTCAAGGTCAAATTTTGTCATTTCAGTCAGTCTTCAAGCAAAATTTGGTCACTAGGCATTGGGTCTAGGGTTTGATTTTACCCTATTCAAAGTTTTCCAAATGTCAGTCCATGTCACAGTTCAGCTGAGTGTACCATCATTCAGAGAGTTTTCATTATCATGTCAAGTCCCACTGGGTCATTTTACACCTTGTTCATGCTTCAGTTGTGCCTAGGTAAGGTCATTTCCCTCTCCTAGGGTTTTGAAGTCAGTTTCTCTTGAACAGCCAAATCATTGGCAAAACTTGTATCCGGATGTTCTTACACCTTCTCCTATCCTTAAATTACCTTATCAAACACTTCCCATCACTGAGATCCCCCAAATTCCTCATTTTCGCACAAACCCTAGTTTCTTGCTACAACCTGGCAATTTTCTAGGTTAGACCTGTGTTTTTCCTTTTTGGACCCCTTCCCCTCACTCAATTTCAGAGATTCCACTTTCCCCTACTTCCTAACATCCCTCCCTACTTCCCAAAATTTCCTGAAGAATTTAGAAGCTCCTTATCCTCTTCATTTCAGTTCATTTCGACAAATCCCTTGTTCCACACATCGGGGTAGGTTTCACTCAAATGATGTTTCTGAGAACTCAAAGATGTATATATGAAATATGAGAGAGGTTTTTGTCCAAACCAGGCCAAGGAAGAAAAACCTCCTTCATTTTTTACACAAGTGTCATTTTTTAGAGAAATGTCAAAAATACAATTTCCTCAGGAGAATTGATGCACTTCTGAAGTGACCTTGGGAAAATCAAGTTTTCTCCTAGGTAAGTTGTCGAAATGACTTGTTTGATGAGTCAAATGATAACTAGATACAAATATATTTCCAATGAGCTATCATACACTCAATTTGGAGTTGAGGAAGGCATTCAAAAGTTGACTGTAACAGCACTCTGCCTTGAGGTAGCCTCACTGGGAACATTTTGACCAGTCCTGGGAGATTTGATTTATGACAGGGCAAATGAACTCCAAATTGAAAAAAACTAATTGGGTTGGAAACTAGACTCATATACCTTTCTAACGAGCTATCTTGTGCCCAATTTGGACACCGGGAAGGCCTCCAAAAGTCACCTGGAAAAGAGCGCAATGCACAGAGGGAGCGTGGCGCATTGGAGAGATTTTCCAGTGTAAAATTTACACTGGCGCGACGCACACAGAGAGCGCGGCGCACAGGGAAAAAAGGGCCTGAAATATTGCCAAATTGCCTAAAATTTCTTGTGAAGCCCATCAAATTGCAAGGTAGGCTACATAAACTCACTTGTGCATCAAATTTGATAGAGATATGATGGTTTATTGCCTGTGATTGAATGCAAAAAGTCTCATAATGCAAACACAAGAAGACATCAAAGAAAGACTGTTCTGCTAGGGTTTTTGCTACAGTGTTGTTGCGGCCAAGGTTATTCTTCCTACCCTACCCCTGCTCCTTCTTCCCCTATGCCATTGTCTCCATAATCATTACCCTAACATTACCAAGATAATACTCCTTTTCCCCTCCCCCTATTGCTCAATAAACACAAACCCTACCTTACAAACCATAAAAGCCTACCTTGCTAAAAACCCAAACCCTACCCTATCAGAATACCCCAAAAACCCCTGTATATCCCTAACAAAATTCTCCTATAAACCCTTATTCCCCTTTTCATCATTCCCCTTCCCCTGTTTTATTGTCCCCTTGGTGACAGATTTTCAGAGCATCTATTAGTTTCATTGGATTCAGAGGGCAGCATAAAACTCAGGGTACAAGCAGCAGTAATGGCATCAGAAAATTCATCAGAGTATGAGGAGGGGACCCACAGTGACACATCTTCAGGAGAGAGGGCCCATAGGAGACATCATTGGAGTGGCAGACATCTTAGAGATGAGCCAAGCACCCTCACTGAGCTGCAGGCATGCCCACTTGCCATGTCTTGTTTTCAGCACTTGGCATGCTATGAATTTTGTCAAAGGGTGGCAAATGTCAGAGTCCATCATGAGTTGGCCCGCCTTTTTGCACTTCATCTACAGGGAGGCCAATCTGTCCTGGCTGGGGTCACTTTCACCTTGACACCAGAGGCTATATCAGTAGCAACATGGATACCAAACATTGGGGAGTAGTGGCATAAGAAGAAGAAGGTGGAGAGGCATCACTATGAGCCTTACATCAAGGACAACTACTTGAGCCAGCTCACTAGAGTTTTTCCATTCAGGTTTTTGAGGGATGAGTATGCCCCACTCATGAGATTGATCATGAAGTATTTCAGTTGCAAGGGGAGGTTTTCTCGCCTTTATGCCTATCACGTTCGCTTGCTCATGCACTTCACCAGGGTGAGGATGATGAGCCTCCCATTTTTCATCTGCAACAACATTGAGAAGATGAAAAACTTCATGCAACGCAAGACCCCACGACAACAGCTAAATAGTGTATATCATTTTGCTCTCATTCGGATTTTGGTGGACCATTAGTTGGGATTACAGGGTATTGCTTGGGAGGACTTCATCTCCCGTGATTTCTTCAGCGCTCCACTGGCGATATCAGAGGCAGACGTGAGGTGGGAGGTCCTTCACATCAGTCTGAGCATGAGCTGGGAGGTCCTTCACATCAGTTTGAGCCTGAGATGGGAAGTCCTTCACACTAGTTCGAGCACCATGAGACTGCCACCATGCCAGTGTACATCACATACCAGAAGGGCAGTAGACCATTGTTTGCAGCAGCAAAGCGAGTGTTATCTCCACCCGGGGTGGAAGGGGCCTCGCTTCCACCATCAACATCACACGAGCAGGGTAAGGACAAGGAACCGGTGCAGGAGGAAGGGCCATCAGGCGAGCAGGAGACTGAGTTTGTTCTCCTCTAGGAGGATGAGACAGATGCATAACCAACCAACGAGGAGCTTATAGAGATCATCAAGGAGCAGCAATCAGAGATTGAAGACTTGACCATTGATTTATAAAGGGACAAGTGGAACATGAACTACCTGGAGCAGAGAAGCAAATAGCTTGAGGACCAACAGACGATCATGGAGCTGCAAAACATCTGTGAGTAGCGCTAAGCTGCTCAACGAAGAAGGGTTCCGCTCACATCTTTGGAGCAAGAAATCAATGAAGACCGGGAGTCGAAACCTTGAGAGGGTCAACATGCATTTTGAGAGGCTATTGGACAAAGAAAACATGGAGAAAGACATGCTGAGGTGCATGAATCATGACTACCAGGCCCAAAACATGAGTTCCAAAGCGAGAATCAGGAGCCTAAAGGAAAAATTGAGCAAAGCGACAAAAGAGGCAAAGGAGGCAAACGAGGCAAATGAGAAATATCGGCTTCGAATCTTGGACGAGGCTTCCTTGGCATAGCAAAGCACTTCATAGGGAACCTCCAGCCCAAATTTCATAAAATTTGGGCAAATTTTGGTCACAGGCAAAGTTTTTGGGCCCAAAACAGGAAATTCCTCCCTGTGCGTTGCACCACTGGTGCGACGCTAAAAATCTAGAACTCTAATTGAGGAATGGCTTGTATATTTGGATTCAACATCAAAAAATACTACTACTGGTGTCCGGGCTAGAAATTTTGACAAGTTTTGGGTCTCCTAAATGTCAAAAAACACCCAAAAATGGCCTCTCGGCCACTTTTTTGACACAAAAAAGCAGCGTTGGGAGAATGAAGATTTGGAGGGGAAAATGAGCTTCAAATTTCGAAATTCTAGTTGGGTTGGAAATTAGACAGGACAGGCTTTCCAACGAGCCAACTTGGGCACATTTTGGACACCTAAAAGTGCCCCAAAATAGGCTCTAAAGTGGCGCGACACACAGAGGAAAAAACTGCCAAATTGCTCCTGTTTCGCGAAATTTCGGGTCGCGACTTCTCCAAGTGGGCATGGTCATCTACTCTTCGGTTTTTTGGCACCAAAGGTAGATTTTAAAGAGTTTTCTCTCTAGGTGGGAATCTATCCAAGTGGCAAAAGAATGCAAAGGGTCACCCCAGCCAAATGTCATGCTTGAGAGCACTGCACCTGTAGCTGATGGTTGGCTCTCCATCTCCTTTTCGAAATGATTTGAGTAACTTCCCAACCCCTAGGCATTCCATCTCTTCTCTAAACTTTCTATATATTATATGCAAGTTATTTGCAAAGGGTTGGCTGGCTTGTAACTTCTGGGAGACTGTGGGAAAGAAACTATGTTTCTGCATTGGGCATTTTTGACAGAGAATTAATGAAAGGCAGCGGCTCTGTTTCATGAGATTGTTATGGTCGTGAGTGTATCAAATGTGTTCTTATGTTCCATATGTATCTTGTTATGTTTTATATTTCATTTCATGCTTCATTTTAGTGAAATTTTCTAAGTGAGATTAGGTAGAATTCAATTTATATTGCTTTGCCTGTGGGAAAATTTCATGTGCAGTGTTACTCTTATGTTGAAAAGGATTCATGCGACCATGCCCTTTTCACTCTCTTCAGCAATCTTTCCATTCCACGTTACCTTAAGCTGAGATTGTTGCGCTTGCCGCCTACCTTGCCTCACGGAATAATATGTGCCTTCATATTCGATTCTCTGTTCTTTGTTGAGCGCCAGTCCCATATACATCCAAGAAGCTCGGTCGCTTCATAAAATCTTTTCCAAAATCCCTTTTCACTTACTAGCCTAAGGTAAATATTGCATTGTAAGTCATCTCAGACCATTTTGCTTATCCATTCACTGAGCGTGACTTGGAGAGAGCCCTCTCCTGCTTTGTTAGGGCTAGCTACCAGACTGAGCGTGGTTTGTGGTTACCCTAATTTTTGCCTTGCTTCAGCCTGAGGCAGATTTAGGTGCTAACAGGATCTATGAAAAGTTATCCATCATCTCGTTCCTTTGTCACTTGAGGGATTCCTCAAGCAAGATTTTGAAAGGATCTCCGACCCCCTCATCTTTCTTTTCTTCCGCCATGGGACGTCATCGGAGTTTGAGAGGCTGGTCTTGCAAAGGTTCAACCAGTTCGAGCAGTTCGAGCAGTAACTCCTTATACCTTGACCTTGTTGGGGGCATGCAAAGAAATACGAAGAAATATAAGACCACTCTCATAGCATTGATCCATACTTATGTAGGAATGCATCAAAATATAGATATGCCCAAAAATATAGGGAGGTGGCAGAAATAAAACTTCATTTCATTAATATCAAATACTGAAATATGCTTAAATACAGAAATGGAAACAAATTACCTCGGGCGATGGTAGCTTATCTCTGAGAAGATATGTGGCAGATACATGCCTATGAATTGTGTTACAATAAGGCTCAAAGGCCTTTTTATTGTAGAATAACAAGGGGAAACCCTAAACAACGAAAACCTTAACCCCAGAAGATGGAATACCAAGAGTTTGTGGGTCTCGTTGGGGTTAGTTGGGAAGCCAGCTTCCCAGGGTCGTAACTTTGCCATATTATCTCCATTTGGTGTGTATGATACCTTATTGGAAATATATGTTTGATTACTATATAATTTTCCATAGGTCCTTGCCTAAGGATATGTACCTAAAAAAAAATTCCATTTAGGTGGTCAAAACTGATTTGGAAGTTCAAGACCCAAAAAAACTGCTAAAAATAGTAAATGCTGCTATAAACAAGGAAATTGATGAAACCAACTGGAGGTATAGGTGGAATAGGTGGGTGGCCACTAGTATCCACCTAGATTAAAGGGAACTCCAATCCACCCTATCAAATGCCTTCACTAGGTCCATTTTAAGAATCAATGCAGTGCACTTTTTCGTCCTGCTAGAGTGACAAGTTTCTTGTGTTGAACCAATGGCATGATGAATAATTCTACTAGGAGAAAATTGAACTATTTAGGAGATATAACTGATGAGAAAAATGTTTTTAACCAAATAAAAATCACTTCTCAATGACCTTGTATATGAGATTTCATAGAGATATAGGTATGTAGTCGTCGAAGGTACAAATATTTAAATACTTTGGAATAAGTGAAATGAAGGTGGAATTAATTTCCCCCGTGACCTTACCTGAGGTTCTAGCCTCCTTCAAAACATTCAACATATCCATCCCTAACAAATAAAAAAGGCCAAAAATAATTTGATTATCCAACCATCAGGGCTTGGACTATTGTCCTTTCTAAGGGTTTTATGGACATATTTTAACTCCTCCAATGAGACAAGGCATCCTAACCTCTATGATTCATGATTAGAAAAAGCTTTAGGGTGGTACTGGAGGACCTCCAATTGTTCCAGAAATGAATTCTCTCTAGGATATCTGAAAATGTTTGAGAATTATGCTTGGGTGACCTTATCTAGTGACTAGTACTGTGGGTGTTCCCTGCATCATCTTGGATTTCCCAAATATTCCTTTTGTTCCTCTGGTGGGATTAAAAATGAGAAGAAGTTTATTATTCCCATCATCAACTTGGACCCAAGTTGCCCCACTCTTTAATTTCCACCTCTCCTCTTTTATTTTGAGTAGAGAGCCCTTCCTGTCTATGATCCAAAATTAAAAAGTGAAGGCTTCATGAAATGATTTGCAAGCTAGTTTATGTATTTTAGGCAATGGATCATGATTGAAAAAGAAAATAAACTAAAGTGAATTTTGTAGAATTTTAATAGTTAAAATGGACAATATGAAACATCAAAACTCAACAAATTGATGGCGGAGTTCACCCCTCCTGGGCTACGTGTTCGGGTCCAACTTCAAATCGTCACTCAAAATCTCAAATTCATCAAAATACAAGTCCAAATTTACAAAAATAACACCACCATTGCGTCCAAAATGCATAGAAACCTTTGTATAGGCTCTTCTTGGGCTCAAAAAGGTTGAAAAATGGCCAAGATAGGCCTCTTTCTTCAAACTACCTACAAATAACTCTACAATCTGGTCCCCTCTAAAACACTGGGCAATAAAATCATTTCATGGTCTATTGGTTTGGCGGGAAGTTAGAAACTTGGGTGTACTGGATTCGATTCACAAATCTTGATGGGTTTGGTTTTGTTGTATATATATATATATATATATATATATATATATATATATATATATATCATTTATTTTTAAAGCATGGGTCGAAGCCCCCTTCTAATTCCCATGCTCCTAGTGTTGTGGGCTATATGGAACCAAGGGTCGCGGACCGTATCCCATGCACCCTTCCCATCTCTGATGCCTTGGTTCCATGGAATAGCATGTGGCTTGGGGCCGTTGTCTTGGGCGTGGCAAGGTGCCACGCACCCTCCCCCATAACTTTGTTGTTGGTTATATGGTTGTGCCACAAACCAAGGCCTAGGCCAGTAGGGTATGCCTGCCAATGCTAGTGAAAATCCATGTAATAAAAGTTAATAAAGCAAAAATAATAACCACAGTTGATGGGACACTTATTTCAAGCTTAGTGTTGGGCAAGAGCATAGTGATGGGGATCACTAGTGACTGATTCATGGCTAAGGAAATTGGCAAAGGCAATGTCAAAGGATTTGGAAAGGAAATATGGAAATTTGTCACATTTATTTATGAAAATAATGGAAATTAGGAGAAAAGGGAGGTGAAAGGTCACATGTTTCATGTGAGGAGGAAAATGAAGGAAAATAATAAAAAATGAAGAAAATAAATGCCTCATTGATAAAAAGGCTTTTGAGGATCAGTTCACAGATTTTTGTCAGTTCATTTTTGGAGCTCTCTATCTATTCTCTCTCTCATATTCTTGGACATTTAGAGTTTCCTTGGAGTGTTCTTGGAAAGTGTGGCATACTTGGAGTTTTGGAGGAAGAAGGTAAAGTAAGAGTAGGAAATCACAAGAGGACATCGAGATTAGCATCTACAACATGTTTTTCTTGCCGGTACCGAGTTTCATGTACATTTTTCTTACTAATTTTTGCATGCATGGCATATGCATGTGGTTTATTCATCATGATATGTCATTGGCATGGAGGAATTAGATTGACAGTGGATTTTCCTAGCCTTGCGATTTCATGGATAGTCATGGTGTTGTGGGTGGAGTTACTAGTCCTGGAAGCCTTGGTTGGACAAATGCTCTGGAAGCCATTGGTGGGTTGAGTTACTAGTCCTGGAAGCCCTGGTTAGAAAAATTCTATGGAAGCCCAAAGTAAGCTATGGGTTGAGTTACTAGTCCTAGAAGCCTTTGTTGGAACAAATGCTCAGGAGCTCTGGAATGCTTAGGTAGAGACCAATCTGATGATGGTTTTGTGATGTTTGACTGTGAGGTGGAATCACTGTTTGATGGGTTGAGGTGTTTTGGCCTCTGGAAGCCTTGGATGTTTTTGGATTGATGTGTTTTATGGGTTTCCACATTCATGCTTGGAATATGGCACAAGGTTCATTGGATGAAGAGAGATTTGGCTCAACCATGTCTACGGTCGGGTGGTTCGTGGAAGTCCCACAACTGGTTGACTTCGCACCATTAATATGATGTTATTTCTCCTTGTTATTTCATGAGTATTATATTGCTTTATATGTGTGATGATATGGCTGTGATTTCCTTGGTATTTCTATTGCTATTATGCTGGTTATGAACATGTGTTATCACAGTGGCTATGTATCGCCCTCATCATGTTTTTACTTGTAAATGGAAAACAATATATCTATTGCCTAATACATGAAACTGAAACTAGTTTGTTCAGGCATCAATGTTTCCTAGTGATTCTTAGATGAGTATGAGATACCTATGCTCAGATCTGTCATTTAAACCTATAGATTACATAATTGCGACATGTTTGACGAAATGCTTGTCATGGCTAGTAGGGGTCCAGTCAAGTCCTTGTTCAAGTAATTGCATTTGTTTCCTTATTCTCCTGTTATCTTTTGGTTTTGAAAGTGTCATTGAGTTATGGGTAGTGACTTAGGCTTTGGGCCTGAAAACATGGCTCAAATCTCAGAGCCATAGGCATAAAACTGGGTAGAAAATTCCCTAGATGCAGGCATACCCATGTTGTGGGAGCGTCTTGAGCATCCTGGTGTTGATGGTGCTAGACCCGCTAACATGTAAGGGGATCTCCTGGTGTTGATGGTGGTAGACCCGCTAACATGTAAGGGGATCTCCCCAGTAAGAAGTTTCAATCAGACCTCAGATCTTTTGGTGTAGGAGTCCTAGCAGTGGGTCGTAAGGTAATTCCTTGACCGCGATGTCACACAGAGGCAAGTAAGATAACTATGTCAGTAGCAAGGGTGTGACCATTGCAGTGAGTCAAGGAAGGTGTATGAGGGGTTTTAACACAGGTGGGTTGAGATGAGGGTGAAGGTGAGTTCCAAGTTGAAAGGGATTAGTCCCAACTCTACTAGGAACAAACAACACACAGGACATACACATCTTTCGGCGGAGCAATCCACATGGATGCGACAGTCACAACATACAAGGTAAGATAACACATACAACAATCACATATCCGTATGAATGAGTGCAATAGTTGTTACAACGAGCTTCATATGAAAGATCTGTCTGACGTCTGACAGAGCAGTCGACATGGACGAGACAAAATTAACAAAATATACAACACATTTCCATTAATAGATTATGCATTACAAAAAATGAAACAATTCAGATGTAGAACACAGGTTAAAGAAACATGCATTACAAGTGTTAAAGATCAGTCTTACAATAGATACAATACATTGTGAAAACGTGTTGTCTCTTATTATATAAATAAGTGTAAGTTCCAATCAAACAATAAATCCATTTAAACCCACTAGTGTCAACAATGGAACATTACAACCACATCTTCTTGCTCCTCCAAAAAGATGAACTAGCTCCATTCAGTGGAAAAGCCAAGGCGCGTTACAATACTGTCCAAGCTCTTTTCAAGATAGTCTTATCAGAAGTTTGGCTGAAAAAAATCCTATACAATGAATTATGAGGGACTATTTATAGCAAAGGGTGGGGTGACCCTTGACATTCCCCTTTGTGACTGTTCAACTACCCTCATTACTCTTCACCTACTCTATGACTGTTACATCCAAATATTGACACTTGACTTACACTTGACATGACTCAACATTACAATGCACATGCACTCATGTGAGACAACATGGCTTGAGAAAGCCTTGCAAGACATCAATGACACCTGGTCGGCTGTGATGAGACCAACTCTTTGACATGCTTGTGATGGCGAAGGTGGTGAGCTGATGCCAAGCTTGGTCATCTGTGATGGTGTGTATGCACCTTGTGGTGACATCTTGCTGAAGCGAACTCTTGCCTCTGTTGCAACCGGTGCATTGTTTCGGCCCCTTCATCCAAATTGTTTGCTAACATCTGCATGGTTATCTTGGGTGCGGTTGAACCAAAAACACACTGATGAATAGTGTTCGTGTTGATCTTCAAGTGTGTGTTGGTGGTCATGCGCATCAACTTTC
Source organism: Pinus tabuliformis (assembly GCA_031772625.1). Lineage (NCBI taxonomy): Eukaryota > Viridiplantae > Streptophyta > Pinopsida > Pinales > Pinaceae > Pinus > Pinus tabuliformis. The sequence continues at coordinate 1,167,107,304 of CM062816.1, read as the reverse complement.
TGAAGTACCTGTTCAACTCCAGTTGGACTTGATTCTTTTCTTCGCCTTGGTGAGTGTGTTGAATGGGTTGGATTGCATGCATGCGCACAATGACATGCATGCTACTGAATCCATTGCATGCGATCAACAACACTGCTCACCATATCTACTCCGTGTCATCTGCTAGGATGGATCTTTAACTTGTACGAGTGCAGTTTCATCCGTCAGAGAACTTTGTGCCCATTGTTGTCCCTGTTCCTGCTGCAACTCATTCGTCTATCTATGTGGCTTCATGTTCTTCCTGAGTTGTTGCTTTAGCACATGCAACTCCTTCTCTATTCCACTCTCTATCTTTGTGGGATCTTCATGTCGTTCCATCACCTCATAGTCTGAGTCTCCGAAGTTTCTTTCATTATCAGTGGATCTACTTGATATTGAAACTTTGTTCCACCTCTCTGTTGTCAACAACCTTCCTCTTATGTTCATTGCATCCAATGCATTCGCTGTGTTTGGTATGTTACCTTCAAATGCTATTCATAATGATACTTGTTGTGATATCTTGATGTTCTTGTCTACGAATAACTTGACATCTTCGTGAGTAGGCAAGTTCATAGACATTTGATCGACTGCATCTCCAGGTGTGCTCTGAATGGTGTCTTCAACTTCACTCTCTTGGAAACCATTGTACCTACATTGTTGAGAGGCAGATGAACACCTACAATACCTGGAGACATGGCAACACTCATGGTAAGCAATTTGTCAATCGAAAACCAAAATGAACTTGAGAACTAACTTGCAACATACCTGTGTGACTAATCACGAAGGTTGCACAATTTCGGCCGGGAGGTTGTGAGATCGACTGCCAAGATTGCTCAAGGAACATTCTAGGCTACTGGGAGACTGAATGACTGCTGGAATTGTGCAATGCATAGTCCATTTTGGCTTCTGACTACTGGAATTGCGCAATGTGTAATCTCAGCTGGAAATGGCTATAGACTCAATGACTACATTGCGCAATTTTCTTGGCTAGCAGTCACTATCCCTTAGGATTGCGTAAAGTAGGCTTGGGGAACAGCTGATGGGAAGAAATATGCATTTATGGATAGGAAGGAAGAGCCTTCCCTCTTAGGATTATGCAATGCTATCTTGGTGAGGCTCTTGGTGGGGCAGAGTCCGGGCCAAGGTTGGCCAAACTCGCCGACGGGCAACTGCAAGTGAATTTGAGTGCGAATGCAAGTTGATACTGAGTGTAAGAATAAGTGAATGATCATGCATGAAAATGGTGAATGACAGATTTATAAAATAGAACAACATGCATGTGGGTGAGGTGAGTCACAAAACCGGCGACCGTTCGCGAAAAACAGTTTCATGCATGCGATAGCAGTGAGATGTTGAAGAAAACTGAAACGGTGCTAGGGCAAGCTAATATACTTTTAAATGACAACAAGTGCTCAAAGAAATCAAGCAAACGATACTCATAAAAGCGAAAAGACAAAAAGCGATAGAAATGAAACACAAGGCATGGGAAGCGGGCTTACCCCAAAAAAATTGAGCTGAATGTGCCGATTGCACCTAGATGTGATGTGGGATGTCAGAGGTACAAGGTTGATGTGAGGAATGAGCTCTATAATTTCTGATTGATGATTTTTGAAAACATAAAGCTTGTGACGCGCATGCCACAAATCTATGGGAAGCGACTCTTAGTGGGAGATTTCCAAAATGATCCTTGCATGTAACCTCCAATTGCTAAACATAGATCCCTAAAAAAGGGGATGCCTTTGCATGCTGCCTTAGGAGAAGTAGCCTATGTATGCAAGTATGTTTTGGTCGGTCCTGAAGGGAACCGGTCAACTCAGCTGCACATGCAAGAGGTTATTCAACTGCTTGAAGGAAATGTGCATTTCTGGTTGGGAGCTAGGCTGACTACCCAGGATATTTGCGCAATTTATAGGTAGAGCAGCTGACTCATTCCCAAATTTATGCAAATTCTAGGCTGAGCAGCCCTGCTATGGAAAATTGCATAATTCCTGTTGGGAGTGTTGACTGGAAGGATTGGGCAATCCTGGAGCCTAGCAGGCTGCCAGACAGGATTGCACAATTTCTCTAGGTAAGGCTGGTTGCCCTCCAGAAACGCACAATTTTCTAGGGGAAGCTTCTCAACCTAAAGCTGGACCAAGTCTGGGTGATTAACCTATGAGGGGAATGCATCAAGATATGATCGATAGGCTACTTTTATGCAAGCAAAATACTAAAGCTGGTGAACTTGATGAAGCGAGGCAAGCTACTGTGAAGGTTGGAAGGGAGGCTCCAAAATGAAGCTAAGGAAATATTTTTGATGGTGATTGTAGTTGCTACAAAACTTGGCGACACACTAGTAGAAATCCAGTTCTCTGAATAGACCTTGTTCGTGAAAAGAAAGTCTAACACCTCTGGAAGTATTGTTCAGTTCTCAACTCCTCTTGGTTTCCACACTAGCTTGATTGTAAGATGTAGCATCTACTAAGATATTGGTCAATTGACACACATTGCAAGCCAAGGAAACACAATTGTTTCAATTAGGGTTGAGGGGTATATTGATGCACAAGCAGTATAGTTGTCAGAGTCTTAGTTTCATCTCTAGTGTTGCTCCACTGCCAGCAGGTCTGGATAATACCCTGGTGGAGTCACATAGGAACACAAGCATGGCTCCACTGCCAGGGAACATGGTTAGTACCCCAACGGAGTTACTTGCGTCACCTCCCTGCGCAAGAAGCCTTTCTCTTCTTTCACCTTCTTCATTTTTCATTTTGAATTTTTTCACTTTTGTTTTTTCATTTTTAACTATGCATAACACATTCATTTCATAGGAAGAAGAGGGATCCCAACTTATTGAGAGAAGAAGAGTTTTTTCCTACAAAGAAGTAGTTTATTACACCTCTGACGTGCCTGTTAAGGTTTTACGCCCCACCTTACTCTACTTGACTAAGTTGAGAAGGGTTAACCCATAAAAAAGCCGACTAGAGTCGGTGAAACTAGTTCGCGCGCAAGAATTGTGTTTTCACCAAGGTTCACTTTGAACAATACGTATTTTCCGTCGACGTATCATGGAATGAAATTAACAAGTTCTTCATAAAGAGGCAGGATGATAGATAACCAAGTAGTGATAGCAGCACAAGGCCTCTTGAACTTTACCCAGCTTACTTCAAGAGTCGTACATGGTTTCATGTGAAACTATCATATGAAACGAAACAAGCAAACTAACAAACAACAAAGCAAAGCAAAAGCAGAAGCAAAAGTGAAAGTAAACCAATCAAACAAGAAATTAGACAAAAAAAAAATAAAGAAATTAAGAAAACAAGCATGCAAGCAAACAACTCAAAAGAAACACTACTCCTACTCCTAAGCTAATAATGCATGGGTCATCTCATGTGAAGTGATACTTCCAATGTAGCCACTGATGCATTAGTTGACCCATGTTGGTGAAGGCATGGTTCACGAATAAGACAACTGTGTGAACCAAAAAACAAGAAAGATATAACAGTGTAGACAAACACACTCCGAGCTTACAAGTGACCACAAAACAAAGACGAGTGAAAGTGCATGACATGCATTCTGTGTTGCTGCCATGATGTTGTGCTACACCGCGTGCAGATGTTGAGTGTATGAATTCTATTGACTGTGACATGCAAGTAAACGTGAGAAAGGTAGATCACTTGTGTTGTGCATGTGTTCTTGCTGTGTAAGATTCCTCCAATGCATGAGCGATGGGATTGTGTAGTTCGAGTGGAGGAAGTGAAATTTGGGTGTTTGGTTGATATTCTATGCAAAGCAGAGAGTGATGAGGAGCCTTGAGTCTTTCAACAATTTCTTGACTGGAAGTGAAACCAACCTTAGGATAGTGAGGGCCTCACATAACCATCAATTCGGGATAAAGTGCCTCGACATCTAGGGGGTTTTGACTTCGTTGACAGATAGAGCATTGTAGATCAGTGCCTTGGATAGATTAACAATGGTTGGATCAACATCGTGATCCGATGAGGAAGTGAATAGATCATGACAACCAAGATCTGAAAATTTGAGATGTTCGTTGGCATCCTCATGATTTGACGAATCAGGTAGAGGGTTAAACGAGAAGAAAAGATGTTCACTCTCCGTGTTTTCAAGAAAGATAGATGATAGATTGGACGAATGTTCTGAGGAAGATGTGTCCTCTCCGCACTGTAATGACAGACTGACATCCAACGTGTCCTATGAATGATCGAAAGTAGAAGCATCTAGAAATGAGTTTTCACATGGGAAATCAGTAGTGGCAGAATCACAAGGGATGTCAGGATGAAGCGGATGAGGCATGGCTGGAAGGGATTCATCCTTCACCGCGGGCTCTTCTTTAGATTCCTGCACACACTCATCATGAATGATGGCACAGGTTGGTTGCATAACACCAACTCTGTCAACAACTTGATCCTCGTTCACAACACGTGAGGAGTCTGGAATGGGGGAACACAAGATAGTACAATTCAGAGGATCAATAGAACGCGAGGATGGAGGTCAAGGGAAATAGTCCACGTGACAACCAACAGGCTTGCTAGCCAAATCTGTGCAAATATCAAGAGAAGGTGGGGTGGGAGAGTGTGATAGTTCAACAGAGGCATGTGCATGATCTCCCACATTAGTCCGCAGTGGTGGAGCTGTTTGATGAGGTGAAGGCGGACAATCACTTATGACAATGACTGCCTACCTGTGATAGTGTAGCTCCATCACCGAAGTGTGGTGAGTGGTGTTCAAATATGTGAAGAAGATACTCAAATATTACATCAAGAAATTCCCAATCAATCCAGGGAATCAGTATGCAATATTACAAAAGTGTGTGTAAAACTGTTCAACAGATTCATCGGGTGCTTTTTGTAATTTTAGAATTTTTGTGTTGAGTGCTTTATGGTCATAGTGATTGAAAACATGGTCTATCTCTGCGACCAGATGAGTAAGAGAATGAATAGATTTTTTGGGTAGCGTGGCACACCAGTGCATTGGGTGCCCTCGAAGCATCAAGATGAAAAACGTGCAACTCATGTATTCCTCAAAGAATATATGTCTTTCGCATGAGCCTACACCACCAACTGCGTGCCTTACCAAGGCTACATAGCCTCCACCATCAAATGTTTTATGAGACAAGTTATCTGAAAGCATTTTCAGAAAGATGAAATCGTTTCCATAAGACATGCATTCCGGAAGAGCAACTCAGTAGTTAGTCATGACAGATGTGAAGAGATTCAAAACAGATGTGAGGACTCAGCTTGTCATTTGGCCCTCCTTCTAGTGCCAAAATGTTGACGGTGCTGGACCTGCCAACATGTAAGGGGATCTGCCCGGTAAGAAGTCTCAATCAAACCCCATACCATTTGGTGTAGGAGTCCTAGCAGTGGGTCGTAAGTTAATGCCTTGACCGTGATGTCACATAGAGGCAAGTAAGATAACTATGTCAGTAGCAAGGGTGTGACTGCTATAGTGAGTCAATGGAGGTGTATGAAGGGTTCTAACATAGGTGGGTTGAGATGAGGTGAAGGTGAGTTCCAGGTTGAAAGGAATCAGTCCCAAGTCGTCTAGGAACACACAACGCACAGGACATACACAAATTCTGGTGGATTAGTCTACACGGATGTGGCAGTCACAACATACAAGGTAAGATAACACATACAACACTCACGGATCAGTCTAAATAAGTGCAATGGTTTTTATAGCGAGCTTCATATGAAAGGTCTCTATGATGTTTGATAAATCATTCGACATGGACGGGACAACATTAACAACATATACAACACATTTCCATTAACAGATTATCCATTACAACAAATGAAACAGTTCAAATGTAGAACACAGGTTAAAGCAACATGCATTACAAGTGTTAAAGATCAGTCTTACAATAGATTCAATACATGTGTGAAAATGTGTTGGCTCTTATTATATAAAGAAGTGTAAGCTCCAATCATACAATACATCCATGTAAACCCACTAGCCCCAATAGTGGAACGTTACAGCCACATCCGCCTGCTCCTCCAAAAAGATGAGCTAGCTCCATGTAGTGGAGAAGCCAAGGCTTGTTACAATACTGTCCTAGCTCTTTTCAAGATAGTCTTATCAGATGCTTGGCTGACCAAAAGCCTATACAATGAGTTATGAGGGACTATTTATAGCAAAGAGTGGGGTGACCCTTGACATTCCCCTTTGTAACAGTTCAACTACCCTCATTACTCTTCACCTACTCTATGACTGTTACATACAACCATTGACACTTGACTTACACTTGACATGACTCAACATTATAATGCACATGTAATCATGTGAGACAACATGGCTTGAGAAAGCCTTGCAAGACATCACTGACACTCGGTCCATTATGATGAGACCAACTCTTTGACATGCTTGTGATGGTGAAGTTTGTGAGCTAATACCAAGCTTGTTCATCCGTGATGGTGTGTATGCACCTCGTGGTGACATCTTTCTGAAGTGAAATCTTGCCTCCATTGCAACCGGTGCATTGGTTCGGCCCCTTCATCCAACTCGTCTGCTAACATGCGCATGGTCATCTTGGGTGTGGCTGAACCGGTAACACATTGATGCATAGTGTCTGTGCTGATCTTCAAGTGTTTGCTGGTAGTCATGCACATCAACTTGCCGAAGTACCTGTTCAATTCCAGTTGGACTTGCTTTTTGTCTTTGCCTTGGTGAATGTGTTGAATGGGTTGGATTGCATCAAGCGCACAATGACATGCATGCTGCTGAATCCCTTGCATGCGATCAAGAACAATGCTCGCGATGCCTACTCTGTGTCAGATGCTGGGATGGATCTTTAACATGTACAGGCACAATTTCATCCGCGAGTGAACGTTGCACCCACTGTAGTCCCTGTTCCTACTACAACTCATTTGTCTATCTATGCAGCTTCATGTTCTTCCTGAGTTGCTACTTCAGCACATGTAACTCCTTCTATGTTCCATTCTCTATCTTCACACAATCTTCATGTCACGTCATCACCTCATCGCCTGAGTCTCCAAAGTTGATTTCATTATCAGTGGATCTTCTTGATCTTGCAACTTTGTTCTACCTCTATGTTGTCAACAACCTTCCTCTTGCGTTCATTGCATCCACTGCATTTGTTGCGTTCGCTGCATTTAGTATGCTGCCTTCAACTACTATTCATGATGCTGCTTGCTGTGATATCTTGATGTTCTTGTCTATGAACAAATTGACATCTTCGTGAGTAGGCAAGCTCATATACATTTGATTGACTACATCTCTAGGTGTGCTCTCAATAGTGTGTTCAAATTCACTCTCTTGAAAACCATTGTCCCTGCACTGCCGAGAGGCAGATGAACACCTGCAATACCTAGAGACATGGCAACACTCATGGCAAGAAATCTATTAGTCGAAAACCAAAATGAACATGAAAACTAACTTGCAACATACCTGTGTGACTGATCATGAAGGTTGCGCAATTTCGGTCGGGAGGTCGAGAGACAGATTGCTAAGGCTTCACAAGGCACAATCTAGAATACTAGGAGACTGACAGACTGTTAGAACTGCACAATGCACAATCCAATCTAGCTGCTGACTACTAGAATTGCGCAATGTGAAATCTCAATTGGTAATGGCTGCAAGCTCAGTGACTACATTACACAATTTTCTTGGCCAGCGTTCACTGTCCCTTAGGATTGTGCAAAGAAAGCCTGGGGAATATCTGCTGGACAAAAAAGTCTGTTTCTGTAGAGAAAGGCGGAGCCTTCCCTCTTAGGATTTTGCAATGCTGTCTTGGTGAGGCTCTTGGTGGGGAAGAGTCTAGGACGAGGTTGGCCAGACTCGCCGACAGGAAACTGCAAGGGAATGTGAGTGTGAATGCATGCTGATACTGAGTGTAAGCATAAGTAAATGATCATGCATGTGAATGGTGAATGACAGATTCAGAAAATGGAACAACATGCATGTGGGTGAGGCGAGTTGCCGAATCAGCGACCATTTGTGAAAAACAGTTTCATGCATGTGACAGTAGTGAGATGTTGATGAAAATTGAAACGGTGCTAGGAAAAGCTAATATATATGTAAATGATAGCAAGCATTAAAAGAAATCAGGAAAACAATACTCATACAGGCGAAAACACAAAAATAGACAGAAATGCAACACAAGGCATGGGAAGTGGGCTTACCCCAAAAAGTTGAGCTGGATGTGATGAATACACCTAGACGTGATGTGGGATGTCAAAGCTACAAGGTTTATGTGAGGAATGAGCTCTGCACCATGTAGTTTATGAGTTTTGATAACATCAAGGTTGTGGTGCACATGCCACAAATCTATGGAAAGAGACACTTGATGGGAGGTTTCTGAAATGATCCTTACATGTAACCTCCAACTGCTAAACATAGATCCTTGAAACAAGGTATGCCTTTGCATGCTACCTTGGAGAAGCAACCCATGCATGCAAGTATGTTTTGCTCATTCCCAGAAAACAAGAAAGGTATAACAGTGAAGACAAACACACTTTGAGCTTACAAGTGACCACAAAATAAAGATGAGTAAAAGTGCATAACATAAATTTTGTGGTGTTGCCATGATTTTGTCCTACACCGCATATAGATGTTGAGTGTATGCATTCTCTTGACTATGACATGCAAGAAAACCTAATAAAGGTAGACTACTTGTGTTTTGCATGTGTGCTTGCTGTGTAAGATTTCTCCAATGCATGAGCGATGGGATCATGTAGTTCGAGTGGAGGAAGGGAAATCTAGGTGCTTGGTTGATCTTCTATGCAAAGTAGAGAGTGATGAGGAGCCTTAAGTGTTTCAAAAATTTCCTGACCAGAAGTGAAACCAACTTCAGGGTAGCAAGGGCCTGACATAACCAATCAGCTCGGGCTGAAGTGCCTCAACAGTCTGGGGGGTTTCAACTTCCTTGACAGATAGATCATTGTAGACCAGTGTCTTGGCTAGATTAACAACGGTTGAAACAACATCGTGATCAGATGAGGAAGTGAATAGATCATGACAACCAAGATCATAAAATTCGAGATGTTCGTTGGCATCCTCATGATTTGACGAATCGGGTAGAGGGGTAGATGAGAAGCAAAGATGTTCACCCTTTGTGTTTTCAAGAAAGATAGATGACAGATTGGACAGATGTTTCGAGGAGTATGTGTCCCCACCGCACTGTAATGACAGACTGACATCCAAAGTGTCCTGTGAATGATCAAAAGTAGAAGCATCCGGAAATGAGTTTTCATAGTGGAAATCAGCAGTGGCAGAATCACAAGGGATGTTGTGATGAAGCGGATGAGGCGTGCTTGGAAGGGACTCATCCTTCACCACAAGCTTTTCTTTAGATTCCCACACACACTCATCATAAATGATGGCACAGGTTGGCTACATAACACCAACTCCGTCGATAGCTGATCCTCGTTCACAAATGGTGAGGAGTCTGGAATGGGGGAACACAAGATAGTGCAATCTAGAGGATCAACAAAATGCAAGGACGGAGGTCGAGGGAAAGGTTCCATGTGACAACCAATAGGCTTGCTATCCAAATCTACGCAAATCTCAAGAGAAGGTGGGGTGGGACCTATTTTATGAGGTGAAGGCAGATAGTCACTTGTGACAGTGGCTGTACCTACCTGTGATTACGCATCTCCATCAATGAAATTTGATGAGCGGGTTTTGGATATGTGAAGAAGATACTCAAATATTCCATCAAGAAATTCCCAATCAATATCATCTTTGGGGAATCGGTATTCAAAATTACAAAAGTGTGTGTGAAATTGTTCAACGGATTCATTAGGTGCTTTTCGTAATTTCAGAATTTCTATGTTGAGTTCTTTACGTTCATAGTGATTGAAAATGTGGTCTATCTTTGCAACCAGATGAACAAGAGAAGGAATAAATTTTTTGGGCAGCATAGCACACCAGTGCATTGGGCTCCCTCGAAGCGTCGAGATGAATAGAATGTAGCTCATGTATTCCTCAAATAATCCATGTCTTTCGCATGCGCCTACAATGCTTACCATGTGCCTTAGCAAGGCTACATAGCCTCCACCATCAAATGTTTTATGAGAAAAGTATCTGACAGCCTTTTCAGAATGATGAAATCATTTCCATAAGACATGCATTTCAAAAAGAGAAACTCGGTTGTTAGTCATGATAGATGTGAAGAGATTCAAAACAGATATGAGGACTCAACTTGTCATCTGGCCCTCCTTCTAGTGCCAAAATGTTGATGGTGTTGGACCTGCCAACATGTAAGGGGATCTCCCCTGTCAGAAGTCCCAATCAAACCTCAGACCATTTGGTGTAGGATTCCCAGTAGTGGGTCATAAGGTAATGCCTTGACCACGATGTCGCAAAGAGGAAAGTAAGATGACTATGTCAGTAGCAAGGTTGTGACCGCTGCAGTGAGTCAAGGAAGGTGTATGAGGGGTTCTAACATAGGTGGGTTGAGATGAGGGTGAAGGTGAGTTCCAGGTTGAAATGGATCAGTCCCAACTCGGCTAGGAACACACAACACATAGGACATACACAACTTCCGGTGGAGTAGTCCACACGGATGCGGCAGTCACAACATACAAGGTAAGATAACACGTACAACACTCACGGATCAAACCGAATGAGTGCAACGGTTGTTGCAACGAGCTTCATATGAAAGGTTTGTCTGATGTTTGGCAGAGCAGTTGACATGGACTGGACATCATTAACAACATATACAACAAATTTCCATTAATATATTATGCATTACAAAAAATGAAACAATTAAGATGTAGAACACAGGTTAAAGCAACATGCATTACAAGTGTTAAAGATCAGTCTTACAACAGATACAATACATGTGTGAAAACGTGTTGGCTCTTATTATATAAAGAAGTGTAAGTTCCAATCATACAATACATCCATGTAAACCCACTAGCCCCAACAGTGGAACATTACAACCACATCCGCCTGCTCCTCCAAAGAGATGAACTATCTCTATGCAATGGAGAAGCCAAGGCGTGTTACAATACTGTCCAAGCTCTTTTCAAGAGAGTCTTATCAGAAGCTTGGTTGACCAAAAGCCTATACAATGAGTTATGTAGGACTATTTATAGAAAAGGGTGGGGTGACCCTTGACATTCCCCTTTGTGAAAGTTCAACTACCCTCAATACTCTTCACCTACTCTATGATTGTTACATCCAACTATTGACACTTGACTTACACTTGACATGACTCAACATTACAATGAACATGTACTCATGTGAGACAACATGGCTTGAGAAGGCCTTGCAAGACATCACTGAAACTCAGTCAACTGTGATGAGACCAACTCTTTGACATGCTTGTGATGGTGAAGGTGGTGAGCTAATGCCAAGCTTGGTCGTATGTGATGGTGTGTATGCACCTCGTGGTGACATCTTGCTGAAGTGTTCTCTTGCCTCCATTGAAACCAGTGCATTGGTTTGGTCCCTTCACCGAACTCGTATTCTAACATGCTTAGGGTATTCTTGGGTGTGGCTAAACTGGCAACACACTGATGCATATTTTCCATGTTGATCTTCAAGTGTGTGTTGGTGGTCATGCGCATCAACTTGCCAAAGCACCTCTTCAGCTCCATGTTGGACTTGCTTCTTTAGTTATCCTTGGTGAGTGCGTTGAATGGGTTGGATTGCATGCGTGTGCACAATGAGATTCATGTTAATGAATCCTTTGCATGCGATCAAAAACAATGCTCACCATGTCCGCTCTGTGTCAGGTGTTGGGATGGATATTTAAATTTTACGGGTGGAATTTCATCTGTGAGTGAACGTTGTGGCCACTTCTATCCTTGTTCCTGCTACAAATCATTCATCTGTAGGTGCAACTTAATGTTCTTCCTAAGTTGTTGCTTCAGCAAATGCAACTCCTTCTCTATTTCATTCTCTGTCTTCGCACAATATTCATGTCGCGTCGTCACCTCATAGCCTGAGTCTCCAAAGTTGCTTTCATTATCAGTGGATCTCCTTGATCCTGCAACTTTGTTCCGCCTCTTTGTTGTCAACAACCTTCCTCTTACGTTCATTGCATCCACTGCATTCGCTACGTTCACTACATTTGCTGCATTTGGTATGCTACCTTCAGCTTCTGTTCATGGTGTTGCTTGCTGTGATAACTTGATGTTCTTTTCTGCGAACAACTTGACATCTTCATGAGTAGGAAAGCTCATAGACATTTGATCGACTGCATCTCCTAGTGTGCTCTAAATGATGTCTTCAAATTTTCTCTCTTGGAAACCATTGTACCTGCACTGCTGAGAGGCAGATGAACACCTGCAATACCTAGAGACATGGCAACACTCATGGCAAGAAATATGTCAGTCGAAAACCAAAATGAACTTGAGAACTAACTTGCAACATACCTGTGTGACTGATCATGAATGTTGCACAATTTCGGCCAGGAGGTTGGGAGACCGATTGCCAAGATTGCACAAGGCACAGTCTGGGCTGCTGGGAAACTGAATGAATGGTTGAACTGTGCAATGCACAGTCTAGTCTAGTTGTTGACTACTAGAATTGTGCAATGTGCAATCTCAGCTGGCAATGGCTGCAGGCTCAGTGACTGCATTGTGCAATTTTCTTGGCCAATTGTCATTGTCCCTTAGGATTGCACAAAGCAGTCCTAGGGAACAGATGCTGGGCAGAAATGTGCATTTATGGAGAGGAAGGAAGAGCCTTCCCTCTCAAGATTGCGCAATGCTGTCTTGGTGAGGCTCTTGGTGGGGAAGAGTCCGGGCCGAGGTTGGACAGACTCACCGGCGGTCAAGTGCAAGTGAATGTGAGTGTGAATGCATGTTGATATTGAGTGTAAGCATAAGTGAATGATCATGCATGAAAATGGTGGATGACATATTTAGAAAATGAAACAACGTGCATGTGGGTGAGGTGAGTCGCCAAATCAGTGACCATTCACGAAAAACAGTTTCATGCATGTGACAATAGTGAGATGTTGACGAAAACTGAAACGGTGCTAGGACAAGCTAATATACATGTAAACAATAGAAAGCACTCAAAGAAATCAAGCAAATAGTACTCATACAAGTGAAAACATAGAAAGAGACATAAATGCAACACAAGGCATGGTAAGCGGGCTTACCCCAAAACAACTAAGCTGAATGTGACGAATGCACCTAGATGTGATGTGGGATGTCAGAGCTGCAAGGTTGAGGTGAGGAATGAGCTTTGCAACATCCGGTTGATGAGTTTTGATAACATCGAGGTTGTGATGCGCATGCCACAAATCTAGGGAAAGCAACACTTGGTGGGAGGTTTCTGAAATGATCCTTGCATGTAACCTCCAACCGCAAAACATAGATCCTTGAAGAAAGGGATGCCTTTGCATGCTGCCTTGGGAGAAGCAGTCCATGCATGCAAGTCTGTTTTGATCGGTCCCGGAGGGAAGCGGTCAACTCAGCTGCACATGCAAGAGTTTGTTCGACTGCTTGAAGGAAATGCACATTTCTAGCTTGGAGTTGGGCTGATTGCCTAGGAGATTTGCATAATTTCTGAGCAGAGCAATTGACTACTGCCAAAATTTGTGCAAATTCTAGGCTAAGCAGCCCCGATGGGAAAAATTGTGCAATTCCTGCTGGGAGTGTTGATTGGCACGATTGCACAATCCTATAGCCATGCAGGCTGCCAGACAGGATTGTGCAATTTCTGGAGGGAAGGCTGGTTTCCCTCCAGAAATGTGCAATTTTCTAGGGGAATCTTATCAACCTGCAACTAGACCAAGTCTGGGTGAACAGTGTGTGAGGGGAATGCATCAAGCTGTGATTGACAGGCTGCCTTTGTGTAAGCAAAACACTGAAGCTGGTGAACTTGACGAAGCAAGGCAAGCTGCTGTGAAGGTTGGAAGGGAGTCTCAAAAATGAAGCTAAGGCAAAATTTTGGAGGGTGGTTGTAACTGCTACAACATGTGGATGCATGATTTTCCATATCAAGAGAGTGTTCGGGGGTTTAATGGTAACAAAATTTAGTGGGACCTAGGGGCTAGTTACCTAAGAGGTTGGGATGGTTCCTGGGAGTTCTCTTGCTGATGTAAAGAGTCCATATGTTGTGTTCCTATCGGTTCCACTTCCTTAAGGTGATTTAGGAGGTCAAATAATATCATAGTAACTTCTCAACACATGTTTACCCCAGTTGGATGGTTACTTGGGTAGATGTGGGATGAGGGTGTTACAAAGTGGTATTAGATCATGGTTCAGCCCTCAGACCGGATGGGCTTTGTGTTGGTAATGCATTCATGTCATTTGCATATGTGTTTCTTGTGTTGTGAGAGCATGTGCTTGTTGTATTTTCATGGTGTTGATCATGGTTGTAGTGACGTTTCCATGTGAATATGATGGTGTTGTTGTGGAGTGTGTCGTCATGAGTGTATGGTTGATTATGCATTGTTTATGCATGTTAGTATTGCATGGGTTCAAGTGTACAATGATGTAGTTGATATGGTCATGCATTGATGTTTGGACTCTAGCTAGAATAATGGTTATATGCTTATATTCTTATGTGTTATATTTCTATATGATGTCATGATTATCATACATGTGTTACATTGATTTGTTGATATTGTAAATGAGGTATCCTCCCTGAATTATGCTAAGGTACATTGGATTATTGTGATTTGGTTTAGCTGACATGATATACCTTGCAGGAAGAATATAAAATATGACTAGCAAGATGGTAGACTACAGTTTCCGAGACTTTCCCTATGGATTAGATGAGAAACGTGGTGTTGGGCACTCTTTTGATTTGGTAGACACACTGACAATATTAAAGGAATAAATAAGGATTTGTAAGGCAAACAATGACAAAATCATAGAGGCACGAGAGAAAAAAGTAGAGGTAAATGCACTTATACTTCAGAGTTTGTCAGAGTTGTAGTGACAGGGACCACTTCAGATCAGCCATGGGTAGGAGGAAAGAACTAATGGGGCATATGGAAGTAGGTCTCATGGTGAGTATAGTTCAGCTAGAGATGACACGATCAGAGATGGCAGGTCCTTGGATACTCCAGATAGGAGAGGTGATGGGTGCATGTACGATTCTAGTTTTGGTTCTGACAAACTTGTCGATTGACATTGTTATCATCCTTAAAGGAGGAGTGATATGGGATACTTTCCAAAAGAATCTAAGAAAGAAAAACCACATACATTTTATGGAGAGATGAAGAAATCATAGGATGTAGATGCATGGTTTCTTGGTACGAGAAAGTTCTTCAGGTTGCATGATCATCAGAGAACATGAAAGACAAAATAGCTACATTCAATCTCAAATGTAAATCATATATTTGGTTTGAATATGTGAAGAATGTCAGAGGTATTCATGAGGAGGACTTCACTTGGAGTGATTTTGAGAGACTATTAAAGAAGAAGTACCTATCGGAGAAATACATTGATGACAGGGAAAAGGAATTCTATGAGCTAAAGATGGGATCGATGACAGATGAGGAGTACACTAGAAAGTTATTGGAGCTACTAAGGTATGTGCCTTACCTCACGGAGGACAAGGACAAGATTTAGAGATTCAATGGTGGAATACCAATTGCATTTAAAGAAAAGATTGAGTTTGATGAGCCTCGATCATTAGAGGAGGCCATTCAAAAGTTAAAGCATTGTTATGAAAAATCGAAGCACATATATGAGACTAACCTGGACTGGAAATTGAATGCAAAGAACATAGAAAAATGGGACAAGAAGTGAGCAATACCTTAGGATTCAAGTAATAAAGAGACAATTGCACCATATATGAAGTTCAATGCATGTGATAGAGGACAGAGATTTCGATCTGAGGAGTAGAACAAGGATGCAAGTTGGAAGCCTATAGACTATTGGAACTGTGGAAAAGATCATCGTAGGAGAGATTTCCCACAACATCAGGGTGGTAGATCGCAAATGTATAGTGATAAGGAGGCACAGATAGTGGGAGATGTTGGGGAGAGTGTTAGTAGGATCTATGTAGAGGTAGAGAAAAAACATGCAGACCATCAAACATCTATCATTGAGATGGATGGTAAGATTTGTGATCAAGTTGTTTCTATTTTGATTGACCCTAGATCTAATTATAGTTATGTTAGTCCTGACTTGGTCGATAAGTGTGGCATGAATAAAGAAGTGCAAGGATAGTATTGGTTAGTGTAGTTTTCTATAGGTAAAAAGAAGCGAGTTCATCAATGGGTAATATCTTGTGCATTTGATTTGAATGGTATGACTACCTTAGCACATTTGAATGTATTATCGTTGGGATCATATAGTATGTTGTTAGGCATGAATTGGTTGCACCTTCATAGAACCAAGGTGGATTGTTATGACAAAGCCATTGAGTGCTTGGATGAAAATGGAGAACCAAGAGTCTTACAGGGAAAGAATAAAGCCACATTAGTTAGGATGGTGACAACTATGCAGGCAAAGCGCAGTCACAGAAAAGGGTGTGTATTATTTCCCATACATATATCTAGTGAAAAATGTAAGGAAGTTGAGGATGCAAATGTTTTGAGAATGTACCCAGTTCTACAAAAGTTTCAGCATGTGTTCCCGCACAGATTTCAGATTTTCGACCTCACAGGGAAGTAGAAGTTTCTATTGAGTTGGTTCGAGGGGAAGCTTCGACATCAAAGGAAATTTACAGGATTAGTACACCTGAGTTGGTAGAGTTGAAGCTGCACTTGAAGGAAATTTTGGACAAGGGATATATTAGGCCAACTATATCACCATGGGGTGCACTGGTATTGTTTGTGAAGAAGAAGGATGGTACTCTCAAGATGTTCATTTATTACATGCAATTGAACAAACTAATTGTTAAGAATAGGTATCTGTTATAGGACAAATTGACCTCCCCATCAACTCAGAGGTGAAATACAAGATGACTGAAGCAAAGACCGTAATTGTAGGCCTGGAATCCACACTAACGCTCCCTATACACTGTCAACCTGCTTTATAAAGCTTGTTACCAAGCATAAAGGAGCGTTAGTCACCCTGCTAACTCATGTTGTTAGACCAGGGGGAGTATTAGTGAACCTAAGGGATGTTCAGAAGGTCATGCCAACGAATCTACTCATAAATATCTAGATATTAAATCCCTAAATTTGCTCAAGAAAAGCAAGGAAACTCCCAAAATCAAGATATTTGGAGAAATTCCATTATAAGAATGAAGGCAAATGGGAAAAATCTTGTAAACAGGGCAGGTTCATGGTTTTTTCCCTAATGAACTCTAGGAGGAGCTTGGCAGCCCTAATTCGATTGCTACATAAGCAGCGAGAGGGCCATTGCAAAAGAGGTCAGAGCATTTGGAAGGATAGCCCATAGAGCTGTTGTGAACTATCATATTCTTGAAGAAGCTAGCTGAAAGAGGAGGAGAGAGAGAGGAAGAAGGGGTAAGGAAGGTTGATACAATGAATGGTTGTAATCACTCTTTCATTTTTAATATAGAATTGCAGTTGTGTTCCCTACTCCGTAGTGTCGGTAATGTTGTTCATTTATTTGTTCATTTTGATGCTTGTCGAGATGAGTAGTTAAGTTATACACTAATACATGTTTGTTGTGAATTCTTGCATTAATTTCCAGAAGTGTATGCTATGATTGGTTTGCTTTGTCCTTTATGAAAGAATTGTCTTGTTGCTGGCCTTGAAGGAGTTCTTCTTGCTGCATAGAGATCCCCAAGAAAATCTAGAAGGAGCTAAAGGTGATCCTCTTTCCATACCCTGTCAATTTATGTTTGATAGATGAACATGTGTGTAACTTGGTAGCTTTTGCAGATAATCTATAGTCTGTCGAAGGTCCCGGGAAGACCTTTGAGGGTAGTTTTCATCCTATACATTTTACCCCATAGCAAAATTGGTGACTCCATTGGGGACTATACATCTAGTTCCCGGTCAACCTGGACTCCTCTCAGTTCTTCTCTTTCTTCTAAGAGCTTACTACTTCTTCAAATCCTTTTCTGATCCAACATCTATCTTGTTACATCCTGCTAGTTTGCATTCTCCTCAGAAACTGATCCTAAAGGCCCTTTGTTTGAGCTATTTCCCTCACTAATGCAGGTTGCCAGTCTACACAAAGCTTTATAAAGCTCTCTGCCTGTGTATAGGGAGTGTTAGTGGCCCAACTAACTCTGTTTACACTGAAACACATCATTAGTCTCCCATTTCCATGTTTTCCAGATGATTCTGTGGACCAAAAGGGGGGGAACTTGTCTCAGGGGCGAAAGTAAGATCTACAATAGTATTATGTTAACAAATTTGGTGTCTTGAAAATTTGTTTTTAAGAAAAATTTTTAGTTTTTCTCTCTTAAAAGACATTTTTTTTGAAAGAAAGACTGATAAATTTGATTGATCCTTCTGTCGAAATAGTTGTAAGCTACTTCATTTTGGTTTTCAGTAGTTGTTAGGAAATATTGGGGAAAGAATCTTTCGTTATGCAAGTGTTGAATGTCTTTAGATGCATGGACCGAATCCATTTATATGAGAAAATATGAATGTGTAGAATAAGACTTGTTTGCATAAGAAATTGAATTTTTTTTCTTCAGAGCATTGTTCTGCATGGTTTATTGAGTCGAGAGTCTCAACATATTCATACATCAACACCCCTACTGAAGACAAATAATCAAGTACACTAAAATTTACATTAAAATCAATCAGTTACTCTTTTGAGCAAACCAACATTAGCTAGATTAGGACCTTAGGATAGGCATGTGAGTGAACTTCCCAAGGTTGAAAACCAAAACTAGTGTTGTTAACGAGTGAAAAATCCTTTTGCACTCATATTATCAAGACCACTCGACTAACAACGGAGCGAAATACGAGACAACATCGGGCTGTAATTGAACGTAGCATGCCTTCTCTTACAAATCCTTTGGGCATTCTGTGTATTGGGGGTCCCTTCGGGGATTTTAGAATTGAGTCGGGGACTTAGGTATCTTGCCCACACAACGAGTTGTCTACGAATATGTCCCCCCTAGTAATGTTTGTGATTTGAGGTATCTCTAGTGGCCAAAAATTCTAGGTACTTACACAAGGTGATTGGGATAGGCTGTCCTGGTACCTAAAACAGATGGATCTACTTTGCCTTCAGTTTTTGGGAGGGTACTCGTCTTCACGAGAGTACTTGGCCCCTCAATATGAGGTTCGGGCGAAGCTCAAAAGTAACCGTAATTGTACATTTGGCCATCCTTCTCTGTTATTCATTGAGATATTGGGTTTCATCTCCAATGATCAGTGCTTATCAGACGAGGTAATTTCCCTTTGTTTGTTGATTGATATATTTAGTGTGTTTTTTCTTTTTAGGTACCTAAGTGCTATCATTTTCGAGACTTTAAAGAATATCACATTAAAATTTATTTGATAAAACTTAATGGTCATCGTGGCTACATTTGGCCCTCGTCGTCACTCCAGATGATTGTTAGGACTTCCTCCACTCATTGTGGAGGATTCGCCAAGTTCCACTGACTTAGATTCCTCATCTTTGAGGAATCAGTCTCCTCAATCTCACACGGGATCCATGTGGACAACCAACGATTCCAGTTTTCTGGAGGATTTCTTCACGGAAGGATTTCTTCCTCACTTTAACACTCTGCTTACAAATCCATCGGATCCTATCATTGCTCTCATGGTACCTATACTTCCTTCTTCAGTAGGTGGAACTTTCCCATCTATTCAGTTGATGCCTCACGGGTTGTGGAATTTTAGAGACACTGTTGGTCCTCTACCACTTCCTCAGTCGACAGTCATCACAACACCAGCAATGTGGAATCCCGTTGTCCTGTTTGTCCCAGGTATGAAAACTCACACAACACCCTCTGTAAGTGGAACCCAGCAGATGCTAGGTCCCACTCCTATGGTGCCACAATGAATACCTTTGACTAGTGCCACATATAGTGCTCCGTATAACACTCAATGCGGCACTATGGGCACGGTTCCAGTTTACCAGCAACAAGGTTGGCCGCCAATGTACAGTTCTAACCCCCAGATTCAGATATCTGGGGGTGTTTCCAATATGCACATGTCGGCGGGGAATGTCACAGTTCCCCCTCCATTCTCAGGCATGCATGGACAGTCGCTGATTGACATGAGTGTTCCCTCTATCAATCAAAGCCATATGCTTAGTTCTGTGTCGGTTGGGAATCCACAAGGGATACCCAACCAATCCATGGGGGCACCCTACTCACAAACCCAAATGAGTCAAGGGGGCACCACTTATACTGGGGGCAATTCCATACCCTAGTATCAAAATCCTCATGGAAATCCACTCTACAATACCGTACCACAAAGCAACTGCTACACCACGCAACCCATGTACACTATGGGGAACCAGATGATGGGAGGAGCACAGAGCTCCTCAGGTCATCTGTCATCACCATGGTCCGAGTTGGGGGCACCCAACAATCTGCCTTTTTTGGCAATGTTGGATATTCCCGACTTATACAAGTTGACAAACGACCCCATCTTCGACAACTTACAATGGCCGCCGATCCCGCATAAAATACCGATGGACATTCCAAAGTTCGAAGGAAAACAAGGGGAGGATCCGGGAACGCATATCACCACCTACCATATTTGGAGTGTTTCTAACTCCATGGTGGATGATAGTGTTCGGTTATGTCTTTTTCCCTGCACCCTTACTGGCAACGCAGAAAAATGGTATATTGAGTTACCATGCACGTCAGTAAATACCTTCGATAATTTAGCGATGGAATTCCTGAAGCACTTCTAGCTACCTATCCGCTACGAGACTAGGACAGAGCTCCTTACTTCATTTTGTCAGGATACCACCACCCACATCTCCAATCATATACATGAATGGAGACGTAGGCGGAGGTTAGTCAAAGCTCCCCTCCTAGACTTTCTCTTAAAGAACCGGTTCTGTAGGTCATTACTTCCACAAATCGCTAGAGATGTCGCTCTAGGTGGTGCGGTCACGGAAGACCAATCCATACGTCATGCCCAACACTTAGATTTGATTTATTCACAGTTTTGCACTTTCTACGACATAATCCCCTATGCTCCTGGTAACCCGAATCCTCCCACCACTCAGCACCCCAGAGTACACACCAATGGGATTTTTGACACAACCTCTAGGGTCACTGTAAAAACAACTCAGTGGTTCCATTGCAAAGCTGGTAGTGGACCCCTCTACCAAAGCGACTACTATTTCTCCCACTGCGATAAAATCTGTGCAGTCTACACAAAAATCCGGTGGCAAGAACAAGAATAATAAGAATAACACCACTCCTTTTGAAGAGCAGTCATCTAAACAACCCAACCCGAAACAGAAGGCCACTGCGCCTACTGATGAGGAAAAGGAAAAACATAGCAAATATCTATGCAGACTCTATCTTGAAGACCACATAACCTGGCATTGTCCGCATCTTCAAGAATGCACAGATTACCTTGCCAAAAGAGATTTTGGTATGGCACCTGCTATCCTTAGAAATCCTTTTCCTACTTGTTATAGACATTTTTGTGCCTTACAGCATTGAGCATGAAATGTCCATAATCTAAGGGATCCAAAGTCCCTAAACATGTTGTTCCTACCCCTAGAGGAACAAGGCTAACAAACCACAGCAATTCACAGAAGTTCTCCACCAGAAACTGCTCAAAAACAAGTCAATTCAGGATCATTTCAGTGGCTACACTAGCTATTTGCGCTGAATGTCAAAGCCAACACTGGCTACCTGCGTTGAATGTCAAAGGGAACACTAGCTACTTGCGCTGAACGAGAGTGGACATGTGGTAAGTTCATTTCTCAAGGTGTCAAAACCCAGGAAGCTTCCAAAATGACACTTGCCTCAGGGAATTCGACTGGTGATGAGTAAGAGGTTCCAAATCTCCAAGTGGAAGCAAGAACCTCCAAGTGGAATCAAGAACTGACAGAGGGAGAGGACACTAGTCAGATCTCAAGCTGACTCATCCTCTCTCCAAACATCTATATATGGATCTCTCCTCCATGAGATCTGGGGGCTGGAATTTTGTTATTGCAAAGAATTGCTGTTGGTTTGAGATTGGAATCATTGGGTGCTTAATGCTTTGAAGGGGGTGAAGATAGGAATTCCATTTGCTGGGAAGGAGATGCTGGATTGGAGCCCTCTGGATTGTATCTCTTCCTGAACCTTGTTATTCATCAATAAAGCTATCTTGGTTTCTCCTATATACTGATGTATCTTTGATGTATGATTGCATTAGTATGTTTAGTTTATTTCTAATCCTGAACTAGTTATGAATATGAATCCATGTCTTGTGTAGTGTTCTCTTCTTGTGATCTTGCAGAAACCTCTTGAAGCTGGGCGAGCGAGAAGGAAAGTAGCTGGGAACCCTCAAAGAGAAGAGAGACCGGATCGAGGGACAAACGGAAGACACCGGTTAGTCCATCTATCTCTCTTCATTCTTAATTCATAAAGGAAGAATACTAGAATAGCTGTCTCTGTTTGTTGCTAAGGCACTGTCACACCATAGGTGGATAGGATCGTCCTGCATAGGCATTTTTCCCCACAACAAATTGGCGACTCCGCTGGGGAGATCTGTTTAGTCATTTTATTTGTGTTTCTATCATTGTTTGATTCATAGACTTGACAGCAACAATCGAACTGCATCTGCTATTCCCAGATGCAAAGTAGACAGTTGCTGCTTTGATCCAATCACTGGACTTGTCTATGATCTGAACAATGGACTCAAAAATGATTTGATGATCCTTTGTGATAGATCTTAGTACTCCCTCAAATCATCCCTTTGATTACACCTTGCTTGTTGTTTTTATTTGGCCTGAAACAATGAATTAAATAGCAATCTGTGACCCAGAACCAGTGAGAAACGAGAGTTTCTCCTTCAGCGCAGACCCAGTGAAGGGATTCTGCATTTCAACGCAGGTCCCGTGAAGGCTACCTACGCTGAATGTCAAAACCCCTGTGTAGAGGTTGCGCTGAACCAGTTTTCCCTTGTGCAGCTGGGGTTCTCTGCTCTGTTTTGCCTTGTTTTGATCTCTGATTTTTGCAGCCTGTAACCAGCATAGGTACCAGTCTGATAACTCCTTTTCTCTGCTTGAATTCTTCCTCCTTTTGTACAAAAAGACTGTGAGTGTTTTTATGTGTTTCTGGCATCATTTACAGTTTTCCTTTGCATGAGTGAAATAATCATCCTGTAGCCCTTGATAATATCTGTTGATTGTGATCTTAGGAGAGAGTTCATTGGCTGTTTGCAGTTGATTATAAATTTACTCTTGCTTATTGGTTTGAGTTTGTCTCTTTTAAAGTGTCGAAACAAGTATTCATTTTGAGAATCGTTAAGTGTTGTAATCTCTTCTACCCTCTCTGATTTCGAAAAAGTAAACTTGTTTGTATCTGTCATTTAAAAGCAAATTCAAAGTTGTACAAAAAGCTTTCTTTGTAGGCATCAATACTAAGAAAGCGGAAAACAAACACCTGCATTGTGCATTTGCATTTGATAGTTTGCATGCTTGATTTAGGAAAAGTGCATTAGAGTGTGCTGATTGCTCTTTGAGAAAAGATGGTGTCTTTCTTTTCCCTTAGTAGCTAGGATTTTCAAAGTTGAAAAGATATAAAGCTTGCTTATCATCTTTAGACTGCATTTAGGAATTGTTTCATACATTTCGTGGTGAACCTTGAAAGGCAAACTTCTAAAAAGAAAAACCTAAAATAAATTGAATGAACTTAACAACGCTTTGCAACATAACGCACAACATAGAGGTCTAGGCTAGAGACGTGTTCCGGCGTCGTAAAGCCTGGTGACTGTCGATCTCGTTGATGGTGGGTGATTCCTCCTGAGGGATGATAGCGCCAGTACGGATTGTGCTCCCACGTACCGTCGCGTATATATTGGGAGACCCCTATAGGCATAAAACCTTTATCCTTAGGAAGCCGTGTCGGCCGCCCTACTGATCGCAATGCACTGAACACAGCATTCAGGAAGATCGACCGCCCATACCCTAAAAAGTATTCTGCGGTTTTGCGAAAAGTTTGGCACACCCTCTGCCTAGAACTCCAGAGCAGTTCCTTTTGGCCTTTTTCAGACTCTATAACAGAAAAAGTCCATCCGAGCATTTGTCACTTCGGGCTCGTTAAAACATCGAAGGAGACTAGAGTCATCTTTAGCTTTTTATCGACTCTTTAAAAGTGAAAAAGCAAGTTGTGTCTAAAAGCGTCTAAAAAATTCATTTAATTCAGAAACACATTTTCCCCTTTTGTATTTTGGTTGATCGAGTAATCCGCAATCGTGGAAGAAAGTCAATTGGAACCCCGTTGTTCGCAGAGGCTTACGAGTCAACTGTCTTTGTCTCCGGAATCGAAAACAGTACGGACAAAGCGAACTCGTTTAACCGGTTCGAAATCTCCTATCAAAGTTAGAACAACTGTTCCGACAACATCTGAGATTCCGGTTACTCCAAACATTTCTGGAAACCCTGCCTCTATAGAAGAAGTTCAACAGCCACAGAGGGACAGTAACACTGATCCTAGTCTGGGGGCAAATACTTGCGTTACTGAACCAGTTCCATCTGTAACCGGTTCAGAGAGTCTTGCTCCTCAAACAACTGTCGCTGTCGATTCAACCCCTTCTTCCTCACCAGAAATATTTTACGGACCTGACGGTCTTCCTCTTCCACCTGGTTTGATTGCGATAGAGGAAATTGTAGAAGATCCACAAGCAAGTACTCCAACTCATTTTGGAGTCGGGGTCACTCTATTTCCTTCATCAGAAGTTAGTCTACCACAAGTGGAAGTTCCTGTAGAATCGCTAGGCAATCTATTGGATAGACTCAAAATGTCTGAACAACCGTCAACATCTAGGACTGTGTCGAATGACACAGCGACAACAGAAGCCCCTGCCGTCACTCCGACAATGTTTGCCGGCATACCATCTGTCCCAACTAGCTCACAACCGCTAGAAGGAGTCCACCCAGGGACTATTTCGACAGTGTGGTCCGTTCCAGTGTGTTCCTCCGGAATAATATCCGGCAACTCTTATGTTGAGACTCGACAGATTGATCCATTTGGAGGTCAATTTGGGCAATCCAGTCCCCAAGGACAAACAATCCCCTTGAGTTCCAGATTGCTATCGTATGGGGGGTAGTATGCCCTTTCATTACCCCCTCCGGGAGGGTATCCATACGGGAGTTCACAACAGTATTCAGGTTATACTGGAGTTACATCAAGTGGTTGGGTACCTATGCTACCTCAACAACCAAGGGTTGTATATTCTATGCAACAGTGTGTACCTATGTCGAACATCCCAACCACACCAGCTATTGTGACGGTGTCACAGGTTCAAACGTTGCCTGTTGTATGTCAACCTCAGATTTCTCAGGTTGTAATGCAACAGCCCCTTGACCCTGTGACACAACCTCAATCGCCAACTGGTGGGGCGACACAAGTCCAAACGGGTACAATTACCCCACACCTTGGTCCAACAGTTAGTATAGCACAATAGAACATGGCTTCACAGCCATGGCTGGTGCAATACCAACAACCACAATTCCAGCAAGTGTACCAAGGTTCTGAGTAGCAGATCTTTGCGAACAGTGGACAACCGTATATTCAAAACGGTCAAAACCAACCGCTTTACAGTGGTCAAGTCCACCAACCATATCAGTCATACCAACATCAATTACATTATGCTGGTATGCAAAGGCCCACTGCTCAGGCAATCCCATCGTACCCTGGGTATGCTTCACCTAACCTGAATCAACAGTTACCATTCGTGGCAACTTTAGAGTTACCCGATTTACACCGGTTAACCAACGATCCGATTGCTTACGCCCCTTGGTGGCCAGCGATTCCTCACAAACTTCCATCTGACATTCCTAAATTCAATGGAAATCCAGGTGAAGACCCATCGAATCACATGATGACTTTTCATCTGTGGTGTTCATCAAACACCCTAAACAATGATTCGATAAGGCTTCGCCTTTTTCAGAGGACGTTAACGGGTCCAGCGGCTAAATGGTATATTGAATTACCTAAAGCATCGTTCGACAATTTCAGCTCCCTAGCCACGACATTCTTAACCCATTTTCAATTACCAATAAGGTATGAAACGGGAACGGAAATATTAGCCAACTTCAAGCAGACAACAACCACTCACATATCTGATCATATACATGAGTGGCGTCATCGTCGTAGGATGGTGAAAACATACGTTCCCGATCAGCTGTTAGCTGAATGGTTTATAAAGTCGTTACTTCCTGCTATAACAGAAGATGTGGCCAAGGGGGGAGTCGTAACGGAGGAGCAAGTTATTGCTCGTGCATAATATCTAGACTTAGTTTACACTCAGTCTGGCACGCTCTACGACAAAATATCTCCTAGACCGGAATTCTCAATTCCTCCTCCTCCTAAATCAAACAGTGACTCTCATGCCGGCGATGGTGTGATTGGCACGACAAACGCGAAATCGACAAAGGCTTCGTCTAAGAAAGCCCGTAAGAATTCAGATCAAAATGCAAAAGAAGAGATTCTTGCTTCGGAAGTAAATGTCGTATCAGCAGATAAGGGCAAAGAAACCAAACAACCAGGGAGCAAGAAGAAGCAAAACAAAGGGAAGAAGAAGAAACAGGGTGAGTCATCTCCTGAAAAAACTTCTTCAAACCCTCCTGGAAATAGGAAACTAAAATATCCATGTCAAATATGTGATGAGGATCATCGGACAGGAGAATGTCCATACAAAGCTGAGCTTAAAAGGTTCTTCAAGAGTTCGCAAACCTCAGCTGTGTTAACTGATCCGTTTCCAAATCCAGGTCAAAACCTGGTTGAAAGTGGAAATGCTTCCCCGTCGCAAGTGCTCATGTTGTCGGTTTCAAAACAGCAGAATGATGCTTTGATTTCGACAAGGAACAAAGATTACGGGAATCCACAGCTGTCGAACGACAAAGGTAAAGATCAACCAAGTAGTTTGACAACAACTTCGACAGAAGTTGTACCGCCCATCATTCCTGAATTAACAATAAAACCGCCAAAGGGAGTAGTACACAAGTCGACATTTAATCCTCGCGCCAGAGTGGCGCAGCATTATAATATAGTGGAAGATTTGGCCCAATCGCCATCTGCTATGTCGACTCTTGAAGTACTACAAAATTGTCCATCCCAAAGGCAGGCTTTGTTATCAGCTATTGGTGGGGTTGATCCTAAGGATTCCAATCTTGTATCCTTCGACCATAAAGGATACGATCCTCAGTTACCAGCTCAACTAGCTTTCCTTATTCAAGTGAAAGCCCTCAACAAAACCGTTCACCGAACAATTATTGATGAGGGGGCATCTACATGTATTATGTCAATGAGTTGCTGGAAAACTTTGGGATCTCCAACCTTGTCGCGATCTTTGACGACATTAAAAGCATTTGACGGAAGGACCTATACCCCGTGTGGTATCCTTAATAACTTGAAGGTTGAACTGGGGGGAAAAACAGTAGAAATAGATGTTGAAGTCATCGATGGGAATCTTGACTACAACATCCTACTGGGAAGACCATGGATATATGCCATGGCAGCTGTAGTGTCGACTTATTTTAGGAAGATCGCATTCCCTTTTCAAGGAGGGATTATGATCGTCGACCAAGAAGACTTCCTCCCTAATGGTTCACAAGTTACAGGAAGCATCCCCATGATCCATGGAAGCAACCATTCACTTCAAGACATTGGAGTAGGCCTACTGAAAGACCCCACATTAATGGGAACTTTCGCACTTCCACCTCCAATCTATATAGGAGAAGTAGCATTGGTAGGAGCCTGCAACATGATATCTTCCACGAAGATCTCAGAAAACGATATCGACATGGATCATGAAATGGTTTTGCCCCCAAGCCCTATAGAAATATTGTAGCAATCAATGTTTCAGGCATGGGAGGCGAACCCAAATCAACGCTCATCAAGCGTTTGGGTAGATAGGTCTAGAGAATATGGTACCCCATTAGATCCTTGGTCGAAAGTACATGGGACTGACGAAGGAATCCTACAATCAATGTTGATTGAGGGGGCACCATGGAATGATTGCCACCATCGTTCCCTTCTTCCAGAATATGAAGAAGATACTCAACATGACCTTTATCACCCTTCAGTTTTTGAATTCCTATCAAACACTGTAAACACGGTGGATTTCGAGCGAAACTTATCCAATATTGAAGAGACTATAGCCATAAATATCTCGACTAAATCAAATGTTGTAGAGAATATTTATGTCGGCAAAGGTTGTTCTCTTTCAGAACTGGAAATATATAACGCTATTTTTCGCGAATTCAGAGATGTCTTTGCTTGGTCATATGATGAAATGCCAGGCATTGACTCGAGTATCGTTGAACATGAAATTAAGATGTATCATGATGTCAAACCAGTAAGACAATGGCTTCGGCAGGTGCACCCCAAGAAAGCCGCTGCCATTAAGGCAGAAGTTGAAAAGCTTCTCCATGCTGGTTTCATCTACACGGTTCCTCTAACCGATTGGGTATCAAATATTGTCCCTGTTATGAAGAAACAAGGGACAATCAGAGTGTGTGTCGATTATAGGGATGTAAACCAAGCTTGTCCGAAGGACAACTACCCTACACCCTTCATCGACCAAATAATTGATGAATGCGCTGGATGTGAAATCTTTTCATTCATGGATGGATTTTCCGGGTATAATCAAATAAATATCCGTCCACAGGACCAGTCAAAGACTGCATTCATCTGTCTGTGGGGCACATTCGCTTATCGAAAATTACCCTTTGGTTTAAAGAACGCAGGGGCGACGTTTCAGAGGGAAATGAATTATGCCTTCCATGACATCAAGAACATCGTTCAACCATATCTCGACGACCTACCGGCTCATTCGCGAAAGCGGACTGATCATCCGCAACATTTAAGAGCGATATTTCTATGTTGCCGACACTACAAAATAAGACTCAATCCACACAAATGTGTGTTTTGCGTCAGTTCTGGTCGTTTACTTGGCTTTGTAGTCTCTAAGGATGGAATTCGTCTCGACCCTTGCAAGGTTCAGGCAATCATTAATTTGCCTCCACCTTCAAATTTTCTTCAGATTCAGAAACTCCAAGGGAAAGCAAACTTTCTGAGGAGGTTCATTCCAAATTACGCAGAACTTGCTAAAGGTTATACTCGTCTTTTGAAAAAGGATGTACCTTTTGTCTGGGATCAGGTGGCGCAAGCTTCCTTTGATGCTCTGAAAGATTCTCTAGTAAAAGCATCATTAATGTATGCCCCGGACTATCAAAGAGATTTTAACCTGTATCTAGCTGCAGCGGATACGACCATTGCGATGGTTTTAGTTCAAGAAATCGACGGAATTGAACATCCCATATATTATTTAAGAAAAAACTTGAATGATACAGAAAGCAAATATTCTTACGTTGAAAAGCTAGCACTCGCGGCTGTTCAAGCGATACAAAGATTTCGACATTATGTCCTCTTTCGGAAGACTACCATTCTATCAAATTGCAACCCCATGACTTATATATTGTCGCGACAGTTGCTGGGGGGCAAATATTCAAAATGGATAGCGATCCTTCAAGAGTTTGATCTGGAATTTGAAAAATCCAAATCAAAGAAAGCTTTAGTTTTCGCAGAATTATTGTGCGATCTCCCATCGTCGTCCAACGATGAAACATCAGAAGAATCAATCGTGGACGAAAGTTTGTTTCTAATATCCGCAAGCAATGAGTGGTATGAAGATATAATAATTTATCTCCAAACCCAAAAATTCAGGCCTGACACCTCTCACTCAGAACAGAAATGTATATGATACCAAGCGAAAGACTACATGATCGTCGGTGATACGCTTTACCGTCGTGGTATCGATACAGTTCTGAGGAGGTGCCTCACCCATGAAGAGGCCGAAAAAGCCCTGAATGAGTGTCATTCAGGCGCGTGTGGGGGGCATCAATCTGGATATGCTACAGCACAAAAAATCTTACGAGCAGGATACTTCTGGCCAACCATGTTCAAAGATTGCATAACCGCAGTCAAAAGTTGCCATGCTTGTCAAATTTTTGATAGCAAAACTAGAAGACCACCCACACCTTTACAGCCAATAGTTGCTGTTGGACCCTTTGCCAAATGGGGCATCGATTTCATGACATGTAACCCCACCTCGACCGGGGGGCATGGGTATATCATAGTCGCAGTTGACTATTTTACCAAATGGGCCGAGGCGATGCCTACATTAGATAACACTGGTGAAACAGCTGCCCTTTTCTTTTTCAATCATGTAGTCGCCAGGTTCGGCGTACCCCAGGCTATAGTGACAGATCATGGATCGCATTTTCGCAATCACATGATGGTTGAATTGGCTGCCAAGCTAGGGCTATCTCACGACAGCTCTACCCCGTATTATCCACAGGCCAACGGACAAGTTGAAGCAATCAACAAGGTCCTGAAGCGTATGTTGCAAAGGATGATCGGGGTTCACAAAAGAAGGTGGCACCTAATCCTGTACTCAGCCTTGTGGGCTTACCGAACATCGGTAAGGAATGCGACCGGGTTCACACCTTTCCAACTGGTGTATGGCCTGGAAGCAGTCTTGCCCATCCAGTGTGAATTCTCGTCTCTTAAACTCGCAATTGATCTCCTCCCCGGAGCTTCGGAAGAAGAGGCCCGTTTCTTGGAATTAATCCAATTGGATGAAACCCGTCGTGACGCCGCTTAGGCTAACGAAGCCCATAAGAAACGAGTCAAGGCGCAGTTCGACAAAAATTTCAAACCCCGTGTCTTCTCAGAAGGTGACTTGGTCTTGCTTTATGACCAAGAATCCGATAAATTGGGAGCAGGTAAATTTAATTCTTTATGGATGGGCCCCTATATCGTTAAACGAGTGTTAGCAAAAGGAGCCTACGAGTTAATGGATTATGACGGAATTCCACTGGCGCAACCCCGCAATGGGTTGTACCTCAAGCGTTACTATGCTTAAATAGTGACCAATATGCATGCACCTCGATTTGCGTTATTATGCTGGTGGCATGTAAACATAAAATCGAGCAGTTTTAGCACACAGTTCATGCTCGTTAAAAAATAAACACAAGATCCGAGCAGTTTTAACACATAGTTCATGCTCGTTAAAAAATAAACATAAGATCGAGCAAACGTTTCCACCCGCGTTTAAGCTCGTTAAAAAATGAACTATCCCGGTAAATAACCACAGTGAATGTAATATCATCAGCCATTAAAGCCTTGGTCGTGTTTGCACCGTCACCTCCACTTTTCCATTGGCCGATCGTTCACCTCCATATGATTGTTTACCCATTTTGAGGAACAGCTGTGAAAAGTGATTTCACCTAGCCATCCTTGTGACACTGCCATGATTGGAAAATTCCAACCTGTACCTGGAATCAGCTGCTAACCCTGTTTATCACTCGTTCCTCAAAAGACGAGTCTTCTTTAAGCTCTTTTCAACTGACTCGTAAAATATGAAAATATTGCCGAGTCCTTTGCCTTCCAGCTCGTTAAAGGGACAGGAAGTGCTATCCCTCCTCTAGATTTTAATCTTTTTGGACCTGAGGGATTATTGCACAAAAAGATCGAGCGCTTGTTTTATTCGGCTCGTTAAAACTATCGAAAACTCATCCCTTCTGTATTGTTTAATACTTTTTCGGACCTAAGGGATTAGATGACGAAAAATGACTTTTGGAGTTAACTTTATGTACCTTTTCAGACTCTCTAAAAATGAAAAGGACCGAGTTATCCTTGTCGTTAGACTCGTTAAAATCATTAAATAGCGACAAACTTGTCTTTAGACGAGAACAAGTTTCCCTATCGCTAGGCTCGTTAAAACATAGCGATGGGCTTGCCCGAAGGGCAGGTTATAGAACAAGCATATGTTATCCTCCTCAAGCTTGACAAAAATAAAGAGGTACTGGTCAGCAATGACTGGGGAAAAATTGGGAGAAACTCAAGAAAACTTTGATGGTAGCAAGTCGCTCTTGAACATGACACTTTTCCTCCGTACCACAATCGGGTTGGGTTGTTTCATTCACCGGTCACATCCATGGTCTCGCCATACCATCCATATTTGGGGTAATGCTACCAATCCATCGCATCAGTGTCGCCATATGTTCAAGAGAAGTCGTTCAGAAAAGTCAACCGTGTCCCATCCACTGCCATACATTATCCTTCATCCTTTCATGACCGCCACCCTGAATCATATGTCACAGATCGTTTTCACCTCCATCAAAATCATTAGCTCCGTTCCGTGTCACTGATGTGGGATTCATTAAGGCCCTCCTTTGACGGATTACTTCTTTTCGACATCAGCTCATTATCCAAGAAGTTGATCTAGGAACAACCACTTCAGTACTTTGAAGCTTGCATGCCTCAATGGCAAGTTTCTCACTTCCGGCGACAGGTATACATCAATGACCTTCGACCGAAAGATTTTGCGTGGTGTTCGACGCCAAGTCCTTTATTCACACCACGTAAATTGTACTGCAGTACCT
The DNA here is from genome assembly GCA_031772625.1 of Pinus tabuliformis. Classification (NCBI taxonomy): domain Eukaryota; kingdom Viridiplantae; phylum Streptophyta; class Pinopsida; order Pinales; family Pinaceae; genus Pinus; species Pinus tabuliformis. The sequence continues at coordinate 1,167,074,893 of CM062816.1, read as the reverse complement.
TGAGGGTCATTATCATTATCAGTGATTCCTCTCGCGCTTGTTAACAGTTTACCTCATTGACTGGTAATCAAGCGATGTCTTTCCATGTTCGACTTCAGAACATTTCTCACATGGATCGACTTGTACTTAGAGTGAAGATCGAACGAGTTTGAAGACCCCAGATCTAGTTTCATCCATCCGGGCTGCGATATATATTCAGGAAAGATAAAGACATTGACATGTACATCATTGCAGCAGATAATCATCCTACTCAAAGGATGATGATTTCATCAAAATTATCAGTCTACCATCAGACGATTGTCTGTTCTATGTACAGAAAAATGAATTTATAAAGCTGAGCATGGGAATGCCCGCCTCAGCTAGATCATGAAGGCAGTATGAAAAATAATGTATTGTATTGTATCTTATTACAGGTCTCCTCCCAGCATTGGATGAACTTCGGATCCCCCTGATAAAGCATTTCACCCGATAAACAACCTCATACTTTAGGGGGCAACTGTTATAGACATTTTTGTGCCTTACAGCATTGAGCATGAAATGTCCATAATCTAAGGGATCCAAAGTCCCTAAACATGTTGTTCCTACCCCTAGAGGAACAAGGCTAACAAACCACAGCAATTCACAGAAGTTCTCCACCAAAAACTGCTCAAAAACAAGTCAATTCAGGATCATTTCAGTGGCTACACTAGCTGTTTGCGCTAAATGTCAAAGCCAACACTGGCTACCTGCGTTGAATGTCAAAGGGAGCACTAGCTACCTGCGCTGAACGAGAGTGGACATGTGGCAAGTTCATTTCTCAAGGTGTCAAAACCCAGGAAGCTTCCAAAATGACACTTGCCTTAGGGAATTCGACTGGTGATGAGTAAGAGGTTCCAAATCTCCAAGTGGAAGCAAGAACCTCCAAGTGGAATCAAGAACTGACAGAGGGAGAGGACACTAGTCAGATCTCAAGCTGACTCATCCTCTCTCCAAACATCTATATATGGATCTCTCCTCCATGAGATCTGGGGGATGGAATTTTGTTATTGCAAAGAATTGCTGTTGGTTTGAGATTGGAATCATTGGGTGCTTAATGCTTTGAAGGGGGTGAAGATAGGAATTCCATTTGCTGGGAATGAGATGCTGGATTGGAGCCCTCTGGGTTGTATCTCTTCCTGAACCTTGTTATTCATCAATAAAGCTATCTTGGTTTCTCCTATATACTGATGTATCTTTGATGTATGATTGCATTAGTATGTTTAGTTTATTTCTAATCCTGAACTAGTTATGAATATGAATCCATGTCTTGTGTAGTGTTCTCTTCTTGTGATCTTGCAGAAACCTCTTGAAGCTGGGCGAGCGAGAAGGCAAGTAGCTGGGAACCCTCAAAGAGAAGAGAGACCGGATCGAGGGACAAACGGAAGACACCGGTTAGTCCATCTATCTCTCTTCATTCTTAATTCATAAAGGAAGAATACTAGAATAGCTGTCTCTGTTTGTTGCTAAGGCACTGTCACACCTTAGGTGGATAGGATCGTCCTGCATAGGCATTTTTCCCCACAACACTACTCAACAATAGCAAAATCTCGTTTCCAACCATCCGCAACCCATGTCAGGGGGCAGCAATAGTTCGCATCATCCTTCAGCTGGTAAAGGAAGTTCTACCGTTTTCACATTTGGAATGGTAGATCTTGCCACAAGAGCCAAATCTTATGGAACTCTTGTCACTCCTGCAGTAGAGCCATCCTCAGGTCAAAACCCATCACTGCCCACGGATCTACAGATCGAAAGGGCAGTTGAGGACTTTGCAATTCGACCCCCCAATGGGGCACTTCGACGCACAAAACACAATACATCTGCACGTGCCGCCCAACACTACAATATCATAGAAGATTTGGCGCAAGCAACATTGGCTATGTCGGCACTCAAAGTATTAAAAACATGCCCCAGCCAACGGAAAGCTTTACTTTCGGCTATTGGAGGTCTTGACCCTATGGATTCCATAATTGCTATTTTCGACATGGACAAGTGTAAACCTCCCCTTTCCCACCAGCTTGCATTTTAGGTGCATATCACTTAGAAAGGTAAAGGTATACACAGAACTATCATCGATGAAGGTGCTTTTACTTGCATCATGTCAGCTTCATGTTGGCTCGCCCTGGGTTCCCCAACCCTATCCCCGCCGTCGAACTCCCTTAAAGCTTTCTTCGACCACACCTTTATCCCAAAAGGATACCTAGCTAATTTTCCCATCACTTTGGCTGGGAAAATTGTAACGGTGGACGTAGAAGTCGTAGACAGAAGACTCGACTATAATCTCTTGCTGGGTCGCAGTTGGACATATTCCATGACAGTCGTCGTATTTATTGTCTTGCTCCGTACCCCTAGTAGGAGGTGGAACTGACAGTTACGTCAGTGCAGGTACTAGTCTACTGAAGGCTTATTCCCTCATGGGTTGTTTCCCTCTTCAACCGTCGTAGGTTTCACAGATGGTCAATATGCTTTCATCTATTCCTCATGAAAAGACCGATCCATGGATCCTACCAGCTCCTTCAGACATTGACACATACGAAGAGAAAATGTTGTTGTCACCAGCTGAATTAGCCTACCAAGCCATTCAATTTGCATCTGAATCTCTGGTCACTTTGGTTTCGGCCAACAGTACCACTGCCCCTCCCATAACCACTCTTTCTTTCGATCCACTCAATCAAGTCCTACTGATGGACGAAGCTATTAGAGAGATCACGAGGTTAGAAGAGCGACCTTGGGAGGATTCACACCATCATGTTTCGATATCTTATTCGGACATGATGCCTCTTCAAATCCTGTCACCTGACGCACATGAAATCGTTTCCTCACAGTATACAACTATCCAACTTTTGGACTCGAAAGGAAACAGGGGAAATATTTCACAAACATTGCTCCCCGATATTTTTGTCATGACAGGCATCATGGAAAACATATAGAGTGGAGCCAATCACAATCCTAAGCAAATTGTGAGCTTCACCTACCCATTTAGGGACTTCCGCGATGTTTTTCCTTGGTCTTATGAGGAAATGCATGGTATAGACCCTTCTAATGTCAAACATGAGATCGAGAAAGACCGAGCAATCTTTTTATGGTATTTTTCTTGCTCGTTAATCCAAAAATCCCTCGAGTATCCTTCTTCAGGCTCGTTAAACTCCCATGAAGAAGATCGAGCGTTCTTTTTATGGTATTTTTCTTGGTCGTTAATTCGAAAAACCTCGAGTCTCCTTATTTGGGCTCGTTAAACTACTACAATGAAGAATAGAATAGAGCACTTTTGGAGATATTTTAGTGCTCTTTAAAAAATATAAACATCCCCAAGTTTTCATCGTTGCGCTCATTAAATATATGCAACGATAGATAGAGTACTTTTGGAGATATTTTATGCTCTTTAAAAAATATAAACATCTCTAAGTTTTTCGTCGTGGGGCTCGTTAAACATATACTGCAATTAATAGAGAACTTTTGGAGATATTTTATTTCTCTTTAAAAAATATAAACATCTCCAAGTTTTTTGTCATGGGGCTCGTTAAATATATACTGCAACCAATAGAGCACTTTTGGAGATATTTTATTGCTCTTTAAAAAATATAAAGATCTCTGAGTTTTTTTGTTGTGGGGCTCGTTAAATATATACCGCGATTAATAGAGCGCTTTTAGGGATATTTTATTGCTTTTTAAAAAATATAAACATCTACGAGTTTTCATCGTTAAGCTCGTTAAATCTTTGCAACGATGGTCAGAGCACTTTTTGTGATATTTTATTGCTCTTTAAAAAATAATAAATATCTCCGAGTTTTCATCATTACGCTCCTTAAATACATGTAACGATGCTCTGAGCAACTCTTTTTTGATCTTTTTCTCGCTCATAAACAAAAAAATACCAAAGGAGCATTCTTTTTAGGCGCTTTTTTCTCGCTCTTTAAATTGAAAAAAATCCCGACCTATGTCTTGTAGCTTGTTAAAACTTGCTAAAGATAAGCTGAGCATTCTTTTAGGTACTTTTCTTGCTCGTTAAAACTGAAAAATCCAGATTTTTTGTTACAGGGCTCATTAAAAATAGACAGTAGCAGCAAGAGCACTTTCTTTTTTGGGATAGTTTCTTGCTCTTAAATCAAAAAATCCTTGAGTTTTTCCCCTCCTTTGAGCTTGTAAAACTATGAAGAAGGGATGAGCCGTTCCTTTACCTCTTTTTCTCGCTCATTAAACTAAAAAAGGTACCCTGATTTTTCTTCATCTAAATCATTATAAATTTTTATGAAGGTATTAAGTTTGTAATCGTGTGACTCATTAAAAATTCACGACGAAACACGAGTTTAGTTTGTCGCCTCGTACTCGTAAAAAAATGAGGTCGACATCTATTGAAAAGAGGTTTCTCTTTATCTGGGTTCAATAGATTAAAATATGGAAAAGTAACTGATCCGGGTATACTATTAACCTTTTGTCGCACCCGGTTAACAACTATGAAAAAGGCACCACCATGGAGTCTCTCTTTACGATCTTTTAAGACTCTCTAAATATGAAAAGACCACTGAGTTGTCTAGTTTGGACTCTTTAAATTACACAGACAAGATATAGAGTTGTTCTTTTTACGATAATTTTCACACTCTTAAAACATGAAAAAATCGACGAGTTTGCCTGTCTGGACTTATTAAACTAATTAGATAGGGCAAAGAGTCGTTCTTTTTGTGATCCTTTTCAGACTCTTTAAACATGAAAAGATCGATGAGTTTACCCATCTGGACTCATTAAAAAATCATATGGGGAAAGTGGACAATACAACTATATTCCATATTAGAAAGCGTGGTTTGGCAGCAATCGTTCCCTTGAACATGGCACTCCCTTAGATAAACCTTCATTTTGATGGCCTCTCAATATGTACCCTACAATCCTATGAGTTTTAGCCTATATACCCTGATGTAACTGCATCTCCGTATCTTAAACACTTTGTAGTGTTCATGAGTCTAGTGTTGTCTGGTTAAAACAGTTGTCGTGCCTTCTATTGTTCAAGGGTCCCCATTTGTTTCCTCTATCAACCAACCCTACATATCCTTTCATCATGCCCTCTTTTTTTAGACCCAAATGCCCAAAAGATTCCTCAAAAAACAAAATCATTCTTGTCCGATTTCATGTCAACTGATGTAGGACACGTCATTACCTGCCTTTCGATAGGTTTCTTCCTATCGACTTCAACACTCTATCTAGGAAGATAACCCAGAAACACATTGAGTTCCCTGGTACTTGCAGACATTAGTGGCAGGTTACGTGTGTTTTTTCACGGGTTTTCATTATTGGCTCCTAGTTAAGCGATTCTATGAGTGTTCAACGACAATGAAATTCTTCACACTCGCTAGTTTGCACTGTGCATCTTGGAGACCATCACCATTATCGGTGGACTTCCTCGCATCTGTTAATGGTCTCCATTATTGACTGGTAATCAGATGATTTCATGCATGTTCAACGTCAACACATCTTATCACATGTACCAATCCATGATGTTCAGTGAAGCGGAAATCAAGACCTTGGGTAGAGGCTTGCATCATTCAGCCTTGTTTCCTCTCCCATGTTGCAGATATTGTTATTTGGAGACAACTATTTTAGGATGATCTATTATGACACTGGATCTGCTCTGTGCCATATTGGTGGCCAACATTATTATATCTCATATGAGAAAATTACTCTGACATAGCTACTGAGCATGGGAATGCCCGACTCAGGACATGATTTTAGTAGTTTATATATATGTATCTATGTTGTATCAGGTTTTCCTTACCGCCCAAAACTTCTCTCTCTCTCTACAAATATTTTGACAACAAATTATAGTTTGTTTTTTCATAAAGTATTTCAAACATCGTCTCTGCCTCTGATCTCATACTTTAGGGGGCATCTGTTATACGCAAAATTGACCTCCTCATTAACTTAGTGGTGAAAGACAAGATGACTGAAGCAAATACCACAATTGCAAGCCTTGAATCCACACTAATGCTCTCTATACACTGTCAACCTGCTTTATAAAGCTTGTTACCAAGCATAAAGGAGATTTAGTCACCCTGCTAACTCATGTTGTTAGACCAGGGGGAGCGTTAGTGAACCTAAGGGATGTTCCTAAGGTCATGCCAACGAATTTGCTCATAAATATCTAGATATTAAATCCCTAAATTTGCTCAAGAAAAGCAAGGAAACTACAAAAATCAAGATATTTGGAGAAATTCCATTATGAGAATGAAGGCAAATGGGAAAAAGCTTGTAAATAGGGCAGGTTCATGGCTTTTCCCTAATGAACTCTAGGAGGAGCTTGGTAGCCCTAATTTGATTGCTACATAAGCAGCGAGAGGGCCATTGCAAAAGAGGTCAGAGCATTTGGAAGGATATCCCATAGAGATGTTGTGAACTATCATATTCTTGAAGAAGCTAGCTGAAAGAGGGAGAGAGAGAGAGGAAGAAGGGGTAAGGAAATCTGATACAATAAATGGTTGTAATCACTCTTTCATTTTGAATATAGAACTGCAGTTGTGTTCCCTACTCCATAGTGTTGGTAATGTTGTTCATTTATTTGTTCATTCTGATGCTTGTCGAGATGAGTAGTTAAGTTATACACTAATACATGTTTGTTGTGCATTCTTACATTAGTTTTCAGAAGTGTATGCTGTGATTGGTTTGCCTTGTCCTTTGTGCAGGAATTGTCTTGGAGCCAGCCTTGAAGGAGTTCTTCTTGCTGCATAGAGATCCCCAAGCAAATCTAGAAGGAGCTAAAGGTGATCCTCTTTCCATACCCTGTCAATTTATGTTTGATAGATGAACATGTGTGTAACTTGGTAGCTTTTGTAGATAATATTACAGTCTGTCGAAGGTCCCAGGAAGACCTTTGAGGGTAGATTTCATCCCATGCATTTTACCCCATATCAGTATCCATTACCGAGGATTGATGACTTGTTCGATAAGTTGAAGGGAGAAACAATGTTCTCAAAAATTGATCTGAGATCCAGATATCATTACGTACGCGTTAAAGAAGAGGACATTTACAAGACAAATTTCTGGACCAGGCATGGACATTATGAGTTTGTTGTAGTTCCATTTGGTTTGACTAATTCTATATCTACCTTTATGTGCTTGATTAATAGCATGTTGTGTCCTTATTTGGAAAAGTTTGTTATTGTGTTCATTGATGATATATTGGCATATTCTAAAAATGAAAAAGAGCACGTCGATCATTTAGAAGTAGTGCTGAAATTGTTGAGAGAGCATCAATTGTATGGTAAGCTCAACAAGTTTAGTTTCTTTTAGACTGAGGTACACTACTTGGGACACGTGGTTTCCAAGAATGGCATAATAGTGGACCGAGAAAAGGTAAGAGTTGTCCTAGAGTGGTTAGTTCTTAGGAATGTCGATGAGGTGAGATATTTCATCGGGTTAGCAGGTTATTACAGGAGGTTTATCAGTAACTTATCATAGATTTCTTATCCTATCACATCATTGCGGAGGAAATGTAAGAATTTTGAATGGGTAAAGGAGTGCACGACCAATTTGAGCAGCTCAAGCAGTTGTTGACATATGCACCAGTGTTTAAGATTACAGATTTAGAAAAAGAGTTTGTAGTATGTACAAATGCTTGCAAGAGAGGACTTGGTGGAATCCTTATGCATGATGAATATGTGGTATGGTATGAGCACAAGCAGAACTATCCAACACATGATCTTGAGTTGGCAACGATCATACATGCATTGAAGATGTGGAGGCACTTTCTTCTTGGAAGAAGGTTTGTATTAATGAATGATCACAATGGTTTGTAGTATATATTTGACCAACAAAATCTAAATGGTAGGCAGGCTCAATGGTTGGCCACGATCAGCGAGTTCGATTTTCAGATCAGGTATATCAAAGGCAAAGAGAATAGGGTGGAAGATGCTCTTAGTAGGCAGATACATTTAAATCACATAGCTTCTATGAGCTCCTACAAGACATATTTATAGGATAGGATCTTGTAGGCAAGTCAAGATGCCAGGTATATGGAGATTGTGCATAGGTTGCAGCAGAGTTCAAGGACAAGTACATGTATAGGTAGTGGTATAGGTACAGGTATCAGTAGTGGTACAAGTACCGATAGTGGTATAGGTACAGGTATAGTTGTAGGTGCACATGATATGGACTATTGTCCTATAGAAACTTGATTGGTCAAGTTTAGAGATAGGATGTATGTGCCAGATAGCAGTGAGCTCAAGAAGGTGATCTTGAGGGAGTTTCATTCGAAACCATATTCAGGTCACCTAGGTTATCAGAAGATGCTGACAACAGTGAAGAAATTCTATTATTGGCCGAATTTGAAGAGATATGTAGTAGAGTTTGTGGCTAGGTGCTTGGATTGTCAGCGGGTGAATGCAGAGTGTAAGCATCCCGGTGGATTGCTACAACCGATTCCAATTCTAGAGTGAAAATGGGATATCGTTTCCATGGAATTTATCACAGGTTTTCTAAGGATAGTGAGACAACATGATTCCATCATGATAGTGGTGGACATGTTGACAAAGGTAGCGCACTTCATTCTAGTAAATTCTACCTTCTCAGCGAGTGATGTAGTATAGGTCTTCATCAGGTACGTGGTCAGATTGCATGGAGTTCTGAAGAAGATTGTGTCAGACAGGGATGCTAAGTTAACTACCAAGTTTTGGAAGGAGTTGTTTGTAGGATTAGGTATAGAGTTGGCCTTTAGTACAGCTTATCATCCATAGACAAATGATATACTGAGAGGGTCAACAAGATATTAGAGGACATGTTGAGGATGTACATGATGGATCAACAAAGTAAGTGGGAAGAGTATCTTCCACTGGTAGAGTTCACTTATAACAATGGGTATCAGGAATCCTTGAGGATGATTCTGTTTGAGACATTGTATAGGTAGAGTTGTAACAGTCCCATCAGTTGGAGTGATCTAGTTAATAGGGTGTTTATTGGACCAGACATGTTGGCAGACATGGAGCAGGAAATGTAGGTAATCAAGAATTTGAAAGCAGCATAAGATAGGTAGAAGAGCTATGTATATTGAAATAGGTTGTCCAAGGAGTTCCAGGTTAGGAAACAAGTGTACTTGCGCATCAAACCAAAGAAGAGTTCCATGTGGATTGGATCATGTGCCAAGATGGAACCATGGTTTTGTGGACCTTTCAAGATTATTGAGAGCATTGGGCTAATAGCCTATCGACTTGCACTACCTCACGGAAATAAAATTCGATGATGTTTTCCATGTGTCATTTATTAAGAAGTATGTTAAATATGTTGATCATGTGATTGACTCATCTGTATTACAGGTGGAGCCAGATGGAGAATTCTAGCCGGAGCCTCAGTGTATCTTGTAGAGAAAGATTTTCATGCTACGGAACCAAGCAATGAGTAGGTTAAAGTGCAATGGAAGAACTTTGGGCCCGATGAAGCTACATGGGAGATGGCGGATAATATGCGGGCTATATATCCTTCCTTATTCACTGGTTGAGTGGATGTTTTTTTATATGTCTTTGGTATATGTTTTGGTACATGTTTTGGTGATGTTTGGTATATGTACATATATATATGCATGTAAATACCACCATGAGCTATGTTATAAATCTCCAATAAGTGGTATGGGTGTCATGTCATTATAACATTATATTTGTTATGTTGTCATGTTGGTTTGCTACTAAGCAGGATGATCATTGTAAATACTATAGAGAGCTAACTTATAAAGCTCCATGGGAAGTATGTTTTCTTTATAGTAGTTTTGTTGAGGTAAAGGTGTGGTTGAACATTGAGGATGGTATCCGCCAAGGGGGAGGGTTCTGTAACAACCCTGGTTAATGGGACACTTATTCCAATCTGAATGTGGGGAAAAATCATAGTGATGGGGATCATTGGTGATTGATTAATGGCTAAGGAATTTGGAAAAGGCAATGGAAAAGGATTTGGAAAGGAAAAATGGCGTTTTGGCACATTTATTTATGAAAATAATGGAAATTAGGAGAAAAGGGTGGTGAAAGGTCACAGGTTGCATGTGAGGAAGAAAATGAGGGAAAATAACATAAAATGAATAAAATAGAGGCTTCATTAATAAAAAGGCTTATGAGGACTAGTTCACAAACTTTTCTTGGTTCAGTTTTGGATCTCTCTCTCTATTCTCTCTCTCATATTCTTAGACACTTAGAGTTTCTTTGGAGCACTCTTGGAGAGTGTGGCATACTTGAAATTTTTGGAGAAAGAAGGCAAAGTAAGAGCAAGAAAGTGAGAGAATACATTGGGATCAACAACTACAATGAGTTTTTCTTGTAGGTACCATGTTGCATGTATGTTTTCCTCACTAGTTTTGGCATGCATGGAATATGCATGTGGTTTATTGGTCATGATCTGTCATTGGCATGGAGGATTTCCTAGATTGATAGTGGATTTTCCTAGCCTTGCCATTTCCTAGATAGCCATGGTGTTGTGGGTTCACTTATTTGTTTATGGTTGGTTCTCATGTTTCCTTAGCTTGGGTTGTGTTACTAGTTTCTAGAAGCCCTAGTTGGAAAAAACGCTCTGTAAGCCTTGTAACAACTTGGGTTGAGTTACTAGTCCTGGAAGCCTTGGTTAGAAAAATGCTCTAGAAGCCCTTGGTGGGTTGGGTTACTAGTCCTGGAAGCCCTGGTTGGATAAACACTCTAGAAGCCCGAAGTAGGCTTTGTGTTGAGTTACTAGTCTTGGAAGCCTTGGTTGGAACAAACACTTTGGAGCCCTAGAAGGTTTGGGCAGAGACCAATCTAATGATGGTTTTGTTATGTCTGACTGTGAGGTGGAAACATTATTTGATTGGTTATGGTGGTTTTTCCTATAGAATCCCTAGATGGTTTTAGATTGATCTGTTTTATGGGATCCCACATTCATGCTTGGAATATGTCATGGCGTTGACTCCATGAAGAGAAATTTGGCTCAACCATGTCTATGGTCAGGTGGTTCATGGAAGTTCCACAACTAGTTGGACTTTGCATCATTAATATGAGGATATTTATCCCTTTTATTTCGTGAGCATTATATTAGTTTATAAGGGATGATATGGCTATGATTTCCTTGGTAATTTTACTGCCATTATGTTGGTTATGAACATGTGTTATGACAATGTCTATGTATGGCCCTCATCATGTTTTAACTTGTAAATGATGGAAAATGTATCTATGGCCTAGTGGATGAAATTGAAACTAATGTGTTGAGGCATCAATGCTTCTTAGTGATTCTCAGATGAGTATGAGACCCTTATGCTCAAATCTCTTGTTTAAACCTATAGATTACATAATTGTGACATGTTTGACGAAATGTTTGTCATGGCTAGTAGGGGTCTAGTCAAGTCCTTGTTCCAGTAATTGCAAATTTTTCCTCATTTTTCTATTATCTTTTGGTACTGAAAGCGTCATTGAGTTCTGGGAAGTGACCTGGGTTCTGGGCCTGAAAAAGGGGCTCAAATATCGGAGACACGAGCACAACACTGGGCAGAAAAGTCCCTCGATGCATGCATACTGATGCAATGGGAGAATTTGGAGCCTCCTGGACACATGCTTTTCCATATAAAGGGAGCGTCGAGGGGTTTAATTGTCAAAAAAATCAGTGGGAACCAGGGGTTGGTTACCTAAGAGGTTGGGATGGTTCCTGGGAGTCCTGTTGCTGATGTGGAGGGTTTGTACGATGTTTTTCTTTCGGTTCCACTTCCTTAAGGTGATTTAGGAGGTCGAATCATATCATAGTAAATTCTCGTCACATGTTTACCTCGGTTGGATGGTTACTTGGGTAGACATGGGAGGAGGGTATTACAGGCCCACCCTTCCCCCCAACTACACCACCGTTTAAACTTAAATATGACATGATCACCCATAATTAATAAGAACATTGTGTGGCCTTTTGGTCAGGCAATTGTTTCATGAGTTGGAGGTCACACGTTCAATTCCTGTGTAGGTTGGTTAGTCGACTTAACAAAATTTTTTCCCAATCTGGGGTGCCACATGGCACCTTGTTAGCCCTGCAAGTTGACTCTTTTGTTGTTTGCCAAAATGTTCATAACATACTAACTTCCTCATAAGGTGTTGGATTAAGGAAATTCAAGCGTTATTGGGAGTAGAATGGCAAAATATACAATTTGGTGCTGGTTTCAAGAGTTTTTGAGCACTTTTCATTTTTGAGTATATTCTTGATCCCCTGGATAATTCCTCCCCACTGGAAGCTTTTGGACCACCAAACTTATATTTTTACTCAACAAGTAAGTGAGGGTCTAACTCCCTCACTTTCCAGATCCCAATCCACCTTGATTTTCTTGTATTAGTACCTTTGAGCCCCACATGAAGATACTCCACATTGCCTCTATGTGAAGTTCTTATCCTCTAGTCAAGAATCGAGTCTTCCTGCAATGCATTTAAATATTCAAGAGAAAAATATTCTATAGATGGAATCTAAACATTCTCTTCTTGATCAAGAATCATAGGGGCTCATACAATCTCAATTTTTCAACATTCACAACTAAATAAATTTGCATGTAAGGTGGAAAATCTAATTGGAAAGCATTGATACCAATCTTCCCCAAGATTTTGAAAGGAACATATCTAATTGGCTTGATATTTTTATCTTCACCTTGTAATATTTCCTTTTTGATGTACAAAAAAACTTGATCTCCCACTTGGAAATCATGATCAACCCGATGCTTATCATGTCTTGCTTTGTACTTGGCATGAATTTTCTCCAGTTGTTCTTGTACCCTTTGATGCACTAACTGGATTTGTTCAATAAAGTACTTGGATTTTTCCACATCATTATTTCCATCTACTGCAATATCTTTAAGAAAGATGAAATGCAAAGGAGAATTTCCCAAATAACCCAAGAAAGATTTTGTTGATGCCTCGAATATCGCTGCAACAACATCGGGGATAACCACCCGGTCCGGACCTTAGTAGAGCTCCTTTTCCGTTTGGAATAGTGGCTCCGACTGGGGATAATGGGACCAGTTTCCCAAAAATGGATAAACGGGATGAATGGATGATTTATAAACTAAGCTAACGGTGAGCGAATAACTAAAACTACTAACAAGAATACATAGACTATGATCTATCCCGGGAACTTATTGAGCTTTAAAGTGCAGCACTTGATGATCCGTGTCTATAAACAGGCATATAGATGACTCCATTTAACAGACATGGACATTATTTCATTTATGATTACTATGCTTAAATAGTTAAGCAAAGCGATTGAAGCGATATTACCACACTTATCATTTATATCATTGACATATACATGATTAAAAGAAAGGCACATCATAAAACATCCAATAGTGGAATAAATGTAGATCTGCTGTTACAGCGCATGCATATAATCAATAATAGCAAGAATAATCACATAACAATTCATATGAAAGGGATGAATTCAAACATAGATAGAAATACCATATGAGCTGCTCGACATTCCCAATATCAATCGCTACTTGTAATTCTTCCTTCAACGCAGAAATATTCTCAACAAAGACAATTGTGCACAATTGCATAAAAAGCTTCCTTGTCGAAATAAGAACAACTGGTCCAGTTTCATAAAAGAATATTGACTGAAGCACAATAGTGCAAACTTCAGTCTTTTAAGTCTAGTACAAAACTTTACGACCCTTTCCAAAACAATGAAAGGGTCTATAAATACTAAATTAATCTAAATATCTATTAAACTGAAATCTTACTAAATCGGTATCAATAAATCTTGATCTTATTTTCCTCAGCGATCTGGCAATCGACGGCATGATTCATCAAGTAGGCTGCTTGCCTTTAAATCTGAGCTGACTTATCGCAAGCATTGGCTCTACTTCAGGAGGTTTGTTGAGGCGCGAACTGAGCTGGGCGGCATAGGTGGCACCCTGAATATCTGGAATTATATACCCGATCGCATCTGTTAGGCACTTAAGGGCGGCCCTCTGTGTATGCGGCTTAATCAGGAAGAGCCAATATGCCTCGAAGGTTAAACTGTTAATCCCGGCGATTAATCTCCCCTTTTCCTATAAATCAGGATAACATGATTGCTCCAATGTGTTTGTTGTTGTCAACTTTCCTGGTGTACATTGGGAAATCATATTTGATAAGTAGAGAGTGTTGTTAACTAGTTCAACTAGATTGTTGGACGTTGATTTACATCTTGAAGCCGCCCTCTCTGCTTTCATCATCTGAGACTGCCATTCTGTGAAGAGTATATCTTTATGTGTTTCTGAGATCCTGGGCCAATTTGCTGCTCTCCCTTGATCAGAATCTTGCCAGTCAAGAAATGCAGTTATGATCTCTTCGGCTTGATCTAATTCATTTTTGGCCTTCTCTACCTGCTGATTTATGGATGTCGTTAACTCACACAGTGGCTCTGCCTGAGCGATTTGTTGACACAGGAGCTTAATTTGGGATATTAATGCAGTGTTTATTTGTAATGCTTCTACTCTGAATTCATCCACTTGTGGAGCGCCCTTTATTTTTTCGAGCTGTGATGACAATTGAGCGATTCGCTCATCTTTTGTCTTCACCATTTGCTCGTTCGTTGCCTTGCCAATGCCTCCGATAATTCCTTCTGTTTCTGGATCGCGCTTTGGTCGATCCTTTGCTTTTCTGCCTGCAATTGTTGAGTTAGTTGACTGTTCACTTGCTGTTGTGTCAACAATTGCTGCTCTGCCTTCTGCTTTGTCTCAGCTAACTTTGCCTGTAATGCGAAAATTTCTTGATCCTTAGTTTTCAGTAGAAGACTTACCTCCGATGCCTTATCAATTGTCGCTGCCGAATAGGCTCCCGCATACTGCGACAGTTTTGTCAGGTCATCGGAGGGGTCAAATTCCTCCTTCCAAACCACGCTGCCCGTAATAGTTTGTTCTGGGAAAAGGGAAGGTTGATCAATCTTCCTTCTTTTCCTTTGTCGTTTTACCACTGCTTTATGCCTCGGGCTGTAGAAAACATCCAGGGGAGGAATATCTTCTACCTGAAGAATGATTTGGTCGGAGGGGTCTTTTGGTATTACCTCAACATCCTTAGAAATGGGTGGGCCGCTGGTTCCACTTAGAACCTGAGGTGAAGTGATGTCCTGCGTATCGTTTGTCTTGGAAGTGTCTGTATCCTTTGAACATTCCAACCCACTGATGATAGAGTCAAATTGCTTCCATTCCTGGAGCAATTTAGGGTCAATACGAGTATCTATATTGACATCAATGGTGGTTTGTTTTTGCTTTTCGGCTTGGGACTCCTTCCGCACTTCTTCCTGCTCTTTCTTCTGTTGCTCCTCCTGCTCTTTCATTTGCTGTTCCTCTTTCTCTTTCCTCTGTCTTTCCTCTTGTGCTCTCTTTTGCTTTTCTTCCTGTTCTTTCCTCTGCCTTTCCTCCTGTTCCTTCTTATGATCCTTTGTTATAACCGGAGGTTCCTTTGACTGTTGCCGACCAGGCTCGCTTGATGATGTCGCTGGGGTTGTTGCTAGTAAATCTATAGGCAGAGTTTGCAACCTATGTTCTCTAAGTTTATTAAATTCAGTCAACCTTTCATCATTATATTTCACTTTGGCGAATGATTTAACCTGATTTATTGACTCAGCTAAAGAGAACAAGTCGTCAAAGATATCTTCCTTATGATCAAATCTTGTCAGTTTGGCCTGTTCTAATGCATTATAGGCAACTTTATTTGGATCGAAATGCCTATTTGGGAGAGTCGCCAGAGTCAAGGATTGAATTTTTGTGGCTTCCTTTTCTGCATGTTTGAGGTCATGCAGGGTATATACACCACACTTCAAAGGAAAAGAGGGCTAGCCTTGCTTCTTATTTTTCTTGAGCGTTTGTGTAACACTCTCTGCAATGATTTGGTAAGAAATTTCCCTCGCTAGCAATTTATCCGGTATGTACAAAGGGAGGACATGCGGTCTGGCTTGACTACCGAAAACTCTTATGTAGGTAAATCTCTCCTCTCCAAACCATCTACCTATTCTAGTTAAATCAATTCCGGCTTGATAGGAAATCTTGGGAGCAGGTCTATCAAAAATGGAATAATAAATAGGCAACATAAAGCCATTACAGACTTGGTATAGATGATGTTTATAAGAAGATTTCCACAATTTTTGATGATATATATGAATGCGCGTGGGGTCTTCTGCAGTCCACCTCCAGCCGAGTACGGGGAATTCAGAGTTAAAACAGAGGGTATCTAGAATATAGGCACTATAGTAAAATGGGGGAATTACCCTTTCAGAAATACGGGTCTTGCTTCTAAACTCAAGCACAGCTTGTGCTAATTTGTCAAAAAGGATGGTGGCCCAATCCATAATTATACTGTTGCATGCTGCTTCCATTAGAGGAACCATTTCTATGGTAAAATTAGCAGAGTCATGCAATCCCCATAATCTACACATCATTATTCCAGCATAGCAATAAGGAGAAGCCAGAGAATCAACCGAGTACTTACCGGAAGATTCGTGTTTGTGCTTGGCTGGATTTTGTCTCCAATCCCGGATGGGTTCGGATTCAACTTCATTTTTGTTTGCGAATTTCTAAAGGAACGCCTTATTATATATCTTCTCTAGCTCGGGCAAATGATACATTTGCCTTAGATCATCCGCCCTGAACGATCCAAAAATTCTTCCGTCTCTAGTGCTGAAAGTTCTATCCAAGATTGGGATTTCTTCAATCGCCCACCGCACTACGTCTGTGTATGGGAGAATTTGCTCCCTGGCCACTATCCTGTGAAGGAAAGAGTCGGCTAAATCCTTGAGAGTACTCTCAGACTTCCGAGTTGAATCCACAGTAGCTTCTACTATTGTCCTTGATGGTTCTTTGGCTTCAATCAGGTTGTAGGTGCCTTGCCAAGTAACTCTGACGAGACCCGTACATGTAGTATCAGATATCAAGCCCTTCTTTCTGTCCACGACAGCTTGTCCTACAACTAGTGTAGCGGAAGCACCTGTGGTCTTCTTGGATTTCTTCCCCATCTTGCTTGAGCTTTCTTCTATGGATGAATTCTGCACAGCGGCGAAAATAATCGTAACACAGAGATATGCTAATGAAAATCCAATATGGGAAAGATATATTGATCAAAGCGTGCTGAGAGATTAACTCTTAAAAATGGCTGCGGATACAATCGATGGGAAGATCTTACAATTACATTAAATGGCTGTTTAAAACCTGCCACCACTTAAATGCTCATTATATCATTAATCGGCCGAATGACCTGTTTAAGCGTGCTGTGGATATTTTGGCGGTTGAGCGCAGGTGAATGATTGCTTAAAAGATCAAGCTATAAATATGAATGAATCATAATATCCCTCCATTTAACGGCTTTTTTGAAATCCCCGCTATATCGTAATCGGGCGTCGGGAACACTTAAATCCTTATGTTGACAATTTTGAAATCCCGATCGCCGATAGCGAAATCGCATCTCATCGGGGTGAATGGGCATAACAATGTGCATAAATAGTGTATCGCCGATTACCGATTGCGATATCGCATCGCATCGGGGGTATGACCTGGGCGCCTTATTATTGTGCATGGGATACTGCCGATTGCCGATTGCGATATTCCATCGCATCGGGGTGAAAGGGTTGGGGTGTTTTAAGACTGCGTAAAGATTACCGCCGATAGCCGATCACCGATTGCACATCGCATCGGGGCTAATGGCATGGGGCGCTTTAAAATGTGCATAGAGTATTGCCGATAGCCGATAGCGATATCGCATCGGCGGAGACCAATGTGCCACTTATTTGTGTTTTCTATGCCATTGCGATATGCGATCTTGCGATCGCTTTATCGCAATGATAAAAGATTGTTTTATTTGACCAAAAATGGGTTTTTAAAAGGTTTTATATAATGTCTTCATTTGGTTTGCGGACCTTTTTCAAATAATGAAGTATTGATACCAACTAACTTCTAAAGGGACCCATTTCATATGATGATTTTGTAAATAAACATGATATGAAATGGGGGGTTGTTGTAGGGCACAACATATTCAAATGGATATACTCGAGTAGATGAATGCTTGGCACAATTGTAGGCATTCTAGATGTAATGCAAATGCTCATCCCAAAGTTTAGAAATCTTACAACAATATCCTTGAAGGAGATGAACTAATGATCTATTCACTACTTTTGTCTAGCCATTGGTTTGTGGATGAAATGCTATGTTGTTATTTTACTTTGTGTCCATGAGTTCCCATAAAATTGACAAACAATTCCTGATAAATTCAGAATCTCGATAAAAAATAATCGAAGTAGGTAACCCAAAATGAACCCATACATTTTGGAAGAACATCTTTACGATTTTTTCAACTATAACTTGTTTCTTATAGGGAATCAACACACACATTTTTCTTAAATGATCCACTACAACATATAAATAATCATGACCTTTCCTAGAAAGTGATAGTTCCCCAATGAAATCCATAGAAATACTTTCCCAAGGACGAGAAGGGATAGGAAGTGTAGTATACAAACCCAATTTCCTATTTGTTGGCTTGCTAGTAGCACACTTCGAAAATCCTTTTACATATGTCGATAATGTTTCATTCATGTGGGGCCAATAACAATACCTCTGGAATTGAGCAACTGTTTTTTCTACACCAAAGTGACTAGCAATAAGAGAAGTATAGGCTTCCCTTATGAGATTGACTCTTTCACTGTGTGGAACACATAACTTTCCAAGATGATACAACAACCTGTGATGAACATGATAATCCAACTCTTAAAAATGATTTCCTTGGCTCAAAGTTGCATAAACATCTTTAAAATCTTCATCTTGAGTATATTGTTCAATATAACTTTCATGCATGATTGAGTATTGATTAAGAATGACATATGCATTAACAATAGGCCTTGATAACATATCTATAACGTTGCTATATATCTATATATTTATTATACCTTATTACCAAATGAAATTGAGGCAACAATCTTATCCATCTGAAATGTCTAGTTTGTTGTAGCTTGGTTAGTGATTGTAAATATTGCAAAGGTTGATGGTCAATATGAATAATCATTTCTTTACTCATCAAATAATGCCTCCACTTCTTCACGCTTTGTACCAAACCATACAACTCTTTATCATATGTTGGATAGTTAATCACTGCATTGGAAAAGGTTTCAAAATGATAACATATTGGCTTACCATGATGCATCTAAACTTCTCCCATAACATATTTGCTTGCATTGGTTTGAATTTCAAATGGCTACTTAAGATCTGGAAGTTATAGAATTGGTGTTATACTAATTTTCTTTTTCAAAGTGTCAAAATATTTTTGCTTCTTTCCTCCCCACTGAAAGACCTACTTCACACTTGTCAAAGCATGTAATGGTGCTACAATGAATGAGAAAATAGCGATAAATTTTCTCCAATATTGTGCTTCTCCCAAAAAGTTCCTAAATTCTGTTACATTGTTGGGTTTAGGTCAATTCAAAATAACATCATCTTTGGAAGGATCAATATTCAATTCACTACCTCGTACAATGTGAGCCAAATAAACCAAAGAGGTTTTCCTTTTTCAAGAGATCTCGAGCTTTCTTTACATGCTTGACATGCTTTTCACAAGTATTACTGAAAATCAGAATATCATCTAAGTAGACCATGACAAAATCATCATGGAATGATTGTAATATATCTTTCATAACTCTCATGAATGTGGCAAGTTCATTTCAAAGCCCAAATGACATAACTAACCATTCAAAAAGACCTTGTTTTGTGTTGAAAGTAGTTTCCAAATATCATCTTCAACAATCCTTATCTGATAATAACTTCTTCTCAAATATAACTTAGTTTAAAATAAACAACATCCTTTAACTAATCTAGAAAATCATTAATGTGAGGAAGAGGATAGTGATTCTTTACTGTGATATTGTTCAAAGCTTGGAAATCCAGACACATGTGCCATGTACCATCTTTCTTTGGAACCAAAACAATAGGAGACCCATAAGAAGATGTACTAGGTCCGATGACCTATTTTTCAAGCAGCTCTTGAATTTGCCTCTTAATTTCCGGATTCTCCAAAACTAACATTCTATACATGTGAATATTCGGAAGTGGTGCATCTTGCTACAATTGAATCTCATGTTGGATTCCTCTTTTTATAGGTAACCCTTCAGGTTCCTAAAACATATTGTCATAAGTGTTAAAACCTTCAACCAATTCATGCTTGAGTTTAGAATCACATCCTAAAAAAGCTTCAGATTCAACAATATCTTTAGATTTTAATCATCAACAACACACAATTATTACTAGCATTCACAAGCCTTTTCATTTGATCAACACTAACAAAAGATAGGTTCATCTTCTTGTGATGTGCTCTAACAATATAGTCAACTACATATTTGAAAATATGATATTTGTTTTCATGATGATAGAATGTGGCTTTTCGTTCATATAAATATGGACTCCCTAAGACAATCCCAAAAATATCAAGTGGTACAACATCAACCTCTCTCTCATCTATAAAATTAGCAGTGATGGAAAATTTGAGTTTACATTTTCTTGTCACTTGAAATTTGAAATGATCCAATACCCAACCAAAAGGGTAAGGTTTTTCTTGAGGTGTAGTCTCTAAATTAAGTTTCCTGACAATTTGTTTAGAGATAAGATTGACTTGAGATGCACTATCAAATAATGCATCAACCTTTGTATGTTTTGTAATGACTCTGATATGGATAAGCTCACTTCTTTTTTTGTCATTTTGAGATTCAATAGGCTTGCTAGAAGAACCATTACTTGCATTAGAAGCTATACCTTTCATTCCCATGGATGTGATTTTGGTTTCATCACACGATTCAGATCCTAGATCTTGTTGAGTTGTAGCAATAGTCTTTTGTCTACCCTTTTTATTGAACTTATTTGGTCTCAATTCTAGATGTAATTTCTAGCAGAGGTCTTCATCATGCCCATATTTTGAACAATGTTTACAAGTAATTTTCTCTCCCTCTTTCTTGACAGTATCATTATTTTTACTTTTTCCTTTAAACTTCCCCTTTCCTTTGCCTCCAGATTTAAAAGGTTTCTTAATGGAATCTTGAGGAAAATTCTTGCTTCTTGATTCTAATTAAGTTTCCTGAACACACACTTCATCTAGATTGGTGGGATTAAACATAATTATAATATGTCTCAAATAACTATGTAATCCACCTATATACTTAAGGAGAGTATCTTGTGAGGTCAAATCAACAACCAAGATTAAATCTCTTCTTCTAAATTCTTGTGTGTAACTTTGGACAATGTGTAACTTTGGACACCCTGACCTTTTGCTTGTCTAAAATTTTTCCAACCCATAATTGCTTTTTTCATGTAGGCTAATGGATAAAACTTCCTTCTTAATGAAGATATAAAATCATTCCAAGAAGGGATAATTTTACCAATTTTCTTCAAATCTTCTTGAGTTTTGGCCTCCCACCCAATGAAGCTGCACCTTCCAAGTGAAGAGAAGCAAGTTGGATGTTTGTAACATCATCATCAGTCTTTTGAATCCTGCAATAGACTTCAATTTGATGAACCTAATTATCCAAATTTTCAGTATTTACTTTTCCATTGTACATTGGAAATAAAAACTTGACATCAAGCTCAATTAAAGGAGACTTAACATGTCCTCTTAGATATGTAGGAGGAGTAGGTATATGTGATGAAGGAGGTGAAAAAGGAGTTGAAGATGGAGGTGTAGATGGAGGTGAAGGAGGAGGAGGAGGTGCAGGCTTTTTACCATTAGCACCATCATATTTTGGTTGATTATAACTTTCTCCTTGCAGCCTTGTTGTTATATCATTGTACAACAATTTCACCATCTTAGTCATGTCAAAGAAAGCCTTTCTAAAATATCTCTCATCCTTGAGCACCAACTCTTTTATTTCTCCTTCTTCATGGACCATGACCTGTGGAGTTTGTGGCTTCCTTGAACTAATTCGAGGGTTAGGTGTTTCAAGTGCTCCTTCTCCTCTTCTCAATTTAGACCTTGTAAGCATTAAAAAGTCTTGCAAATTCTATCAAACCTTCACAAAAACCATGCACTAATACCAAACTGATCCAAAATTAAAAAATGAAGGTTTCATGAAACGATTCACAAGTTTATGTATTTTATGCAGTGGATCGTGATTGCAAGAGTACAAAAAATAAATTAATTTTGCAGAATTTTAACAGTTAAAGTGGAAAACATGCAACATCAAAACACAACAAATTGATGATGGACTTCACCCTTTATGGGCTACGTCTCTAGGCCAACTTCCAATGGTGGAATTTTTTATTATATGCTCAAATTCTCAAATACATTAGCATACAACTCACAATTCGCAAAAATAACACTACCATTAGGCTCAAAAAGGCTTTTCTTGGGCTCAAAAAGGTTAAAAAATGGCTAATATAGGCCTCCTTCAAACTACATGCAAATAACTCTACATACTGGTCTCATTTGGAAAACTGGGAAACAAAACCATTCCTTGGTCTATTGGTTTGGTAGTTAGTTAGAAACCCAGATGTCTTAGGTTTGATCCACAAATATCGGCGGGTTGGTTTTGTTGTATTAAATATGTTTTTTTAATTTGGGCCAAAGCCCCCTTCGATTCTCACAATATTGTGGGTTGAATGTAACCAAGGGTTGCGGGCCATAGGCCATGCACCTTTCCCATCTCCAACGCCCTGGTTCAGTCGAATAACATGTGGCCAGGGGTCATTGCCTTGGGTGTGGGTAGGGTGACGACACCCACCCCCATAACTATGTCGATGGTTATATGGTTGTGCAAAAAACCAAGGGCCAAGTTGGTCGGGCATGCTTGCTGGCCCACCCTTCCCCCCAACCATGCCATTGTTTAAACCTAAATATGAAATCATTGCCCATAGTTAATAAGAACTTTGTGTGGCCTATTGTCTGGGTGACTGTTTCATGAGACGGAGGTCATACGTTCAATTCTTGCAGAGGTTGATTGGTCGAATTTACAAAATTTTGGCCCAATTCGGGGTGCCATGTGGCGCTGTGTGATTGGGCCACATGTCACCCAAAAATTGGCCCACTTGTCCACACTGCATTCACCTAGCCGTGACCATTAGTTGGATTCCATGCGTGAACTCGAGACGATGCTTCTTGTCGAATCTGTACACCCAATCAACATGCTGACATCAACACCATGTTAGCATATGGACTGCCACGTGGCATCTGTACTTGCACAATGAACCATGCAAGTTGAACTTTTAGTGGTTTTCCAAAAATGTTAGAACTCAATAACATACTCATATTATATCATATTAAAGTGATTCAAGCATTGTTAGAATCAAAACAACGAGATCTATGATTTTGTGTTGGTTTCAGGAGATTTTGAGCACTTTAATTTTTTAGCTTGTTTTTGATCCCCTGGATAACTCTGCCAATGATACCAAGTGACTTTTATGACCCTTTAGAAAACCATCAACAATAAAAGAAGTTTGGCAATTCAAAAGTGACTCTATTTGAATCATCTCTTTCTTATTCTCCAAAGAAAGGATATAGGCCCATCTTTTGACCGGGGGTTTGAGAACACTCATCTTGTAGATCCAAGATTCCATTACTAAAGTGAATGAAATATTAGAACACTTCTTCCAACAAGAGTGAACCAAATTAGTGAAAGACCCCTTAAGGAGTTAGTGGTGATTGAATTTAAAACAAGTTTTCGTGGTGGAACAAGAACAACCAACTAGAGAAAAATGGGCGAATGGTGAAAAATGTTCTCATAGCTGACCCATGAGCAATATCTCATTAGGGGAGTTTTGAGGTATAAAATGGGCCTCCTAAGGAAATTATAAAATAACAGTGGAAATAATAAAATAATATTAGAATACATCATCAAATTTTAGAGGGGAAAAAGAAAAAAAATAAATTTCAACTCGTATTTTCAACTTATCTCCCTTTGGGTTTACTCAAATTTCTAGCCAAAACACTCGTTGGATGCATAATTTGATTCCTCATCCAATAAGTACCCATGTTTCATACTTTCGATGGATGCTGCTACACTAAAAATGAGAAATACATTAAAAACATGATTGAAATCACGTTTTTTCATGCATTTCTCTCTTTTCGTGTAGCGGGGTCCATCGAAAGTATGCAACATGGGTACTCCTTGGATGAGGAATTAATTTTTTCATCCAACAAGTACTCCAGCTCAAAATTTGAGTAAAACCTTAGGGTGATAAGTTGAAAAGATAGTTTTATTATTTTTTAATTTTTTTTATCTTTTCCTTTTTTACTCAAAAATGGTGAATCATCCGCCATGGTTGACATCATCATCTTGAATCCTATTGGTTCTTATAAAGTTTATTTTGGTTGTACATTTTAAAATTCCCCTAATGTCCCAACAAAGCGACAAGTGAATTCACCATTGAGAAATATTCTAATCGTTTAGTGATACCATCCACCCTTGTTCTTCCATTCCTCCATGTAGAAGCCAAGGAATAAGGCAGATGTCGATGAGATTATATTCTAGGACAATATACAAAATTACTAGAGCAAAGAAATTGATTTTTTCTTTAGATCCCTAGACTTCACACGTAGATATGGTGAAGTTCAAGTCTAGTACTAGGATAAGGGATTGTTCCCATAGGATGTGCTACAAAAATATGGTTCCATAATGTTTCTCACTCTTCATAAGGGCCATAACAGTTCACTAGCATGATTGGTTTATTAATGCCACCAAGTTTTTCCACCAGAATAAAGTTGGCCATAGAGGAGAACAACATGAGAGAAGAAAATTGTGGGTTATAGATAACTTCTAGGCCACCTAAGTGACCATCTACATCATTAGAGAAGATACATCAGTAAGGACGAAATTTGTGCAATTCCTCACTAGTTTTGGTACATAAAACCATATTTTCCTTGAAGAAGATCATCAATGGCTGATGGACATCCACCCATTTGTGGAGAACATGTTTTTTTGGAGGCCCTCTGACTCCTCTAATATTAAGGGCATGATGATCATGGAGACCCCAAGTAAGAGGGTGACTCTACTCTAAAAGCCTTTGGAGATTAAGTTACATTTGAGATTTCCTTGAAGAGGTCACCCTATAAATATCCCCCACGAATTAGCTTCTTTTTTTTATTTTCTTCCTTCTAATTGTGACATTTTAGAAAGAGGGAGTGGAATTAGTTAGGAGATAAGTTCAAGGCTAGGGAGATGTATAGTCGAAAGTTTGAGGGAACTATTATAAGAGGGATCCAAAGATTAAGAGTCTTTCATCAAATATTGGCCCCTCTTAGAGACGGACCCTGACATCAGGTGTGACAGAGAGGAAGGGTGTATTTTCCGGGGGGTGCTTATAAAAGGGGGTGCTGGACTTGTATAGGGGGGGTAAAACTTAAAAAGAGTAGAAAGGGGCATTCCATCAGAACAAAGGACCAAATTTATGTGGGAAGGTGAAGATCGGTAAGTCATGAGCTGAACATGTGTAAGGATTTTGGGGGGGGATATTTTAAGGAAAGATTCAAAAGTTCCAATGGTTGGTTTGGAGTGGGAATTGGAAAGACTATCTAAAATAAAAACATCATCAAATAGAGAGTGAATCAATGAGCTTACTAACACTAACATCCAATGAATTAATGAGCTTACTAGTAATAACACCCATATTTGTCGAATAGGTCCTAGGGTCTTGAGGTGGAAATATTACCCCTGCTTCATTGGGAAATGTTACTCCATCCTCTACCACATTGTTCTATTGCCTGGAATTCGGGTCTACCACATCCACATCTCTATATAACATGAGGGTTGTAGATGAAAAATCAAAATCTAAAGAAGTCGAGGAAGAGTCCCCATTGTCTCACGAATGGTCAGCCTGGGAAGCCAATGAATCCTATGGAGTCCAATATGGAATATCCTTCTTCTCCACTCCATAACCCCTAAGATGAGCTCACTATCAGCCACAGGGGAAAGTCCCTTTAACTTATGTGGCATCTTGTCTTCTGTACATGATAAGGACAACCTAAGTTTTGATTCTGATGTTTAGTCTGCTTTCAAATGGCCTATTTGGTGACATTTCATGCATCAAAAGGGTACCTTCTAGAAATATGGTCTTTGAGAGATATACACCTCCCCAAACACAATTTCCAACTCATCCAACAACTACTTAGATCCATTTCCACCATAACCTAAAGAATGTGCTTGTCAAAGGCCACCAATGACATATCATCAAAGAAGACAAGTTTACCAATGCTATTAGCTAACATAACAAAAATCTATCTCGTCCATAATTTAGAAAGAATCCCACCATCTTAACCCATAGATAATGATTTTTGGGCATGATCTAGGGGATCAAAATTATGCTAAAAAATCAAAGTGTTCAAAGTCTCCCAAAAATGCCGCAAAATCATATATCTCATCATTGTAACTCCAACGACACTTGAATCACCTTAATCCAACATTGTATGATGAATCTATCACATTCTAAAGTATTGGAAAACAATAAAAATGTCAACTTGTAAGGTTGACTCGGAAGTGTAAGGAATCCCACGTGGAAGTCCATATGATGATATGTTGCTAACGTCAGTAAGGTGAATTTTTAGTATGGAGGCAGTTAAGATAGGACATGTAGCTTGGTCGTACAGGGGAAATTGGAGTGATTTGATTGGTTGGTGGTGATTTGGTTTCGACCAATCACAGAGTGACACGTGGCCCAATCACAGGGCGTTGTGTGTCACTCTAGATAAGGCCAAAATTTGGTTAAGGATTGAACGAGCCTTTGCAAAGTTTGACCCCGTGACCTTCGGCAAGTGCTTCTTGTTATATCGATGTTGAATAGTTATATTTAAAGTTAATTAGTTACAATGGTTGGGGGCGGGCAGGCTGATGGGCTTGTTAGACCGTCCAACCCCAAATCTTATGATGGTATTGTGACCATGGCGTAAGGCAGAAGGGACGTGTGCTTGGCACCCTACCCGCACCCAACCCTAGGTTTCACTGTTTAAACATGATCATTGGTGGAGAAATCGGGAGGAGCAGGTGTGTCACACCTTGCCTGTGCTTAGCCCATGGTTCTGTTGACCATTATGTGATCAAAAGCAGGGTTTATGAGGATGTGGCCCATGGCTCGTTCCCCATGGTCATATTGTTGCCATACGATCAACTCAGAGGCAGAGAAATAGGGGTATGGTGTCTGCATAACAGTTCAACAAATTGCACCAAAGTCAACGAGTTTCTGGCCAATCCCACCACCTGTAATTTTAACTTTTTTTCGTTGCAAGACCACCAAAGACAAATTTCGTTGCCAATTTTTATATAGGGATGTATTTGAAGAACCTTTAGCAAAGAAATGGATAAGGAGGCCTAAATTGGCCTTGGAAAAGGTAATGGTGGTGATTGGAGAAAGCCTCCACCTCCACGTCCTCCTTCACCTCCATCCTCACCCCCTTCTTCACCTCCTTCATCTCATAGACCTACTCCTCCTCCATCTCCAAAATTACATGCTAAGTCTCCTTTCATTAAGATTGATGTCAAATTTGAATTGCCTATGTACAATGGGGAAGTAAACTCTAAAAATTTGGATAATTGAATTCTTTTGCAGGATTCAAAAGATTGATGATGATGTTTACAATGATCCAACTTGCTTCTCTTCGATTGGAAAGTGCAGTCCTCAATTAGTGGGAGATCAAAACTCAAGAAGATTTGAAGAAAAA
This sequence comes from Pinus tabuliformis, assembly GCA_031772625.1. NCBI lineage: Eukaryota > Viridiplantae > Streptophyta > Pinopsida > Pinales > Pinaceae > Pinus > Pinus tabuliformis. The sequence goes on along the minus strand of CM062816.1, from coordinate 1,167,047,276 downwards.
TGGTAAAATTATCTCTTCTTGAAATTCTTTTATAGTTGCATTAAGAAGGAAATTTTATCCACTAGCTTACATGCAAAAATAAATTATGGATTGGCAAAATTTTAGACAAGCTAAATGTTAGAGTGTCCAAACTTACACACAAGAATTTATAAGAAGATCTTTAATCCTAGGTATTGATTTGTCTTCACAAGAAAGTCTCCTTAAATATATAATTGGTTTACATAGTTATTTGATACATACTATACTTATGTTTAATCCCACCAATTTAGATGAAGTATGTGTTCAGTCAACTCATTTAGAATCGAGACGAAAGAATGTTCCTCAGTAGACTAGCAAGAAAGCTTTCAAATCTAGAGACAGAGGAAGGGGCAGTTTAAAGGGAAAGGAAAAAACACTGCTACTATTAAAAAAGAGGGAGAGAAAATTACTTGTAGACATTGTTCAAAACAAGACCATGATGAATACCAATGTTAGAAATTGCATCCAGAAATGAGACCAAAGAATTTCAATAACAAGTGGAAACAAAAGACTGCTGCTACAACTCAACAAGATCTAGGATCTAATTTAGACGATGAAAATAAAATCACAGCCATGGGAATGAAAGGCATAGCTTCTAATGAAAGTAGTAGATCTTCTAGTAATCCTATGAATATCAAAATGATAAAGAAAGAAGTGAGCTTTTACATATTAGGGTCATTACAAAACATACAAAGGTTGATACATTTTTTGATAGTAGATCCCAAGTCAATCTTATATCTAAAGCAATTATCAAGAAACTTAATCTAGAAAATACACCTCATACTAAAACTTACCCTTTAGGTTGTGTATGTGTTGATGCCAAATTACAAGTGACAAGAAAATGTAAACTCAAGTTTTCCATCACTACTAATTTTATTGATGAGGTAGAGCTCGATGTTGTACCACTTGATATATGTGGGATTATTTTAGGGAGTCCATACATGTATGACCGAAAAGCCATATTCTACTAGCATGATAACAAATACCATATTTTTAAAGATGGGGTGAGTATATTGTTAGAGGACATTGCAAGAAGATGAACTTATGTCTTGTTAGTGCTGGTAAGATGAAAAGTCTTGTAAATTCTACTAAGAATTTGGTTTTGTTGATGATTAAAGCTAAAGATAGAACTAAATCTAAAGCTTTCACATGATGTGATTCTAAACTCAAGCATGAATTCGTTGAAGTTGTTAACACTTATGACAATATGTTTGAGGAACCTAAAGGGTTACCTCCAAAAAGAGGAATCTTACATGATATTCACTTGCAACAAGATACACCTCTTCCAAATATTGGCATGTATAGAATGTCAATTTTGGAGAATGCAGAGATCAAGAAGAAAATACAAGAGATGCTTGAAAAAGGAATCATTAGGCCTAACACATCTCCTTATGGGTTTCCTATTGTCTTGGTTCCAAAGAAAGATGGTACATGGTGCATGTGTGTGGATTTTCAAGCTTTGAACAACATCATGATAAAGAATTGCTATCCTTTTCCTCACATTCATGATTTGCTAGATCATTTAAAGGAATTTGTTTACTTTACTAAGTTAGAATTTAGAAGCAGTTATCATACGATAAGTATTTTTGAATATGATATTTGGAAAATTTCTTTCAAGACAAAACAAGGTTTGTTTGAATGTTTAGTTATGTCGTTTGGGATTTGCAATGCACCTACAACATTCATGAGAGTTATGAATGATGTGTTGTGACCATTCCTTGATGATTTTTTAATAGTATACTTAGATGACATTTTTATTTTCAGTAAGACTCGTGAAGAGCATGTCAAGCATGTGAGACAAGTTTTATATGTCTTGAAAAATGAGAAGTTGTATTTGAAGATGTCTAAATGTGAATATGAGAAAACCTCTTTGGTTTATTTGGGTCATATTGTAGGAGAGGGGTAAATTGAAGATTGATCCCTCAAAATTTTATGTTATTGTGAATTGGCATAAACCAAAAAATGTAACAGAAGTTAGGAGTTTTTTTGGAGAAGCACAATATTGGGGAAAATTTATTGCTAACTTCTCACTCAATGCAGCACCATTACATGCTTTGATATCTGTGAAACGGGTCTTTCAGTAGTGAGGCAAGCAACACAAATCCTTCCAAACATTGAAAGATAAAATTAGTACAACACCAATTCTAGCACCTCTAGATCTTAAGCAACGATTTTAAATTCAAACCGATGCAAGGATATATGCTATGAGAGAAGTTTTGATTCATTATGGTAAGACAATATCTTATCAATATGAAACCTTTACCAATGCAATAATTAACTATCCAACTTATGATAAAGAGTTGTATGATTTGGTAGAAAGAGTGAATAAACGAAAGCATTTTTTGATGGGTAAAGAAACGATTATTCATATTGACCATTAACCTTTGAAATGTTTACAATTGCAAACCAAGCTACAACAAACTAGAGATTTCAGGTGGATGGGATTCCTATAACAATTTCATTTGGTAATCAAGTATAATAAAGGTATATACAACAAAGTTGCAGATATGTTATCAAGGCCTATTGTTAATGCATATGTTATTCTTAAGCATAACTCAATCATGCATGAAAGTTATATTGAACAATATGTTCAAGATGAATATTTTAAAGACGATTATGAAATTTTGAATCAAGGAAATCATGTTGAAGAGTTGGATTATCATGTTCATAACAATTTGTTGTATCATCTTGGAAATTTATGTGTTCCACAGGGTGAAAGAGTCAATGTCATAAGGGAAGCCCACACTTCTCTTATTGCTGGCCACTTTGGTATAGGCAAAATAATTGCTCAAATTCAAAGGTATTGTTATTGGCCTCACATGAAAGAAACTATTTCAAGATATGTGAAAGGATGTTCCATGTGTGCTACTAGCAAGCCAAGTAATGGGAAACTGATTTTTTACACTCCACTTCCTATTCCTTTTCGTCATTGGGAAACTATTTCTATGGATTTTGTTGGGGGACTACCAATGTCTAGGAAGGGTCATGATGATCTATATGTTGTTGTGGATCGTTTCAACAAAATATGTGTGTTGATGCCATGTAAGAAACATATTATAACTGAACATACCACAAATATGTTCTTACAAAATGTATGGGTTCATTTTTGGTTACCCACTTCTATTATTTGTGATCGAAATTCTTGATTTGTTGGGAAGTTTTGGTCAAGTTTACAGAAGTCATGGACACAAAGTTCAAGAAGAGAACTACATTTCATCCACAAAGCGACGGCCAAAAAAAAGTAGTGAAGAGAATAACAATGCATCTCCTTTGAGGATATTGTAGTAAGCATCCTAAACTTTGGGATGAACATTTGCATTACATCCAATATGCCTACAATCGTGCCAAGCATTCATCTACACAACTATATCCATTTGAAGCTTGTTTCAGTTATAAGCCAAAGGATCCTTTGGATTTGATATTTGGTAAAGATATTGAAGTAGATGGACATAATGATTTGGAAAAATCCAAGCATTTCATTGAAAAAATTCAACTAGTGCATCAAAGGGTACAAGAACAACTAGAGAAAAGCAAGCCATGTATAAAGCAAGACATGGCAAGCATCAGGTTGATCATGATTTCCAAGTGGGAGATCAAGTTTGGTTGTACATCAACAAGGAAAGGCTACAAGGTGAAGGTAAAAATATCAATCCAATCAGATATGGTCCTTTCAAAATATTGGAGAAGATTTGTAGAAACGCTTTCCAATTAGACATGCCACTTTACATGTAAATTTATTATGTTGTGCATGTTGAAAACTTGAGATTGTATGAGCTTCCAATGATTGATGATCAAGAAGAGAATGTTTATCTTCCAGCTATAGAATACTTTTCTCCTAAATATTTAAATGAGTTACAGGAAGAATCAATTCCTGACAAGAGAATACTTACTTCAAGTAGAGGCAATGTGGAGTATCTTCGAGTGGGGCTCAAAGGTACCAATCGAAGAAAAGCAAGGTGGATAGAGATATTGAAAGTGAGGGAGATGTACCCTCACTTACTTGTTGAGTAAAAATAGGATTTTGGTTGTCCAAAATATTCCAGTGGGGAGGAATGATCCAAGGGATAAAAAATATGCTCAAAAATCAAAGTGCTCAAAGTCTCCCAAAACTAGTGCCAAATTGTAGATCTTGTCATTCTAATTCCAATGATGATTGAATCGCCTCAATATGACACCATGTGGGGAAGTTATTGCATTCTAAGGTGGAGAAATAAGGATGTGGTGTTTGCCTAAAAGTTCAACAAATTTCACCAAAATTGGTGGGTTTTGTGGCTGATCCTGCCACATATCCTAATAGATTTTTCTCTTTGTAAGGCCACCAAAGCTGAATTTCATTGTCATTTTTGAAAGAGGGAGGAATTTGTAGAATAGTCAGAAAAGAAATGGAGAAGGAAGCCTAACATGGCTATGTTTTAGCCTTTTTGAGCCCAAGAGGAGCCTAGACAGGGGTTTTTCAATGTTCTAGACACAATGGCAATGATAGTTTTTAAATTTGAGCATTGTATGATGATGTAATTTTAAATATGAGTATATAATATAAAGGGACACCATTGGAAGTTGGAACTGAATACGCAGCCCAAGAGGGGTGAACTACGCCATCAAATTGTTTCTTTGTGATGCTACTTGTTGTCCATTTTTCACTGTTAAAAACTGCAAAATTTAACTTAGTTTGTGTGCTTTTGCAATATCAATCCATTTCCCATAAGACATAAAATAGCTTTCAAACTTTGCATGAAAACTTTAATTTTAATTTCATATTAGCGCCTTTCTGTTAATGGGTTGAACCACCCATGCCATTGTTGGAGCCACAAATATCCTTAGTCGATAACTCAATTCCTCTATAGCACTACTTGAAAGTCCCCCTCATCAAGGAAGTGGAAATGAAGCGAGTGGTTCATTAACAAAATAACAGTTGGATAGTAACTGAGAAGGGCCTTCCAGTGCAAAGATACCTACGTTTGTATTTGAGGTTTGTTAAGTGATATGTTTAAAAACACCCCATGAGAGCTTTGGAGGATAAACTTGATATGTTATTCAAACCGACATCATAACCAAGGATTAACTAGGGTTTTCCCACTTGAGTGCTCACGGCCTTGGGAATACGACAAGGCTTATGAAAATAATCATAGGAGTGTGAAGGGGGTTTGGATAGGTTTTTAAGGCCAACATCCAACCCCTCCTTGAGATTCTTACCCTGGTTAACATGAGTCCCATCCAAAGGAAAAACTGAGACATTCGTCTCGATGAAAACCAAAATCTAAATGAAAAGTAATAATATCTTACTATAAATATGGGTGATAGAAAATGATGAAAGGTCAAAAAATTCAGAGTCCCCAGGAAAGCTGGAGTAGTGAGGCCCCCCGCTTTGGGCCTGGTAAAGTGTAAAACCTACACCCCAAGTGAGGAGGACACAGGGAGATATCGTTTACCTATGAGAACATGAATGCATAGCTGCAACGGAGTAAGTGTAGAAACATGGTATCCAAACCCTCCAGAACAGCTCAAAACAACATTTCACCAATTCCAACAGTACAAGATTAACCTATTTATGGGAATTTTAAAGGAAATGATCTAACATGAGGTGCATATCTTTGAACTGAAATATCTAGAGAATACTTTCAGTCTGAAAAGGAAAGTATAAAAGTATAAAACATTTCCACTACAAAATTGGTAACTAATAACTATAGTGAAGGGGAATGTTAAGCCCTATATAATCCCCATGCTAACTTTAAAATCCCTTATTAAGCCCTAGATATTGAATGATCACATTTTTATTGTTAAATCATTATGCAGGATAGAAATACTCATGTTCCCATTCTATTACAGTTGTACCCATTGTATTTTTATACACACACACACACAAACACTAAGGAGACTTAGTCTTAGAATCATCAATATTTTATTTTACATTGTATTCATTGTAAAAGGAGGTTTCCCACTTGAATATGACCGTAATTATTGGTTTCTTATCATTTTCAAGGCACAAGGTTCATAAAAACATATGGGTGTAAAGAGAACATTCCTACACGGGGCTGATGAGGAAGAAATCTACATGAAAAAACCAGAAGATCTTGTAGTGAAGGGAAAGAAAGGGTTAGTTTACAAGATAAAAAAAGTACCTTTATGGGTTTAAACAATTTCCAAGGATGTGGCATCAAAAGTTTGATACTTGTATATTGCTATTTGGTTTCATAAGGATCATATTGATCATTGCATGTATTTTAAATTCATTGGTGATCATTATATTGATGTGGTATTGTATGTTGATGATATGTCATTGATTGGAAACAATGAGGAAATGATCAAAGATGTCAAAACTTAGTTGTTCTCTAAATTTGACATGAGATATCTTGGTGCTCCAAATTCTATTTGTGCATTGGAATTAAAAAAATTGGGCAAACAGGAAACTCTAGTTGAATCAAACAAAACATGTTGAGAAAATATTGCAGAGGTTTAATATGTAGGAATGTAAACTATTCAGGTGTAATTTTATCTGTAGATTAGTGTCCCAATACATAGGAAGAGGAATAGGGCACGTCCCATGTTACCTATTCCAGTGTTATTTCCAGTTTTTTGTATGCAACAATCTATAATTATAGTGTACATAACCCCATAAATTTAAAGAAATCACATAAAATATAGTGCAAAACTAAAGAACACATGAGAGAAAAGAAGATAAACTTGAAGAAAGATCTTGTTGGTAATGAAAAATAGATAATTATGTTCACTTGCCTCTTCAAGAGAGAAACTTCCAAGAGAAATTCTCAAATACAATAATAATTCTTGATAAAACATTACATAATCTTCTACTCTATATATAGCTATCCATAGCTAATCTTATCTACCGTGGCTTCCTTATAATGAGGGTTGACAAACTAATTTGATCCTTATTAATAAAAATGACCTTTTTATAACAAATGATTATTAAATAAATATTTAATGGGCATTTTTTAAGGAAGAAAGTCTCATATATAAATAAAGTGTGTAAGTAAGGGGTTTGGGGTAGGACCCTAACATGCCCCCCTTCTTCGAAAATAACATTGTCCTCAATGATGGAGGCAAGGAAATTGTAGGAGAATCACTACTAGTTCACATGTGACATATTCTAGTTACATATCTTTCCATTGGATCAACAATTCCTTTATCACACATAGTGCTCTTTGGTATCTAATGTTGTTTTCTATTGGAGTCAATTGGAAGTTCTAGCAGGCTTGTCTACACTTTATAATTTGATTCAAAAACCTTATTCAAATGATACATATGAAAGATTGGATGAATCTTGTTGTGGGTTGAAAAAGTCAACTCATACGCAACATAACCAACACACTATAAGATTGACAGGGATGCTATAACAAAGGAGATATATTATAGGGAACTTTACTTTTAGTGGTGTTTGTATATAAGGTTGCATGCAAAGGAACACTTGATTTGCTTTGATAATATAATGTTTATAACTATGTTAATTAACTTCTTGTTTAATTTTTTCCATAACCAAGTTATCATTAGGGATAAATATAGTGACTTCTTTGGTGTGAAGTGTTATATGCATTGCATGAACCTTGGATTTTCTTGTTACATAATATCCATTGGACAAGGGGTTTTGGACATAAATCCATATAGTATCATTATGGTAGCTCCATGATCAATAGTATTGTACCACCATTTTGTAAGGAGAAGACATAATACCCATTAGTGTAGATTTTTAGAAGTAAAGCATATCAAATAGGTTTACATACATTTATTTACCACTTTCATTTAACCATCAATTTGAGGATTTCATTGCCTTCTCAAATTCAATTATGTGTCTTGAAGTTTAAATAACTCTTTCTGGATTTGTTGTTTTCTTTGGAAAGTCCCACGATAAAATCCATTTGAATGTTTTCCCAGATCTATGTTGGGATTGGTAGAGGTTGTAATGCCCCTAGTATCTTCATTATCTCTTCCTTATTTCTTTGAAAAATATCATAGGATGATATGAAATATTGGATATTATGTTTCATGCCTTCATATAAGAACGAACACTTAGTTCTTCCATGTTTTTTTTTTTAAGCCAAGAGTGACTTGCTATTGGTGATGAATGTAGCTCCTCTCAGGCTCATCACTTTTAGGTTGAATTGTGTGCTAAAAAAATGTCCTTTATACTACAATATATCTTGCTACCATGTAGAACATTTATGGGGTTCGGATATATTTGAAGCCATTATATGAGCTGCATTAAAGTATTGTTTGCTATCTAATACTTACAAACTTCTTGGAGCCATCCTATAATTATGAATAATAAGGCATGTAGTGACCCATCCTCCTCAAATCATCTAGATAAGGAATCAACCATGTCATTCTCTTTACCTTCTTATATATGATCTCATAATCATTCTTGAACATATTGGTGACCCATTTATATTGCTCTAGTGAAGACAACCATTTTTCAGGGAAATACTTCAGATTTTGATGTTTAGTCTTTATCTGAAAATGTCTCCTTATGATAAATGGATTCCAAGTCTCTACTACATGAAGGATAGCCAACATTTCCTTCTCATATGTGGATTTCCCCAAATTGTGTTCACATAATTTCTTACCGGTGAATTATAATGGGAATCTTTCTTGTATCAATATTGCTCCTCGACCTTTACCCAAGGCCTCACATTCCAAAAAAAAGTATTATTAAAGTTAGTCAATACTAACACTAAATTAGTGCAGATGTAATCCTTTAAAGTAGCAAATTCTTGTGGTTTCCTCACTCTAGAGAAATGTATTCCTTTTAAGGAGTGAAGTCAAGGGAGTTGCAATTTTGTATATTTTTTTCAAAAAATTTCCTATGGTAAATGTAAGTCCTAAGAATCCCTTCAAGCTATTTAGTGTTCTTAGGTGGGGCTAATATTACATAGTCCCCACTTTCTTGGGGTGAAATTGTACTCCTTCCTAACTTACAATGTGACCCAAATATTCAACCTTAGGAGCCTATAAACCACATTTCGATCATTTTATAAATAACTAGTTGTCTCTCAAGAGTTGCAAGGAATTATCAACATTCCTTATGTGTGATTTCCATGCTTTATTATAGATAAAGATACCATTAAAGAAGATTAGCACAAACTTGTGTAGCAAGGGTTTGAAAATACTATTCATGAGGATGAAGCATTAAAAAGACCCAAATGCATCACCAAAAACACATAATGACCTTCATGTGTTCTAAAAGTTGTCTTATGGATGTCTATCTCTTTCATCATGATTTGGTGGTATCTTGAACATAAATCAAGCTTAGTTAAAAATTTTTCTTTCTCCATCAAGTCCATCATGGAGATCACAAATGTCTGGTATGGTAAATTTGTCTTTTGTCGTCAACTTATTGACAACTTTAAAATCAAAATAAATGTGGTAACTTCCTTCCTTCTTTAGCATTATCACTATTAGCAATGTGTAAGGGCTTGTGCTGGGATGTGTGACCCATACCTCCAAAAGTTTCTAAATGATCTTTGTTATTTCATTCTTCTATGTAAAAGAGTGTTAACAAATATGTACATTTCGTGGTTGACTTCTTGGAATTTGGGGATGGTTATTCTCTCCTTGAGAAGGGGGTAAACTATTTGGTGTCGCAAATACATGATCATGTTTGTCAAGAACCAACTAATAATTTAGGCAGAACTCATGTGAGAAATCATTGATAACATGTGTGGCCTTAAACTAAGTAACAATTCTAGAGTGAAATTTCTTTAATAACTTCTCCATATGATGATAGCTACATATTTCATTGGAGTTTGCTCAAATCCCTCGAAGGGTGTGTACTGTTGATGAGTGAAGTTTTATACTTCACTGCCAAACCCTTGAATCTCACTGGGAAAGTGAGATAATGGGACTTGGCCTGATGTTTTATGCCATTAGTGTTATCTTTTATTTATTTACAAAAAGTTAATTACAACAAAGGGAAATATATGAAATATGATACAAATTTTAGGAAATAAAGGTATATACAAAAGAGACAAAATGTAACAGTAATGAAATAAATGTATGAACAAGAAACAACCAAAATAAAAGATAAATTTATCAATGAACTTATAGAAATACCTCGTTATCCAAAAGACCGCACAGGTATGTAACAAACCTAAAAATATAAGTCATAAATGTACTTGCAATTTTTAGCATAAATTGTTCAAATATATAAGTAAAAAATTCAAAAAAGTATGATTGTAAAATGGATGAAAAAGGCTAATTGTATTAAGGAAAATTTGAACACATCTTGCCGTTTGGCCAATTCCTACAAGAATTGTTGACTAGAAATTAATTCAAAATCATTTAGGACGTAAAATACTCGGACATAGACAGTCATATGACAACAAATAAAGTAATACAACATTGGCAGTCATTCTGGAACCACTATGATATACTAAATTCAACAAAGTTCTCTGCAAAAGTTTAGCTAATTAGAACTGATGTTAAGTATCAAACCTTCTACTAGCATACATAAATGCCGGAAATAGATAATAACCTAAAAAAATCACACAAGAAAAAGATGAGTTTTCTCTTCTCCTTGTCGCTCCTAGAAAATTTCTACTACCACCAAACAGGTCGACCATTGTACTCAAGAGAAATGATAAATTAGAGGAAACACGAACAGTATAAGATTTAGTGCATACATTGCCTCACTATTTTTGCATTCCATCTTTCAAATAATTAGGGGACCTAACTACTTTTGTAATTAGATGTTTCATTAATTTAATTATATTTTTATCATATGGGAAAAGGGATTTTGAAGGAGTTATAATTATGTTTTAAAATAAGTTTTGGTATGTGGGGCCCCATTGGTATATCTCATAAATCAAAATACATCCTTGTGTCTACCACACATGTAATACATGCATCTCTAATATCATAAAATAATAACTTGAATATATATAAAAACAATGCCACATCATGCATCATACATAATATAAAGAAAATATCCTTGTACCTCCTATAAGTAGTATGAACATCCATAAAAACAATGCCATCGACCACATAAAACCTATCATAAAGGAACCTTGTGCCTTCCAATAGAAATATGCATATGTAAGACACCAACAAAAAAACATATAAAAATACTATATCAACCATTGTATATCACCTTGTATCTCCCATAACATTTCATCAAAAATATATATTCTGTCCAAAATAAGTTGTTGTCCCAAAGTAAGATGTTGTAAAAAAATGTGTTGTAGAATGTACCAAATATAGAAGCTTACATGAAACAAAAGACAATGAAGTAAAATTGAAAGATCATGTAAGTTCCAGGCATGTACTGTATCTGTTATCCAATTCCTTACCGTTATTTATCTATTTATTTCTTCCTCCTTGCACCTCTGGGTGCATGTCTCCAAAGGAAACATCTTTCCTCTCACCTATCCTTGAAGCACTAGTGTGAGAGTTTGAGGAAGTAGTGTCCGAGGAGGAATGGGCAGGAGCTATAGGTGGTTGGAGTTTGTATACTAAAATATGAGTAAGTGGATGAACAGGCTGGCTGGGATGCTAAATCGTGGCATGTGATAAGGATAAGAGTACATGATGGTTAGAATGGAGAGGAGGATTTGAATGATGTGAAATGGATGGAAACATGCATGTTCAAATGGTGCTGCAATGGGATTTGGGTCCCATCCATCAAACCAAAGTGGTTGTTGCTATGTTTAAGGTTTATATGGAAGATAAACTATGCTAGGATGTGGTAAAGGTATGTTCTAAGAGGACTATGGAGTGGGATGATGGGTTGGTGGGCCTCCAAAATAGAGATACCCAGTCTAAGTGAGTTAATTAAAATCCTCAAAATAAGCATTGAAATGGATAGCAATTTGATTCTCTTGCTTTGATACTCCCTCCGTGACTAATTCCCTCTTCTTTCATTGGCCCTAATGTTATCATGTGAGCCTTTGCTATGAAATATAATTGTAACTGAAATGATTTGTTGCGCAAAGTAAGTCATACTACACGAGTGTATTAACAACATAATATGTCACATCTAAAATCATGTTTATGCAAATGCTTGGGGTGCATGATATAACATCCATGGGAAAATATCATAAATAGGGAAAGGAAATGGGTCAAACATGTCAAGCAACTTAGACTCTTTATAGGAATTTGTTGACGGTCCTGGACTCACCAACATGTCAAGGGATCTCCCTGGTAAGAAGTCCCAACTAGACTTGAGACCATTTGGAGTAGGAGTCCCAACAATGGGTAGTATGGTATCGCCTTGACCGCGGTTGCGCGCAGAGGTAAGTAAGATGTCCTTGTTGGATGCAAGGGTGTGACCTCGTAGAAAGTCAGGGAAGGTGCATGAAAGACTCTAACACGTGGAAAGGGGGGGAGAGTGTGCCCCTTAGAAGCCTGTGATAGCACACATCTTGCAAGAGAACACATGAGCTTAAAGACATCATGAGATGAAAGCAGGGTAACCGATGATCCAAAGTGATGGATTATACCAACAACACACTTCGATAAGGTTCATACAAACACATATAGAATAGTCCATACATACATGCATAAATTACAACTACATACATCATTAGAGTAACCAGGACAGTCGAAATACAATACCAACATATGAATGAAACAAGTTGTCTTTGTTATATTAAAAGAGTGAAAGATACAATCATGCATACAACCATGACAACCACTAGCCCCGATAGCAGAACATTACAGTCAGTGTCACCTGCTCCTCCGAAGAGATGTACTAGCTCTAAACTGTGGAGAAGCCAAGGCTTGTTACAATACACTCCAAGCTTTCTCGAAGTTATACCTATAGGAAGCTTGGCTCCCAAAAACCTGTACAATGAGTTATGAGGTTCTATATATAGCAAAGGGTGGGGTGACCCTTGACATTCCCCTCTATGACACTTCAACTTACACATGACTGTTACATTCTACTATTAGCACTTGGTCTTTCACTTTTACAATATGTTTACAATACAATTTGCACCCATGTGAGACAAAATGGGCTTGACTAAGCCATACAAGACATCACTAGGACTCAGACAACCGTGGGAAGACTAACTCTTTGAGATCCTCTCAATGATCGAAAAGGGCGAACTGATGCTAAGCTTGGTAGTTTGTTATGGTGTCCACGTACTTTGTGGTGACATCCTTCTGAAAGCGAACCCTTGCCTCTATTGCATCTGGATACACTAATTTGGCACCTCTTCCAACTCGTCAGATAGAATGCGTATCATGGTCTTGATTATAGCTAGACCAACGACATATTGGTGCATAGTGTTTGCACTCAACTGCAATCCTGCACTGGTGGCTATGCACATCAACTGATCAAAGTGCATGTCCAGTTCTAGTCGGACTTGGTTCTTTGTCTTCGCCTCGGTGAGTGTGCCAATGGATGGAATCACATGTGTGTGCACAATGACATCCATGCTCCTAAAAACTCATGCATGTGAAGCCTGTAAGATGGTGATGAGCTGTGGGAGTACCTCATAGTTCCGGATCTGGCTCCAGATCTGTGCCTTCAACTCCACTACCTTTGGATTCATCATTTTTGGCAAGTGAAATAGGGCTCTCTTGTACCTCACTGTCCCTATTTGCATGTGGTTGACAACAGTGTGTATGTGTGACAAGATGCATGCTCTCCTAGCACATCGCTACCGCCAATAGTTAAGATGGACAAATGACTTATGCACGATGAGGAACTTGAAGTACAACTTCTGCATGACTGTCTCGCGAGACAATACTTCCTCAAGTATCGCTTTCCTCAACTCTACTTTGGCGTATGCTTTAGCTTGCTCTTCTCCCTGCCTGGCCGCTTATAGCTCCTTAGCCATGCATTCGTTCTCATCTATCAAGAATCTAACACTTGAACTGGTGGATTCGGCATATGCCTTGTTAACGTTGGCCAATGTAGCTGGATGTTTGCGTACATCAAACATGACCACCTGTTCTTCAAACATCACAGGAGATACATGGACATTCGAAGTGGGCACTTTGGGTGACTGCACAACTTTATGTTGTCACTCGTCGAAAGATATGTTGTGCAAATCCGCTTTTGGATTGCCCTTAAGGATTTCAATGTCTCCTTGATTGCTTGGGACTTTCTCTGCTCTCAAATCTGGTGAAGTCGATGGAGTGACCTCTTGGTTTTGAGGCATGAGGTCAATGTCCCCATCTAACTGTGGCTGAACCACATTAGTGTCCATTTGTTCCAACATCTATTCAATCTCCTGAGCAAAGTCCTGCTCTTGCAACATCTCACCCTATCTGCTATGTTACAGCTGCTTGGATGAATCAATAACCTATATGGGTACAGTTTCATCAATATGTGCTTTCTGCGCTTACGGCTATTCTTGTTCTTGCTGCACTTCCCTCTCTCTTTTGCACAACTGTTGTTCTTCCCTGAGTTGTTGATTCAACTCTTGTAACACCTTTTCTGCCTCCTCTAGCTTCTTCTTCTCCCTCTACCTTTGTGCAATCCTTCTATGGCAATGCCGCCTCTTCACCTCAATGTCCAAAGCTGATCTTAACACAAGTGGGTCTTCCTTGAACTTGCAACTCTGCTCCACCTCTGCGTTTTTGGCAACCTTCCTCTTGCCTTTGTCAAGCGCAGGTCTGCAGCCCTCTGCTACTAATGATGATGCTTCTCTCTGAGATGTTTCTTCCTTCTACTCTACTAACCACTCTACCACCATTCTGATCCATTCATTGAGCCTTGAGAAGTTATAGCAGTATCTCCATGGGTCTTCCTCAAGCCAATGGCACACCCTATGGATCCAAGGATGATACACTCTCGCACAATGGTATTTCACTAAGAAATTTGGTCATATGGATTGAAACCTCTCGTGCCGAAGATGAATCTCTTGAATTCCTCTATCTTGGCCTCAGCATGCCTTAGATTATGGATCTCATACAACCTGATCCATAAAGGAAGAGTAGGCCAAGGTGCCTTCTTCTTCCTGTGCAGTCTTACTCAAAACCCTGTCGAGATGTGGTATGAAACTTCTTGCATGACCAGCTTATCCATGGTAAACTTTGGAAAAGAATGCGGAGCCTTCTCTGCATTGTACATCTGGATGAAGGTGCTAAGGGGTGAGGCATACCAATCGGCTATGTCAACCAATGCCTCCATCGTTGACTGCGACATGCAAGGCAGATCTTGCTCAAAGATAATTTTGTACACTGGGGTGATGAAGTGGTCTGATAGTTGTATTATAACTCCACGGAAGCTGCATTCGGAGAACAACCTGCAATAAGTGTGCACAAAGGTTTCTGAAGGTGTCCATGCCAAACCCAAGCTTGGGAACTACTAATGGGCATAGATTTCATGAAGTATGTAAGTGGACATGAAAAGATTTGATTGATGAGCCTTGGGCGGATATCGGGCTTCTGTTACTTGTCTATTCAACTGGAGAGCCAACATGTCAGACCAATTGAAAGGTTTCCCTTCGTTCTCTAGCTGATCCAACACAATCACCCAACTCTGCAGGAAGGTTTCTGTACTCTCTTGGCCATATAAGTGGTATGTGAGGATGACCAAGAGATGATAAGCCTTCCATAGTATCCTTGTCTTATAAACTTGGTTGGGTGTCGTCCTAAACTTAGATGGCTCTTTCACCTAGGTCTTCAAGATGTCTCTTGAGTTTGCACTATTGTTAGGCCTGGTGAAGGGTGCATCCATTATGACCACTGGCTATGGCAAGTGATACATCGCCTGAAATTCCTTTGCCTTGAAGGTAGCAAGTTCTGTTCCACTGACACTGCTCAACACCATTGTCTTCGGATCAGTATGCGAGACAATCCAATGGATCATGTTTGCGCATGGAAACATGGGATACCTGCATGCAATCCGGTACAAGCTAGACTTGTGTATGTTGACATAGACTCTACGGTCCTCCAGATTCTCCTCAAAGGTGCCTAAAAATATGTCATTGATGTCCTACCATTTCATCTTGATCTCCTTTTCTATGAACAACTTAGTGTCTTCATAGATGGGCAAGCTCATAGACACTTGCTCGACTACATCTCCAGTTGCACTCTCAACGGTGTCCTTTGACCCTGCTCTCTTGGAAGCCATTGTACCTGTACTGCTGAGAGATGGATAAACACCTATGATACTTGGAGACAGAGCAACACTCATGGCAAGCAAACTATCAATTGAAAACCAAAAGAAACTTGAGGACTGACATGCAACACACCTAGGTGACTGATTGGAAGATTTGTGTAATTTTCAGTGGGAGGTTGGGAGACTGACTACCATAATTGCATAGAACATAGTCCGGATTGTAAGTGGGATCACTGACTACGAAAACTGCGCAGAGCACAATCTAGCTTGGCTCGATGAGGACTGAAACTACGCAATGCGCAGTTTCAATCTGCATGATTTCAACCCGGTAAAAATGCATTGTGCAATTTTGGGGGCCACCGGGGTACTGCCTCTTAGAATTTTCCAGAGCAAGCCTAGGAGGCTAGTGTGAGGCAAGCTCTGTGCAATTTCAAGGACCAAGGCAAGGCCTCCCATCCCAGAAATGCGCAGTGCAAGCCGGGCAAGGCAAGGTCCGAGCTAAGCGCAAACATGAGTGAATGGACATGCATGCAATCAGTGAGCGCAAGATTTAGTAAACGGGAAAACAACTAAGTGTGTGAAGCGAGTCGCCGCAACGGTGACTGTTAGTGCAAAAACAATGTCATGCACGTGACAACGAGGAGATGCAATGAAAAACTTGAAACAATGCTTCTACAAGTTAACATGCATTAAAATGACAAAGCGTTCAATGAAATCAAGAAAACAACACACACAACAGAAATACAAAAAGCAACAAAAAAGCAGCAAAATATATGAAAAGCGGACTTACCTGTAAAAAGCTTAGTTGAGTGTGGCAAATGCTCCTAGATGCAATGGGGGATGCGAGAGCTCCAAGATTGAAGTGAAGAATGAGCCATGAAGCGTCAAATAAATAGGTTTGATAAGATCGAGGCTTATGACATGCATGCTAGAAATATAGGAAAAAGCGACACTTGGTAGGAGGTTTCTAAAGCGAATTTTGCATGTAACCTCTAGCTCCTAAAAATAGATCCCTAAAATCTAGGGATGTTTTTTTCTATTTTCTTTTTACTTTTTCGGGAAAGGTAGCCCATGCATCCAAAGCAAGATTGCTCAGTCATGGAGGGAACCAGTCAAATTGGGAGCACATGCAATGGACTTCAAGCCTCTGGATGACTTCTACCTTTTTTCTAGGCTGAGTGGCTCTGGCTACCCCCCAAGCTCTGCGCGATTTCTGGACCAGAGCTAAGGTTGCCAACCAGAACTGCGCAAATTCTGAGAGCGAGCCCAGTGATGGGCTGCTCTATGCAATTTTCAAGGGGGAAGGCAGATTGCTTGCTCTACGCATTTCTGGAGAACAACAGGTTGCCTTGATGCTTTGCACAATTATGGAGAGCAAAGGCTGGTTTCCCTCGAGTTCTGCGTAATTATTCAAGTGAGCATAACAACCAATTAACAACTAAGTCATGGGATGTCAACTTGCGGGTGAGAGGCAAACAAGTTAGTGAACACAAGCTGATAAGCCAAAGAAACTCAACTGAAGCATAAGTTCCTGTCAGTGCAAGACATGCTGCTAAGGATGGTTAGTAGGGAGGCTCCAAAATCAAGCTAAGGCAAAATTTTGGAGGATTGTTGTAGCTGCTACAACAAAATCACGAAAGAGGTTTTCAATAACAATACAACTTTCACATGGATGTTTGATGTATTTTTTCCTTTCAAAGAAATATAAACCATAAAGTGCCCCTGATTTTCATCCGAAACATAACTGAAATGAGATCAAATAACTAGATATTTTGCAGACCAAAACATGGTGGAGTAGTATGTTTGAGTGAAAAAGGAATGAACAAGGTTTATCATATTATTATCAAGAAAGGAGATGTAAAATACCCTGACTGGTATCACTATGTTAAAATAAATGATGCTTTTGAAAGAATTCCCATACTCAATATATTTTTACTATGTGCCATGAAAAGTTGACGCATTATAGTAACACTAGGTGATGAAAAGTGATATTATGGCGAATGAAAGACGAGTAATATCCACATTATTTCCAATGAGACAAAGAGAAAGAGAAATCATAATTCTGATTTTCTGTACATGTTATTTATTTATTTACTATACGGAACTTCTCTTGACTTAGCTTTGTATACCATAGGTGAGTAACTTGGCATTTTTAATTCTATTAGACCTTTCGATAATGTTGAGGAGGAAAGGAGTGCGAGGATAAGAGATGTTGTGGCATTACAACTTATAACCTTTGGTGAGGTTGGGCGAGTAATAGTCTAGCATAAGAGGAAGGGGTATGCAACAAAAGGAGAGCCATTAATCGCTCACCGAGGGTTGACCGGCTGCAAACTGGAAAACCATGGGCGGAATGTGGAAAATAGGATCAACACTTTGCAAAGACAATAAACTACGACAATACTCGTTGGAACACATTAATTTCTCAAAACCCATACCTTCCTCCAGAGCGCTTATAAGGGTGTGATTGGGTAGTTACAGGTAGTTTGAGCTAGGGATGCCTTGAATCCCTAATCTTCTACCGAATAGAGAAAAACAAAGGTTACGAATTAGGGGTTGAACTTGCCAACTACCCGATGCGGTTCTTATTTGGGAGCACATCCTGTGTCTATTAACCATACGACGGATACCATTTAATCCAAGGTTTATTGTATATGAATGTATTTAAAATTAAACATAACGTTACCCCTTCTCACATGCCACATGCGTTATTTACAAATGATTTACATACATCAAAACTTGAACCAACACGATTCAAATTCAAAATAGACTTTATCCTCTATTAAATCACCTTTGTCGTATCGAGGGCATATATATATATCCCACACTATTAGTGTTCTGCATTTCTGGACCCTATATTATATGCCACGAAAGAAATCTTAACTTCGTGTTTATGTTGAGAGTAATTGATATGATGAACAAGATATGCACTTGGCTTGATCAACGAAGTCCCAAGAATTAGAACATATATTTTTATAATTGATCCCCTTTTTCCTTTGTATGCCATTTACGATATGAGGACTTTGAACATTGAATTAATTGTGAGCAAAAATAACTTCGTAGCTATGACTAAAATATTCTTCCTTTGCGAAAACATAATATCCATATTAAATTTGTGTTATCATTTTACTAGGTGCTTGAGGCAAAGTGATAGTCATGTTCTTATTTCCAATGGTTCATGCCAATATGTCACTTCTAATATCATGTTTAAATTCTTCGGAGTGAATGTTTTCACGAGAATCTATCATAAGAACATAACATAAATACCCCTTATAGCAACCTTCGGAAATGGAAATATAGTGAATTCGTAGTTTCATTTCCTTATTCCACCGTGGGAAACAGGGCGCCACCTACCATGTTTAGTTAAGATTTCATTTTTAAAATTTTCATTCTATCTTTTCGAGGAGAGGAACTTATAACATATCACAATGGTTGGCATCTTTGCTGGTAGATGAAACAACATGTACATGACCCTTTTTAATGAAACTCATATAGAGTTCTCTGAAATCCATGGTGATCGATGACAATGTGTAGATATTATTCCCCAATATTATATGACAACCATCTATATCAATGGAAAATAAATAGGTTTTGATATGATAGTCTACCATTTGGGGTTTAACATTTTCACATCGGCCCCATATTTCATTATAGGTGATCCTTATTTGAAAGTTGTGCACTAGGTGTATGAAACAATGAGTTTCTTATACCATCCTCTTGTGAAACAAATTGTGAGTACTACTATTGTCAACTAGGACTACAGCTTTTTTATGCTTGATGTAGCCCATGAATTTTAAGATTTGTGCAGTCATGATGATTGATAATGCATGCAAGGAGATTAAGGGTTATTCATGAGGAAATGGATGTTCAATTCTTTCTCAGTCCGAGTGTTGATATTTTCAACTTATAACTTTGGTGTCTCTTTAGTAGTTATGTCTTTAGATAAGGGCTGAGTGTTCATACCAATTTGGAATAATTTATGTTCTTTACACCAATGACGACTCAGAGCACATTTTTCATCACAATCATAGTATAATCCACATCTTTGGTGGTCTACCATTTTTGTTCAAGATAATTTTTGTAATTTCAAGGGATGAGTTGGTGTTATGCTTAGGGAATTGCCTAAGGAAATATGAGTGTGGTGAATGAATGTTGTTTTTTTGTTTATCCATTGATCACTATATTTTCTTCTAGGGTCTTCTCAGTTGGTTCTAATTATGTAGTATGACATTGCACTCTAACTTGTGCTTACATATCCTCCTTGGAGCCACTAATGAAACACTCGTTATAGAAGAAAGTTGTTAATTTCTATGTATAAATGGCTAATTGCTCAAAGGTTTCCTTAATTTTAACGACTAAGCCTATTTAGTGTAAATGGTAAGCCACCCAAATAGTGAGTATCTCTCTCAAAACATGCATGGATAGATTTGACAAATTGACTGGAGGCAATGTAGCCGAGATTGGATTTTTTATGCCATTCCTACCATTGGCATATTTTTAGATCTAAATAGGATTGCCAACCCTAGTTTCTTCATGTCATTAGTAATTCCATAGAGCATGAAGTGATTTTCCATCTAGGTGACCCATCCTGATAAGCTAGAACCATCAAACTTGTTTGATTTCACTCTAGGATAATGATGTCATATGTTATCATCCATTGATCTATTGTTGTGCAAACTCGACAAGTATTGTGGGTGGCTAAATAGTCTTGAGTTAGAAGTTCTGAGTGTAGTCCTATTATCGTATACTTGGTGCCTTAATGCTTAATTAAGGATATGGGGTATCAAATTTATTTCTTCTTCATGACTTTAACAATCAACTTTGATACCACTTTGTCACATACCCCCTTAGTGACTTACAAAGGTTACAAAGTACCCAAAATTTTAATTTTGTTTTTATTAGATTGAAAATAAGCTTTGATACAACTTTGTCACATATCCTTACTAAATTTACCATAACCACACTTGCAAAAGCTTGATTTTCATCTCTCATACATTTGTCAAAAACTTAACATGTAAACCTTTCTTCAAATACTTCGTATACAACCGATTAAGTAGTCTTTTTTTTGTAAGCATTTTGTCAAACATTTTGTATGAAACCAAATGAGAAACATTGCTTTGATTCCAATTGTAACATACTTACTGAAATATACCACTCATTCTTGCAACTTTTGATTTATATATTTGAGGTATTTTATCAAATAGTTTGTATGAAAATTGTTATAAAACAAACTTAACACATTTCTTCAAAGGCTAATAGAAATAGATCAACTACAACCGTACTATCATACAACAATGCTAACATATAGCAATACTATCCCCATCCAAAAAAATTCATTTCCATATCATCAAACAATTTTTTTGCAATGAATCATTAAACCATTTAGGAATTTATTCAAACACTTTGCATGCAAACTAATATAACAACTTCCTCAGGGAATATCTATTAAATTATAGTAGTTCAAGTTATGAAAAATAAACCATATGATCAATGGGAGTTCTCCTCACGATGATCGAAGTTTCAGTCTCTGGAACCTCCCAAATGAAAATCTATAGCAAAAATGCCAACATAACTTGTTTGATGTATGATTTAAGGAGCATTCAGGTAGCTTGACTTCATCTCAACATCTCTCCTAAAATTTCGGGTCCCAAGATCTAAAAGTTGGAACATATGATCAATGAAATTGCCCCTCACTATGGTCCAAGTTTCATCCTTTGTAACCTACTAGAAGAAATGTTATAGCAGAAATACCAACATGACATGTTTAAAGAAGAATTCTGGAAGCGTGTCTTCCTTAATTAGTGTTGTTACAAAATTTAAGACATATAAAAAGACACAACAAAATAGTATAAAAAGTATAACCATGGTAAATTTGATGAAGGGTAAATGAATGTACATATAAACTTACTAAAAAGAGAAATTAAATAATCATGCACAAGATATGCTTATCTTGATTCAAATATTTTACAATCTGGAACAGAAGAAGGGTGAGTCACTCTCCACCCAACCATAGGCTCCACCATGTTGTAGTCATTCTCATAGCTGGCCAACCTTAAGCCAGATCTGAATGTCTTGAGGGAAAAACTAAACTCAAGGATTTAGCACATAATTTTCAGACCATATTTAACATAAACAATGAACTCCACTCTCCTCCACACATAGGACATAATCTTAATGTTCAACCTTTCCATTCCTTGACTACGCCCATACACATTCACAAATGAAAATACAATTCTATGCAACATAAGGGAGTCCTTCTCTAATATTTGTAGTCCCTTGACCCTTCTTTCTTTAGTTCTTTCCATGCCACACAAAAGAAATACAACTCCCAGTCCTCTGAGTTATCCTGTCAAAGGAAAAAACACTACAACATATTTAATTCTTGTTACACAAGTTGTCACCAATTGTCATGCCAACTTGAATTTTTGAGTGATAGAGGGAAAAAATGAGTGTATGAGAAGAATAATGGAGTAATTCTTAGAACAAAAATGCTAAAAGAAAATACCCCTCAATGGATTTTCTCTTTCATTTTTATAAACACACCTTGACCCTTCATCTTCCCAACCATCACATTAAGGGAATTATTAATTCAAGGTATGCATTTTCCTCTAAAGGCATCATAATTTGTTGGTTGTCCCCCCTAAATTCAATTTTAGCACATTTATTAATAAAAATAAACATTACATCATATGAAAAAATTGACATCATAGCATCAATGATGGCACCCCAATATTATATGTTCTTAATTGAATTACAATATTTGGGGTAATGAAAGGGATGTCACAATCCCTTCCCACTTTAAGGAACATCGTCTTTGGTGTTCTACTATTTGTAGAACCATTCTATACAAAATTAGGGATATGCAACTTTCATATGAGTGACATTATCCATGTCTTTAGTTTTCACTTTGAGTAATGTCATTCATTTTTCATGGTATAGTTACCTCTAGAACTCCTGGCATTCCAACACATTCTTGCATGGTTTTCTATTGCTTTGCAAGGCTTCCACAAGGAACAAGTCCAAATCATTATTTTCTTATAGGAACCCAATGCATTCATGATCCTAATGAGTATGTACATGAATATTCAAAAACAAATTCATTCAAGTCTCCAATTCCTTGCAATCACACACCTTCCAAGTTTAGGCATCCCCTTCTCCTCCTTCCTAGTCCCTCGGGTGATCCATTCCTTGGAAAGGCTTATTCACACATGAAGAGTCTCGATACCTATGGTGTCTTATAGCCAAGGCATCCCTCTATATTTCTCTAAATAACATCACATTTTTCATAACATAACTCATGTTGATCAATGTATGTCATACGGTTCCATTGTCACCACAATGACCTTATCCCTAAGATTTTCAGTTTCATAACCATCATCTATCCTTCTTGAATAGATCATCATCTCAACTATATCAAAAGCATATAGTTTCCATGAGAATAATGTAATAATTTAAATCTAATCTTCTCACTTTATCTTTTCTTTTCCAAATTTGCTTCATATATGAATCATATTTCATAAATATGAGATTCTTATCATGGTGTTTGACTCTTGCATATGGTAGTAATTAGCCTTTATTATCATAACCAAGGCCATTTAAATTGCAATCTGTACTTTCAATCAACTAAAAAGTGGTTAGTGTTCATACATATGATATTTTCATTGAAATATTTATAACATCCCATGAAGTCATCTCAGAATTATTATACACATAATAATTCAACCACTTTCAATATATTTTAAAATAAAATGAAATGAATCTCTCATTATTTTATTTATTTGTGCATCACAATCATTCCAAGATTCCGTAATTCATTCAAACATTTATTCCAAAAACCAAAGGGTCAAAACTAAAAGATACATATCTAAATTCATGAGTAATTAGCTTCCACTTTGCTTTGCAGGATGATAAATTCATGCCACTCATTCCACTACTCAACAATTCCTCAAAATTGTTGGGTTGTGGTATATTCTTTCCACGACTAGCCTACGTAGTTTAGGGGGGGTTTAGAGGGGGGCGGTGTTCCCCCTTTGTTGCGCCGACTACGCAGCGGGGGAGTTTGAGGGGGGCGGTTAGCTCCCCTCTACGGTGTCCAGGGCAGCACCCTGGGAAAATATTTTTTGGACCCTATATTCGGTTGGGCGGACCTACCTATGGTTTTGTGCTGTTTTTTGCACATGGTTTTGGATGCGATGGTTTTCGGTTCATAGTTTTGGACGCGATAGTTTTCGGTCCATGGTATTAGATGCTTCGGCATGTATAAATATGTATTATAACATTGAAAAGAACATAATGAAAAATCAAGCTGGTAGTCCTGGTTTTGGGATTCAAGGGAAAATCTCTGTGTATATGTGTTTTATGTGTTATGCTCTCGCATTGTTTATTTTTTGTGTTTTAGAATTCGTATGCAGGTAATTTCTGTACAGGGTTGAAATCTACATTTGGTATCAGAGTTGTTTTAGCTTCAAGGGGATGCCTTTGTTGCTGAGGGGTTTCGCTGGGGCTTGTGGTAGACCCTGTTCAATGGGAGATCTGCGGGGTCAATTCTGGTGGTGAAAGAAGATGACAAGCAATGGAAAGATAGAGATCAAGAAATTTAATGGTCAGAGTTTTGAGTTATAGAAACTCAAGATGGAGGATCTGTTGGTGGATAAAGATCAGTGGATCATAGTAGATCCAAGTATGTTACCGGGAAATCTAGTGTCTATTCAGAGCTGCTAGTCCCACTAAGACGAGTAGCTATCTTAGAAACAAACAGATTAAAGTCACTTGTTTTTCCTTTACGAGAGAGAGATGAGAAAGAAGCAGAGAGTACCAACCTCAGTCTTCCGCTTGGCTCCTTGCTTGTTTCCTTTCCCCTTTGATAGAACCTCGCCATTGCTTCCTTACTTGTCCCGCTTCAAAGAGCACTTGTAGATTCACAACAGCATAATACCATCAAAGCATAGATATCTTTCAATGTAAATAATATAGGATCAGATATATATTGACCATACAAATGCATATAACAACACACTATTAAAAAATACACAAGAATATGGAGGAAAACTCAAATACCTTTATTAGTAAAAGTCGTAGAAGAGAGGATTACAACCACTTGGTCTGACCCAGCGCCATCCTCCCAGCTTGAAAGACCTCTTCACCTCACACAAAGCAAGATCACCCAACAATGCCTTCAAAGAGAAACCAACAACACCTCTTTGCAAATTACCAAATTCCAACCTTTGGATCTCTTGGATGAGGGATCCATTTATAGATATTTGTAGGGGGGTGAGTCAGCTTCTGGGATTTTGATTAGTGTCATCTCTCTTATAGTTCTTAGTTCCACATGGAGATTTTATATCTGTTACTCATCCTTGGGCGAACTCAGAGAGGCAAGTGTCAAATGAGCAGTTTCTAGAAGATTCTCTGGGTTTCCACCTAGCAAACTGCTTGTGCCATTTGTCTGCTCTCGCTCATCGCACCCTACAGAAGGTCTTTTAAGTATGCATCACACTTTTTTCTTGTGGCAGGTGAGATGCATCGACACTTTTCACTGGGCAGTCTGTATGGTCCTTCTTTGACCAGTTTTGAGTGGTTTTTCATGGAAAACTTCTAAGAGATGATGTAATTCGCCGACCTTGCTCCTTTAGGGTATGAAACAAAAATTTTAGGGACTTAGAAGCCCTTGGTTTATGGACATATGTGATTGGGGTTACAGTGCCCAAATTTGTCTATAACAGTTGCCCCCTAAAGCATGAGGTCGTAAATCTTTTGATATCGGGTGAAATGATTTATAATGAGGATCCGAGGTTTTTCACACTGGAAGGTGACCTATAATAAGATATAATACAATACATTATCTTCATAATTGTTATAGACATTTTTGTGCCTTACAACTATAAGCATGAAATGTCCATAATTCAAGGGATCCAAAGTCCCTAAAGATGTTGTTACAATTCCTAAAGGAACAAGGTCAACCAATGACAGCTTCTCCCAGAAGTTCTCCACCAGAAACCACTCAGAAATAGTCAATTCAGGATCAATTCAAGTGCTCCACTAGCTACCTGTGTTGCAAAGCACCCTAGTACACTGTCTAGGTGCGTTGCAACGCACTTGAATGCACTACCCAGGTGCGTTGAGCGGGAAATGACAAGTGGCAGAGTCATTCAACGAGGTGGAAAGACCATGGAAGCTTCCAGAATCTTCTCCAATGACACTTGCCTCACTGAATTCGACCAAGTGATGAGTAAGAGGCTCTCAGTCTCCAAGTGGAAGCAACAACTAACAAAGAGAAGCCACAAGTCAAAACATAAGATGACTCATCCTCTCTGCTTACATCTATATATGGATACCTCATCCCAGAGATCCAGAGGCTGGAATTTTGTACTTTGCAGAGAATTGCTGTTGGTTTGAGATTGAGATTAGTACATTGGGTGATTTATGCTTTGTTGGAGGAGAGGAAGGGATTCCTTTGCTGGGAGGTAGATGCTGGATCGAAACTCACTTGGTTGTATCTCCTCTTGGACTTTCTTATCATATCAATAAAATTATTTGAGTTTCTCCTACATGCTGTGTATCAATGATGTTTTGTTATGTTTGCATGTTTAGCTTAATCTGATCTTGAGCTTTTTATGAATGTATATCTATATCTTCGTGTAGTTTCTCTCTCTTGTGATCTTGCAAGAATTCGGTGAAGATGGACCGGTAAGGGAGCAGGGAGCTGGGAGCCATTGAAGAGAGGAGCGATTGGGTCAACAAACTAGCGAAAGACACAGGTTAGTTACATCCTTTCTCCTCATTTGCATTTCATAAAGAAGAATACTCAAGTAGTTTTCCTTGTTTGTTGCTAAGGCACTATCACACCTTAGAGTGGGATAGGGGTGTTATGAATAGATACTTTTCCCAACAACAATAATATTTTCGTGATCTAGCTGAGGCGAGCATTCCCATGCTCAGCTTGATAAATTTATTTTCATGTACATAGGACAGATAGCTGTCTGTGTGCAGACTGATGATTCTAGTAGAGACATCATCCCTTAGTTTGGATGATTATCTATGCAGCAATGACGTACATTTGATGTATTTATTCCCTTGAATATATTGCAGCCCGGATGGATGAAACTAGATTCGGGGTCTTCAAAACTCGTTCAATCTTTGCCTAAAGTACAAGTCGATTCATGTGAAAATATGTTCTGATGTCGAACATGGAAAGACATCACCTGATTACCAGCCAATGATGTGAACTGTTAACAGGCGCGAGAGGAATCACCAATGATGATGATGACCCTCAAGGTACTACAGTACAATTCACGTGGTGTGAATACATGAGTTGATGTCGAACACTAGGAAAAGTCTTTCGGTCGAAGGCCATTAGTGTGAACTTGTTGGCGGAAGTGAGAAACTTGCCATTGAGGCATGCAAGCTTCAAAGTACTGAAAGGGTTGTCCCTAGGTCGGCTTCTTGGATAATGAGCTGATGTTGACAAGAAGTGACCCATCATAGGAGGGCATTAATGGATCCCACACCTATGACACGGAACAGAGAAAATGATTTTGTAGAGGTGAAAGCGATCTGATGATACAAGGTTCAGGGTGGCCATCATGAAGGAATGAAGCATGAAGGGATTGTAGCGGATGAGACACAAGCTGGGTAGGTGAATTCTCTAAGCGACTTCTCTTGAACATATCGGCGACACTGAAATGGATTGGTAGCGTTAACCCATAAAGTGGATGGTATGGTGGACCAATGGTGATATGACCGGTGAACAGAATAACCAACTCGACTCAATCATGGTGATGGAGTGAAAGTGTCATGTTTAAGAGCGACTTGCTACCAATAAAGTTTCTTCAAGTTTTCTTCCCAATTTTCCCCAGTCATTTCTGACCAGTACATCTTTATTTTTGTCAAGCTTGAGGAGGATAACATATGCTTGTTCTATAATTTTCCCTTCGGGCAAACCCGTTGCTATGTTTTAACGAGTCTAGCAACAGTGAAACTTGCTCTTGTCTGAATGGACAAGTTTGTCGCTATTTTTTTAACGAGTTTAATGACAAAGATAACTCGGTTCCTTTCAATTTTAGAGAGTCTGAAAAGAGACGGAAAGAAGACTCCAATATTCCTTTTTGGTAATATAATCCCTTAAGTCCAAAAAAGTATAAAACAATGCGAAAGGGGTGACTTTTCGATAGTTTTAACGAGTTGAACAAGAGAAACAATTGATATTTTTGTGTAATAATCCCCCAGGTCCAAAAAGATTAAAATCTAGAGGAGGGATAGCACTTCCAATCACTTTAACGAGCTGGAGAGGCTAATTGCTCGGCAAAATTTTCATATTTTACAAGTCAGATGAAAAGAGCTTAAAGGAGACTCATCTTTTGAGGAACGAGTGATGTTTTCAGATAGTAGCCAGTTCCAGGTAAGGTTTGGAACTTTTCAATCACGGCAGTGTAAAGAAGGTGGCTAATAGGATCACTTGTCGTAGCTGTTCCTCAAAAGGGGTAAACAATCAAATGGAGGCGAATGATCGGCTAAAACAAAGTGGAGGTGATGGTAAGAACACAACCAAGGCTCAAAAGTTGATGATAATCATTCATAATGGTTATTTACCAGAGGTGGGTTCATTTTTTAATGAGCTTAAACTCTGGTGGAACATATGCTCATTGCTAGGTTTAATTTTTAACGAGCTTGAACTTTGCGTAAAACTGCTCATGCTAGTCGTATAATAAGGATGTCTCATCGATAGGTTCATTTTTTAGGGAGCTTGCACCATTTGAAATTATGCTCTGTTCCATGTCATAATAGATGTACCGGGAAATCTAGTGTCTATTCAAAGTTGCTAGTCCCACTAAGATGGGTAGCTATCATAGAAACAAATAGATTAAAGTCACTTGTTTTTCCTTTATGAGAGAGAGATGAGAAAGAAGCAGAGAGTACCAACCTCAGTCTTCCGCTTGGCTCCTTGATTGTTTCCTGTCTCCTTTGACAGAACCTCGCCACTGCTTCTTTACTTGTCCTGTTTCAAAGAGCACCTATAGATTCACAGCAGCATAATACCATCAAAGAATAGAGATCTTTCACTGTAAACAATATAGGATAAGATATATATTGACCATACAAATGCATATAACAACACAATATTCAGAAATACACAAGAATATGGAGGAAAACTCAAATAGATTTATTAGTAAAAGTCGTAGAAGAGAGGATTACAACCACTTGGTCTGACCCAGTGCCATCCTCCCAGCTTGAAAGCCCTCTTCACCTCACACAAAGCAAGATCACCCAACAATGTCTTCAAAGAGAAACCGTCAACACCTCTTTGCAAATTACCAAATTCTAACCTTTGGATCTCTTGGATGAGGGATCCATTTATAGATATTTGAAGGGGGGTGAGTCAGATTCTGGGATTTTGATTAGTGTCATCTCTCTTATAGTTCTTAGTTCCACATGGATATTTTAGATTTCTTACTCATCCCTGGGTGAACTCAGAGAGGTAAGTGTCAAATGAGCAGTTTGTAGAAGATTCTATGGGTTTCCACCTAGCAATTTGCTTGTGCCATTTGTCTGCTCTCGCTCATCGCACCCTACAGAAGGGCTTTTCAGTATGCATCGCACTTTTTGCATGTGGCAGGTGAGATGCATCGCACCCTTTGCACTGGGTAGTCTGTATGGTCCTGCTTTGACCAGTTCTAAGTTGTTTTTCATGGAAAACTTTTGGGAGATGATGTAATCAACTGACCTTGCTCCTTTAGGGTATGAAACAACACTTTTAGGGACTTAGAAGCCCTTGGTTTATGGACATGTGTGATTGGGGTTGCAGTGCCCAAATATGTCTATAAAAATTGCACTCTAAAGCATGAGGTCGTAAATCTTTTGATGTGGGGTGAAATGCTTTATAATGAGGATCCGAGGTTTTTCGCACTGGAAGGTGACCTGTAATAAGATACAATACAATACATTATCTTCATAATATTTTCATGATCTAGATGAGGTGGGCATTCCCATGCTCAGCTTGATAAATTCATTTTCATGTACATTGGACAGACAACCATCTATGTGTAGACTGATGATTTTGGTAGAGCCATCATCCATTAGTTTGGATGATTATCTGTGCAGCAATGATGTACATTTGATGTCTTTATTCTCCTGAATGTATTGCAGCCTGGATGGATGAAACTAGATCCGAGGTCTTCAAAACTTGTTAAATCTTCGCTTGAAGTACAAGTCGATCCATGTGAAAAGATGTTCTGATGTCGAACATGGAAAGACATCGCCTGATTACTAGCCAATGATGTGAACTGTTAACAGGAGCAAGAGGAATCACCAATGATGATGATGACTCTCAAGGTACTCCAGTACAATTCATGTGGTGTGAATACATGAGTTGATGTCGAACACCACGCAAAGTATTTTGGTCGAAGGCAATTAATGTGAACCTGTCGCCGGAAGTGAGAAACTTGCCATTGAGGCATGCAAGCTTCAAAGTACTGAAAGGGTTGTCCCTAGGTCGGCTTCTTGGATAATGAGCTGATGTCGACAAGAAGTGACTCGTCATAGGAGGGCATTAATGGATCCCACATCTATGACATGAAACAGAGCAAATGATTTTGTAGAGGTGAAAACGATCTGATGATACAAGGTTCAGGGTGGCGGTCATGAAAGAATGAAGTGTGAAAGGATTGTAGCGGATGAGACACAAGCTGAGTAGGTGAATTCTCTGAGTGACTTCTCTTGAACATATCGGCGACACTGAAATGGATTGGTAGCATTAACCCTGAAAGTGGATGGTACGGTAGACCAATGGTGATATGACTGGTGAATGGAATAACCCAACTCGACTTAATCATGGTGATGGAGTGTAAGTGTCATGTTCAAGAGCGACCTGCTACCAATAAAGTTTCTTCAAGTTTTCTTCCCAATTTTCCCCAGTCATTTCTGACTAGTACCTCTTTATTTTTGTCAAGCTTGAGGAGGATAACATATGCTTGTTCTATAATTTTCCCTTCGGGCAAACCCATTGCTATGTTTTAACGAGTCTAGCAACAGTGAAACTTGCTCTTGTCTGAATGGACAAGTTTGTCGCTATTGTTTTAACGAGTTTAACGACAAAGATAACTCGGTTCCTTTCAATTTGAGAGAGTCTGAAAAGAGACAGAAAGAAGACTCCAATATTCCTTTTTCGTGATATAATCCCTTAAGTCCGAAAAAGTATAAAACAATGTGAAAGGGATGACTTTTCGATAGTTTTAACGAGCCGAACAAGACAAACGCTCAATCTTTTTGTGTAATAATCCTCTAG
Organism: Pinus tabuliformis; assembly: GCA_031772625.1. Classification (NCBI taxonomy): domain Eukaryota; kingdom Viridiplantae; phylum Streptophyta; class Pinopsida; order Pinales; family Pinaceae; genus Pinus; species Pinus tabuliformis. The sequence continues at coordinate 1,167,015,957 of CM062816.1, read as the reverse complement.
GTCCAAAAAGATTAAAATCTAGAGGAGGGATAGCACTTCCGATCACTTTAACGAGCTAGAGAGGCCAATTTCTCGGCAATCTTTTCATATTTTACGAGTCAGATGAAAAGAGCTTAAAGGAGACTCGTTTTTTGAGGAACGAGTGATGTTTTCAGATAGCAGCTGGTTCCAGGTAAGGTTTGGAACTTTTCAATCACAGCAGTGTAAAGAAGGTGTCTAATATTATCACTCATCGCAGATATTCCTCAAAAGGGGTAAACAATCAAATGGAGGGGAATGATCGGCTAAAACAGAGTGGAGGTGATGGTAAGAACATGACCAAGGATCAAAAGCTAATGATAATCATTCACAATGGTTATTTACTGGAGGTGGGTTCATTTTGTAATGAGCTTAAACTCTGGTGGAACATATGCTCATTGCTAGGTTTAATTTTTAACGAGCTTGAAATTCGCATAAAACTGCTCGTGATAATGGTCTTTGATATTCGATTCACCGTTAACACTATGTTCTTTTGACGGTCGTACTATCTACTCAATTGCTCCATCAAACTGATTAGAAATGAGGACATATGCTTGAAAAATGAGTTAAAAAACAAATTCCCTACTTAAATTACGTGAAAGGTAACTTAAAAATAGTTTTTTACCCTTCATTTTACCATTTCATTTGGAGTTGTGACTGTTGGAGCTCTGGAGGTGTTTTCCTCTTTGATTTTCACCAAGTGATTCCAGTAGATTCTGTGGAAGATTTTCGGCGCCGTTTGGACCAGGTAGGAGCTAAACCTGAGCTCTTCAATTGCATTCTTTCCTTTTTGGATTCCGAGCATGTTTTAACATTTCGTTCTGCCCCCATCGCACTTAGTGTATATCAAAAGGTGCGATGCATCTTAAGCTAGCCACTGGCCAGAATGTATGCATCACACTGAGTACACATATAGGGTGCGATGGGCACAAGGAAGAAAACTTTTCCACTGATTTTTCATGGAAATTTTTCCTGTTTTTTTTTGCCAAATCAGGACCCTCATTCTTCTCTTGTTTGTTTTTCAGAGATTCATCGGAGAAAAATGGTTGTCACATGGCATGAACATGAGCATGAAGAAGAGGACATGGTTTCCCTACATGATTCAGGTACGGTAACTGCGTTGCGTAACTGTGGCTTGCTCAAGTTCTTCCACATTTCTAGCATGAGGCAACAAATCAAATTGTGGCAATATTTCCTCGATGCATGGGATCCTACCAACCAAGTGTTCTAGATAAGAGGCAAATCCATCCCCATGACTATTGAGGACATCTACTTTTTGAACGGTTTATCGAGGCATGGTGCCCCTTTCTCACTATCAGGTTCTGCCCGTGGGGGTGAGTCCGTGAGGGATTATATTCGTCGATACTGTAGGGAAGAATCTCAGCCGAGTAGGGACGGTAAGATCAGTATCCGAGATGTCACCAACCAGCCTTTGAGGACTATTTTATTCACCTTTGCTAGATTAGCTGGTAGCGTGGCCCTTCACTTGGCCAATAGGTCCTATATGTAGTATGCCTTGGAATGTCTTGAACCCAAGGTATTCAACTAGTGTGATGTAGTACTTCCAGTTATCAAAGAACATCATACCAAGGAGAAAAACGGAAGATCAAAGAACTTTGGCTATGGTTCTATTCTGACCGCTTTCGCCTTGGAGAAGATCCCACTGATGCAGCCACAATACATTTCACTTGACCTACCACCACCGATTGAGCCATGGATGCAGAGATGGGTTGACCTTATGGCCAGACATGCTGGTCAACCGCAGGTTTCATTCTCCGATGCCTTCTTTGAGTGGTTCAACTGTCAGCAGATGGTTTATGCCGAGTATCCATATGCTGGGATGGATTTCCGGGGTGACCCAGATTTGGTGCTACCGGCTGGCGAGCAGTGGGGTGTCATAGGTAAAAATCTCTAACCATATCTCTGTTTATTGTTTTCATAATGTTCTTGTGCTTTTTAAATTTTTATCAATACTAATCAAAACTCATGTGATTATGCAGATATTGAGCCAGTGCGACCAGAAACACTTCTGAGAGGAGTAGCTGTTGTTCCAGTAGGAGAGGCTTTAGGGAGGGCCATTCTTCGTGACCTGGATGTATCCGAGACCCTTTCAGTGTTGCAGGATCAGATCAAGGGTCTCACCCTTGGTATTTCGGATGTGAGGACCGATGAGCTGCCTCTGAGATTACAACGCCATACCACTGGTGTGCCGAGCCGATGGACCAGGCTCTTACATCTGATTGCATAGGCGGCGACTAGTTATCATGAGCACCATTAGATTAGGGTGCCCCCTTGTATTTTGAGTTTTTGGGTCATACGACCGATTTTGTCATGGACACAGAAAACTATGTACAAACAGTTATATATATATCTTTGATTTTCGGAGCTTTATTTTGGTTAAGTTATATTATCATGGTGCATATTATTGATAAAATGCTTTCCTTTTACAAATGTTTCAAATGTCTATTTAACACATAATTTGCTAATGAATCGGTTAACGTGTTTAAGTTTATGGAAATATGTTGATATTGAATCGAATCGAATTGTCTTTCCAAAATATTTACCCTTAGGAACATGTGATATATAGCTGGATTCTGAATGGAATAGATGCCTGTAAGCTGTAGAATGACGAGCTGTGAGTCTAGCCTGATGACAAGTCGGCGTATGCCATGCGTGATGGCATCAGAGAGGATTTCTATCAACGCGCTATATTCAACGATGTTGTTCATTGATTGACCAATACACATCCCTCTAAAACTTACTAACTCGCCGCTTATTGGGAAATCTAGTGTCTATTCAGAGCTGCTAGTCCCACTAAGACGGGTAGCTATCTTAGAAACAAACAGATTAAAGTCACTTGTTTTTCCTTTACAAGAGAGAGATGAGAAAGAAGCAGAGAGTACCAACCTCAGTCTTCTGCTTGGCTCTTTGCTTGTTTCCTTTCCCCTTTGATAGAACCTCGCCACTGCTTCCTTACTTTTCCCGCTTCAAAGAGCACCTATAGATTCACAGCAACATAATACCATCAAAGCATAGAGATCTTTCACTGTAAAAAATATAGGATCAGATATATATTGACCATACAAATGCATATAACAACACAATATTCATAAATACACAAGAATATGGAGGAAAACTCAAATACCTTTATTAGTAATAGTCATAGAAGAGAGGATTACAACCACTTGGTCTAACCCAGCGCCATCCTCCCAGCTTGAAAGCCCGCTTCACCTCACACAAAGCAAGATCACCCAAAAATGCCTTCAAAGAGAAACCAACAACACCTCTTTGCAAATTACCAAATTCCAATGTTTGGATCTCTTGGATGAGGGATCCATTTATAGATATTTGCAGGGGGGTGAGTCAGCTTCTAGGATTTTGATTAGTGTCATCTCTTTGATAGTTCTTAGTTCCACGTGGAGATTTTAGATCTCTTACTCATCGTTGGGCGAACTCAGAGAGGCAAGTGTCAACTGAGCAGTTTCTAGAAGATTCTTTGGGTTTCCACCTAGCAAAATGCTTGTGCCATTTGTCTGCTCTTGCTCACCGTAGCCTATAGAAGGGATTTTCAGTATGCATCGCACTTTTTGCATGTGGCAGGTGAGATGCATCACACCCTTTGAACTGGGCAGTCTGTATGGTCCTGCTTTGACCAGTTCTGAGTTTTTTTTCATGGAAAACTTCTGAGAGATGATGTAATCAGTTGACCTTGCTCCTTTAGGGTATGAAACAACACTTTTAGGGACTTAGAAGCCCTTGGTTTATGGACATATGTGATTGGGGTTGCAGTGCCCAAATATGTCTATAACAAGGTACTAAACCAACGAGAGTGTCCGATGAAGAATGGAAGAAGTTGGATTAGAAGGCAAAGAGAACAATACGATTGTGTGTCTTAGATTCAGTATTGCTGAATGTATCAGGGGAAGCTACGGTGAAGGCTTTGTGGGACAAGTTAGGGACTTTGTACCAGTCTAAGTCTCTAGTGAGTAAACTATTCCTACGAAAAAAGATGTATAACCTGAGGATGAAAGATGGAGACTCGATGACAGAGCATCTGAACACATTTAATACTGTGGTAAGTCAATTATTATCTGTTGATATTAAAATTTCAGATGAAGATAAGTCCATTAGTTTATTGTGTTCTCTACTAGATTCCTGGGATAGTCTAGTTATTGCAATAGGTAGCAATGCAACTGCCTTGCAGTTTGATGAAATAGTCTCATCCTTGTTGACAGAGGAGATGAGACGGAAAAATATGGAGAGCCAGAATGGTGATGCCTTGTTTGTATGAGGACGGTCCCAGAACAGAAACAAAAATGAGTCATCGAGTGGGAGATCTAAATCTCCAGGAAAACCTGTAAAGGTGGTTTGCTGGAAATATGGAAAGGAAGGGCACTACAAAAGGGACTCTAAATATAAAGCTCCTGACAAAGGAAATGGATCTAATGATGCTCCTTATGCAGAGGCAAAAACCACCTCAGATGAAGGTGGGGATGTGTACTTGGCTTCTTCAAGTACACATGTAGATCATGAGGCATGATTGACTGACTCAGGTGCATCCTTTCACTTCACTCCCCATATAGAGTGGTTCTGCAAGTATGAGAAATACGATGGTGGTGATGTCTTCTTAGGGGATGATAGGAAGGTTAGAATAATTGGTCGTAGAAAAGAAAAGTTGGAGTTGCAAGGTGGAAGGGTTAGAACACTTCCAGGTGTTCTGCATATTCCTGCCTTGGCTAGAAACGTGATTTCTTTAAGCAAGTTGAATGATGCAGGTGTAAAAACAATGTTCGAGAAGGATACCTGCAAATTGGTTTGGGGAGCATTGGTATTGATGCATGGAGTTCGGATTGGAACTCTGTACAAGCTGCAAGGTAGCACTGTTGTTGATGGGTGCAACATTTTTATGGTTTCTCAAAATGGAGTAGAAAATATAGTGGTCTTTATAGAGAAGACCATGCTGTGGTATCAAAGGCTTGGACATATTGGAGAGAAGGGCCTTTGAATACTTCATGGTAAATTTATGGTAGAATGTATGAGTAATAGATCTCTGGATTTTTATTTCTGTGAAAATTATTTATATGGGAAGCAAAATCGGGTGAGTTTCCCCTCTGGTGGTAAGAAGGCGAAACAAATATTAGATCTTGTGCACAGTGATGTGTTTGGACCTGTGATGGAACCTTCATTTGTATATGACTTCTCAAGGAATACATGGATATATTTCCTTAAGAATAAATCTGAAGTCTTTGACAGGTTTAAAGAATTTAAGGTTCTGGTGGAAAACTAGACAGAGAAGAAGATAAAGGTGCTGAGGATAGATAATGGTGGAGAGTTTTGCAGTAAGGAATTTGGAGAGTTTTGCAGTGAGGAATTTGAAGAATAGAAGTGTGATAGATAATGGTGGAGAGTTTTTCATATGTACATGTTTCAAAGGAGAAAAGAACCAAGTTGGATAGTAAATCTGAAAAGTGCATCTTTATTGGGTAACAAGGAAGGTTGTGTACAACATAGATGTGGTGTTCAGAGAGGTGAAAGATGTTATTAAAAATGAAGTCCAATCAAAGGAACCTGAGAAGATAGAGTTTGAGCTTAAGGAGGAAGAATCAGACTCTACTGTAGAGGAGGAATCAGAAGATGAAGAGCCACAAACTTTGGGTGTGAGAAGATCAGTTCGAGAAAGAAGGTAGCCAGAAAGGTATATTCTATCTGCTTTCTGTTCAAATTTTTCTTTATCTGTTACTGATGATGATCCCAGAACTGTGAAGGAAGCAGTAGATTCAGAGGATGGAAAACTCTGGAAAGAGGCCATGGTTGATGAAATGGCATCTTTGCACAAAAATGAGGCTTGGGATCTAGTGGAGTTGCCGGCTGGAAGGAAACCCATTGGCAACAAATGGGTGTTTAAGAAGAAGACAAATGCAGAAGGAAGGGTGGAGAAATACAAAGCTCGGTTGGTAGATAAAGGTTATTCCCAAGTGCTAGGAATTGATTTTGGTGATATTTTTTCTCCTGTTGCCAAGGTAGCTTCTATTAGATTACTTTTATCTGTTGCTGTTGCTTTTGATTTTGAGGTAGAACAGATAGATGTGAAGACAACATTTCTTCATGGGGATCTAGAAGAGGAGATCTACATGAAGCAACTAAAGGCTTTGCGGTGAAGGGTAAGAAAGAATCGGTATGCAAGTTAAAGAAGTCTTTGTATGGGTTAAAACAGTCAGCAAGGATGTGGTATCAGAAATTTGATACATTTATACGGGGACTTGGCTTCACTAGAAGCAAACCAGATCACTGTGTATATTTTAAATTAATTGGTGATCATGTTATTTATCTGGTCTTGTATATGGATGATATGTTGCTGGTTGGAAATGACAAAGAAATTGTCCAGGATTTGAAGACCCAATTGTCCTCCAAATTCGACATGAAAGATCTTGGTGTTGCAAACTATATTTTTGTCATGGAAATTAAAAGAGATCAGGCAAAGAGGAAGCTCTGGTTAAACCAGAGGAAGTATGTCGAGACAATATTGCAGAGGTTTAATATGCATGATAGTAAACTAGTGAAGGTTCCTATTCTTGTAGGTGTGAAGTTATCTGCTGAACAGTGTCCCAAGACACAAGAAGAGGAAGAGAACATGTCTCGTTTTCCATATGCAAGTGTAGTCGGTAGCCTGATGTATGCGAAGATTTGTACTATACCAGACATTGCACATGTAGTGGGAGTATTGAGCAGGGTTATGTCAAAACCAGGGAAGGAGCATTGGACAATACTGAAGCAAGTTTTTAGGTATTTGCATGGCACTAGTGATTATGGCTTGTGCTATCAAGGAAGACCAGGATTGGACAGAGTTTTGGGTATTCATGGCTTTGTTGATGCAGAATGGGCTGGAGATCTAGATCAAAGAAGATATACAAGTGGGTATGTGTTTAACCTATTTGGAGGTGCAGTCAATTGGATGAGTAAGAAACAATCTGTAGTGGCACTATCAACTATAGAGACATAATACATGGCAGCCACTCATGTAAGCAAGGAAGCAGTTTGGTTGCAGAGATTGTATTCAAGTATGGGATTAGTCCAGGGAGCTATATGGATAGACTGTGACAGCTAAAGTGCAATTTTCTTGGCAAAGAACCCTGCTTACCATTCAAAGACAAAGCACATTGATGTTCAATATCACTTTGTGAGGGATATGATAGAAGACAAAAAGGTGTTGCTGGTAAAGGTGGACACTTTGAAGAATACTGCAGATGCATTGACAAAATCTGTGAGCTCTGAGAAGTTCTCTTGGTGTAGAGAAACAATGGGCATTGTAGGGCTGGATAAATGACTAAGCTCTCTTGTGGTCCCCTGTGGAAAGAAAACGACAAGTGGGAGAATGTTGGGTTGTGTTAAAGTCTTTCCACGACTAGCCTACATAGTTTATGGGGGTGGGGGGGGGGGGGGGGGGCGGAGCCCCCTCGTTGTTGTGTCAACTGCGCAGTGGGGGGGTCACAGGGTGTTTGAGGGGGTGGTTAGCCCCCCTCTATGGGGTCTGGGGCAATGCCCCAAGGAAATTTTTTTTGGACCCTATATTAGGTTGGGCAGACCTACCTATGGTTTTGTCCATGGTTTTCGCACATGGTTTTGGACGCGATGGTTTTTGGTCCATGGTATTGGATGCTTCGACATGTATAAATATGTATTGTAACATTGAAAGGAACATGATGGAAAAACAAGCTGGTAGTCCTGGTTTTGGGATCTAGGAGAAAATCTCTGTGTATATGTGTTTTATGTGTTATGCTCTCGCATTGTTTATTTTTTGTGTTTTAGAATTCATATGCAGGTAATTTTTGTACGGGGTTGAAACCTACAAAAATTAGTAGAAGTTATTTCTTTTCATGAAAATCAATCAAGCAATTGATTGTCTCATATAAGCATGCATCCACTCATTTCACCAAGCATATGTACCATCATGATTCATAATATGAGTGTCACAACCAAATCATGCCATAGTAACTCATGGATGCATCAAAAACATTATAACAATCTTTACAAACTGAAGGCTTCTTGCCTTTGTCATAACCTAGTAGGTATTAATGACAAACTTTCTTTCATATATCAACAATTCCATACAATTTTCACATTAACTAGGAAAAACCAATCCTTCAATTACATGTTCCTTACCAACAAACTCAACATTATATGATAGAATCACTTGTCTCAAGCTTAGAAACTATTGGGTCAATACTCATGGACTCATGAACACAATGGAATTCCTATATTTTCTTCATACATCCCACATTTTCATGCATCTCTCAGTGGATTACCAAACATATTTTATCTCATGAGTGTATTATTCATTCATTTAATATTTGTTTAACATGGAAGCTCAATGCATGCACACATTATTAATATTTTACTAAATATTTTTGTGCTGACAATTTTCTACCTTAACCATACCCCTTCTTGGGCACCCATACAATACATGCACGTTGTAGCGAATATAACCACCCTCCAAAATTTTCCTATGCATCGTTTTGGAGCCTCCCTTCTAAACCAAAACACCTCATCTTGCACTGATCTAGGTACTTGTGCTTTGATTGAGCCTCATCCTTTGCATCTTGGCTTGTGTTTGTTTACTTAGTTTACAGTCTAACCCACAAGGCGATCCCTTGACTTTCTCTTGATTGAGTTCTGGGCTTGCCTTAGAGAACTATGCAATCCTTGAGGGAAACTAGCCTTGCTCTGGGGAATTATGTAGTCCAAGCTGATAGTGAGTCTTGAGCTCAAGAATTGCGCAGTGCTAGTTGACAACTAGCCTTGAGCTGTGAAATTGTGTAGAGAATGAGAGGAAGCCTAGAGCCACTCAACCCAGGAATTGTGCAAAACTAGATGGCGGCCAACCTTGAGATGGGAAATTGGGTAGAAAATGAGAGGTAGCCCAACGCCACTCAACCCATAAATTGTGCAAAAACCATTGTGCTCAGAAACTGCGCAGTGCATGAGCCAAAGAGTTACACAGTCATTCCCAGAACTATGCAATCTTTCCAGGAAATGCTTGGCAAGTCCCCCCCAGGAAAATAAAGGCAACTAAATGGCAAGAAGCATCCCTTGGAAGTAGGGAGCTATTATTAGTTTCCCAGAGGTGGCACATTGCTATCCTTAGAAGTTTCTGCCAAGTGTCTCTTTTGTCCTTGATCTCAGGTATGTGCGTCATCAGTTCCAATTTTCTCAATTATATGTAATGAGCACCTCTAGATCTCATTTGTACATTCGATCACCAATCTATAGCATTCTCGAGGAGGTTAAGGAGCCTTAGGAGCATTGTTGTCACTTTTTCGAGTGAGTTTTGATTTTATCGTAATTTGCCTCTTTTTATGTTGTCTTTTGTTGTTTAGATTATGTGAGTGTTGTGTCACTTGTTTCTTTGCACGACTGCTGGAATTTTAACTTGTTTTAGCTTGTAGAAGTTTTGTTTCAAGTTATAGATTTCCTTTGCTAAGTGTTCCATGAGTATTCCCGTTTTTTCACCAATGGTCGTTGTTTTGGCGACTCTCTTCACATGCTTCATTTTCATTCAGTTAATCAATTGTTGCACTTGTTTCACATGCATGCATTAAAAATTAGTCAGATCTACACCCAACATTAGATCATCCTTCAGATCTGGTTGATTTTCACACTCATGGGCAGATCCAAGCTCTCCTTACCTGGGTCTCACACTTCCCTGCATGCATTACGCAATCAGGGAGCTCAAGGCCTTTGCCTTGGATTTTGGAATTGCATAGAGCCTATCCTGGCATGGCTCCAACTGTGCACTACACAGTTCCAGGAGCCAGCCTCCTAGCCTGGTCACTGATATTGCATAATGCACAATCTCTCCCAGGCCCTAGTCCAAAATGAACTGTGCATTACATAGTTCTAGTCATCAAGCTTCCACACTGACTGCTGGGACTGCACAGTGCACAGTTTGTTGGAAATACTGAGAGGGGGGTGAATCAATATTTATTTTCAATTGTTATTCTTACTAGTTTAGATTATTTACAATTTTAAACAAAGAAATGCTTTTATTATATATAGAAAAGAATTGAATACAATATCTGATGATTTTTTCCAAGCACCAACTTGGACTTGGATGAGGCTCCAACCTCTAGGGCTTCGACCTTGTCTTATCAAGGCACCAACCTTGAATTTAGGAGCACCAACTCCAAGGACACCAATCGTTTCAATTTTGAGGCATTAACCCCAAGGGCTCTGACCCTATATTTTTACTTTGTCAAGAAATATTTGATTGTATTACACTACTCCCAAGGTCTTCTTCACTAAGCCCTATCCTTGTAGTCTTTGTAACAAGTTTCGGTCCGTGCTACAAATTTATTTCAAGTCCAAGCCTTTCAAGATTAACCTAGTCAAAAGATTTAGTTTTCCTGCTCAGTCTTCGACTTCCTTCAACCTTCAGCATCCTTCCTTCCCGTTGGACCTTCAACTTCCTTCCTTCCTGCTGGACCTTCGGCTTCCTTCCTTCCTGTTCGACCTTCGACTTCTTGTTATTTCTTCAAGTTCACAAGTTGTGAAATATCTCACCTTCTCTATGATTGATCCCTAAGATCGATCCTTGAGGTGAGGCGTTTATCTTGTATTTATACGAGTTTCATCAATACCCAAAGGACACGTTCATTTGGAGGGAGAAGCCGAATTATTGCACATTACAAAATATATCGTAAAATTATTTATTTTCGAAAATTTCATAGGAGAAGGCCATACCCACATGAGGTCCCACATTCATGTCATCACCTTTAAGCGCAATCACAACTTTACAAAACTCCCGCAATCGCAACATTCAATATTACTGATATAACATTGCCAGTACCCTACTACCGATCGAGCAGATGCGATGTGTCATTAAACTATTTTTGATAACTCTGTTGGGTCCACAACCTTATCGTAATAGGAGTTAATAAATGTAACATCCCTCTATGACTTGCAATATGTGATGAATGTGATATTATATTAGGGTTGTTACTATAAAATGTTCGGGTCGGCATATAATATCACAATCGTTATTTTAGCATGACATTCCTTTAAGATTTTGCGATACATAACTTCCGAAGGCGGATGCGATATTTCATTAAACCGTGTCATAATGGTGTGGTGGGTCCGCAATGATATCACATTCAACATTTTTGAATGTAGAAGGCCTTCGTAACTTGTGAAGGTTCTGATACGGTGGATGCGATATAACAATAGGGAATATTGTGATGGAACCACTGGGTCCGTAATACATATCACATCGGGGTTTTACGCAGTGGCATACAATAGAACCGTTGATAAAGCCGCTGATATATTAACTCTAATGCACTGTTAATTTCTTTCATTTTGGATTTTTCTCTTGGGCATATAGGATAGTTCAATAAAGGCGAACTGTAATATAATTCACAGTGCTCCTCTGCCGCAATGCTCGTCTGCTATTTTCTTCGACTCTTACACTTGGCTTGATTTTCCTATGGCTTCTCTTGCTCCGATAGCTCCTGTTCTTGATTTCCAAAGGCTTCCCTGATGGATTTCCTCCTTGGCTTCTTGCTCCTTTTACCTCACTGATCTGCTCTACTTCTCCTTGGCTTCACATCGTCATTTAGTATTCCAAAATATTCCCATATTGAGCTCAATGACCATCTAGATCAACACAGTTCCCAGAGTCAATCTGTCACCCATGTTAGTCAAAATTGCACAATACCTCTCATCATATGCCTTTATTACTATGTGATCATGCTGTGAAGTTAGATTTGCAAGAGTTAATGTTTGCTTGCCATGAGTGTCCTTTCTGTCCCACAAGTACCATACTCATGAAGCACTTCTCTCCAGCAGTCATTGTACCATGGCACCAAAGAGAGCTTCTTCAAGAGAGACCACTGAAAGCAGTACTGGGAAAGCAGTTGAGCAAGCACGAGTTGAATCTTTAATATATAAAAACACTCAATTGTTCATAAAAAAGGAGTCAACACTAACATGGTAGTAAGTCCAGCAGTAGTAGTAGAAGACAACAATCCAGTACAAGATCATGGAAAGAGGAAGTTGCTAGCATAATATAAGGAGAAAAAAGCTGCAGAGTGAAAGAAGATTCAATCTTCATGCACACAACTTTGTCAATAGAAGCAAAAGGAAGTAGAGGATACAAAAAATAGAGCTAAGGAAGAGAGAAAAGCAGATCTTGCAGGTAGATAAGATAAGATTTCAAGAAGAATAAGAACCAAAGGGAGGTGGAACAATCAACAACATAGGAGGAGAGTGAATAGATGCATGATCGAGAGCTTTCTCAACCGATTGAGAAGCTGTTCGAAGTGACAGGAATGGAGTTGGAACAAGAACTAAATAATGAAGACACTAACCTTATGCTGAGAGAAATAGAGGTCATCTCTTTGTCTCCACCACCTCTAGTGTCAAAACCTGTCTCTAACAAAGAAGGAGATATTGTTCTCCTTGATGATGATCCAGTCATGGATGTGTACAATTTATCATTTGATGAGCTACATAAGAGGATTGTACAGGCACAGAGGAAGCATTTTCTGGATGATCACACATCAACTTCATTCATCAAGGAAAGGGTGATAGTTTTAGACACCATGAAGTATCTAGCTTCCCTTGCCAAAGCCAACTTGGCCTATGCAAGAATGACAAGCTCAAATGTTAAGTACCTGACGATCGAGAATGAATAATTGGAAAATAACTTGTAGGCTTCTAGGAAAGAGGCAGAGAAACTCTGAGAATCAACGCAAAGTGCAATTTTCGCAATGGGGGAGATGAGGAAAGAAATACTCATTGAAGTATCAACACTTGAAGATACAATGCAGAATCTCTATGACTGATTTGTCTCCGCTCATAAAGGAGTTGACTGTATACATGGCCTACAAAAACGGAGCAAAGAGTTTTTCAAACTCTCAAGAACATACATCCTTCCATCGCCCATGTGCAAGAATGGATAATGTGGTACACAGGGGTCTTGCTTGAATTATTTAAGAAGATGAAGCCACATGCAGAGCTGGAGAAAGAAAAGGTCTGGATGTTGATCCAGAATTATGAGAAGATTACTCCATTCATCATCAACATACATGCCTCATATGTGCAGTTGTACAATAGTTTGGATGTCATGGTGAGAAAGCATAAGATGCCATCAATTAGTTCCCTCATTGAGGTTAAACCCAAGAACCAAGTCCAACTAGATATCGATGAGTAAATGGAGAAGGTAAGAAAAGAGGCCATTAGGGAATACTTGGAGCTAAATGCACACAACATGTAGAAGTACATCGATGGTCCTGTCAAGGTTAATACCATGCTGCACATGCTTCAGAACGAGTTGGATACTGGTTCTAAGACCATCTACCCAGATGCCATGGAGGCAAGATTCTGCTTTCAGAATGACACCATCAAGAAGTTTTGGGACACCATCATGTAGTACCAAGATTGGCATGAATATGTGACCGAGAAGCACCAAGTGGAGTTTGCCAAGTTGGTCTTTCCCCAAAATTCAGAATCATAATGTTTTGTCTTGTTAGGCTATCTCTAGCCTATTTTGTCTTACATAGGTACATGTGGAAAATGTAATTTTATTTGTAAATATGTCGTAAGTGAAATTTGAAGTGTCATTAGTGGAATGTGAAAAGGCATCATGTTATGTAGTGAGTTACTTGTAAAGAATTTGAAAGTCATGAGGAAGTCAAAGCGTCACAAATGGGAATGTCAAGGGTTAACCTACCATTTGTTATAAATAAAACCTCATAACTCATAGAAAGGGCTTTTGGGAGCCATGATTTCGGCTAGGCTTAGGATTAGAAAAGGCTTGGCAGTATTATGACGAGCCTTGACTTCTCCACAACATAGAGCGAGTATACTTCTTTGGAGGAGAAGGTTTTCTTGACTGTAATGTTCCACTATTGGGGCTAGTGGTTGTCAATGGTGTATGTATGGATGGAACTTTCACTTATAATAATAATATTAGAGCCAACACACTTTCATGCATATGTTTTTATTGTAGTTGGATTATTCTAGTTTCTTTAGTAATGTATGTTGTTTAAATTATGCACTTTCTTATTAACTATTTTGTATGCAATTGTACAAATCTTATTGAATGTGTGTTGTTGGATTAAACCATCACTCTAATTTGTGGATGATTCACCATTTTATCTTGTGATGTCATTCCGCTCGTGTGTTCCTTTTAAGATCTGTACTATTACAAGCTTCTAAGGGGCACACTTCCTTTTCCCCTCCATGTGTTAGAACCCCCATGCATCACACTTGATTCTTCACAAGGTCACACACTTTCTTCAACCCAAAGTTATCACACTTATCTTTGCATGCTACTGTGGTCAAGGAATTACGTTACCACCCACTCCTGGGACTCCTACTCCAAATGGTTTAAGGTCTAGTTGGGATATCTTATCAAGGAGATCCTCTGAATATTGTCGGGTCCAGCACCGTCAACATTTCTAGCACTAGAAGGAAGGCCATATGACACGCTGAGCCCTTGAAGTCTATTTTGAATTTCCTCACCCATTTCATGAATTCTTCCACAATAAAACTCCCGGCATGTTTTTCGAGAGCCAACGAATATCATTGATGACTTGTCACATATTAAGTTTAGTGGCAAGGGTGAAACAGCCTTGCTTGAGCTTACTTAACATTTTCTTCAATTTTTCATAGAGCACAACATCTCCCATGAGGATGTTGCATGTAGGTTGTTCATTCTCACATTTGAAGGGCACGTAAGGAAATGGTGTTACACATTGACCGATGCCTCCATTCACTCTTTCAAACACTTTGTCATAGAATTGTCCCATGATTTTGGAAAATATGATCATGAACATCTGTGCCAAATAATTTCAAAATTGCGAAAATCACCTAATGAATCATTACACCATTTTCACAATCGTTTTGTACATCTTTGTTATGAATTTCCAGAAAGTGAATTTGATTGGGATATCTTAATCGAAGCATTTCTACATATTTTTCATATTTCATTAACTTCTCAAGACTTAGAATGTTTCAAGTCACTCCCAGCTTATCGCAAGGCTAGAACTTCCAAAACTGTAAGGGACAAGGTTGTTGTTCAAAGTAACCCCCCATCTGCTTCTCATCAAACAAATCTAGTGCCACAGGTTGAGTTGGAAAAATTTAGAATATGTTTTTTGAACTGTCCTCTTCTCTTCCCATCTCACATGCTCAAAAACACTACACAGTTTTGGACTGCAAGCCTGATGTGTGTGATGAAGTGTTTTCCCCTCATCCTCCACCCTTCGATCCCTCTGATTCTTTGAATTATGTGTTTGCATGTTCCTATGTTTCAAATATTCTCTTTGATGTTCATAAGGATCAGGTGTTGAATGGAGTTGTTACTGAGAAGCCAAAATGCAATATCATTTCTGATGAGTATGCATGGGAGTTAAGAGTCAAACAAGAATCTATGATGAAGGATGATCTTATTCCTTCTGCAACTCTTCTGCACTATCCTAACGCTATCCATGATTCTGTCATTCCGGTTGAATCATGTGAGAATTCACATTCTGATCATATTAATACTTCCCATCATTCGTAGAATTCGTGGAATGCTAGGTGTTCATATAAATGCAGAAAGGTTGAATTTGTTATCATGGATATTCCCAATTCCCCGTCATTCCTTTCTAAAAAAATAAAGGGTGAAATTTCTCATTTTTAATCTTCCCCTATATACGGTTCATCAGATCATGAGGATGCCCCCATTGGTGATCTTGAATTTTCTGATCGTAGCTGTCGTGACCTATTCATCGATTTAGTTGGTCACGATGTTAATTTTTCCATTGTCAATTTTTCAAAGCCACCTATCTCTAATGATCTACCTTTTGATGAGGCGGAAATTCCTCAAGCTGTAGGGACACTTGAGCTCGAGTTGATGGTTATGTCAGACTCTCATAGCCTTGAGATCAGTTCCATCTCTGATAAGAAGAATGTTAAATCTGTTGAGGATCCTCCTTAATTCACCACACATATTGAAAATCCTTTTGTTTTACAATTTTTTCATCCTCCATCCATTTTTGACGATCCTATCGCTCAATATTTGGAGGAGTTCTATTTGGCGAGCACCACAACGAAATGAAAGTTTCATTATTTCTTTATGTTTTCTCGACCTCACAGTTCAAAATTTTGTGCGTGTAAGTCTTTGGCTCGGAGTGTGTTAGGACATCGTGACATAACCATGGAATGTCTGCCTTGCACCTTTTGTTCTTATTATTCCGTGTGTTATTTCAACTCTGAACATATTGGTTTGCATTTTTTTATATTTCTTGTCTATTGGTTTACTTGCATATATTTCTTGTTAATCATGATTTCACCTACATGGGCCAACCAATGCACCGATGGTTGCATTGGAAATATCACTTCACATGAGTTGGCCTATGATTTTCTTAGGTTAGGAGTAGGAGTAGTGTTTTCTTTCCTTGTTTTTTTTCTAACTTGCTTACTTTTTCTCTCTTTGTCTTGCTTCTTTCCTTTGCTTGCTTGCTTTTGAACCCATAGGCTAGTTTCTGCGTGAAACATGCTTGACTTCTTAGACAAGCAGGGTGAAATCTAAGAGGAACTTGTACAACTATCAACACTTGGTTATATGTCTATTCCCTTTCTTTATGTGAATCTTGCATTTCTTCCAATCAATGATACCTTGATGGAAAATATGTTCCTTTCAGAAGAGAGTCATGGTGAAATCATGATGCTTGCACTCTTAATTAGTACCATTTAATCTAATTAGTTTTCTATATTCAGTTAACCCTTGTCAACTTAGTCAAGTAGAGTAAGGAGAGGGGGAAAACCTTAACAATTATTTTAGAGTGATATATAAATATCGTTATTTAAAGGGACAACCTCTTCTGCTCTCAATAATTCACGATCGCTCATCCACCTTATGAAATAAATAAGTTCCTATGCATAGTTCTTTAAAAAAGGAAAAAAATGAAAAATGAAATAAAAAGGCAAAGAAGAGAAAGGCTTCTTGCATAGAGAGGTGAAGTAAGTAACTCCGCCGGGGTACTATCTAGGTTCGCTGGAAGCAAAGAAATGCTTGTGTTCCTGAAGTGACTCATTCGGGGTACTGTCCAGGCCTGCTAGCAGCGAAGAAACACCAAAGATGAAATAAAACTCTAAAACTCTATATTTCTTGTGCATCTATATACTCCTCATCCCCAATCAAAGCATCTCAGTTTGGCTTGGCTTGGTATGTGTGCTGTCGATAAAGAGAACGGTAGGGACTACATCTTTAACTCAAGATAAATGAAGAATCTATGATGATCAAAGAACTGAACAATACTTCTGGAAGAGTTAGACTTGCTTTGCACGAGCCAAGGTCCATATAGAGAGATGGAGTTCTACTAGTGTGTTGCTAATGTTGTAGTGGCTACAACCACCCTACAAAATTTTACCCATGCTTTGTTTTGGAGCCTCCATTCTAAACCACAACAACTCATCTTGCACTGATCTAGGTACTTGTGCTTTGATTAAGCCTCATCCTTTGCATCTTGGATTGTGTTTTCTTACTTGGTTTACTGTATAACCCATAAGCCTATCTCTTGACTCGGTCTTGATCTAGTTCCAGGCTTTCCTCATAGAATTGCGTAATCTTTGATGGAAACTAGCCTTGCTCTCGAGAATTGCGCAGTCCAACCTGTCAGTAAGCCTTGAGCTCAAGAATTGCACAGTGCTAGTTGAAAGCTAGCCTTGATCTGGGAAATTGCGTAAAGCATGAGAGGCAACCCAGATCCACTTAGCCCAAGAATTGCACAAAACTGGATGGTGACCATCTTTGAGCTGGGAAATTGAGCATAACATGAGAGGCACCCCAGAGCCACTCAGCCCAGAAACTATACATAACCCACTGTGCTCAGAAACTGTACATAACCACAAACCAAGCTTAGCCTTCTAGCTAGACCTACAAGGCCAGAAGAGGGCTATCTCCTTTAGAATCTTAATCGCAATGATTGGATCAGGTAAGGATTTTAGGCTAGGTATAGTAGCATGGGATTTTTGATTGGGTTTTGTTGATGTTTTGCTGGATCAGATGGAGGTGGGCAGTTTAGGTATGGGAAATTAGGTCAGAAATGTAGGGTGTTCTATGGGGCAAGGTAGGCATATGATTTAGCACTCTAGGCTTAATGGTGTGAGGTGTTTAAGACTGATGAGGAGCTGAGGAGGGCATGTGACAATCATGGATCCTTTTCAGACAATAAAAAACATGAAATATTGAATGATTTCCCAAGGTAGAGCACCGTTACAATGGATTCTACCTATCTAACTTTATAACATTCAATAAGAAGCAATGAAATGGATGATGGCATACATAAAACATGTAAACAAATGATTACAAAAGAAGAAATTGTGCTAAAACTCCATACCACAGGGATCCCATAAAAATAGCTGCAAATCCTATTAATCTCCTTGCCAAACTGCTTACAATGATTTACAATCAAGCTCTGAGCATCCAAGTGAGTCCAACCTCTACAAATGACTAAGAAAACACATTATATAGGCATCAAAACAACTCACTCTAGCCTAAGGGGTCGAATCCATGAGAAGAGGAGTTGATCTAATTGATACTAAACAAGGAACAAGAATATAGGCATTATCAACAACTTGCCTCCAAAAGTGAAAAACTGATTCATTTGACTTCAAACTAACTCCTAAAGCAATGAATCTACCCTCTACAACTTTTTAACCATCATATTTACAAGCCATGACATCATTTAAAACAGTAAATCATCCACCATGAGAGAGAAATCATGATCATAGTCAAAAACTGGCAAAATAGGCATCCTGAGCAAAATTTTCTCTACGCACAGCGCCACTGGCTCAAAGCATAGCGCCACTTTCAGGCTACTTTTGGAGGCCTTCCCGTCATCCAAATTGAGCCCAAGATAGCTCATTGGAAATTTCTTCAATTATATTTTTTGGAACACCTAGAATTTCTACATTTGGAGCTCATTTGACCCCTCAAAACGTAATTCTCCCAAGGCTGCTTCTGTGTCCAAAAAGTGGAAGAAAGGTCATTTTTAGAGTGTTTTTGGACCTTTTGGTGGACTAATTTTGCTCCAAAAATTTTGAAAATTTCTAGGGTACATGTCGTCACTACCCTGAATCCAAAAATGTAAGCCATTCCTCCATTGGATGCCCCTAGGAAAAGCGTAGTGCTGGTGGTGCTGTGCTTCTGGGCAGTTTTCGTGTGTATTAAAATTCAAAATTTGCAAATGAAAAAATTTGCCCAAAATTTGTGTGAAGCACCATCATCATGTGCTTTGATGAGCCAAGGAAGCCTCAGCCAACGTTTTAAGTCTATCCTCCTCCTTCTTGCCATTCAAGGCCTGCCTTAACCTAGCTTTCAGCTTCTTGATTCTTATGTTGCAAATCCTATTGCGGGTCCTGTAGTGATAAGCCATGTGTCTAAGCATCTGGTTGTCCCTGTTGGCATTCTTTAACAGTTCCTCAAGGTGTAGGTTGACTCTCTCAAGCCAATTCTCCCTATCATTTTCAATCTCCTGCTCAATAGGAGTCAATGTGACTTGTGTCTCTTTGCCACTTTTCCTTTTTGCTTTGAGCACTTCTAGCTCTATGAGGACTTGTTTGTCACTCAACTATTTGTTTTCTGCTCTAAGTATGTGATGACATACTTGGCCCTCTCTAGTTTGTCCATCAAATCTTGTATTTGAGCTTCCCTTTCTTGTATGATGATGTCCTTAATTTTTTCCTAATCCTGAGTCTCTAAATCAATGGTCTAAGTATCATGCTGCTCAAACTAATCATGCTATGCTAGATCAAAGTCTCTTTCCTCCTCATCATCAAGGTCTTCCTCCTGCACCTTTTCCTTCCCTTTGTGCAGCTATTGTACTTGTACCTGCTGTGTCAATGAAGAAGGCAAAGCCCCTTCCACATCTTATGGAGTTAGCATTTTCCTATGGGTTGATGAAGAAGGCAAGGTCCCTTCCACATCCCGTGGAGCAAACACTTGCCTAGCAGCTGCAAACAATCTCCTTGTGCCTCTCTGATATGTTAAGTAAAATAGCACCTCAATAGTTCTTGTCTCATTGATCTCTTTCCCTGTTTCCACATCACTTGAAGGCCCACCTGTTTCTTGAAACACTAATGGAGGAATCTGGGGACCCCTAAACATGTCATGAGCAATAAATGTCTCCCAAGGGATGTTGAGGAGACTGAGATGATGAAGAACAATAATTTTTATCAAGAAGTAGAGATATATTTTGCTCATCTGCTGAGGGTATGGCTTCTTTTGCACAAGGTAAGCCATTTTCTCAATGTTTCTAAACAAAAAGTATGGGAGGTTTAACATCTTCACCCTTGTAAAATGCATGAGGAGCCTGATGTGGTAAGTGTACAATTTGGAAAATCTGCCCTCAAAAGTGAAATATTTGATGATGATTCTCATCAAGGGGGCATACTTGTTCTCAATAAATGTGAAAGGAAAGAGCCTTTTCCCCTAATTTTTGTACTGAGGTTTAATGTAAGGCTCATGATAATATTCATCAAGATCCTGGACCTTATATCACTTCTCACCAACATTAGGAATCCTGGTGGCATCTGAAATGATGGATGGTGAAACTGTGAAAGTTACCCTAGCAAGAGTCACTTTGTTGTTTTGAAGATGAGCTACAAAGAGTCTGGTGAGCTCTGGGTGATATTGTACTCTCTCCACTTGTTCACAAAACTCATAGCATCCCTGATATCTAAAACATGAAACAGCCAACTGAGAAGCCTGCAATTCCCTGAGGTTTGTTGGCTCTTCTCTTGTGATCTTGCCTCCCTTATGAGGTTTTTTGTGCTGCCTAGCTCCATCTGCTGAACTGTCACTAGCTGTGTTTTCCTCTTCATATTCATGATCTTCTCTATCCATGTTTACAAGATTTTTAGTTGCACACCTTTAGAAAGGGATGAAGGGAATGAGTGGGAGTCTTTAGGATTGTAGGGATGTGTTTAGGGTAGATTTAGACAATCATGGGTAAAATATGAATTCTGAGAGTGAGGGAAAGGGTTTTTAGGATGAGGGATATAATGAGGGGATATGGATGAGGGGACAAGTAGTGATGTGAAGAGGGTTTCTAGTTCTAGTGATGGGTGATGGGAAACAAAGAAGTTAGGGTTTTGTAGAGGAAACTAGGGTTTGATTTTAATCATGAAGAAAAATGTTTATGACTTTCATGTGCAAGCTAAAGATGAAGTAGAGAAGAGTAACTTACTTGTAAAGAGGAAGAGAGCAGAGAATTTGGTGATTTTTTGGTATTATGGATGATTTCGAGGCTTGCTGCTCAACGCGCGGCGCCTTCGCCCAGATGCACAACACCTAGCCCTACGCGCAGCGCCTTTGTTATTTTGAACTGTTAAAATTCGCCAGACGCGCAACACACTGCTTTACGCGGAGCACCTCGTCCCCTACATGCAGCGCCGACCTATTTTCTCCAGAAGCGCAGCGCCTTACTTCCTACGTGCAGCGCCTATTTTCTTCTACCCAAACTCACTTGAATTTCAACTTTTGCTCTTACCTTTGGAATTATTTACTTGCAAGATGAGAAAAATGACTTAGAAAATGGAATGTGAGGATTTATATATGAGTACAAATTTGATTTTTCACTTTAGAAAAACCCACTTTCAAATGTTCCTTGTCTTTTTCAAAACTCTGTTTTTTAATACCTTTTCTCATTTTGTCTTTACCGGTGGATCAGTGCTCATGCTGACTTGATTTTTGCAGTGATTTTTTGTTAGGTAGTAGAAACAGATACTTAGGAGCAGCTGGGAACCATTATTACATATAGAAACTTAAAATTACATAAGAAATATAAATAAAATCAAAATACTCTGTTTTCACCTCAAAACATGTTTTGAGGTGAAAATTACATTAAGCTTTAAAAAATAACATTTTCAGTAAACTTATGACTTCCAAGCTACCATGCTTGAATTATTTATCATCCTCATGTCTTTGCTGACCATTATTGTTATTTTAACATCAGATTTTGACTTTGGTGGAACCCTAAAACCTAATGAAACCAAACCCTATGACCTAATGAAATGGATTGTAAATTGAAGATCAGCAAGTATAGTCTATGAGGGAGGAACTGAAGAGAAAAAAACCATCAGTGGATCCATATATCATGACCTAATGGAGTGATGAAAAATTTACAGTATGGGACTCCTACTATGAAAATGCAAAAGAGTAGATTTTTGATCCTTGATGGAAGTATGAAAAGACTGACACTAACATTGGCTCCAATGGGGATGGTAGCTCCTTGGAGGTGCCAAGAACACTGTAGACCTAGTAGCCTTATCCATTGGGCAATATAGTCAACAACTTTGAAGACTAAAAACTGACTCAATGCAAACTGAGACTGACTCATGACTCCAAACTTTAACTATAAACCAAATCAAAACAACCAAACTCTACACATACCATTCAAGCTTTATAGCCTTCACTTCGGGCCTAAGCTTCAATGACTATGTACTTGAAATATTGCAAGGAAAATGGAAATGGTATATACAATGAAATTTACATAATTTTAGAGAACCACCTCAAAAGTAGTAGTGCTTCAGGAGCCTACCATTCACTGGCCCTCCTGGACAATCCTGACCATCCATCTCCTTGAGCAGAAAAGCATTTTGTCCTCTGTATGCTGAAATCTTATATGGTCCTTTCCATAAATTATCGAACTTACCATGCTTTCCTTTGTCCTCATTTCATGCATCCCACCGCAGCACTACATCCTCTAGCTGAAATTTTTCCACTTTGGTTTTGCGGTCATAGATCTTCTTTATCTTTTCTTGCAACCAGAAAGTGTTTTGAGAAACTTCTTCCCTTGTTTGCTGAAGGTGGATCATTTGATTAATCCTTCGCTGAGTATCATCCTCTTTGCTGCTAGCTTCCTGTAGTAACATCATTACTGGGACTGCAAGTGACGTAGGAAATACTGTATCAGTGCCATAAACCAATTCAAATGGCGACAGATCTATGGATTTCTTGTTTCTCACTTTGTCAGCCCACAAGGCATTAACAAGCTTCCGATGCCAATTCTTCTTATTTGCCTCCAACATTTTCTTGATTATATTCACCAAGGACTTATTTGATGACTCATCCAATCCATTGCCCTGTGGGTAGTATGCTGCGGAATGACCCAATGTAATATTGTACTTATTGTAGAACTCCACCATTTTACTGGACTTAAATGCTGCTGCATTATCCGTTATGATCTTGTGAGGGCAACCAAAACGAGACAAGATATTAGATTCTACAAATTGAATAATTACTGTATCCATGGCCTGCCTTGTCATAATGGCCTCGATCCACTTGGTGAAAATTAATCGGTAGTTGTCAAGATCCATCGATGTTGTGCTGATGATTTAGGATGGATTTCCCCTATGAAATCAAGTCCCCACTGCTGGAAGGGTGCATTTACTTCAATTGGTTTCAAAGGAAGAGGAAGCAGCTTCCTTTTTCCTTGAAAAACTTGGCACTCATGGCATCTCATCACTGTTTTATACAAATCCGAAAATAAAGTCGGCCAATAGTATCCTGCTCTCAATGCTTTGTTAGCTGTTGTTTTCCAAAACAAATGACCACCATAATCACCTTTATGAAAATCATGCATCACCTACTGAGTTTCTTCTTCAATCAAATAGTTAAGTAGAACACCTCCCAGATCTTTCAAATAAAGAGCATTATTTAGAATGCAAAGTTTTGCAAATTTGAGTTTTAGTGATCTAATTTTGCTTCTAGACATTTCTGGAGGTGGGGAAAGATGCTGAAGAACATAAACTATGTCTGAATACCATGGTGATTGAAGAAACATTTCTGAAACTGGAATGAGCGAGTCATCATCCTCATCTTCTGACATTGCTGCATTAAGATTTATGTCCAGAGCATGCAGTTTTGATTCTGCCATCAGTTTTGCTAAGCCTTGTCCCTTAATCAGCTTTTTGGGTTTAACCTCCAAATTGAATTCCAACATTGCTGCTATCCACTTACCTCTTCTTCCCTCTAGATTAGTTGCATGAGGACCTCCTTTACTGCTGCATTAGGAACATAAGCTATGGTATGCGAATGCAGAATGTACATTCTAAAATCCTTTAATGCTTTTATGAGAGCCAACACTTGTTTTTCAATGATATTATACTACAAGGCAGCATCTCGAATAGTCCTACTGAAGAAAGCAATGGGTTGCTCAATATGATCCCTCTTTTGCGTCAATACTACAGCCATGTTGTGCTCGGATGCAAATGAAAATATAATGAAATATTGAGTGTAATTAGGACTAATCAAGACTGGGGCTATGGTCAAAGCAAACTTTACCGAATTGAATGAATTCGTGGCATCCACTATCCATTTTACAGTGCTGTCCTTTTTTCAACATATTAGTCATTTCTCGTAAATGTTCCGCCAAATTGGGTATAAATCTGCGCATGTTATGAAACCAGCTCAAGAAAGAGATAGAAAAGATAGATCAATGCCTTAGAATTCAGCCTCTTCGAGGGGACAACCTCCTTTACATTACATAGATGAACAATTCTTGGATGATACAAATGAAAAGACCTCCTTTCTATATATAGGAGTCTAAGGGGTCATAACATAATCAGAGTCGACATAACAATAATAATGTAAGGGCACAATAATAACAATAGTGGGCTTCTATGGGGCACAATAGTAACAATATGGGCACTACATGGGTACATCAATATAATAAGGGGGTTGTACTAATAACAATAAGGGGTTACACTAGTAGTATAGGGGCCTAACATGCCCGTCTCCTTCAAAAAGCGTTGTCCTCAATGCTTGATTAGTTCTTGATGCTTCTGTATAAAATTCTTGTCCTCCCATGTGGAATATTCAGTAGGTAAGTTCTTCCACTTGACGAGATACTCTGAAATTGATCGATTTCGTAGCTGTCAGGTTCTTGTTTCTGTGACTACTCCAGGTTCCAATATGATTTTTCCTTCCTCTTCAATTTCTGGAAATATTGTTTGAATTGGGATCTTTTGCAACTTCTGAATAAGTGGCCATACTTCTTTGTCCTTCTTCCATTCATCCCTTGCTTTGTTTATCCAATCTGGTTGGATAATAGAAATAGCACAAACCAATGCTTCCACATCCTCATCCTTGAAGAGGCTTCCCATTCGGTAAGGTCGCCATTTTTTAAGTGCATGTAGTATTGCCAACATTTCCTTCTCATAAATAGCTTGCTTTAGATGTAGTAGTAAAAATTCCCAATCACCTACATCAAAACATTTTTCACTATGATGTTGATCTACCTCTTGTTTCATTGGATTTTGCACCAAAGTGGCGTTATCCTTTAAAAGTTGGAGAACTTGTTGTTGATGCTCAATGTGATCTTTCACTGCTTGAACTTTTTTCTTCTTGATATGTCCTTCTATATTTAGATTTTGAGGAGTGGTAATTTCTTCCAATCCTTTACAAGATATGGTCAGATTCATTTCTTGACGCTCGATGTGATCTTTCACTTCTTGAACATTTTTCTTCTTGATATGTCCTTCTATCTTGATAGTTTGAGGAGTGGTAATTCCAACCAATGAATTACAAGATATGGTTGGATTCATTTCTTCTTTCTTGATGTTATCTTTCACTTCTTGCACCTTTTTCTTCTTGATATGTCCTTCTATCTTGAGAGTTTGAGAAGTGGTCATTCTTGCCAATAGTTTACAAGATATGGTCTGATTCATTTCTTCTTTCTCCGGGGTTGGGTCCTGGCATATATCCTTTTCTTTTGATGTTTCTTGATATTTTTCTTCCTCCTCTTCATATTCTATGTAAAATAATTTCTTCTCAGCACACTTATGACCTTTAGTGCATTTTCTATCACAATTGTAACAAAGCCCTTTTTCTCTTTTTACTTCCAATTGTTGTGGTGTAACCCTTGTAGGTTGTGGAAGGCTAGGAGAAACAACACTTCCATATTTATAGTTGTGAGGGGTAGACTTCCTTGTTGCCATAATTTTACTTTCCATTATGTCACAAAGCCCTTTTACTCTTTCCAATTGTTGTGTTGTTTCTGTAAAGAAGGTGTTGCTCTTTGTATCCTCATAATGTGCTATCATTTCCTCCGTGAGAATTGACCACGTAACAAGTTGTTTACGAGAACAAAGCCCTTTATACCATAAAAATTGATCTGGTTCTAAATATGAAGATGCAATACATACCTTTTGTAATAGTGGTACGCCATGTAGATCAAAATATTGCTCCATCTGAAGTATCTAATTTACCAGATACTTGCCATCAAATTTCCTCATCTTGCTTTTTCTTGATTTTAGGACCTCGAACTTGAAACTTCTGTAACGCTGTACTTTCAGATATTTAAGTTCTAAAATTGCTACTTGTAGTAGCCCTCTATGTCCTCTTTCCAATGCCACCAGTCTGATCCAAATTGGATTCTCCAAGAAAGAATTATGCACAATCTCCCAAGATGACCTGATTATAGACCTTTCCAGAAGAGCGAACTTGTATGAAGTGCCACGTGTCAATTTTTCGACCTTTGGCTCTAAAAAGGATATACAAGAAACTACAGTCCATCCTCTTTCTATACCTTTTGACGAAATGTCAATCCGATGCTCAGAGAGAAAGTTATGACGATTTTCCTCAGGTCACCTGTTTAGAATGTAATTCAAGAGTCTATAACAAGACCAACTTCCTCAGATCATATCTCCGCAAATATAGTGCAAAAAGCTCTGAAATTCGGACCCAAGATTTAGCATGATTTCTTCTCAAATGGGGTTTTTTTGCAACTTTTGAAACTTCTCAAAAAAAAGTTATAGTGAAAATTCCACGATGACCTGTTTGGAGCGGCGAAACCCTAGAATCCAAAGCTCTGATACCAAATGTTATGATACCAGCTCAAGAAAAAGATAGAAAAGATAAATCAACGCCTTAGAATTCAGCCTCTTCGAGGGGGAAACCTACTTTACATTACATAAATGAACAATTCTTGGATGATACAAATGAAAAGACCTCCTTTCTATATATAGGAGTCTAAGGGGTCATAACATAATCAGAGCCGACATAACAATAATAATGTAAGGGCACAATAATAACAATAGTGAGCTTCTATGGGGCACAATAGTAACAATATGGGCACTACATGGGTACATCAATATAATAAGGGGGTTGTAATAATAACAATAAGGGGTTACACTAGTAGTATAGGGGCTTAACAGCACAAGAAATTCATCTTACCATTGAAAGTCTGGTTCTCTTTTTTGTTGCGAAAAAAATCTATATGCTGAATTGTCTCCACCCTTGAAGGATCAATGTGGATACCGTATTTAGAAATGATATTGTTATCACTTAGAACTAAAATTGATACATGTAACTTTCCATCCTAGCCCGATGACTAAGGTCAGTGTTAGTTTAATTTGGTTTTAATTTTTTCCCTTAGAATCTGGAGTTTTGATGAGTTTTTGAGTCAAGTTATTCTCAGCTCCCATTGGTCCCCCTCCATCTATCATTGTTTTATAGCCACCTGTTATCTTATGTCAGCCACCGTGTCTTTTTGTAATTTCGCAGCGAAATCATGATTAGGCAGTTTCGCAGCGCAATCATGATTAGGCAGTTTCGCAGTGCATCATTCAAATTTAAAACTGACTGCGCCGCAAAATCATGGATTCGTACTTTTCGCAGTGAATCTTTCCCGAAATGTCAAGTCCGTTAGGTGAGTCATAGGCCGTGTCCTCTCATGTCAGCTCATGTACCTCTTGTATCACATTTTACCACTCATTTCCACTATCACCACCACTAGATCTGTTGATACGCACGAATTATCATTCCCAAGAAAGACAACCGTGCATAAATCTTGATGATGGCCGTAAGTCTTGCATGAGTGAGAAATCTGCAAGATTACATCTTGAAAAGTTTTAAACGGAAAAATTCAAGCGAGGCTGATAATCAAGCAAGGCTGATAATCAAGCGAGGCTGAATTCAAATAGAAGCCGAATCACAATTCCAACCGGAGCTAGTAGTCATTGTTTGTGAAGATCTGGAAGAATCAATGGAGAAAAAAGAGCACAGATCCGGTAAATGTCTAAGGACTGAACCTGAAGGCCTGGATATAACGCTGAGAAATGAAGAGGTGAAGAAAGAATTTAAAAAGGCCGGGTGCTGGAAGTTTTGCAAAAAGTTACAAGGAGGACACGCACAGGTAACCAAAGAATTTGCACTTAACTTCACAGGCTTGAATTCAAAGGTAGCCATGTTAGAATTGCAGGTTTCTCCAGAAGTGATATCTACTGTGACAGAGATCCCACGAGGACAAGAGGAATGGTTTAAAAATTTCAAATTTGACATGAATCCTTGCAAGGAGTTTTTGAAGGATGATTATGTAAATGAAGATTTAAGTAAGGCAGTGCCCAGGAATTATGTCAAAGAATATTATGCTCACTTACTCACCTGCATACAGAAATATCTGACTTGTGAAGGAAGGTATAACAAGGTTTATTCTTACCATTTTAAACTCCTTTTGCATTTCACCAGGAAGGTCTCCATAGACTTACCTTTTTATCTGTTCCGTAGTTTGAGTAAGATGTGTGATAAGGTACAGCTGAGGAAAGAGGATTGTGAAACCTCTTTGTTTCATCATGGTTTGATTAAACTACTGGTTTTAGATGGGCTCCAAAAGATAGACAGAGATTGGAATTCATTCATTTTTATGGCTGGATTCAAAAGCCAGACTGGCCTCACTCCACCACCTGCTAGAGATTTTACAATAGCTGAGCTCCAAACAGAAGCAAGAGCTAAAAGAGTTCCAAAGTCACAAGTAAGAAAACAAGTGAAGCCACTTATCATCCAAGATCAACCTCAGCAATCAACTAAGGAAAAAGCTCATGGTAAAAAGACTGTACCTGAAACAAGCACATCTGAAGTAGTCTCAAGGGTAAGAACAAGAAGTCAGATAAATAAGGAAAAAGGTAAAGCTATAGCAGTTGAAGAAAGTCCAGTGTCCAAGGCAAGTTTAAATGATTTATTACAGGCTATTGAATTCGAGCAATCTCTACCAGTTCAAATCGAATTGATGCAGTCAGAACAAGAAAGCACCAAGAAATCCAAGGCCTCAAAAAGGCTTAGATTTGATGTGCCAGCTGAAGAGTTCGTTTTTAAACCTAGAAGACCTATGACAAGGAGATTCCAGCAGCAAGTACAGGAAGTACTGCCAAGAACAGAGGAAACAGGGGAAGAGACACAGAAAAACGCAGGCAAAACAGTCATCACATCTCAATGAGATAATATAGCAGCCATAAAGAGCTAATTAGAATCAGCCAAGCATGAGATCGCCAAGTTGAAGAAAGCTGCTAGAAGACATGCAGTCATACACGCAAAGTATTATAAAGCTCTATGGAAAGGGAATGAAACTGTAGAAGCCCAGTTGAATTCAGTGGTTGATGGCCATTCACAATTTCACACCTGGACAGTACCAGCGATCAAAGAAGCCAAGTACATCAGAAGGATCAATATGCAACTGAGAGCTGGGAATAAGGCTATGAAGAAACAAATTGAAGATCTGAAGGCACAGCTAAGCCAGCTTAAAGGACCTGCTAAATGAGTTTTCATTTCAAGTAAGATTTTGTTTTAAAGTTTTGACAAATTTGCTTGATTTTATCTTTCTGAGGAAATATAAATCCCTATTCGACATGTGGAAAGTCTAAAGGAGTTTTTGGCAATCAAGTACTCGGCTAATAAAGGTCTCGGGTTAAAAGCAAGTTGTTTTAAATAACTCAGCAGTTTCGTAACGCGCTATGAAACTGCTGAAGGTGATGATTTTAACGCAAATCAAGCAGTTTTGAATTATAAGCGGGAATTTTGAAAGGGAAACGTCTAAACGGCATACAAGGCATCATCTGAAGCTATCAACAGTCAACCAGGTCAAGATAGGTGGAGAAAAGATATATTCAAAATCCAACTTTAAAGTTTTGTCGTAAAGTGAGCAATTTACCACAGTTCAGGATATGTTAAACAATTTACAAGAAACTTTTGCCTGCACACATGTACATGGGAAAAAGCTTACAACGCATCAAGGACGTGGCAGACTTCTACATTTTGGGTGATTAAAAGATAAAGGACATGCTTCTTTGCATTCGAATATTTTGGGGAAAACTGAAGCCGAGAAGCAAGGATAGTCTCCTAATATTTCTGGGCAGTTAAGAAGATTCAGCATCCAAGGTCAACATGGAGCATTAAACACCCATCTCAGCCAAACTGAAAGAAAACCAGATGTCAAAGAACAAAGAGAAGCCATCATGCATGTAATATGGAGTTAGAGTCATAGTTGATTTAGATCTCTAAAAAACTCCAGTCAACACCTTGTTGTATTTATTAGTTAGTTAAAGGGTTAATAGGTGTCATTAGAAGTAGTTTTCGAATTCCCCTCATGCTGGAGGAGGAATCTCGATCAGTTAGAATAAGAACTCTATATATAGCTGAAACAGCAATGTAATCAGGGTTGGAAAATTTTATGATACAGCTTGTATTTGGCTTATGTAAAGACTCATTTTCAGTAATATAATTTTGACTTTACTTCTCAGGATTCATGAAGGATTTCTTATGTTCAGAATATGTGATCTTGTCCTTTCCATAATTTTTACAGTGGTATAGATGTATAATCACTCAGAATTCACTGAATGTGCTCTGATTTCCTGTATGCATTTATAAACTGTGGTCCCATATGAGTTATGTTCTGAATGTCTAAATGCTGAGTGCCCTGACTTCTATGTAAGGTTGAGTTCACTGTTATATTGAGGTGTTTTTGACTCCATAAGCCCAATGGATAGTTGTTTAATGTATTTCTAGCATTCATATTTTTCACAGTTGTTCTATAAGAGTTAGCCATCTTATCTTTAATCAAAATCATTAATCCTTTAAGAGAGAGCCCTCTCAGGTTGAGGAGGCTAAGCCTCAGCCTAAAGTAGGTCTGAAATAGTTACTTAGAGTCAACCTGACCAGCAGCCTATCAGGATCTGATTTTGAGATAACATTTTGGTGCGTCTGCCGGGAGCCTGAAGATTACTCATTCCCGAAATCATGAAGTTGAACTTCTGAATGTAGCAGGAGCTCAGAAGATTTTCGAGGCTGCATTCTACCTTGGTGACTCCATACAATCTTAAAGTTAAAAAGGTGACTTCGAGAGGAAGATATACAAGGAGTAATCCTGACCCAGATCCACCTACTCCTGTGGATAATCCAAACATCATCTCAAGAAGCAGGCAAAGATTTCCTGATATACCAGGTACTTCATCTGTATCAAAATCTTTGTTCCCTGAATTTTCTAGAAGTCCTGAAGATAAAATTGTAGATGATAAAATTCATGAGGTATTGTTGAGGTCTGAGAACGAAGAAGAACTTATTGGAATTATTTTAGATTTACAAAAAAGAGGCATTGATACTTCATCCTTAGTGTCACAAAAAGATAAGGAAGAGTTTTGGGAGGTTGTTACTTCAGAATTACTGTTAGAAGAAGAAGATTTGAATCAACTCAAAGAGCTTGATCCTTTTGAAGTTTTGCTCAAATCCAAAACTGGTTTACCTCTCCCAAATTGGAGTTCCTTTGTCAGTGGTTTGCAAAGCCCAAATAGTCCTTTTCGTACCAATACTTTATCTTCTGCCTCTGCTAGTCCAAATAGTCCTCAGACACTATCTCACACTAGTTCTGCTCCCACCGGTCATACAATACCTGTTATCACCGCTCCTCCATTCATTATGGCTATACCTGCTAGGTATGCTCCTCTAGCTCTTCCTGCTGTTTTACATGATCTTCCTAGCAAATATGCTGCCAGAATTCCAACATGGGGAGGAGATGAAGATATTACAGCAGAGGAACATGTGGATAGGTTCAATGATTTTGTTGACAGGGAAGAAGTGGATGATGAAGATGTAAAACTAAGATTGTTTGCTCAAACTTTCATTGGGGAAGTCAGAAAATGGTTTAAAGCCCTTAGAGCCGAAAGCATTCATAGTTGGGTAGAATTTGAAGATAGCTTTCTAAGGAAATGGGGAAACAGAACCAACCCTGTCCAAGCCCTTACCGAATACAACAATCTTAGAAGAGCTCCAGACGAAACTGTCCAAAACTTCTCTAAGAGGTTTAACAAAATATACAATTCTATTCCAGCTCATTTGAAACCTCCTGGAGCTTTGGCACAGTTGAGATATGCTGAATCATTTGATTCAGATTTCTCTCTTTTACTCAGAGAAAGGGAGTCTGCCTCTCTTGCTGACATGCAAAATGATGCAATTAAGGTAGAGGTGAATATGCTTGCTGCTAAGAAATCAAAGATGGCAAAGACTAAGCTGAAGGAAGAAGAGAAACCTTCTACCTCTGCTCAAGAAGACAAGTTTGAAACAATGATGAAAACCATGGAGAAATTGATGGACCGACTAGCTCTTGGGAATGCTTCTGCTCCTCCAGCACAACAGGAACCTCAATTCAGGAACCCTCAGTTCAGAAGACCTCAGAATCAGCAAAGGCCAAGAGACAACATAAATCAGCAGGCGGATCCTCCAGTGAGACCTCCCTTCCAACAAAATTTGGTAGATGAAGAAGATGAACCTGAAGTCCCTGAGGAATCAATCCATTGTTTTGATGAAGAAGTGTCAGGGATTTTCTTGACTAAGGAGGAACATGATGAGTCCAGTATGATAAAATCAGGAGAAGAGCCTTCAGATTTTTTAAAGGGCTATAAGTACGCTATCTTTGAGATGCAAAAGCAGTATAATCTTAGGAATAGAGATGTTCCTATTACAACAAACAAAGCACAGCCCAAGAAGAATACCTCAAAGACAGTTGAAGATAAAAAGGAAAAATCAAAGGTGGTTGAAGGTAAGGATGATTCTCCTCTTGTCAAAAAGGATATTCAAATTCTTCCTCCTCCTAAAGAAATTGACAAGACTACTTCTGTTTTTAATCTTGAGAATGAGATTGCAAAAATTAAGATATCAGTCCCTTTTAATGAAATTATCAAGGTAGACAAATACAGAAGCAAAATTGTTGAAATGCTTAATTCACAACTAGGAGTGGCTGATATCCTAAATGTACAAGAAGATAACCCTGTTATCTGCTTGGGTCCAAGACTTGAGGATGAACAAAATGAAGAGTTTCCCCCTTTTTACATAAGCATTAGCATTCATGATATGACTCTACATAATGCTATGTTAGACTCAGGGGCATCACATAATCTCATGCCTAAGGTAATCATGGAAAGACTGGGGTTAGAGGTAACTAGGCCATATAAGGATTTATTTTCCTTTGATTCAAAAAGAGTCCATTGCATTGGTTTGATAAAAGATGTTGTTGTGGGGCTCACACAAATTCCAGCAAAAACAATTGTTATGGATATTGTTGTTGCAGACATTCCACCAAAGTTTGGGATGCTTCTTTCAAGGTCATGGGCAGCAAAAATCAAGGGCACAATGCAGATGGACCTTACATATGCTACCATCCCATTGTTTGGTGAACAAAGGAGGTTGTATCACGAGACAAGGATGGCCTACATGGTAAGCAGCAAAGACAAGCCTCAGAATTTTCCTATTTATTCATGTGATACTGGTCTTGGGTCAGCTATCCTTTTCAATGAATCAGTTGAAGGAGAATCACAAGATGAACCTGCAGAAAATCAGTGTCAAGAAGGTCAGCAAAGAGATGAAAGAGACATCATGGGCTGCTGGTCATTATACTTTGATGGATCAGCAGGAAAAGAAGGGGCAGGAGCTGGGATTTGGATCACTAGTCCAACTGAAGAAAGTAAGTTTCTCTCATACAAATTAAACTTTGATTGTACCAACAATATGGCTGAGTACGAATCTCTGATTTTAGGTTTGGAAGCCTTGATAAAATTGAAAGCTAGAAACATTGCTGTTTGTGGAGATTCTGAATTGGTAATTAAACAAGTAGAAGGTACATATCAAACTAAGGATACGAGGATGAGAGCATACAGAAATTTAGTGTTGGAGATGTTGGAAAAATTTCAATCCTATTCCTTCAGCATCAAAACTAGAGATCAAAACTCTATTGCAGATTCTCTTGCCGTTTCAGCCAGTCACTTTATCATTCCTAAACACTCTTCTGAAAATTATGAAGTGGAGGTTCACCATAGACCAGTTATACCGGATAATATCACAAATTGGCAAGTTTTTGAGGATGATCAGCATGTAAGGAACTTCATTGAATTAAAAGAAGAGTTTGAACATAATCAGATAGATCAGCAGAATATGTTAATAGAGTCAAAGGAAAGCTCTGAAGTCTTACAATTACAAAACAACTTAATTCCTAAAGGCCTCATTCCCCTTGAGAAATTATTTGATCAAAATGATGTGTTCAAAGCACCAAGATTACAAGCTAATGAAGAAGAAGTAGAAAGCTGCAATTTAGGAGACTCGGTTGTGCCTAAGATAGTCAAGATTTCAAAATTCGTTTCAGCTGATATGAAGACTAAATATGTTGAGATGATGAAAAGATTCATTGATGTTTTTGCATGGAGTTATGCTGACTTGAAACAATATGACTCTTCAATCATATAGCATACCATTCCTATTAAGCAGAATGAAAAGCCTTTTAAGCAGAAGCTAAGAAGAATTAATCCTCTTCTAATGCCACTGATTGAAAAAGAAGTGAAAAAGCTCTTTGATGCTAAAATTATTGTCCCAATCAGATTCTCAAATTGGCTTGCTAATTTGGTACCAGTCAGAAAAAAGAATGGAGAGATCAGAATTTGTATAGACTTCAGAAACTTAAACAAAGCTTCATTGAAAGATAATTACCCCCTTCCCAAAATGGATTTCATTCTGCAAAACATTGTTGGTTCACAAAGGATGTCTATGCTTGATGGTTTCTCAGGGTACAATCAGATTCTTGTTCACCCAGATGATCAGGAGAAAACGGCCTTCACTACACCATGGGGAACATTCATGTATGCAAAAATGCCCTTTGGCCTCATGAACGCAGGAGCCACTTTCCAGAGAGCAATGGATATTGCTTTTGCTGAAGAAAAGGACAAATCAGTGGTGGTTTATCTTGATGACATCACAGTTTTTTCAAAAAGGGAAGAAGACCACTTAAAGCACCTTGAAAGGGTCCTACTGAAGTGTAGGAGGTTTGGTATTTCTCTAAACCCAACCAAAAGTATTTTCGCTCTAACTTCTGGCAAACTGTTTGGTCATATTATTTCTGAAGAAGGAATTAGGATTGATCCTAATAGAGTTAGTGCAATTCAAAAATTAGATTTACCAAGGAGTAAGAAGGAGATTCAATCCTTTCTTGAGAAAGTTAACTTTGTTAGAAGATTCATTCCTAATTTTGCTGAAGTTGTCAAGAACATAACAAAGATGTTAAAGAAAGGAGCAGATTTTAAATGGACAGTTGAAGCAAAGAAATCATTTGAAGAGATCAAGAAGGCACTTACTCAAGCACCAGTACTCATCAGCCCGGATTTTACCAAGAGTTCCTTATCTTCACATTCGCTTCTGAAGACACAATTGCTGGAGTTTTATTGCAAAAAGGAAGTCAAGGTACTGAACAACCCATTTCTTTCTTTAGCAAGACATTAGCCAATGCTGAATTGAAATATAATATCTCAGAGAAACAAGCCTATGCATTGGTGAAAGCAATTAAGGATTTCAGAATCTATGTTTTACACTCTCACATTGTTGCCTACGTCCCAAATGCTGTTATAAAAGATATTCTTACACAAGCTGATCCAGATGGAAAAAGGGGAAAGTGGATAGCAAAACTGCTGGAGTATGACATTGAGATCAAACCCACAAAGTTGGTAAAGGGTCAAGGCCTAGCCAAATTGTTGACTCAGTCAAATTTGGACTGTATTGATATTAATTTAAGCACAAAAATCTCAAAAATTTCTGAAAATGAAGAGGAATTGGTCCAAATAAATGAGAAATTCTTGATCTCAGAATGGTACAAGGATATAGCATTTGTTTTGCAGCATAATAGAGCTCCTGATAATCTTTCAAAGTCCAAAGCTCGGTTTACCAAATTGAAATCTCTTAGATATTTTGTGTATGACCAAAATTTGTTTTGGAAAGATGCAGGAGGAATATTATTAAACTGCCTCATTGAAGAAGAAGCTGATAAAGTAATTGATGAGTTTCATAAAGGGGATTGTGGAGGACATCACTATTGGAAAGCCACTGCAAACAAGGTCTTGAGAGCTGGCTATTTTTGGCCAACTATGTTTAGAGATATCTATAAAAAGATAGCCACATGCCATGAATGTCAAGTGTTTGAAGGAAAGAGAAAGCTTATGCCAATGCCCTTGGTTCCTATATATGTTGAAGCACCTTTCCAGCAGTGGGGATTAGACTTTATAGGGGAAATTCATCCTCCTTCATCAGGACAGCATCGCTGGATTCTCACAGCCACCGATTACTTTACAAAATGGATAGAAGCAATACCCACAAGGCAAGCAAATGATTCAGTGATTATTTCTTTCTTAGAAAATAATATATTATCAAGATTTGGTTTCCCAATCAAGATCATTACAGACAATGCTCAAGCTTTCAAGTCCAAAAGGATGATTAATTTTTGTCATCAGTATCACATCTCCCTTGGACATTCCACTGCTTATTATCCACAGGGAAATGGTTTGGCTGAGTCATCAAACAAGAGCCTTGTGAGAATCATTAAGAAGCTGCTGCAAGAAAATAAAAAAGCTTGGCATTTGAAACTGAAATATGCTTTGTGGGCTGACCGGATTTGCACAAAGAGGTCCATTGGAACATCACCATATGAGCTAGTATATGGGGCAGAGGCTATATTTCCAACATCCCTTGGAGTGCCAGTAATGAATTTGATTCAAGGACTAGAAGAAGAACCAAATGCTATACAATGAAGGATTAATCAGCTAATAGCTTTGCAAGAGAAAAGAAATGAGGTGTTTGACAGTCATCAACAAAACCAGAACAGGATCAAAAGAGAATTTGACAAAAAGATCAAAGAAGTTACATTCCAGATTCATGATAAAGTCTTGAAATGGGAAGCTAGAATTGAAGAGAAAGGTAAACATGGTAAATTTGAAAATTTGTGGAAAGGGCCATATCAAATTTCTGCTTTCCATGGGAATAACACCTACATTCTACAAGAGAGTGATGAAACACCATATGCTGGAGGACCTGTTAATGGCAGGTTCCTAAAGCATTACAATTGATTAAATCTCTGCCAAGTTTCTCACAACATTGTATATAACCGTTTTATTAGTCTTTCTTTGTTCCAAATAAATGACAAGCTGAACAGGAAGCTCAAGCCCGAGGTGAAGGCTCACAAAGCTAGAAAAGGATGCTTGTCAACCTCATCTATGTTTTCATAAATTGGACAAAGCACTGGACATACGAGTTCTTAGTGTACTACAGGAGCACACTATCCCAAGTGTAGCCACTGTTATCACTTAGAACTAAAATTGATACATGTAACTTTCCATCCTAGCCCGATGATGAAGGTCAGTGTTAGTTTAATTTGGTTTTAATTTTTTCCCTTAGAATCTAGAGTTTTGATGAGTTTTTGAGTCAAGTTATTCTCAACTCCCATTGGTCCCCCTCCATCTATCATTGTTTTATAGCCACCTGTTATCTTATGTCAGCCACCGTGTCTTTTTGTAATTTTGCAGTGAAATCATGATTAGGCAGTTTCGCAGTGCATCATTCAAATTTAAAACTGGTCGCGCTGCGAAGTCATGGATTCGTACTTTTCGCAGCGAATCTTTCCCGAAATGTCAAGTCCGTTAGGTGAGTCATAGGCCGTGTCCTCTCATGTCAGCTCATGTACCTCTTGTATCACATTTTACCACTCATTTCCACTATCACCACCACTAGATCTGTTGTACGCACGAATTATCATTCCCAAGAAAGACAACCGTGCATAAATCTTGATGATGGCCGTAAGTCTTGCATGAGTGAGAAATTTGCAAGATTACATCTTGAAAGGTTTTAAACGGAAAAATTCAAAATTCAAGCGAGGTTGATAATCAAGCGAGGCTGAATTCAAATAGAAGCCGAATCACAATTCCAACCGGAGCTGGTAGTCATTGTTTGTGAAGATCTGGAAGAATCAATGGAGAAAAAAGAGCACAGATCCGGTAAATGTCTAAGGACTGAACCTGAAGGCCTGGATATAACGCTGAGAAATGAAGAGGTGAAGAAAGCATTTAAAAAGGCCGGGTGCTGGAAGTTTTGCAAAAAGTTACAAGGAGGACACGCACAGGTAACCAAAGAATTTGCACTTAACTTCACAGGCTTGAATTCAAAGGTAGCCATGTTAGAATTGCAGGTTTCTCTAGAAGTGATATCTACTGTGACAGAGATCCCACGAGGACAAGAGGAATGGTTTAAAAATTTCAAATTTGACATGAATCCTTGCAAGGAGTTTTTGAAGGATGATTATGTAAATGAAGATTTAAGTAAGGCAGTGCCCAGGAATTATGTCAAAGAATATTATGCTCACTTACTCACCTGCATACAGAAATATCTGACTTGTGAAGGAAGGTATAACAAGGTTTATTCTTACCATTTTAAACTCCTTTTGCATTTCACCAGGAAGGTCTCCATAGACTTACCTTTTTATCTGTTCCGTAGTTTGAGTAAGATGTGTGATAAGGTACAACTGAGGAAAGAGGATTGTGAAACCTCTTTGTTTCATCATGGTTTGATTAAACTACTGGTTTTAGATGGGCTCCAAAAGATAGAAAGAGATTGGAATTCATTCATTTTTATGGCTGGATTCAAAAGCCAGACTGGCCTCACTCCACCACCTGCTAGAGATTTTACAATAGCTGAGCTCCAAACAGAAGCAAGAGCTAAAAGAGTTCCAAAGTCACAAGTAAGAAAACAAGTGAAGCCACTTATCATCCAAGATCAACCTCAGCAATCAACTAAGGAAAAAGCTCATGGTAAAAATACTGTACCTGAAACAAGCACATCTGAAGTAGTCTCAAGGGTAAGAACAAGAAGTCAGATAAATAAGGAAAAAGGTAAAGCTATAGCAGTTGAAGAAAGTCCAGTGTCCAAGGCAAGTTTAAATGATTTATTACAGGCTATTGAATTCGAGCAATCTCTACCAGTTCAAATCGAATTGATGCAGTCAGAACAAGAAAGCACCAAGAAATCCAAGGCCTCAAAAAGGCTTAGATTTGATGTGCCAGCTGAAGAGTTCGTTTTTAAACCTAGAAGACCTATGACAAGGAGATTCCAGCAGCAAGTACAGGAAGTACTGCCAAGAACAGAGGAAACAGGGGAAGAGACACAGAAAAACGCAGGCAAAACAGTCATCACATCTCAAGGAGATAATATAGCAGCCATAAAGAGCCAATTAGAATCAGCCAAGCATGAGATCGCCAAGTTGAAGAAAGCTGCTAGAAGACATGCAGTCATACACGCAAAGTATTATAAAGCTCTATGGAAAGGGAATGAAACTGTAGAAGCCCAGTTGAATTCAGTGGTTGATGGCCATTCACAATTTCACACCTGGACAGTACCAGCGATCAAAGAAGCCAAGTACATCAGAAGGATCAATATGCAACCGAGAGCTGGGAATAAGGCTATGAAGAAACAAATTGAAGATCTGAAGGCACAACTAAGCCAGCTTAAAGGACCTGCTAAATGAGTTTTCATTTCAAGTAAGATTTTGTTTTAAAGTTTTGACAAATTTGCTTGATTTTATCTTTCTGAGGAAATATAAATCCCTATTCGACATGTGGAAAGTCTAAAGGAGTTTTTGGCAATCAAGTACTCGGCTAATAAAGGTCTCGGGTTAAAAGCAAGTTGTTTTAAATAACTCAGCAGTTTCGTAGCGTGCTGCGAAACTGCTGAAGGTGATGATTTTAAAGCAAATCAAGCAGTTTTGAATTATAAGCGGGAATTTTGAAAGGGAAACGTCTAAAAGGCATACAAGGCATCATCTGAAGCTATCAACAGTCAACCAGGTCAAGACAGGTGGAGAAAAGATATATTCAAAATCCAACTTTAAAGTTTTGTCGTAAAGTGAGCAATTTACCACAGTTCAGGATATGTTAAACAGTTTACAAGAAACTTTTGCCTGCACACATGTACATGGGAAAAAGCTTACAACACATCAAGGATGTGGCAGACTTCTACATTTTGGGTGATTAAAAGATAAAGGACATGCTTCTTTGCATTCGAATATTTTGGGGAAAACTGAAGCCGAGAAGCAAGGATAGTCTCCTAATATTTCTGGGCAGTTAAGAAGATTCAGCATCCAAGGTCAACATGGAGCATTAAACACCCATCTCAGCCAAACTGAAAGAAAACCAGATGTCAAAGAACAAAGAGAAGCCATCATGCATGTAATATGGAGTTAGAGTCATAGTTGATTTAGATCTCTAAAAAACTCCAGTCAACACCTTGTTGTATTTATTAGTTAGTTAAAGGGTTAATAGGTGTCATTAGAAGTAGTTTTCGAATTCCCCTCATGCTGGAGGAGGAATCTCGATCAGTTAGAATAAGAACTCTATATATAGCTGAAACAGCAACGTAATCAGGGTTGGAAAATTTTATGATACAGCTTGTATTTGGCTTATGTAAAGACTCATTTTCAGTAATATAAATTTGACTTTACTTCTCAGGATTCATGAAGGATTTCTTATGTTCAGAATATGTGATCTTGTCCTTTCCATAATTTTTACAGTGGTATAGATGTATAATCACTCAGAATTCACTGAATGTGCTCTGATTTCCTGTATGCATTTATAAACTATGGTCCCATATGAGTTATGTTCTGAATGTCTAAATGCTGAGTGCCCTGACTTCTATGTAAGGTTGAGTTCACTGTTATATTGAGGTGTTGTTGACTCCATAAGCCCAATGGATAGTTGTTTAATGTATTTCCAGAATTCATATTTTTCACAGTTGTTCTATAAGAGTTAGCCATCTTATCTTTAATCAAAATCATTAATCCTTTAAGAGAGAGCCCTCTCAGGTTGAGGAGGCTAAGCCTCAGCCTAAAGTAGGTCTGAAATAGTTACTTAGAGTCAACCTGACCAGCAGCCTATCAGGATCTGATTTTGAGATAACAAATATGACAAAGGATCTTGCCCTCATCCATGGCAAAAATACTTTTCTTTGGGTTGAAACAAATCCCGAACTTTCTACATCTCTGAAAGACAATCCTCAAGTGGTACAAGTGTTCATCATCAGAACCAAAAAATATCGTCAAATCATCTAAATAAACAACTAAAAAGACATCCTTCTCATTAGCAAAAGTGATGTCCATTGCTCGCTGAAAGGTGGCTCTAGCATTCTTCAATCTGAATGGCATTTTAACGTACTGAGAAGTTCCCCAAGGTGTTATGAAAGCAGTTTTGTCTTGGTCTTTTTCATGCACCAAGATCTGATTATAGCCCGTGTAACCATTGAGTAGTGACATCCGTGATGATCCAACTACTCTTTACAAAATATGATCCATATTTGGAAGTGGATAGTTATCCTTTAAGGATACTTTGTTGAGGTTCCGGAAATATATGCACAAACTTATTTCTCCAGTTTTCTTATGTACCAGGACTAAATTCGAAATCCAATCTTCGAAACAATGATGCTAGCTTTGAACAATCTGTTTACCTCTTTTTCGATGGATGGAAACAACTTTGGATTGATTCTTCTCAACTTCTGTCTGAAAGGTTTCTGATCCGGCTTAATAGGAATAGTATGCTGAATCATATCTTTGTCACACACCTTCAAATCTAAATAATCCCACACAAACACATCAGAAATTTTAGAAAGTAATTTAACATATTAGGCCTTTACCTCGGGAGACAATGCTTTTGATAACTTTACAAGCTTGGGCTTGTCAGCTGTTCCAAGATTGACATCCTCAACTCCTTTATCGATAGGCACCAAGCTCGACTTTCTTGCAACATCATCTTGATCAAAAAGCTCCTCTAAAGGTATGAGACCTCTAGGAATAATATTATCTTTCAGCTACAATACCTCCATCTGATTCACTTCAATCTCTTGTTCATCGGTATCATAATCATCATCTATGGAAGCATCCTTGAATTTTCCTTCATTCTGCAAAAAGGTATTGATTTCATTATCATCCCAAAACACTTGCCAATACCTTAAATTATCCGGAACAGCAGGCCGGTGTTTGACATGAATTTCAAACTTGTTGCTAGAGTTCATTGGGATCTTCAAATTGCTTGCAGCAGTGGCGAGTGAATCTACAATAATGTTTTGAGTTTGGGGTACTGTTGTCAAGGTATATTCAGGAAACATTCTCAAAATATCTAAGACTGCATTTCTGTAGGCTCTCATCCATAGGTGCTTTGCTTGATACTCTCCCTTTACCTGTTTGATCGCCAGTTTTGAATCACCATAGACAGAGATCCTTTTGGCATTCAATTTCTTCAAAATTTTAAGACCTATAATCAAAGCTTCATACTTTGCTTCATTGTTAGAGAAATCAAAAGCCAACTTGTAAGAACATACTCTAACATTACTTGGGACTTTGGTGGGCTGGAAAGTAGGGCTACGAATCCAAATTCCTATACCGGCACCGTCCTTACCCACGACACCATCAAAATCCATGCTCCAAAGGCCTGCTTCATCTTCTAAATGCTGAAATTCTGCTTCCTTCTCTACCTTACCTTGACTGATCACTTCATTTTTCTGCTCTTCACTGACCTTTTGCTGCTGGTATGTGGACTGCTCAGAAGAACTTGCTATTTTTTCTTTTTCCTGATTAAGGACTTCCCTAAAATTCTCTGAAATTTCTGGCACACTATCTACTTCTACAATCTGAATATTTACATCATTTAATCCACTATCAGAGTACAAAACAAATGATTCTAAATCAGTATGTACAACATTTATTGGATGATTGAGTGGCTTCTCTTTGCTAGTGATCATGTACTTCATTTTCTTCTCCCTATATAACTTTCTCAATTGGCCGAAAACAGGAATGGTAGCATAAGAGAAGTCAAGTTGTAAAGTGCCCTTAAGCTTAGCACCCCACGATCTGGACAAGAGCATACCGAATCGCGGTGGAATATCAGCAACAACCACATCTATAAAAACATTTTTGGCCGGGATCTGATCTAAAGACACTGCAAAATCTTTAATAAGTCTACCAATGCAACAAACTCTACCATAGTCAAAGGAGTACAAATCATGGTATTTGAGCGTAATATCAAGGCCCAGCTTCTCCATAATGGCTTTAGGCATCAAATTATGAGAAGATCCAGAATCAAACATGGCATTATGGAGAATGTACTCATGCAATCTAAGACTTAGATAAAATGGAGGGACTTCACCATCTTCAGACTAACCTTCCATGGTGGAACCAAAAATGAGTTCAGGATGATCATCTTCGACATTTACCATATCTGACAAAGGGTCTATTTGCAAAATTCTGGACACCTAGTGTTTATAATTGCTATTCTTTACCAGCTCAGTCAAGGGAATGGACACTTTTAATTTAGCAATTTCATTTTCTAAATTAAAAGA
The DNA here is from genome assembly GCA_031772625.1 of Pinus tabuliformis. Taxonomy (NCBI): domain Eukaryota; kingdom Viridiplantae; phylum Streptophyta; class Pinopsida; order Pinales; family Pinaceae; genus Pinus; species Pinus tabuliformis. The sequence continues at coordinate 1,166,972,450 of CM062816.1, read as the reverse complement.
TGAAACTTTTTCTACCTCTTTGACGGGAAGGTCCTTCTTCTCTACTTGCTCTTTCACTGCACTTTGTTGATTATTCTTCTCATTTGCAATGTTATTTGTTGATGGTACTTTGCTAGAAGTTGGATCAGCATGCTCTTTCCCTTTCTTCTGAATGTTTGAGGAGTCATTCTTTGATTGCAGCTCTTTTCTTTTCTGAATGGGATTGATTGGCACATCTCTGCTCCTCAAAGAATACTGCTTCTGCTGTGCTGTCAAAGTGTTCATATAACCTCGCTGATAATCATTGGACTCAGCCTCCAAAACTGCATCATTTGCTAATATGTAATCTTCATCCCTTTGGGTGTCTGGAACCTCTACATATTCTTCATCTTCCATCAGAAAAATGGGCATACCATCGATAGTGAAGAAATGGTTTGCTTCAACTACCGGATCATCATCATCTTCTTCTTCTATTCCCTGAACATAATTCTGCTGCAAAGGAGTTCTGATCTGCTGCTGTTGTGCTTGTTGGTCCAGGGCCTTTTGTTCCCTCTGCTTGATCTGGAATTGGGGCTGCTGCTGTCCTCTAAAATTTGGGTTCCTGATTTGTGGTTCAGATCTATCTATAATGGTCAGCCGGTCAACCATCTTCTCCACTGTTCAGATCAAAGTATCCATCTTAGCATCTGAAGAAGATGCTTCCTCTTTTATGGTCACTCTCTTTTCAGATCTCGTCCTTGCTCTTTTGGCTAGTGTGGTAGGATATTTTTCTCGTAACTGATATGCCATATCAACATCGAAATCGTCTGGAAAATGAGCAAGGCTAACCCCTCTGGTGGTTTAATGTTAGCCGGAATAGCATTATATACTACATTAAACCTCACACAATAATCTTGCACACTTTCACTAGCATTCCTTTTAATATTTTCATACTCAGACAAAATTTGGAGTCGGTTCTTCTTTAACATTCACCGATCTAGGAATTGTCTATGCAGAATTGGCAAAGTGTTGATAGAGGCTGGTGGTAAAGCTTTGAACCATTTTTGAACTTCACCTCCAAAGCTTTGCACAAACAATCTCATAGTCACATTTTCTACCTCTACCTCATGAAGGTCAAAGAAGTCATTCATTCTATCAACATGTTGCTGCGTTGTAATGCTTTGAGTGGCATCAAAAAGAGGTATTTTACTTTGGTAATCAGCGGGCATATCATCAAGATTCTGAGGTAGGACAAGGGGTGCATACCGGGAAACCATGAATCGAGGTGGGGGAGGTGGATTTAAAGCAAGATTTGTGGTACTTGATATATTCAATGGAGCAGTAACAATAGGAGGATTAACAATCTGCAAAGATGAAAGCAATGGGTAGGGGATTGTTTGAGTTGCAGTAGATGTAAAAGAGGTACTTCGAAAATCAAAGGATGGCCTGTGTTTCACCCAAGTGTCTACGCTTGAAACAAGATTTTGTAACTGATCAAGAGCATGGATAATCTATGATCCTGATTTACTTTGGGTAAACAAATCTTCAACAGGGTTTTCAAGAGATATTGAAGAGTCAAAAACTATATGATCAAGCCAACTCAAAGACTTACTTTGAAACAAACTTTGCTCAAAATTTATATCAAATTCAAGATCCTGCAGAGTATCTAACCTGTCTGGGAGTGAGTAGAAGCAAGGAATATAAACTTCACTTGATTGTTCAGTCAATTTTTCTTCAACAACACCAAATTTCTCTGTAGGTTTCCAATTTTTCTTCCCAATCTTGTGAGTATCATCGACAATGACTGGTGGATTTGGATCTAGATTAGATTTGGTGTACCTTCTCGAAGCCAGTATGCTCAACTTTTGAAGTTTTTCTGTATTACTTTACAACTTTCCTATTTCAGCCTAGAAATTCTCAAACTCATCATCTGAAGTTCAAGAATTTAAATGAAATATACTACTGGGGTGATTTGGCTTTCGATTCCCCAGTATGGCTAAACATTGCACTTACTTTGCCCCAAGTCTGTTGGCAAAAACTGGCATCGACCCCATAGCCCAATGGTCCTTTCTCTTGCTGTTTTCGACCCAAAAACCTTTCAAACAAATCCCCACACTCCATAGCTAGAATAAGAATCAGTTATCACAGCCACATCTTGTTGGCAAAGAGAGAGCCCTCTCTGGTTTGGCAGGGCTAAATGCCAGATCGAAAGCTTGGTCTATGGTTACCTAGGAATTGCCTCTTCTCAGCCTTGAGGTTCATTCTGAGTGCTAACACATGGTAGGTTCCCCCTGAGAAAATAAAGAAAACTAAAGGTCAAGAAGCATCCCTAGGAAGTAGGGATCTATTATTAGTTTCCTAAAGGTGGCACATTCCTATCCTTAGAAGTTTCCACCAAGTGTCGCTTTTGTCCTTGATCTCAAGAATGTGTGTCATAAATTCCAATTTGCTCAATTATATGTAATGGACAACTCTAAATCTCATTTTTAAATTCAATCATCAAGCTATAGCATTCCCAAGGAGGTCAAGGAGCCTTCAGAGCATTGTTGTCACTTTTCCGGGAGAGTTTTGCTTTGATCTTCTTTTGCTGATTTTTTTGTTGCTTTTTGTTGTTTAGCTTGTGTGAGTGTTGTGTCACTTGTTTCTTTGCACGAATGTTGGCATTTTAACTTGTTTTAGCTTGTAGAAGTGTTGTTTCAAGATATAGTTTTCCTTTCCCAAGTGTCGAATGAGATTTCCCGTTTTTGCACCAACGATCATTGTTGTGGTGATTCTCTTAACGCGCTTCATTTTATTTCAGTTAATCAATTCATGCACTTGTTTCACATGAATGCATCAACGCTTAGTCGGATCTGCATGCATCATCACATCATCCTTCAGGTCTTCTTGATTTTCACTCCCCATGGGCAGATCTTAGCTGTCCTTACCTGAGTCTCACACTTCATTGCATGCACTGTGAAATATAGGAACTCAAGGCGTTTGCCTTGGCTTTTGGAATTGCGTAGAGCCTATATTGGCCTGGTTCCAACTACGTACTATACAGTTCCAAGAGCCAAACTACTAGCCTGGCCACTGACAATATACAATGCGTAGTCTCTCCTAGGCCCTGGCCGAGACTAAAGTGCACATTGCGTAGTTCTAGTCATCAAGATTCCACACTGACTGTTGGGACTGCGTGGTGCACAATTCCCACAGGTAGTCAGTCATCCTTGTCAGTCAAAATTATGCAATCCCTATCATCATATGCCCTGATTACTTCTTGATCATGTTCAGAAGTTAGATTTGCAAGAGCTAATGTTTTCTTGCCATGAGTGTCCTTATTTTCCCACATGTACAACATTCATGAAGCACTTCTCTCTAGCAGTCATTGTACCATGGCATTAAAGAGAGCTGCTTTAAGAGAGAGCACTGAAAGCAGTACCAAGAAAGCAATTGAGCAAGCACCGATAAACTTTCCAATATATGTGAACACTTAATTTTTCATAGAAATGGAGTCAACAACAGTAGTAGAAGACAACAATCTAGTACAAGATTAGGGAAAGAGGAAGTTGCTGACATAATACAGGGAGAAAAAATCTACAGAGTGAAATCAGATTCAATATTCATGCATGAAGCTTTGGCAACATAAGCAAAAGGAAGCAGAGGATACAAAAAACAAATTGGAGGAAGAGAGAAAAGCAAAGCATGCAGGTAGCAGAATTGAGATTGCAACAAGAAGAACAAGAAATGAAGGAAGAACGGGAGTTGAGAAGGAAAAAATAAGAAGAGAAGTAGAAACAAGAAGAAGAACAAAGGAAAAGTGCGATGACAGAGGAAACAATGCCTGTCACACGGAATAAGTCGATCTTGTGGACAAGATAGACCTTCCTAGAATATAAAGAAGACCTAATGACAAGCAAACCAACCAGACACTATCTTTCTCTAAATATGCTTTAATAAACAAATAGAAAACAAGTGTTTTTGGGGCCTACCTTAGGTCCAACGCAAGCTTGTGGATGCCCTCGCTTCTTTTATCCAAATGAGCTCCTTTTTGCGAATCTGCAAACACAAACAAGGAAAACAAATTAAATAGCACCTGAAAAGCCAATTGCATAAAACATATTTAACATGAAAGTCAAGGAGTCCATGAAACAAATAACATAAGATACTTGTTGAGAAAAATGAGTTTGATTGTATTAATTCAAAAGAAGAATAACTTTACAACCTTTGCCTTGACGCTATACAAGCTCCTCCCAGGGTCCAGCAAGAAGTCTCCTCTACTTTGACAAGTTTCACTCTCTCCCCAATGAAACCAAAAAGGTATGTGATCTCTCCTCTTAGGCTTAACTAGGAAGTCTTGATTTCAACAGCATTTACCCTAAAAAATGTTCAGCTTCTAACCTCCCTAGCAACCAGCCCAATGCCTGTATTTATAGTGCAATGGAGGGAGGTTACTAGGTCCTCCTTCAAAGGGATAAAGCCCTCCTTCAAAGGGATAGCTCCTCTCATCAAGGGATTAGCTCCTTCTCTTTTGGGATGCATGAACCACGTCAGAGCAAACAATCCACGTCAAAATTCCCTCTAGAAACCTCTAGAATTAACCCAAAGTGAGTTTTTAAAGATAAAACTTGCACCTTTTGACTTTCATAGGGGTCCGCACCTACACCGTTAGGGACAGAGCGGGCAGGTCCGCAGGTTTTGTACACAGAAGGTGCGGGACCACAGGTGATCATGAGAAAAAGTGCGGAACTAGAGTTACATTGATTTTTAATGTCTTTCTCTCATTTCCAAAGCTTGATTTGAAGAGCTGAGGTCTGAGACTTGCTTAGGAGGACAGTACAAGTGATGATAGACTCATACTGACTGCAAATAATCATGGTGACGATATTTTTGTGTAACAGATTGCCCCCTAAAGTGCGAAGTCTGTAGTAGATGAGGATTTATTATCATTTAGGAAGAGTGAAATACTTTATCATTTCGAGGATCATCTTGTGGAGAACCCGGTTGGAACCTGTAAAAACATTCAATGCAAAATATATATATGAGATCATATCATTGCTGAGGTAGGCATTCCCATGCTCAGATCAAAACTGACTTGAAAAACTAACTACTGCTCTGATACAGGAATGATCTTGTAAAACATCACAAGTATAGACTCATGTGGACACAGTATGGACGTAGCCATCTGTTTATGAATAGTCCATTATATAATGAATACAAAATTCCTCGCAGCTTGGATTGTGGAAACTAGATCCAGGGTCTTCATTTCTACTTCCCGAAATAGTACGATTCTAACCATGCGAATGAATGTGTTGATGTCGAACATGGTAGAAACCACTTGATTACCAGTCAATGATGTAAACTGTTAACAAGTGTGAGAGAAACCACCAGTGATGTCAATGGCTCTCAAAGTACCCAATACAACCCATGAGATGCGAATAAATGTGTTGATGTCGAACATGTCACGGAATCCTTTGATCGAAAGTCAATGATGCAAACTGTCGTCAAAGGCGAGAAACCTGCCATTTAGGCATGCAGACTTCAAGGTACTGAAGATTCCTAGATCATCTTTCTAGATAATGAGTTGATGTCGATAGAAAGTGATCCGTCGTAGGTAAGCCCACAACACGAAATCATAGATCAAGTTGAAGAAATTTAGTTGCAAGGACTGACTCAGGGATGGTCAAGATGGATGACAGATATTTTGCAAATTAATGGCTTATTGGCAGTGACCTCTTGAACACATAACGACACGACAGATGGCTTAGTGACAATTGATCCAAAGTTAATACCCAGAAATCGGCTGAAGACTTTCAATGTGGTTTGATCAACTGTTAGGCAAAGGATTTCCCAACCCAGGTGGATGAAAGTGTCATGTTCAAGAGTGGTTACAAAGTATGACAAACAGGCTCATTTTTCTCTCTTTCCCCCACCATTTCTGGCAAGTACCTCTTTATTTTTGACAAGCTTGAGGCGGATAACATTTGCTTGATTATAAGCTCATCCTTCGGATGAGTCCAACTTAGTTTAAATTCGAACCCTAAGAAGGAGTGGTTCGTTCCTATTTGTAATTGAACAGGTCCTTTACTGTGAAATTTTAACGAGTCCAGTATAGGAGAAACTCAGCGTTTTTCAATTTTAGAGAGTCTGAAAAAACTTAAGAAGACTCCAGGGTTGACCTTTTTCGTAAATTTATGTCTCTCAAGCCCGAAAAAGTATCAAATAATACTTGAGAGAACCGCTTGATCTTTTACAACGAAGGAGTACTTTTTGTCATTAGTGCCCTTGACCCGAAAAAGTAAAAAAGTGATCAATGACACGTCATTTTATGACCGATATCGAATTTGAAACGACAAAAATCCGGCAATATTTTCATGTTTTTACGGTCGGAAAAGAGCTGTAAGTGGACCGTCTTTTAATTCCGTTTTAAAGAGTTTAAAAGAAACACTCGGCAATCTTTTCATGTTTTAGGAGTTAGAAAAGAGCTAAAAGATGACTCTACATGTTTTTTCGTTGAAAATGATAGATTTCACCTAAATAATCCTTTATTCTGCACAAAAACACAAACATTACTCATACTTGTTTGAAATGGATAAAAATGTCGCAAAATACCTTTTCAAAGTGAAACATAAACAAATTTGCAATTTATTTACTCAAAAAACTTATAAAAAGGGCCTTTGTCAATTCATTTTTACCGTTTGAATTTGGGTGAGAAAGTAGTGCTTTTGCTCAAAAAAATTCCCATGAAGATTGCGGAAAATCCAACCGTCGGAATCGAACGCCGCCTTCTCCAGGTAATCCACATCATCCCACTCTTCATTTTTAACCGTTTAATTTTTTGTTTTAGTCCTTTATTTCATTTTTGGGAGGGTTTTTATGTGCAAAACCCGCACGCGGGGGCCCGCAGGTTTACCATTGTGGGCCTGCGGACCTCGACTTTTTCTCCATTGGGAAAAAGCTCGGGGTCCGCACCTTCTGTGTAGACAAAGTGCGGTCCCACGCACTGTGTCTAACCCGGAGGTTGCGTACCCCGCTGCAAGGGTTTTGAACCCAAAAATTCTCAAAAATGGACCACACAAAATATTTTCTAGCATTTTAATTTGTCTTTATACTTGACGCAGAGAGTACATCATGCTAGATTGGCGTGAACGAGAGCATGAGGACGTGGATGCTACCGCATGGAATCATCAGCCTTCACTTGATGCTTTGAGGGCGTGTGGATTGTATAAATTCTGGGCCATTCCTGGCATGAGGGCTCAGGTGGATTTCTTACAGTGGTTGGTTGACAGATGGAGCATACAGGACCAGTGCTTCTTCATTGGCGGCCACCAGCTCAAAATCGAGCCGGCAGACATATATTTCTTGACTGGTTTGCCTAAGAGAGGCGAAGACTTGACTCTGCACGGGACTAGGCTAGGTGGCTAGTCTGTCGATAACCTCCGGCTAGAGTACTGCAACAGCCAGGCTAGAGACAAAGGGATAGACATAAAGGCGATATCCCGTCCTGAGCTCATGGTGATTGCATTCACTGTCACTAGACTTTGCGGAGCTGCCGCATTACATATTGCCACCGGATCCCAGATGCGTATGGCAGTTGATTGCTTTCGAGGCACCATCTTCAACTAGTGCGATGCCGTGTTGGCCAATGTGAAAGGCCAACTGACCAGGGCCAAGAACGGACGACTAAAGACCTTTGGTTATGGGGCTTTAGTCGTGAGTTTTGGCCTGGAGAGGGTTCCTATGCTGATCCCATAGCACCTTACTGTTGGAGCTGGGCTTCCTCGAGAGCCCAAACTGATGCGATGGGTCGCAGTCATGGCCCGTCACCTGGACGAGAGGACAGAGGTTGCTCGATTCAAACCTGAATATTTCCAATGGCTAGAAAACCAGGTCTTTTCCATTCAGGACTTCCCTTACATTGGGATAGATTTTCGTGGTGACCCAGACATGGTTCTTCCACCAGGAGAGCAGTGGGACGAGTCAGGTAAAATCCTTTTCAACATTTTTCCTATTTTAATTTTTTGTTATTTTTCCATCGTCTCAAAACTGATAGTAAAAATTTTAAAATGTAGATGTGGGTCCACAGCGACTAGCCGCTCTCCGGCCTTTCGAGAGGAAACAACCAGTTTCACCCGCGCCAGCCCCACAGGATGAATCAACAGAGGTTTTGGCCGAGTTGGAGGGTCATCTCGAGCACTTGATAGGAGATATTCCTGAGAGACGACATTCCTCATTGACTTCAGCGCTATGTGATTGGGGTCCTGGGACCTTTTAGGAGGTTCCTTTGCAAGGTGGCCCATGCAGTGGTTTCTTATAGAGATCATCACCAGTGATAGGATGATCGCTTATTGTGGGCACATGTGACATTTTTCTTTTTTGTACTTATCATTTTTGCCGATCATAAGGTGTTTTTCAACCTATGATCGAAGACGATGTATTTTTTGACACACTCCTATATATATATATATATATATATATATATATATCACTATTACTGGCTTATCTTGTAAATCATGTTATGGAATGGTTTTAAATTTACATGTATGATTATTGCAAATGTCTATTTAACATTCGAGAAGCAATTGCATCTGCTAATGTATTTAAAGATCTCGGAATATGCTGATATTCAATGTAATCAAATTCACGTTCCAAGAGACGCACTCTCAAAAATAATCTTAATAACACTGGATTTCTAATGGCATACACTCTATTAAGTTGTAATACAACGAGTTCAGAATCTAACCTCACTATCAAACTCTGAATCCCAAATGAAATAGATTCAGATAATAACTCAATCACTGCACTATAATCGACAATGTTGTTCGTTGTTTGACTGAGGCTTACCCCGTGCATAGATACTAACTCGTTAGAGGGAAAATAGATAACCCAAGCTGCGGAAGAGATGTTCCGTGTATTACGACAAGCACCATTAGTGAAACCAATGTATGTTTGGAGAGGCATCGACATCTACAATATCAAGAGTAAAACCAAGATAAGCAGGAATAATGACAAAAAAACACCCTCTAAGCTAAGCACACTGTTTAAACTAAAACATACCAGCTAGAAAGAAAAAACTATCCTAACTAAATCTCCATACCCATTCTTTTAAGCATAATACCTCTTCAAGTAAAGGCCATTTCTGGGTTTACCCAAAGAGTCCCCATCAAAGTCTACCAATTCATAAGCCCCTTTGGCTAGCTTTCGCTTGACAACATAGGGACCATGCCACATAGGAACGAATTTTCCAGCGCCTATTTTATCATTAGCTTGATCATAAACTAAGACTAAATCTCCTTCCGAAAAATTTCGAGGGGTCACATTTCGATCATACTGAGCTTTCATCTGTTTTGCGTGATTCTCGATCGCCAATGCAGCATCATGTCGATTCTCATCTAATTGAGCCAAGTATAACAAACGCTTTTCCTCTTCGGAAGTGGCTGGAAGTAACTCGATGGCCATTTTTAGTGACGGGATTTCGCATTCAATGGGTAACACGACTTCCAAACCATAGACTAGTTGGAAAGGAGTGAACCCTGTTGATGTTTTTACTGAAGTTCGGTATGCCCAAAGCGTTGAAAATAGCATGTTGTGCCAATTCGACCGATGAATCCCAATGATTCGTCGGATCATGATAACTAAAACTTTGTTGATGGACTCAACTAGACCATTTGCTTGTGGATAATAAGGGGTTGAACTATCGTGACGTAAACCAAGCTGGCCTGTAAGTTCGGTCATCATAACGTTTCAAAAATGACGCCCATGATTAGTGATTATCGCTTGTGGGACACCAAACCTAGCAATTATATGATTGAACATGAAAATTGTAGTTGTCTTGCCATCTGCCTCGAATGTAGGCATCGCCTCAGCTCACTTAGTAAAATAATATACCACAAGGATGATATACGCATGCCCCCCAACCGAGTGAGGGTTACATGTAATAAAATCGATACCCCATTTGGCAAAAGGACCAACGGCAATTATAGGGTGGAGAGGAGCAGGTGGAGCGCGCATCTTACGATCAAAAATCTGGCAGTTGTGGCATTTTCGGACCACCGTAATACAATCTTTAAATAAAGACGGCCAGAAGTAGCCAGCGCGCAATATCTTTTGGGTTGTGGCAAACCCAGACATATGACCGCCACATGCTCTAGAGTGAGTCATTTAGAACCCTTTGAGCTTCCTCATGAGTTAAACAACGTCGAAAAAAAGAATCCGCCCCACGGCGATAAAGAGTATCTCCAATAATCCTGAATTGTTGGGACTGGAATCGAATTTTTCGACGTTCTGACCTTGAAATTTCTGGCCGAAAGGATTGGGTCTGTATATAAACGATGATATCCCCATACCATGGATCTAAAGTGCCGATTAGAAACAAGGATTCGTCTGCAATGGGCTCCTCCGCCACAGTTTTCGTGTCAGCACGCGGGAAGTCACACATTAACTCCACAAAAACTAAAGATTTCTTAGACTTAGATTTCTCAAATTCCAAGTCAAACTCCTGCAGGATAACGATCCATTTAGAGTACTTGCCCCCTAGCAATTGCTTGGTCAAAATGTAGATCATAGGGTTGCAATCCGAAATTACCGTAGTTTTACATAGTAGAATGTAGTGACGGAAACGTTGGACAGCTTGCACAGCTGCCAATGCCAATTTCTCCACATGTGAGTATTTTAGCTCAGTTGGATTTAAAGTGCGACTGAGGTAATATATCACATGTTCCGTTGCAAATTCATCTTCCTGAACTAAGACCATTCCAATGGTGGAATGAGAGGCGACGAGATAAAAGAAGTAATCCTGGTTGTAGTTGGGAGGATGCAACAACGGTGCATGGGTCAACGCGTGTTTGAGTGCATCAAAAGATTTCTGAGCTATCTCATCCCAATAGAATTGAGTGTTTTGCTTCAACAACCGGGTAAAACCCTTTGTAACCTCGGCGTAGTTAGGAATGAATCGTCGTAAAAAGTTTGCTTTCCCCTGCAAACTTTGGAGTTGGCAAAGACTCGAAGGAGGAGGCAATTTGATGATAGCTTCGACCTTGGAGGGATCAACGCGAATGCTGGCTTTCGAAACTACAAACCCCAGCAATCGACCCGTTTCTATACAGAAGACACATTTGTGTGGGTTCAACCGAATATAGGGTTGCACAATGTGCTTGATGTCATGAAACGCATAAGACATCGCCCTTTGAAAAGTTGCTCTGGCATTCTTAAGCCCAAAAGGTAATTTGCAATAAGAAAATGTCCCCCATGGACAAATGAAAGCTGTTTTTGGTTGATCGGCAGGTAGAATGTTGATTTGATTGTATCCGGAAAAACTGTCCATAAAGGAGAATATTTCTCTGCCAGCACAATCATCAATGATTTGATTGATATAGGGAGTTGGGTAATTTTCCTTTGGACAGGCTCGATTAATGTCCCTATAGTCGATCCATATTCTTATTGTTCCCTGCTTTTTGTTAACCGGAACAATATTCGATACCCAATTCGTTAACGGGATCGGATAAATGAAACCTGCTTTCAATAGTTTTTCAACTTCTGCTTTAATTGCAACAGCTTTTCGTGGGTGAATATGACGCAAACGTTGCCGGACGGGTTTAGCGTCTGGGTAAGTCTTGATTTCATGAACAACAATCGCAGGATCAATTCCTGGCATTTCCTCATAGGACCAGTCAAACACGTCGCGAAATTCTTGGAATAGGGCCTTATATAATTGAATTTCGTCATCTGTACACGAGGCACCTATATGAATGTTCTCAACAATTCCGGGCTTAACCGAAATGTCAATAGGAATAGTTCGAGAGATGTTTCCCAAATTTAACTCTGAATCGGGATGTTTCATTGGATTCTGAGGTTCCTTGACATATTCAGTTGTAAAAATTGATGAGAAATCATTTTCAAAACGATCATCCTCAGGTAAAAACGAAGATTTGTGATGGAGATCTTCCCATGGTAAATCATCTACACATAGGATTTCACGAATTTTCTCATCAGAGTGAACAAGTTCAGAAAACGTAGTTAAATCCGAGGTTGATGTGAAAAGTGATTCCTCACGGACCACATTCATTAAGTCATTTTTGGTTGAACATGGGTCGACAAAAGACTGCACGGCTTCATAGGAAATTTCATATGGACTCAAAGGCATGGTATTACCAAACGAGTCTATCTCAGATTCAGAAGGGACGATCCAAGGATCATCATAAATAATGGTGTCTGATGTAATCATATGAATGGTTGCAAATGAAGATGATGCGTTGATTGGAGGAAAAGGAAAAGTTCCCAGTAAACCGGCATCTTTAACTAATCCTACTCCAACATCCTTATATGGGATAGTCGTTTTACCAACATGCTGAATACTCTCCGAAGAGGCTGGGTCGGATGAAAAGTAAGCCAGCTGGTCTATTGTTATGATCTTTCCATTGTGTGGAAACTTTATTACTCGGAAGACCAATGAAACAACCGCTGTCATAGCGTAAGACCAACTTCGACCCAAGAGAAGGTTGTAATCTAGAGGGGCATCAACCACTTCCACATCTAGATTAACGGTTTTTCCTTCAACCCTTATAGGCAAATCCTATAGAATGCCAAAAGGATGAAACCCACAACCATCAAAGGCCTTTAGAATTGTCGGGGATTGATTTAGCGATGGAGAACCAAGCGATCTCCAACACTGTATCGACATAATACACTTTGAGGCTCCCTCATCAATTACAGTCCGATGAATAGGCCTGTTTTTGACTATCACTGGAATCTGGAAAGCCATTTGATGAGGCAAACGCAGTGTACTATTTTCTAGATCGAAAATTATTAGGTTCGGGTCCTGAACATCAACAACTCCTATAGCCGACAAAAGTAGTTTACGTTGTGCTGGGCATGATTGCAGCACTTCCAAAGCCGACATTGCTGAGGGTGAAATAGCTAAATCCTCAACAGTGTTATAATTCTGAGCCGCTCTCGCATGTGGATTGAAAGCTGACTTTCGAAGTATACCCTTGGCGGGTGGTTTGATTACCAAGTCTGGATTAGGTTTCTCGATCTATAGTGGATCGGAACCGGGAGCTGAGGTTGATGGATTAGAATGAGAAGATTCTGCTTCTTTACCATCAACAGGACTCTTACTACCATAATCTTGCGATCGAGTCGCAATCCTAACATGGGACATCATCAGTATGGGTTCTTCATTGGTACTCGAGGATGAACCTATCATCTTACTGTCTTGAGCCGGAAAAGGATCCTTCAAAACAGTAGGAGTTTGGGAACCCTTGCAATTTTCGCAACCTCTGCACGATGAGGGCAGTCTCTTGTAAAATTTTCATTGTCACAAATGAGACAAGGATAACGAGGTTTGCGCTTTTCATCATTGGATTCCGCCTTTTCAGGTTTCTCCTTTGAACTTTTGTCCGTTTTATTCTTCTTCTTCCCACTGGATTTTGATTTGGCTGTAGATGACTCTACAACGTGAATATCGGTGGAAATCTCTACAGAAGAATCCCCTGTTGGGGAATCAGGCAAGGTTATAATGGGAGAAGAATTCTTGGAAGACTTCTTCTTACTTTTAGTGTTAACTGTGCCAATCATACCATCGGCAGCATGAGATCCTGAAGGAGCTGCAGTGATTTGATTTTTCTTGGGAAGATCGGGGATTTTTTCATGTAACGTACCCGACTGAGTATAGACCAAGTCAAGGTACTGTGCTTGAGCAATGACTTGCTCCTCAGTAACAACTCCGGCTTTAGCAACATCTTTAGTGATCTTTGGCAACAAAGATTTTACAAACCACTTAGCCAAGATTTGATCCGGAATAAATACCTTCACTAAACGACATCGACGTCTCCACTCATAAATATGATCTGAAATGTAAGTGGATGTTGATTGTTTTAGCGAAGTTAACAATTCTGTGCCATTGTCATATCGGACTGGCAACTGAAAATGAGTTAAAAAAGAGGTCGCTAACTGACTAAAATTATAAAAAGTGCATCACGGTAACTCAATGTACCACTTGGCCGCGAGACCAATTAGAGTGCGCTGGAAAAGCCTAAGACGGATTGAATCATCTGTGATGGAGTTAGACGCACACCAGAGGTGCTAAGTCATCACATGGTTCGACGGGTCCTCTCCTGATTTACCTTCGAACTTGGGAATGTCACTAGGCAACTTATTCGGCATTGGCGGCCAAAATGGAAGATAATTAATGGGATCGTTCGTTAGGCGTGACAAGTCAGGTAAGTCCAAAGTTGCGATAAACGGTAACTGCCGATTAGGGTCCCTAAAACTCTGGGTCATGAGACCAGCCCCAGGAGGAGGATATCCAGGATAACTAGGAATGGGAATGGCGTTCGGGATATTGTATCCTCCTGGAAAACCAGGATTAACCGGACCGTACTGGGGTTGTTGAGGTTGTTGATAAGTGTACCCAGGGTACGGTTGATACTGATAAACTGGCTGCTGCACAGCAAGACCGAATTGGTACTGTCCCTGGTACGGTTGATAGGTGAATTGTGGTTGACTTGTGACAACCGTACTTAAACCAGGTTGTCCTATAGGCATCTGAACCGAAGTTTGAATCGTAGATCCAGACGGTGGTAAAGATGTCTGAGGAGTAGATACAGGAACAGTAGAAACTGGAGCTGTCGATACTCCAGAAGTAAGTGGGGTAGATTGAACAGATGTTGCGGTAGTTGTAGCATTCATTTGAGGCAGAGTATGAGGTGTACTAGGCCCAGGCTGAGAAACTACCGAAGGTACAGAAGTTTGAATGTTAGACTGGACTGGTTGTTGGGGTGTACCAGAAACTGAGGGTTGTCCAGTTTGAGATGACAACTGTACACTTGGCTGCAACACCTGTTGGGTTTGCAATGGATCCCACACTATATTCATTCCGGGGTACTGACCCATAACTGGTTGAGAATACTGAGGACCATAACCGGGTTGAGGGTAGGATTGATAATTGAAAGGTACATTTCCCATTCTTTTAACATATGTTTGACCTTGGGGTGGTTGGAAACCTTGGTTCGAGTATTGACCTTGGGGTTGGTACCCTTGAGGCACATACTGATACTGGGGTTGACCTTGAGGTATAAATTGATACTGGGGTTGACCTTGGGGTACATATTGAGTCTGGGGTTGACCTTGAGGAATGTACTGTCCCATAGGTATGTACTGTCCTTGAGGTTGCCCCCCAGATGCAAATTGTGTACCTTGAGGTTGCCCCCCAGGCATTGATTGAGGCTGCCCCCCAGGCGGTAACTGGCCACCTTGAGGTTGAGGATTGGGAATAGAACCTGACATCATAAGAATGTCTTCTACACTCAACGGCTTTGTACCATTGCTTCCAGTTAATAACCCTTGCTCAATGGGTTGAGGAGATGCTCCCAAAAAGTACCAGAAAGAGACTAATACCCAGAGGGAACAGAAGGACCGCCGTACAAAAAAGATTCGGGCGATTGAGTAAACATGGATGACTGTCCTGCCATATTGACGGGAGTATAAAAACCTCTAGGTGTCGAGTGATAAGGAGCACGAGGTGGTGAAAAACTTAACCCTGAGTTTTCTAAATAATTAGTCAAAGAAAGATACCAAGAACTACTCCTAGGTGGACTGTAAAAAATTGATTCACGCTCCCTTAGTTCAATAACCGGTTGATTTTCAGGGATAGGGATGCCTACTTCTTTTTCTTCCGGAGCAAGTTCTTCAATAACAATAAGTCCATAAGGAAGATCTTGGGTGATTACTCTTTCTACCCTAGGTGAACCAGGACCACTAAAAGTTGGAGAAACAAACCCGATGTCGGAGTGGCAACAAATTCACTTTTAGGCTCAGATATTTCAGGTTCCTCACCTATATCACTAGTAGATGAAAAGCTACCAGCAATTTCAGAAACAGACACTGACTGTGGATTATAATCTGCTACTGGTGTTCGAAAATCAGGATGTACTATCAAAGAAGATTCTCCTTCTTTCGGTGACCCAACTCTACTGTCTCTAGGAGTTACGAGGACTTTCAAGCCTTCAAGCTGGCTTGGTACTTCCTCAGGAGGTTGGCCCCGAAGTCTACGGGACTTCCTCAGTAACTCAGCCACGTTTACAATCTCAGGAGACTGGCCCCGAAGTCTACGGGACTATCTTGGTAATTCAGCCACAGTTAAAAGCTTTTAACTACTTCACACGCAAACAAAGTAAAATCTCAATGAAAAGCACCTAAAGTCTCTAAAGTACCAAAAAAATTTGAATCACGCGCCTAAAGAATCTAAGAGATCAAACACACACTAACAGTAACTTTCCGGACTGAAAACACTAGTTGGTGATGAAATCCAACATCTTAGAGTTCAATACAGAAATGGCGGTTGGAACAGTTACCCCGACAACCTGCTTAATGAATAGACTGGCACAAGTTCCTCCACTTAACCATCTCGAGTGAAGAGAACCCCCCAGAAAATCCAAGTGAGTCTAGCCGACGTCTGCTCCAGGTACAGTGGGATCTTCCCACCACTGTCACCTTAGGAAGAGTCCTAAAGAATATGGCCACTAAGGTTACCAACTGAGACAAATACACCTGGGGGAACAGTCTACGATCCGATACACACGCAAGGGCAGAGTAGCAAGCTCAATCCCCTTGAAGTCTCCTTGACATAATCCAAGGTTTACCAACAAGTGACCCCAGGCTCCTCGACAATGGTTAATCCGAGGTTTACCGTTTTTAATACGTGAATATCTGGCGTCGTTCCCAATGAGGAAGGATTGATTCCCACACTGGTTTGGACACGATCTCGTGCTTCTACTTTAAGAGGAGCTTTCCCAGAGCATAAATGTAACAATTGGATTTCTTCCCTACCACAAGATACAGCTACTTGTTTGTTTTTACTGTCTTGAAGAGTTAATTACTCTCCTACTCCAAGACACTAGCCTAAGCTAAGTTGGTGTATCAGAGCCCTAGAAATAAAAATGTTACTAGGTGAATTTTACTTTAAGAGTTAATTTTAGTGGTTTTTGTTTAAGTCCAAAGGTGCGGAGATGAAACTCGTGGTATGAAGACTCGACTCAAAATCACTTAAAAATGCACCTAAGATGATCTAAACAATTTTTTTCTCTTCGATGGACTTCTAAACTAAGAAAGAGTTTGAGAATGCAAATACGTTGTAAACACAAATCTTTCTCAATCAAACAAATTAAAAGAAGAGCTTTTTCCTTTCCAAAGCACTCAAAACGAGACAACTAGTTATTTCACAAAATTTCCCTTTTTTGTTTCAAAGCACTCAATCACTACAAAAACAAACTTTTTTCAAAAGAGATTTTTTATATTTTTTATAAAACACTCAAAACTAATGAAAATGACTAACTTTGAGATCTATAAACTATAAAAACCTATTTGAAGTCAAAGCCTACTAAAAGTCTTTTTTAAGGATGTTTTACTTAGCTAGATGCAAGCTAAGGACTAATTTATGCAGAATCACAAATCAATCAAGAACAACCAATTTCGTTTTCTTTTTGAAAATGAAAATCCAAACTTTCAAACACAAGCTTTTCGAAGTTTTGTAAAGAGAAAACTCAAAGCGGATTCCTCAAACAAGGGGAGATTTCATAAATGGTCAGACTCATAAGAAAACTGGTAGACACTAAGGTGATCTGAAGTCCTTACAGCCTCTAAGCTCAAAGCCACTACACAACCAAAATGAAAAACAAACCCAACAAGCAAAACTCCTAGGAATTTCACCTAAAACCCTAACACTAACGAAATCAATCCAAGGAAAGCTTCTGACAAGTTATATGCAGGTCTGGGCAGTGGATAACAATTTCTAAAGACAAACTAAGCTGACTAACAGAGGAAATTTTAGGGTTTTCAAAATTTTGACAGGGTCTGCAGGCCCACAGTTGGCACAGGTGTGGTCCCGCTCTGTGCTAAAAGCCAAGCTGCGGGTAAGTACGCACTGTGTCAAACATAATGAATACACTGACCTTATGCTGAGAGCACTAGAAGTCATATCTCAGTCTCCACCAGCTCCGGTGTCAGAACCTGTCCCTAGCAAGCAAGGAGATACTATTCTTCTTGATGATGATTCAGTCATGGATATGTACAATCTATAATTTGATGAGATGAAGAAGAGGATTGTACAGGCACAGAGGAAGCACTTTTAGGATGATCATGCTATTGATAAATGGAAAAAAGAAATTCCAGTTTAATTTGTTCTTGAATTAAACTGTGAATTAAAATAGAATTATTTTCTCATAGCAATTTGAAATTAATTAATTAAGTTTAATTAACTTAATTAATTTAGGAAATTCGAAATTGGAAGTCTTTTAGAAGACATGAATATGTTCTCCCTAACTTATAGGAGTTCAGGATGAGTTATGAATGAGTTGTAATTAGTTAACTCAGTTTATTGAGTTCAATTAAATTAGTTCTAATCAGTTCCAGGGACTAAAAGTGAGTAAACAATCAGTTGGGACACTAGTGACCTAATTAGTGCTACTCTAGTTAACTGGAGATTCCACTATTAGAAAATCATGCATGTTGATTCTGAGAAAGACCCAATTGAAACCTAAGTGCATGGACAATGTACTATTTGTTTTAGATTTTTTTGAGTTGCACTGATAGAGTATGCATTCAGGAACTGATCCTTAAGGGATTGCACTATTTTTAGAGGCTTTATTTCCCTCTATATACAAGTTATCCTTCATAGGAATTACATGTTGGAATATATACTTGGAGAGCTTGTGAATTGGCTAAGATTTGGCCTTGAGCTTTCTTATGAGTTGGAGATTGAATTTGTTGAGTGTTGGGATTGTTCTAGAGAGAACAAGCATTGTAATTTCATCTTGATTTTCTGTATTAATACAAAACAGGTAGTGGGGTTTTGAGCTGTGGCTTTCCTTGGATATTTATTGTCTTATGTGCCTTTGATTCTTTTCCTCTATTTATTATTGTTTGCTCAATGTTTATGGGCTTCCACTGCAAAGAGTAGAAGTATACTCTTGTCTCTTGTTTTAGTAGATTACATGAGCTTGTGAATCTATAGGTTTTTGTACACATGCATCACGTGCATTCATCAAGGAAAGGGTGATAGTGTCAAACACCAAGAAGAATCCATTTGCCTTTTCCGAAGCCATCTTGGCCTATGCAGGAGTGACAAGCTCAAAGGTTAAGTACCCGATAATCGAGAATGGACAACTAACAAAGAATTTGCAGGCTGCCAGGCAAAAGACAGAGCAACTCCGAGCATCAATAAAGAATGAAGTATTTGCAATGGGGGACATGAGGAAAGTGATATGTGATGAACTATCAACACTTGAGGATACCTGTTGTTGGGAAAATTATCTATTCAGAATGCCCCTATCCCACTCTAAGGTGTGACAGTGCCTTAGCAACAAACAAGGAAAACTACTTGAGTATTCTTCTTTATGAAATGTAAACGAAGAGGAAGGATAAACTAACCTGTGTCTTGCGCTAGTTTGTTGATCCAATCGCTCCTCTCTTCAATAGCTCCTAGCTCCCTGCTCCCTTACCGGCCCAGCTTCACCAAATTCCTGCAAGATCACAGAAGAGAGAAACTACATGAAGATATAGATTTACATTCATAAAAAGCTTAGGATCAGATTAAGCTAAACATGCAAATATAACAAAACATCATTGATACACAGCATGTAGGAGAAACTCAAATAGTTTTATTGATATGATAAGAAAGTCCAAGAGGAGATAAAACCAAGTGAGTCCCAATCTAGCATCTACCTCCCAGCAAAGGAATCCCTTCCTCACCTCCAACAAAGCATAAATCACCCAATGTACTAATCTCAATCTCAAACCAACAGCAATTCTCTGCAAAGTACAAAATTCCAGCCTCTGGATCTCTGTGATGAGGGATCCATATATAGATGTAAGTAGAGAGGATGAGTCAACTTATGTTTTGACTTGTGGCTTCTCTCTGTCAGTTCTTGCTTCCACTTGGAGACTGAGAGCCTCTTACTCATCACTGGTCGAATTCAGTGAGGCAAGTGTCATTGGAGAAGATTTTGGAAGCTTCCATTGTCTCTCCACCTCGTTGAATGACTCTGCCACTTGTCATTTCCCGCTCAACGCACCTGGGTAGTGCATTCAAGTGTGTTGCAACACACCTAGACAGTGTATTTGGGTGCTTTGCAACGCAGGCAGCTAGTGGAGCATCTGAATTGATCTTGATTTGACTAGTTCTGAGTAGTTTCTGGTGGAGAAATTCTGGGAGAAGCTGTCATTGGTTGACCTTGTTTCTTTAGGAGCTGGAACAACATATTTAGGGACTTAGGATCCCTTGATTTATGGAAATTTCATGCTTATAGCTGTAAGGCACAAAAATGTCTATAACAGTTGCCCCCTAAAGTATGAGGCCGTTTATCGGGTGAAATGCTTTATTAGGAGGATACGAAGTTCTTTCAATGCTGGGAGGAGACCTGTAATAATATACAATACAATACATTATTTTCATACTGTTTTCATGATCTAGCTGAGGCGGGCATTCCCATGCTCAGCTTTATAAATTCATTTTTATGTACACAGGACAGACAATCGTCTGATGGTAGACTGATGATTTTGATGAAGTCATCATCCTTTTGGTAGGATGATCATCTGTGCTGTAATGTTGTGCATGTCAATGTCTTTATCTTTCCTGAATATATATCGCAGCCCGGATGGATGAAACTAGATCCGGGGTCTTCAATCTCGTCCGATCTTCACTCGAAGTACAAGTCGATCCATGTGAAAAATGTTTTGAAGTCGAACATGGAAAGACATCGCTTGATTACCAGTCAATGATGTAAACTGTTAACAAGCACGAGAGGAATCACCGATAAGGATGATGACCCTCAAGGTACTGCAGTACAATTCACGTGGTGTGAATAAAGGACTTGGCGTCGAACACCACGCAAAATCTTTCGGTCGAAGGTCATTGATGTATACCTGTCGCCGGAAGTGAGAAACTTGCCATTGAGGCATGCAAGCTTCAAAGTACTGAAGGGGGTGTTCCTAGATCAACTTCTTGGATAATGAGCTGATGTCGACAAGAAGCGATCCGTCAAAGGAGGGCCTTGATGTATCCCACATCAATGACACAGAACGGAGCAAATGATTTTGATGGAGGTGAAAACGATCTGATGATATATGGTTCAGGGTGGCGGTCATGAAAGAATGAAGTATAATGTATGGTAGTGGATGGGACACGGGTGACTTCTCTGGATGACTTCTCTTGAACATATTGGCAACACTTATGTGATGGATTGGTAGCATTTACCCCAAATGTGGATGGTATGGCGAGACCATGGTGATGTGACCAGTGAATGAAACAACCCAACCCGACTCAGGCACGGAGTGGAAGTGTCATGTTCAAGAGTGACTTGCTACCAATAAAGGTTCTTTGAGTTTCTTCCCAATTTTTCCCCAGTCATTGCTGACCAGTACCTCTTTATTTTTGTCAAGCTTGAGGAGGATAACATATGCTTGTTCTATAATTTGCCCTTCGGGCAAACCCATCGCTATGTTTTAACGAGCCTAGCGATAGTGAAACTCGTTCTCGTCTAAAGACAAGTTTGTCACTATTAATGTTTTTAACGAGTTTAACGACAAAGATAACTCGGTCCTTTTCCTTTTTAGGGAGTCTGAAAAGGAACGTAAAGGTAACTCCGGAAGTCATTTTTCGTCATCTAATCCCTTAAGTCCGAAAAAGTATAAAACAATACAGAAGGGATGAATTTTCGATAGTTTTAACGAGCCGAACAAAACAAGCGCTCGATCTTTTTGTGCAATAATCCCTCAGGTCCAAAAAGATTAAAATCTAGAGGAGGGATAGCACTTCCGGTCGCTTTTCCGAGCTAGAAGGCCAAAACTTGGCAATCTTTTCATATTTTACGAGTCAGATGAAAAGAGCTTAAAGAATACTCGTCTTTTGAGGAACGAGTGATAAAATGGGTAGTAGCTGATTCCAGGTAAGGGTTGGAATTTTCCAATCACGGTAGTGTCACAAGGATGGCTAGTGAAATCACTCTTCGCAGCTGTTCCTCAAAAAGGGTAAACAATCAAATGGAGGTGAATGATCGGCCAATGGAAAAGTGGAGGTGACGGTGCAAACATGACCAAGGCTTTAATGGCTGATAATGTTACATTCACGGTGGTTATTTACCGGAGGATAGTTCATTTTTTAACGAGCTTAAACGCGGGTTGAAACACTTGCTCGATCTTATGTTTATTTTTTAACGAGCATGAACTATGTGCTAAAACTGCTCGATCTTATGTTTATTTTTTAACGAGCATGAACTATGTGCTAAAACTGCTCGATAATCCAGTCATATGATAAGAATGTCTCATATAAGATGCCATTTTTTATGGAGCTTGCGCCTTACAAAGCTATGCCTCGCATCCTTTCGTTATGCAAGTTAGGAAACGACTAATCCAAAAAACAGATAAATAACCGCTCTTTGCTTGCACTCCAAAAGGTTTGCATGCCCCCAGGTATAAAGTATGATTTCAAGGTTACCCCTCAATTTGCAGACAAAACATTTGTTCTATCAGGAAAGGCCTACCTCTTTCAGGTTACCAAAGATTGTCTCATTCGCATTACAAATGAAACACTTCCTCGGCGATGTCTACCGAGATAAACAAAGGTGAGTGACAACGAGCGCCAAACACATAACTTTGACAAGAGAATCTTATTCTAGAATAACCCCTCTTCCAATCACGGACGGGGTACAGACTAGTCATATTCTCCCGCGGAAAACTACCCTATACCCGAAGTTTTCCTGCCGAAGCAGACCAGGACGCATGCCCCCTGGGTTCCAGTCATATCCCTCTGAATCACTCGCGCTCATCGGGAGGACGGACCGTGGGTTGAGACATTTCTTGCATGAAGAGACCATTTAGGGATGGTATATGACTATTTGCGATGCGTGATCCGGGAAATGAAGGTTGGTCTACGAGCTTGACCACTCTTCCTTCGTGCGGAAAACACATTACTCTAAAGAGTGAGGAGACGATGGCTCCCATGCAATATATATAGTCTCGTCCAAGGAGTAGGTTATAATCCAAGGGTCCTTGAACGACCATCACGTTCATTTGAACGGTCTTCCCTTTCAATGTTATAGGCACATTGGGGAGGATCCCTAAAGTTCGACTGGTTCCTTTATCAAAGCCTGTCAGATTTCTCATTTCAGGCAAAAGCGATGGTGAACCAAGCACTTTCCAAGCAATAGAGGAAAGGATACTCACAGATGCCCCCTCATCAATGATGGTGCCAGCCATGACCATTCTGTATATTTGAATGATAATTCGGAATGGTATGCTTGCTGGCAAACGAGGTCTGCCTAGTTGGTTCCAGTCGAAGGATACAACTAGGTTGCTTGGTGGTGGGACCGAGTAGACAGCCGGGTATGGCTCTGACGAACTTCCTTCCTGCGATAAAGGAATGGGTGGATTGCCCCCGTGTTCGTCGGAGTCTGTGTTGATGAAGAGAATTTGGATGGTGTCATCCTTATCCTCTTCAGTGACTGTATCATTCGAAGATAAAACCTCTGAAGGCAAGACCAGGTCAACTGCCGCCTCGACCTTTTGAATTTCGTTGGGTATGGATTCAGCTGGTTCATCTTCAATGACAGGCGCTTCAGCTGACCACTTGAGCGGGCCAGCTGGATTCTCAACTAACGAAGGACTCGGCAAGAGTTTTTTATATCCAGGAGGGAGTCGTAATGGTGAAACCGGACGATCATCCAAGACTCTTTTAGCTTCGTCTAAGAAGGGACAATGGTGGAGGGCATGGTTGCCTTCGCACAGTCTACAGGGAGGTCTAGCCCTCCCTTTTTGTCCTGGAACTTCACTTTCACTAGTTGACGGTGTGCTTTCAACATGGCAACCAGAGGTTGACACCACCGGATTGTGCAAACAGGGAGACCAGTCCCTTAGTATCCGAGGGATGTAGGGACAATCTCTGTGAAAGTGGTCTACCTTGCAAATGACACATGGCGATTTAGGCCTGGTCAGTGCAGTGTGTGGATTTTCGTTAGACGACACTCGTTTGCCCCCAGTCGCTTTTGGCTCCTTCTTCTTCTTCTCTTTCTTCTTCTTTTCGTTCTTCTCCTTAGGAACTTGACTTTTGGCTTTGCCAGCCCCATCAAGCGAAGAGGAAGGAGGAGAGGAAGAATTAGAGGAAGTAGAAGGTTGGTGGGTAACTCTGGACTGGTCTAACTGCTGATTCGACTGTTTAGGAATAGTGGTGTTCTGAACGACATTGGTTGAGAAGAGCCAGACCGGCAAGCCAATTGTCAGTCCTGGAAGCGACAATGTGGCCATATGGGTCGCACCAACATCTCCCCAAGAGGAGAAGGGACTAGGATTTCCACCAAGGGGAATTCCTTGGTTGGTAGGCTCCATTTTCTCAACCTAAAGATCAACGCAGGAAAAAGGGTATGAATATTCCGTTTAAAATAAATTTTAACGACGCTTGGACACAACTTGCTTTTTCAATTTTAAAGAGTCGAGAAAAAGCAAAAGATGACTCTAGTCTCCTTCGATTTTTAATGAGCCTGAAGTGACAAGTGCTCAGATGGACCTTTTCCGTTAAGGAGTCTGAAAATGAACGAAAGGGACTGCTCTGGAGATCTAGGTAGAGGGTGTGCCAAACCAATCGCAAAACCGCAAAATACTTTTTAGGGTACGGGCGGTCAATCTTCCCGAATGCTGTGTTCAGTGCATTGTGATCAGTAGGGCGGCCGACACGACTTCCTATGGATAAAGGTTTGATGCCTATAGGGGTCTCCCAATATATACTCGACGGTACGTGGGAGCACAATCTGTACTGGCACTTATCGTCTCACAGTGGAGGAATCACCCAACCAACAGTGAGGACAACAGTTACCAGGCTTTACGACGCCGAAACACGTCTCTAGCCTAGACCTCTATGTTGTGCGTTAAGTTCCAATGCGTTGTTAAGTTCATTCAATTTATTTTAGGTTGATCTTTCTTAGAAGTTTGCCTTTTTGGATCACCACGAGATGTAGATACAATTCCTAAATGCAGTCTAAAGATGATAAGCAAGCTTTTATCTCTTTTCAACAATGAAAATCCTAGCTACAAGGGGAAAAGAAAGACACAATCTTTTCTCAAAGAGCATAGAACACACTGTAAATGCACTTTTCCTAAATCAAACCATACAAACTGTCAAAATGCAAATGCACTTGTGCATGTATTTGTTTTCACTTTCTTAATATTGATGCCTAAAAAGAAAGTTGTTGTACAAATTTGAATTCGATTTCAAGTGAAAACACAAACAAGTTTCTTTTTGAAATAAAAAAGACGATTACGACACTTTATGATTTTGAAGTAAACACTTGTTTCGACACTATAAATTCACAAATTCAAACCAAAAGACAAAAGTAAAAGCGCAATCAACTGTCAACAACAAACAAATTTACTCCTAAGATCAAAACGACACTTACGACAGGTCTAGATCTAAGGGCGACAGTATGACTAGTTTACTTTTGTAATGGGAAACTACAAATGATGTAACAAATACACAAAAAAAATACAGTTTCTTTTATACAACTAAGGCAGAATTAAGGCAAAGAAAAGGGGTTTTCAGATAGGTACACACACTGATAACAGGCTGCAAAAATCAGAGATAAAACTGAACAAAATGAAGCAAAGAACCACAGGTGCATAGGGCAAAGGCTGATCAGCGCACCTGTTGCACAGAGAAACTGAATTGCAGCGCAGGTAGCCCTCTCGGGACCTGTGTTGAAATGCAGAACCTCTTCACAGAGCCTGCGCTGAAGCAGAAACGAGAATTTTCTCTGGGTTCTGGGTCACGATTTGCAGTTTAATCTATGGTTTTTGGCCGGATAAAAGCTATCAGTAAGGTACAATTAGAGGGATGATTTAAAGGAGGACTAAGAGCTATCACAAAGGGCAATTAGAGCATTTGTGGATCAGCTGTTCAGATCATAAACAGGCCCAGTGAATGGACTAGAGTAGCAGATCTCTACTTTGCATTTGTAAATGGCAAATGCAGTTCGATTCGCCACTCCTAAGTTTATGAGAAGAACAACAATAGAAACACAAATAAACTAACTAGATACGATCCCCAGTGGAGTCGACATTTTGTTGTTGGGAAAAGTATCTATTCAGAACGCCCCTATCCCACTCTAAGGTGTGACAGTGCCTTAGCAACAAACAAGGAAAACTACTTGAGTATTCTTCTTTATGAAATGTAAACGAAGAGGAAGGATAAACTAACCTGTGTCTTGCGCTAGTTTGTTGATCCAATCGCTCCTCTCTTCAATAGCTCCCAACTCCCTGCTCCCTTACCGGCCCAACTTCACCAAATTCCTGCAAGATCACAGAAGAGAGAAACTACACGAAGATATAGATTTACATTCATAAAAAGCTTAGGATCAGATTAAGCTAAACATGCAAATATAACAAAACATCATTGATACACAGCATGTAGGAGAAACTCAAATAGTTTTATTGATATGATAAGAAAGTCCAAGAGGAGATACAACCAAGTGAGTCCTGATCCAGCATCTACCTCCCAGCAAAGGAATCCCTTCCTCACCTCCAACAAAGCATAAATCACCCAATGTACTAATCTCAATCTCAAACCAACAACAATTCTCTGCAAAGTACAAAATTCCAGCCTCTGGATCTCTGGGATGAGGGATCCATATATAGATGTAAGCAGAGAGGATGAGTCAGCTTATGTTTTGACTTGTGGCTTCTCTCTGTCAGTTCTTGTTTCCACTTGGAGACTGAGAGCCTCTTACTCATCACTGGTCGAATTCAGTGAGGCAAGTGTCATTGGAGAAGATTCTGGAAGCTTCCATTGTCTCTCCACCTCGTTGAATGACTCTGCCACTTGTCATTTCCCACTCAACGCACCTGGGTAGTGCATTCAAGTACGTTGCAACGCACCTAGACAGTGTATTTGGGTGCTTTGCAACACAGGAAGCTAGTGGAGCATCTGAATTGATCTTGATTTGACTAGTTCTGAGTAGTTTCTGGTGGAGAACTTCTGGGAGAAGCTGTCATTGGTTGACCTTGTTTCTTTACGAGCTGGAACAAAATCTTTAGGGGCTTAGGATCCCTTGATTTATGGACATTTCATGCTTATAGCTGTAAGGCACAAAAATGTCTATAACAATACCATGCAGAAGCTCTATGACGGATTTGTCACTATGCATAAAGCAATTGTCTGTGTACATGGCCTACAATAGCGGAGCTCAAATTTTGTTCAAACTCTCAAGAACATACATGCTGTCATCGCCCATGTGTAAGAATGGAAAATGATCTACAAAGGGGCCCTACTTGACTTAGTTAAGAAGATGAAGCCACATGTATAGCTGAAAAAATCAAAGGTTCGGATGTTGATCTAGAACTATGAGAATCTTTCCCCATTCATCAGTAGAATATAGGCCTCAAATGTGTGGTTGTATAGTAGTTTGGATGTCATGGTGAGAAAGCACAAGATCCCATCATTCAACTCCCTCACTGAGGCTAAACCCAAGAACCAAGTCCGACTTGAGATTGATGAGTACATGGAGCAGATAAGAATATAGGCCACTAGGGAAGACTTGGAAATGAACCCACACAACATGCAGAAGTACATCAGTGGTCCTATATACCTGGATGCCATGGAGGCAAGAGTGCACCTTCAGAAAAACACCATCTAGTAGTTTGGGGACACCATCATGTAGTACCAAGCTTGGCATCAATATGTGACCGAGAAGCATCAATTGGAGGTTTCTGAGCTAGTCTTTCCCCAAACTTCAGAGTCATAGTGTTTTGTCTTGTTAGGTTGTTTCTAGCCTATTTTTTCTTACATGGGTACATGTGGAAAATGTAATATTATTTGTAAATATGGCATAAGTGAAATTCCAAGTGTCATTAGTGGAATGTGAAAAGTCATCATGTTATGTAATGAGTTACATGTAAAGAAGTTGAAAGAGTCATGAGGAAGTCAAAGAGTCACAAAAGGGAATGTCAAGGGTCACCCCACCCTTTGTTATTAATAGAATCTCATAAGTCATAGAAAGGGATTCTGGGAGCCAAGTGTTTGGTTAGGCTTAGGCTTAGAAAAGGCTTGGGAGTATTATGACGAGCCTTGGCTTCTCCATAACATAGAGAGAGTATAATTCTTTGGAGGAGCAAGTGTTCTTGACTGTAATGTTCCACTATTGGGGCTAGTGGTTGTCAATGGTGTATGTATGGATGGAGCTTTCATTTATAATAATAATATCAAAGCCAACATGATTTCATGCATATGTTGTTATTGTAGTTGGACTATTCTAGTTTCTTTAGCAATGTATGTTGTTTAACTTACGAATTTGCTTATGAACTATTTTGTATGTAATTGAATCTTGTTGAATGTGTGTTTTTGGATTAACCAGTCACTTTAGTTTGTGGAATATTCCTCATCTTAGCTTGTGATGTCATTCTTCTCATGTACTCCTTTCAAGCTGCATACAATTACAAGCTTCTAAGGGGTACACTTTATTTTTCCCTCCGTGTGTTAAAACCCCCATGCATCACACTTGATTCGCCAGAAGGTCACACACTTGCTTCAACCCAAAGTTATCATACTTATCTCTATGTGCTACCATGGTCAAGGTATTACATTACCACCCAATGTTGGGACTCCTAATCTAAACGGTTTGAGGTCTAGTTGGGACTTCTTATCACGAAGATCCCCTAAATGTTGGCAGGTCCAACGCCATCAAAATTTCTAGTGCTAGAAGGAGGGCCAAATGACAAGCTGAGCCTTGAAGTCTGTTTTGAATTTCCACACCCATTTCATGACTTATTCCACAATAAAACTCTCGACATGGTTTTCCAGAGATATAAAATTACAAGTGCCGATGAATATCATTGATGACTTGTCACATCTTAAGTTTAGTGGCGAGGGCGAAACAACCTTACTTGATCATAATGAACATTTTCCTCAATTTTGCACAAAGCACAATGTCTCTCATAAGGATGTTGCCTATAGGTTGTTCATTGTCACATTCAAAGGGCGAGTAAGGAAATGGTGTTACGCATTGACCGATGCCTCCATTCATTATTTCAAACACTTTGTCATGGAATTGTGCCATGCTTTTGGCAGATATGATCACGAACATCTGTGCCAAAAAAATTAGAATTGGGAAAATCACCTAATGAATCATTACGCCATTTTCACAATCATTTTGTACATATTTGTTGTGAATTTCTAGAAAATGAAGTTGATTGGGATATATTAACGGAAGAATATCTAAATCTTGTTCTCATTTCATTCACTTCTCAGGAATTAGAATGTTTCAAGTTGCTCCTAGCTTATCGCGAGGCTAGAGATTCCAAATTTGCAACGGACAAGGTTGCTGTTCCAAGTAATCCCCCATTCGCTTCTCATCAAATAGCACTAGTGTCGCAAGTTAATGCGGAAAAATTTAGAATATGTCTATTGAAGTATCACCTTCTCTTCTTATCTCACATGCTTAGAGCCCTTGCATAGTTTTGGACTGCAAGCCTGATCTGTGCGATGAAGTGTTTTCCCCTCATCCTCCAACCTTTGGTCCCTCTGATCCTCAGAATTACGTGTTTGCATGTTCATATGTTTCAAATATTCTCTTTGATGTTCACGAGGGTCAGGTTTTGGATGGAGTTGTTATTGAGCAACCAAACTATGATATCATTTATGATGAGTATGTCGTGGATTCAAGAGTCGAGCAAGAATCTGCGATGAAGGATGATCATATTCCTTCTGCAACTCTTCTGCACTATCCTAACACTGTCTATAATTCTATCATTCTGGTTGAATCATGTGAGAATTCACTTTCTGATCATATTAATACTTCCAATCATTCACAAAATTCATGGAATGCAAGGTTTTCATATAAATGCAGAAAGGTTGAATTTGCTATCATGGATCTTCCCAATTCCCCGTCATGCCTTTTTGGAAGCATAGAGGGTGAAATTTCTCATTTTTCATCTTATCCTCTATACGGTTCATCCGATCATGAGGATTCCCTCATTGGTGATCTTGAATTTTATGAATTTGGCTGTCATGACCTGTTCATCGATTCAGTTGGTCACGATGCTGATTTTTCCACTGTTTATTTTTCGAAGCCACCTATCTCTGATGATATATATTTCGATGAGGTAGAACTTCCTCAAGCTTTCGGGACACTTCAACCTGAGCTGATGGTTATGTTAGATTATCATAGCCCTAATTTCAGTTCCATCTCTAATCAGAATAATGTTTAATCCATCGAGCCTCCTCCTCACTTCATCGCACATATTGAAAATACTTATGTTTTACAATTTTCACATCGTCCATTGCTTGATAAAAACAGGCTAAGGTAGGAAGAACCTGAATCCTTAGATGATGGATAAGCTAAGTTGAAGGTATATTTGACATGGGACATAGTTGAATAAATCTTGGTCCAAATTTGGCTCCTTGAAAGAGCATGAATCGTAAATTATCACAGATCACGCTGGATATTTTGGTTGGGGAAATTTTGGGCTCGCAGCTGAAGTTCCATTGTTAAATCATCTAGATATCATATACACCTAGATACATCCTAATAAACTCCTTTGCGAGACACATTGAGAGAGGTAAAAACATTATTTCCTTTTATAAAGTCTTTTGTCCTAGTTCACAAAATCTGGTCTTGTGGCATGCAACGCTTTATAGTATTCAAATCAAACATCTCAAATATAATGTTCGTCAAAGAGTAATCTAGGCTTAGAGCCCCAAATCGAAGGAAAAGGGTGCTATTTGAGCCAGAAAACCTGGATGCAATTGACTTGATAATTATTCGTACCTAGACCATAAAAGGAAACACAGACATATCCGATCTTGTAACCTCGGATCACACACAAGGAAGATATGTAATTTTTTTAATTATAATAGGGGGAAACACTACCAAATCCAGGAATAGAGGCATACATGCCTTTGGTGTTAAGCCTTGGTTGTTATCACAGACACACAAGTATTTCTGAGTAATCTTAGAGCTAAAAGGCATAATTAGGAAAAGGGACCTACTAGTGTATTTATGCTATGTCATCATGCATGTGCCATACTTGCACATATTCCATGATATTCATACACATTTATTTATAAATTTATTTTTCAGCCTCTCTTGTTTTCAATCATTCACGTGACAAGTCTCATAGTCATAAGCATAAGCACATTACTTTCTTTCTTGTGGTAGTTAGAAACAAGAGATCACTCTAGTACACTCCATATGAAAATTCCATGTGACATGGAATTCATTGGGTAACATTACTATTTTACTCAAAAAAAAGAAAGTGCCAGTTTCTATGTTCTTACCATTCATGCATTCATATTATTTTCATAAATAAATATGTCAACCAAGCAAAATTTTCAATTAAAAGAAACTCCCTTCTTAAGCCATTTTCATAGTTGTGACTTCATTGTCCATTTGGTTCATATTGACCCATTCAAGTCCTCCTTGAATGATCATTTATCCACATCTACCCTCTAATGCAACTAATCCAAAATTATTCCTTGTAACAACTATGGGGTCCTTCCCCTTTATACTCATGTGCATATTAGCTGTATCAACACACACTATATTGGTACAATTATATTAGAACATGATCATTCATTCATGAAATATCACATTCATATGATATACATTTCGATGATGTGGAACTTCCTCAAGCTTTCGGGACACTTCAACCTGAGCTGATGGTTATGTTAGATTATCATAGCCCTGAGTTCAGTTCCATCTCTAATCAAAATAATGTTTAATCTATCGAGGCTCCTCCTCACTTCATCGCACATATTGAAAATACTTATGTTTTACAATTTTCACATCGTCCGTTACTTGATAAAAACAGAATAAGGTAGAAAGAACCTGAATCTTCAAATGATGGATAAGCTAAGTTGAAGGTATATTTGACGTGGGACATAGTTGAATAAATCTTGGTCCAAATTCGGCTCCTCAAAAGAGCATGAATCATAAATTATCACAGATCACGCTGGATATTTTGGTTGGGGAAATTTTGGGCTCGCAGCTAAAGTTCCATTGTTAAATCATCTAGATATCATATACACCTAGATACATCCTAATAAAATCCTTAGCGAGACACACTGAGAGAGGTAAATACGCTATTTCCTTTTATAAAGTCTTTTGTCTTAGTTCACAAAATCTGGTCTTGTGGCATGCAACGCTTTATAGTATTCAAATCAAACATCTCAAATATAATGTTCGTCAAAGAATAATCTAGGCTTAGAGCCCAAAATCGAAGGAAAAGGGTGCTATTCGAGCCACAAAACCTGGATGCAATTGACTTGATAATTATCCGTACCTAGACCATAAAAGGAAACACAGACATATCCGATCCTGTAACCTTGGATCACGCACAAGGAAGATATGTAAAATTTTTAATTATAATAGGGGGAAACACTACCAAATCCAGGAATAAAGGCATACATGCCTTTGGTGTTAAGCCTTGGTTGTTATCACGGACACAAAAGCATTTCTGAGTAATCTTAGAGCTAAAAGGCATAATTAGGAAAAGGGACCCACTAGTGTATTTATGCTATGTCATCATGCATGTGCCATACTTGCACATATTCCATGATCTTCATACACATTTATTTATAAATTTATTTTTCAGCCTCTCTTGTTTTCAATCATTCACGTGACAAGTCCAATAGTCATAAGCATAAACACATTACTTTCTTTCTTGTGGTAGTTAGAAACAAGAGATCACTCTAGTACACTCCATATGAAAATTCCATGTGACATGGAATTCATTGGGTAACATTACTATTTTACTCAAAACAAAGAAGTGCTTGTTTCTATGTTCTTACCATTCATGCATTCATATTATTTTCATAAATAAATATGTCAACCAAGAAAAATTTTCAATTAAAAGAAACTCCCTTCTTAAGCCATTTTCATAGTTGTGACTTCATTGTCCATTTGGTTCATATTGACCCATTCAAGTCCTCCTTGAATGATCCTTTATCCACATCTACCCTCTAATGCAACTAATCCAAAATTCTTCCTCGTAACAACTATGGGGTCCTTCCCCTTTAGACTCATGTGCATATTAGCTGTATCAACACACATTATATCGGTACAATTATATTAAAACATGATCATTCATTCATGAAATATCACATTCATATACACATATCATGCACTTATGTAGACATTAAAATAATCCTTTAAGTGTGCATACAATTCAAGAGTCATAATCAATAATTCTTAGAACACTTATTTGTGGAAAACCATTAACTAGCATAAAACCTCTCATGTTTTGTGCAACAATGGGTCATTCTCAAGTTGGGCCATGACTCCACGAATGCATTGGCTTATTAAGAGCCAAGTATGATACATAACCAATATTGAACAGAAATAAGGTCAAGGTTCCAACCTCGACAACCTCCAACCAATAATCTCACATCCCCCCATCAACCCACTTGACCTAAGGTATTGCACCCCCATTATTTGATCACAAAAAACCCTTGGGTTACGCCACTATCCTTCTAGGGTCTCAAAATTGGGTTGGCCAAGGATGTATCAAAGCCATGTGGCTTATAGGAGTTTCATCTACTTTTAGGGCTCTAGGTACTCTCAAGTCTCCATAAAAACTTGTCCCTACACTCCTCCCTCTATGGGTATAACCTTCCATAAAGAAACACAAGTAGAAGTGCATTCACAACACTATCAAAACATGCATCTCAACATGTAAATGTGCCACTTGTACCATTCTCTCATCAAAAAATTATCTTCCACTGCCTTGATTCCACAAGACTACATGCAACACCTTCATTGGCTTCTTAATCATGCTGTCAACTTGTTCGTAGTTACATGTTCATAATTAACCACTATTAGTCATCTGAATCATGTTATGACAATAGACTACTCTGAATATGTATGCATGCACATCCATACCTATATGCACCTAACATATCTTCATGGATCTAGCATATCATTATTTAATATCTATTCAATGGGCATGCATCTTTGAACTATTTCATATCTTGCATATGCTATTATTCATCAACATATGACAACTTCTCAAAAAATTAAAGAAAAGTATTAGAACTAGCAAGAGATAAGTTAATAGGTTCCCCCTCATAGTTATGGCTTCATTACTTGGTCATAGAATTTTGCAATTATGTTGGGCTTCTCTAGGGAATTGTTAACATGGCGAATTTTCGCCATCAACAAGGGGAACTAACTTGATCACAGGCCCCAATTAGGCCTGCTTTTGTTTGGAATGGCTTAGTTGCAATGGGTTTTAAGGGACCCCGTAAACTGTTAAATGCGTTGAAAGATTGCTTCTGGGAAGAACACTTCAATTAAATCAACAAAATAAAACATCTAAATGTATGGAATCCTATATATACTTCTTCTAAATACTCTAGTCTATGCCATAACTATCCTAATTTATCCTGCAGGAGCATGACAAAAGAGAGGTTAAACATCATATATGAATTCCAAGTCTAAATGAATCAATTACTGGTTCACATAAGAATACACATTCGTTTTTATAGAAGTAAAGCTTTCAACTGATGTTTAACATAGTTTCAAATCAGGGACTGCTTATGAATTAACTATGATGAAGAATTACATTCAAATAACCAAGGCTAATTATAAGCTGTATCATTATCAATATGCACAAAAGAAGAACACATTTGTATTTATGCCAACAACAATACCCTGTCTTAAAACACATAAAAGCAAAGGATCCTAAATCTGAAACAAAAGGCTCCTCATTGAACCAAACAGTCTCCTTTATTCATAATAAGTCAAAGCTGTTTTCTCTAAACAAAAAGACTTCTCTCCTATCTGGAGGTAATATTTATGCCTCAAGCCCTGACGCCTTATCTTCCCTTGTTCTTTTCAATATACCGATTAGAATACACAGAGGTAGAGCCATCGGTGTCACTGCTGACATGTAGAAGGCGTTTCCTGTCACCAGAGTGCTTCATTTCCTTGGTGAAATGAATAGATGTTGATTAGAAGAGGATGACTATGTGTCATCTCTTCATGATGAAACCAGGAGCAATTTTCACGTTCAAAATACACAGGCAACACCTAGAAAGATGACCGCCAATGCTTGAAGCCAAACCTTTAAATAAAACATATCCGCATAGGTGGCTCTTCGTATTTGCTCATGCATCTTTTATCTGGAGTCATACTTGAAGCTTATGCATCCATTCTTTGACCTCGCTTGCCTTCTCCCAGTCCTCGCCTGTAGAGGTAACCAATCATCAGTCATACTTATACAAATACAATAAAATGGTAAGAAAAACAAAATCTGACTTACACTGAAAATCATTGCATAACACCGAACCGGATGGTATTTCAGAAGGGGTCTAAGTGGTAGCCGGTATTGCGAGGAAGGCCCCCGATTCCACTCTTCAAGCGACACATAGTAGCTATGAGGAAAGAGGATACTACTTTTCGGGCAGGTATTCCTTGAGCAACTCATTCACCCAAAATCTGCATGGACCGTTGGATCCACGAAGGATAGATCAATGGTGGAGGGACTTGACACAGGAAAACACGAAAAACCCCATGGCCGGGCCATACAACCATACTTCAAATCTTGTGAGCTGTGTTTTATAATCCCTTCGGATCCGAAACATAATATTTCCCTTTTGAAAATCCTGACCACAACAGATTGTCGAATGCACAAGAAAACACGGGAAAACAACGGCCAGACCCTACGACGAATTTCAAAATTTATGTACCGGATCTATAACCATTATCGGGTCTTCCATATGGGATTTTCATTAAAAATCACTACCACAGACTTTTACTGAATACACAAGAATATACGTGAAAACCTTCAGCCAGGTCATACAGGCGGACTTCAAAAATTATAAACCATGAACTCTGCCGATTGTGATAAGCGATTGGGGAGGCAGACCCGAAATACATATGAGCTGGGTTAATAATCCTTTTAGGTCTGCAGTACAACACTCTCCTTTGAAAATCGGGTTCGGAATGTTTTATCGAAAATACAAAGGAATACACAGCCGGACTTAAAAATTTATGCACTCGAATTGATAGTTATCGGTGGGTCTGGAATATAACAACGTGCCTTATATAAAGCTCTTGGGTTCCACTGATTGCGATATGCGATTGGGGCTCTGGACCTAATGATATATATATCGCAGTTAATAAAGCCATCGGGTCCAGAAGACAGGTGCACTTTATATATATCTATATATATATATATATATATATATATATATATATATATATATATATATATATATATATATATATATATATATATATATAGCCTTGGGATCTCGCCAATAGCGATATGCGATATCTTTGCGGACTCGATATTATATATATTGCGGTTAATAGAGTCATCGGGTTTGGAAGACAAGTGCGTATTTTTTTTTATATATAGCCTTAGGACTTGGTCAATTGCGATATGTGATGGGGCTCCAGACCCAATAATTATATAATATGGTTAATAAAGTCATTGGGTCTGGAGTATAGTGGTATGCATCATGCCTTAGTGTTGATTTTGATAGGAAAAAAGGGGTGATTTAGGCATTTTTTTGAGTATTTTATTATAAAGATTTATAATGGAGATGAAGATGCGATGGAAGGTTTTTGAGGGTTGAAAAGGTGGCGATGGAGGGTATGAATGAAGGACTAGAAAGGGTTATAAATGGATCATGCAATAGATGTTTAAAGAGGGGGGCTTAACCATTAGGAATTGGAGATTTGGCTCGGCAATGAGTTAAAGTATCTGGGATAAAACAGATCATTCGGAGAGGTGAAATATCGACTTTAGGGGACTCATTCAAAATTGCTACCAAGGCAGGTTTTGATAGGGTGGTAGTTGTGGCCACAACAAATGGTGAACCAATTATCTCTGTTTCCAAATAAACCTTAGATCACTAGAACAACAGGGTGTTAAGATAAACTAGAAATGAAAACTGTATAGATGCACATGCATGGGTTCCACTTCAACATTAATTTCTTCAGGTGGGACAGAGACAAATAACTTCTTCTCACTGATAGGGTTTTGACAGGCATTCTCCAATGGTAGTATTATGGGATTTATTGACTTTCCTTTACTTGTTTCCTACTTTCAAAAGCCCTTTCGGGGCCATCACTGGTCTGTCAATACCTATTTAGGTGTGTACCTCATCTCTTTATTGCTCATCAAACTTGATGTAGATATGTTTATCTGCACTTTATATGAGAATTTCAGTGTTATATTTTCATATGATTGGATGGGGCACAGTCATTGATCATGCCATTTTTTAAAATCGCTTAAGCAAGGTTGGGCTTGCTGTGTCAACCGGTAATTTGAGCCCAACAACAGTCCTTACCCTAACTGACTTCCCAAACAACTTGTACTTCCAGATTGGCATAAGGACTTGACATTTCATTTTCTTTTAAATAAGTCCTTTTGGTTTCAGGCACAAGGACTAGAGCACAATTTGATTTGCCACATGGTATATCACAGTGAGTTTAGCCCATGAAAGGAGATTTACTTGTAGATAATAGGTATTGGACAATTTAGTGTGGTGGATGGACCAATGGAGAATGACTGCAAACCTTACAGGCAGATATAGGCTAGGTATGAGTGGGATTTATTCAAAATTCTATGTCCCTCCATGCCAGTATAGTTGTAGTTACACATTTTTTGTTTTATAAAGATGCTCCTACATGCTCCAGATATCCAAGTTATCAAAAGATCTTACCTAGTTCTCAATAGATGCCAATGAGTGGCTTTGGTTTGAATTCCACTACTGATTTTCAAGTTCTCGTAGGCTGATTGAAAATTTGTTTGATTTGCAAGGTAATGATGGATTTAGGATCAGTAGACTTATCAGCAGATTAATGAGGAGGAGAAAGCTGAAGGTGGAAAATGCAGGAAATTTGAAAGGTAAAAATGAGACTGGAGGACCGAAATCAATTGGCTGAAAAGGACTGTAATTCAAAATAGAAAGAAAATAAACTTTGTAGAAAAACAAGAAAGGAAAAAAATGGAAATGTAACTAAAGTAACAACAAAAATAAAATGAATCCTAACCTATTCAGGAGGTAACCACCATGTGGTGGCTACTGGAAGTATCTCTTCAGATGTTGGCCATTAACGGGGAGTTTTTCAGTTTCTCCCTATAAAGTTTTCAACCTGTAAGTTCCTTGACCAATTTTTTCCACAACTTGGAATGGACCCAACCATAAGTGTTGGAATTTCATGTGTTTACCTCTTGGCTCATTCAACTTGTCCCATTTCAGGACTAGCTCTCCTACTTGGTAATCTTTATCACCTGCCTAGTGGTGATCAAACCATCTCTTCACAATCATTTGGTGATTTCTGAATTTGTTTCTGGCTTTATCTCTCAATTCCTCCAACCTCATCAGTTGGTTGATCCTTTCTTGAAGCAAGGCTGAAGGGGTTCCTCTTGAAGCTTGGGAGAGATGTAAAGAGGGAAGGGTAACGTTTGGAGGCAAGATGGCTTCCTGTCCATAGACGAGGAAGTATGGGGAGTTTCCTAAGGCCACTTTTGGGGTGACCCTATCGGCCCAAAGGGAATTTGTTAGAGCGTTGTGCCAGTTCCTCTGGTTGTCAGCGATAGATTTACGGATTATGCGTATGAGGTTCTTGTTTGAGGACTCTACAACTCCATTTCCCTGGGGATAATAGTTCGATGCATACCTTATGTGAATTGATTTATCAATAGAAAATTCAGTCAATTTCAGTGATGAAAAGTAAGAAGCATTATCAAATATGAGAGCGTTAGGAATGCCATACCTATTGATAATGAATTTCTCAATAAATGATATTACCTCATCTTCATTCACCTTCCGAAGCGGGATGGCTTCGGTCCATCTGGTGAAGTAATCGGTTGCTGTGAGTATATAGTTATAATGTTGTGAAGAGTTTGGAGTGATCTCGCCTATGACATCCATGCCCCATTACTGAAATGGGTGATAAATCATAACGGGCCTGAGGGGAACAACTGCCTTTCTTTCTCTTCCTGCGGTAGTTTGACATTCCTTACATTTCCGAGCATAGGCATGCGAGTCTCTAAGAACTGTGGGCCAATAATATCCAGCTCTTAATATTTTGTGAGCAGTGGTCTCTCCACCATAGTGACCACCTGCTGGGCTGTCATGCATTTCTTTTAAGACATGGTAGGCATCATCCTTTTCCAAACACCTCAGCCAAATTCCGTCATAGTTTTTTTCTGTATAATGTGTTATTGGCCAAATGATACTAATTAGATTTCAATCTGAGCGCTCTCTGTTGTGATGCATCCATGTGTTCAGGACATGACCCCCATGTAAGATAGAAGTGGATGTCGTAATACCACGACTCAAGATCCAAAAGGGCCTCCGATGTTTCACGCTCACACATCAGCGCTTCATTAATCCATAGGGGCTCCTCCCTGAATTCCACTTGTGCATTCTATAAGTTTTGCACTTCTGATTCTTTAGACGCCACTACTTTCTCCGCCAAGGCTTCTGCAGCTAGCCTACACAATCCCTACCCTTGAACTATCTTTGCTGGCTAATCTCGAGGTCGAATTCTTGAAGTGTGGTTATCCAATTTCCTCTCCGTTCACCAATTTCTTTCTACACGAAGAGGGCTCTTACAACAGGATGGGAGACGATCACTTTAGTCTTGGCCTTTAATAAATAAGGGCGGAAATGTTTTATGGCCTTAAAAACTGCAAAGCCTTGCTTCTCCATGTCTGGGTAGTTCAGTTTTGCTCCTTGGAGATTAGAAATCATATAAGAAATAGGGACTTCATTGCCATCATCATTTTTTTTGAGTGAGAATTGCGGCATATGAAAGATCAGAAGCAAAAGTGTACAAGAAGAATTCCTTGCAAAATTGGGGCTGACCAATGCAGGAGCTTCTGCGATGGCTTCCTTGATTCGCTGAAACGATTTCTTAGCTTCATCGCTCCACTTATACACAACATCCTTTTTGATCATTAGCTATATAGGACGCACTGTTTCTATGAAACCTGAAACAAATTTCCTAACAAAATTAATTTTCTTGAAGAAAGATTGCATTGCCTTTTTATTTGCAGGGGGTTGTATTCTCATGATAGTCTCTACTATTTCAGGATCAATAACAATCCCTTCTTTAGAGAGGATATGACCAAGTATTTTCCCTTCTATGACTGCAAAGACGCTCTTCCTGGGATTCAACGATATTCCATACCTTCGACATCTTTCCAAAATCCGTTTCAGGTGATAAATATGATCCCTTCTGTGATATGAATACACAATGATGTCATCCATGTAAACCACTACTGATCTGTTAATTAACCCTTGGAAAGCTATGTGCATGGCTCTCTGGAATGTGGCACCTGCATTAATAAGTCCAAAAGGAATTTTGCGATATATGTAAGTGCCCCATTTAGTGTTGAAGGTTGTCTTCAGTTGATCCCGATTAGATACCAACACTTGATTATATCTTGAAAACCCATCTAATAGGGACAACATTTCAGACCCAGAAACAAATTGAAGAATGTGTTCCATAGAAGGGACAGGGTAGTTATCCTTTTGCGATGCTTTGTTTAGGTTTCTGAAATCGATACATAGCCTGATGTCTCCATTTTTCTTTCTCACTGGTATGATATTGGCTACCCAGTTGGTGTGTCTGACCGGGAAAATTATTTTAGCATCCAACATTTTGTTCAATTCTTTCTTCACCAACGGTTCTAGGCTTGGATTCATCTTGCGAAGCTTTTGTTGGTAGGGCTTAGCCTCCTTTTCCAAAGGAATTACATGCTGCATAATGCTGGTATCAAAGATTTTTAGGTCTCCATATGTCCATGCAAATATTTCCTTATATTCTTCAAATAGATTGACAAATGCAGCATTTTCTTGTGGAGAGCGCCCCAAACCCAAATTAACAGTTTTTGGGTCTTCTTGAGTTCCAAGGTTGACTGATTCATGCTTCATGGATGACCTATGCATTTTGCAATTCATTAGCTTTTTGAATTTATCATACAGGTCGTACAAGTGCTCCATCTTGACAACTGACTTGGGAATTGTAATGAACTGATCCTTTTCCTCATCTTCCCTCTCGTTCATAAGCCTGTCATGCTCTTTTTCATCAATGACTGCATTCTTGAATGACTTCTCGTAGTGCAAGAACTCAAGGATTTGCTCGTCATCTTCAAAAACCTGCCAATTTGAGATGTTATTAGGCATGGATGGTCTGAAAAACAATTCAGCATAACATTTATTCTTCTTCAATCTAAAATCAGTTAAAAGTTTAGTAGCCATACTAGCCATCAGATCGGCATCTTGTTTTGCCCTCGAGGTATGTATGTGCTATTAAAAGAATCAAAACTGTCAATTAAGCTCCATACCTCATGCTGGTACCTTACTAGGTGTGGCGAATTGCAGTGTATCATTTTCCTTACCTGATCCACGATTATCTGTGAGTCACCAAAAACTTTAATATTTTTTACCTTCATATCAATGGCTTTCTTCAGGCCTTGCAGTAAGCCTTCGTATTATTCCATGTTGTTGGTGCACGTGAATTCCAACCGGCTGGCCATCAGATGTTGGTTCCCTTGTGGATCAACAAGAATGCTCCCAGCACCTGCACCTTCAAGGCAGTTAGAGCCATCAAAATAGAGTGTCCAAAATATAGAGTCTAGTGTTACATCAATTGAATTGCTTCCTACG
The DNA here is from genome assembly GCA_031772625.1 of Pinus tabuliformis. Taxonomy (NCBI): domain Eukaryota; kingdom Viridiplantae; phylum Streptophyta; class Pinopsida; order Pinales; family Pinaceae; genus Pinus; species Pinus tabuliformis. The sequence continues at coordinate 1,166,930,848 of CM062816.1, read as the reverse complement.
AAACTAGTTCTATCATCTACTATATTACAAGGTGGTTCATCAGTTGGATTGTAGGGGAGAACTTCCAATTGTATGTTTATTGCAGTTCCTTCACTTGTTTCTGCATGGAATTCTCCAAAACATGTTTTATGGCACAAACATTGAAACTAATAATTCCCAAGGATAGAGTTGGTAAACATTACAGGTTCATTGGGACCATTTAGCTCTATCACTACACACTTCATGTATCTTTCATGATCAACTCTCAGCATATCACCCTTCCCCTTCTGAGGTAGCAAGAGATGAGACCAATCAGTTGAGAAATATCCGTTCAGTTTTGCTGACCAATCCCTACTAATCAGCATTCCATAAGCCTTGGGTATATCAACTACCACTATATCAATGAATTGTGTGTATTGTGGTTTAGCAGCCATATGAATCAATACATCTTTCAATTCCCCAATTACTTTCACATTTGTCCTGTCTAATTGCATGATTCAAGTTCCAGTTTTCTCAGGGATCGCATGAAGTATTTTAGCAACAGCGTAAGGTATCACAGTGGATGAGGCACCTGAGTCTACCAAGCAATTGTGTACATTCATGTTGAAGATTTAAAATGTGATTAGGAAAGGGGGAGTCATGGATTTTGATTTCCTTCCTATCATGGCTGCACTGACATCTTGGGGGTTTCGATTCATTTTTGATAGGGTGGCTTCCATGGCTGCTGGCTTTTGGGCTGTGCTGGGAGTACTAACAGGTTTGGAGACCGACTTCTGGGTTTGGCTACTTGGGATGGTGGGAGTTTTTCAATTCCGCTCATTCATAGCTTTCAAGAGCAAATCTCTTTGCTGCGTTAATTTCAGCAAATCAAAGTACGTGATATTAGCCCTAGATTTCTTAAGATCATCCACAATATTGTAATCAATGTTATAAATAGGGTAGCGTAGAGTAAACATACCGGTTTTTCCATTCTTATGTGGGCATTTACCATTGTGAGTTGCCTTCGTTGCATTTGGAGATGCATTTTCTTTCTCTGGATGGTTTGCAACTGGGGTATTCTTGGACTGACCACTAGGTCTACCCTTCTCAACAGGAACTTTGGGAGTGGATGCCTTCACAGGGTGAACATCTTTCTTGGTTTGATCTACAGGCTTCATCACACCCACAAGTGCCCCCTTGCTTCACGTGTGGATTTCTACCATACTGTCTCCTTGGTCATCATCGTTCTCATTTGTATAAAAATCCCACAGTACGTTGATTTGAGATTCTTCTTCCAAGGGCTCTTATACTTGGTATTCTTCCTCATCTTCTTGTTCTTGCTCTAGCTCCACTATAGGTTCTTCTTAGTTAAGGAGCGATCCGATAAGAGCTAGCTTTTCTGTATTTAAATTCCCTTCATTGGGTGGAGTAGGAAGTGCAAGTGGACCATGACTACCTTTTGTCTTCTTACGATAGAAAGGTTTGAAATGTTTTATGTTGTTATACTCTCCTCCACTCCCGCTTGTACTCTCTCTAGAATTCCTTTTCATATCGATGACTATGTTTGTCAGTTTCTTAATGATCCGATGTAAACCTTCCACATTTGTGGTATCCTTTTCTTTGGTTTCAGCCCCTTTGTTATCACTCCCATTATTCTTTTTGGATGCTTGAGAGGCTTTCTTTTCTCCAGTTGTATGATGGCATCCTGTGAGACTAAGCATTTCATTCTCAAATTTTACTGCTTCATCGATAGCACCTTGTAAGGTTTATGCGTAACTCATTTTGACCCACATCATAGTAGGGACAGGGAGAGCGGTGATGTAGAATTCCATGAGCACCTACTCAGTAGGTCTAGCATTGGCTGGGATTCTGTTGAACAAGGTGTTGAACCAGATGTTAAAATCCTTGACCTTTTCTTTGGTTCCCATTTTCAAATGGGATAGTTCTAGAACTAAGGCTGCAAGGGTTTTGTCATCGCCATATTTGTCTAAAAAGCCCTGTTTAAAGGCAGCCCACGAGGTGATCGATCCGGTTCTCAAGCTAAAATACCATGTGGAAGCTTCACCAATCAGAGTAAAAGGGAATATGCGACATACTATATCTTCATCGGCTACCCCCAACATGCGCACGGCCAAGAAGAAAGAGTGAATATGGTTATCAGCGGTGTCTCCCTTCTCAGGGTCGAATTTAGGCAGTACTCTTTCTGCATTCTTGGGTAAGGGATGCTGCTGCCCAGGTACCGCTACAGTGTCCTGAGCAAGCCAGGGAGGAAGTGCTCCCAAAGGAGGTGGGAGTTGGTTTCCACCTGGTTGAAGCTGGTTCCCACCTGGGAGAGGAATGTTAGCCATATCGTGGATAGGGATGTTCTGGTTGAAGGTTTCTTCAAGGCTTTCTTTATTAAGACTTCCCAAATCGGGCCAGGGATTACCTTCAGAGAGTGGATCTTCAGGAATTTCTTCCCAAGGAGTGTCAATACTTTGCAAGGATTCAAGCACAATATCTTCAAGAGACGGGGCTGTAGATGTCTCTTCATTTATGGAATAGATCCTTAGATTTCTTTTAGTTATTGAAGGTAAAGAGTGAAAGATGGGGAGCTAAGAGAGGGAACGAGCGTACGGCCGAGTAAGTATTCTGATTGGTTGTTCCTGAGTGACAGGATACTCCCACATTGTCTCTTCTTCGAAATGAGGCTTTTCCGAATGAGAGTGTTATCACCAAAATAGGACCCTGATAGGCTGATGATCAGACTATCTCGGTGCAACTATTTCAAACCAATCTTTTAGATAAGGCTTAGCCTCCTTAGCTTGAGAGGGCTCTCTCAAAGGGTTAATGATTTAGATTAAATATATGAATAGATGGCTAACTCTATGGTTTGTAATTGTATATGTTTATAGGTTGAAATATGAAGACTGGCTACCATTAGGCTATGGAGTCAAAGTATGTTTCAGTACCACATCAAGATCATCTTAACACAAAGTCAGGGCATAGAGAGTTTTTATGCATCAACAAAACAAAGATACAATGCAAGGAAACACAGTTTATAAATACATGAAGGATGTTAGAGCATGATTGATGAGTTCTAAGTAACATGTATTCATACCACTGCAAGTAAGTGAAAGAGGAAAGCCATGAGACAATATGACATTAAAAACTCTCTTTGAATCCTGAATAATGAAGCCAAAGCATTCTACCTACCATGGAAATCAAGGCATTATAGAGTTCAAGTGTAGAAATGAAATACAAAACAGTGAAACATAGTTAGTTTATCTATGAAGGAAGTCAGAGCATCATTGATGAGTTCTGAGTATCATAACTAAACACCATTGCAATGTAAGTATTGGAAGATGCCATCATAACAAGAACATACAAGAACTCTTCATGAATATTGAGTTCTCTAAGTAGAAATCTGCATTAGGTTAAAAATATACACAGTCTGTACATAGAGCAGCGGCTGAGCCAAACAGTCTCCAACCCTTTGCTAATTCGACCTCTTGCTCTATATATAGCATTTACAATTAGGATTCCATCATCCCTCACCAAGAGAATTCGAATTTGCCATCAGTGACACCTATTCTAACCATAAAAGAAACCTTTAAATGCATTTGATAGCTAACTAGCAGTCCTAGAGACCTAATACAACTAGGAGTGTAACTCCTTATTATGATTACAACAACCTTATCTAAACATTTATATGCATTATTTGACAGCTGCAACTTCATGAAGTCGAATTTGATGAAGGCTCCCACGTGGTCACCCAACTGCTGATGACAAACCCTAGAAATTAGGGAACATGTTTCCCTGTTTTTAGGTTTAGATCCTTGAAAATTGGCACGTGGGAAAGAGCCTTTATATCCTCACCCATGACACATTTTACAAAACTAAAGGAGGTTTTTGTATCCCATGTTGTCTAGAACAAAAACCTCTCCTGGTTTTTTAAAACATTCCTCCAGCTGTCCAACATCTGTCCTTGAAAAACACGTGTCAAACAGGGAAAATCCATTTTCTGAAATTAGGGTTTGACTTAAAGCTTATTATCCTCCAACTGAAAACACTTATGTAGAAAGTGAGATATGCTATTTTAGCTGGAGATTTTATGAAGATAAACCTCTTTCAAAATTCCAAAACACCTTTGCATGTGACTAGAAACTGATCTTGAAAAAGACTGCTAAAACCAAAAGACCAAGCTTGACTTTCAGCAGTTTCGTAGAGCAAGTTTAACCATAAATTACTTCCACCTCAGAATGTATTTGAAGAAAATAAAAGAGGTTTTTGTATTTCAGAATGTTAGGAAGAAAAACCTCTTTCAGTTTGCAAAATTAAGTTCTCAGTTGCTCAGGAAAGATTTTGGAAGTTAACTAGTAAAAACAATTTTTCTGTTAAAACAGGCTGCTTCAGGGGTTTCGTAGCACGCTACGAAAACACTAATTTCGTAGCGCAAAATAGGATCTTTACACTATCTATGCTACGAAAACGTGGATTCATAGCTAGTTTGAAAATTTCTCCAAAATGATGTGAGATATGACTTCTAAACTCATGGTGAGGCTTCTAGGACATGGAATGAGGTTGTCAAACTTTATTTGGAAAAGAGATATGACCTTGAAAGACTTCTAACCTTATGACCTAACCCTTAAAGCATGAATTGACCTAGAGACCCTTTAACACCATGACTAGAAGAAGGGTTTGTAAATGAGAATGACATTAATTGTGATGAGATGACTCAAAACTTATAAGACTATGACTAGAAACAAGGCAACTCTCCAAAGCTTAGAGACAAAGATTTTAGGGTGATAACAGAGAGGAAGGGTGTTTTTGACCTTCACGATCCATGCATTAATATTTTCAAGTCCATGCGCGACATTTATAGATGAAATCATAAAAAGTTGTGGACAATGGTTCAGGCCCTCCTTCTACTGCCAATTTGTTGACATGGAAAATTTTTGCTATACCAACAAGGGGAACTAACCCGATCATAGGCCCCAATTAGGCCTACTTTCGTTTGGAATGGCTTAGTTCCAATGGGTTTTAAGGGACCCCATAAAATGTTAAATGAATTGAAATATTGCTTCTGGGAAGAAGACTTCAATTAAATCAACAAAATAAAACTAACCTCCATGTATTAAATCCTATCTATACTTCTTCTAACTAGTCTAGTCTATGTCCTAACTATCCTAATCTATCCTATAGGAGCATGAAAAAAGAGAGGTTAAACATCATATATGAATTAGAAGTCTAAATGAATCAATTACTGGTTCACATAAGAAAAAGGTTGCATCAATTCTTAATTGCAATCCAATCATTCATACAAGAATACACATTCCTTTTTATAGAAGTAAAGCTTGCAACTGATGTCTAACATAGTTTCAAATCAGGGACTGCTTATGAATTAACTATGATGAAGAATTACATTCAAACAACCAAGGCTAATTATAAGCTGTATCGTTATCAATATGCACAAAAACAAAACACATTTGTATTTATGCTAGCAACAACACCTTGTCTCAAAACACATAAAAGCAAAGGATCTTAAATCTGAAACAAAAGGCTCCTCATTGAACCAAACAGTCTCCTTTATTCATAATAAATCAAAGTTGTTTTCTCCAAACAAAAATCCCTTATCTCCTATCTGGAGGTAATATTTATGCCTCAAACCCTGGTGCCTCGTCTTCCCCTGTTCTTTTCAATATACCGATCAGAATACATAGAGGTAGAGACTTTGGTGCCACTGCTGACATGTAGAAGGTGTTTCTTGTCACTGGAGTGCTTCATTTCCTTGGCGAAATGAATAGATGTTGATTAGAAGAGGATGATTGTGTGTCATCTCTTCATGATGAAACCTGGAGCAATTTTCACCTTCAGAATACACAGGCAACACCTGGAAAGATGACTACCAACGCCTGAAGCCAAATCTTTAAATAAAACATATCCGCATAGGTGACTCTTCGTATTCACTCATGCATCTTTTATCTGGATTCAAACTTGAAGCTTATGCATCCATTCTTCGACCTCGCTTGCCTTCTCCCGGTCCTCGCCTGCAAAGATAACCAATCATCAGTCATACTTATACAAATACAATAAAATGCTAAAAAAAATAATCAGACTTACACTGAAAATCATTGCATAACATCGAACTGGATAGCATTTCGGAAGGGGTCTAAGTGGTAACTGGTATTGCGAGGAAGGCCCCCGATTCCACTCTTCAGGAGACACGTAGCAGCTATGAGGAAAGAGGATACCTCCTTTCGGGTGGTTATTCCTCAAGAAACTAGTTCACCCGAAATCCGCGTGGACCGTTGGATCCATGAAGGATAGATCAAATCTTATGAGTTTTGTTTTATAATCCCTTTGGATCTGCAACATAAGCTTTCCATTTTGAAAACCTTGGCCACAACATATTGTCGAATGCACAGGAAAACACGAGAAAACAGCGGTCGGACCCTAAGGTGAACTTCAAAATTTATGTACTGGATCTATAACCATTTTCAAGTCCACCATATGGGATTTTCATTAAAAATTGCGACCACAACCTTTTATCGAATAGACAGGAATATACGTGAAAACCATAGCCGGGTTGTACAACCAGACTTCAAAAATTATATACTAGAGCCTATAATCATCAGCGGGTCTGCCGTATCGAAAATCTCTTTATATATAAACCATGAACTCTGGTGATTGCAACAAATGATTGGGGAGGTAGACCCGAAATACATATGAGTTGGGTTAATAATCCTTTCGGGTCTGCAATATAACACTCTCTTTTGAAAATCGGGTCCGGAATGTTTTATCGAAAATACAAAGGAATACATGGGAAAACCTGCGGCCAGGCCATACAGCCGGACTTCAAAATTTATGCACCCAAATTGATAGTTATCAGCGGGTCCGGAATATCACAGCGCACCTTACATAAAGCTCTTAGGTTCCACCGATTGTGATATGCAATTGGGGCTCCGGACCCGATAATATATATATCATGGTTAATAAAGCCATTGGGTCTGGAAGACAAGTGTGCTTTTTACATAGATATATAGCCTTGGGATCTCACCAATAGTGATATGAAATATGTTTCCATACCCGATATTATATATTGTGGTTAATAGAGCCATTGGGTCTGGAAGACAGGTGCGCTTTTTTTTTATATATAACCTTAGGACTTGGCCAATTGTGATATGTGATGGGGCTTTGGACCTGATAATTATATAATATGGTTAATAAAGCCATCGGGCCTGGAGTATAGTGGTATGCATCATGCCTTAGTGTTGATTCCAATAGGCGAAAAGGGGTGATTTAGGCATTTTTTTGAGTATTTTTATTATAAAGAGTTATAATGGAGATGAAGGTGCGATGGAAGGTTTTTGAGGGTTGAAAAGGTGCCGATGGAGGGTATGAATGAAGGACTAGAAAGGGTTATAAATGGATAATGCAACAGATGTTTAAAGAGGGGGGCTTAGCCATTAGGAATTGGAGATTTGGCTCGGAAATGAGTTAAAGTCTTTGGGATAAAACAGATCATTCGGAGAGGTGAAAGATGAACTTTAGGGGACCCATTCAAAATTGCTACCAAGGCAGGTTTTGATAGGGTGGTGGTTGTGGCCACAACAGGAATCTAGTCAACATACTTCATGCTTATCGTGTTGTATAAAACTCAAGTTAGACTTCAAGTAACGTCCGTGTATTCATATATAGAACAAAATAATTTCACATAAGTTCACATGCATGCATAGATATTAATTTAAAACACAAATCCTTTCTTATACTTTATCCCATCTAGGTTCGGTGATGAACCTTAGCTCTAATACCACTATGTCACATACCCAGTGTCTTAATGCTCAATTAAGGAAACATGGTATCAATTTGTTTCCTTCCTCATGAGCTTGAAAATAAAATTTGGTACCACTTTTTCACATACCTAGTTCCCTCAATGACATACAGAGGTAACAGGGTGCCGAATTCTTTTCTTTTCTTTTTATTAACTTGACAATAAGAATTGATACCACTTTGTCACATACCCCTGCAAAATTTATCCAAACCACACTTGCAAAATTTGATTTTCATCTCTCATACATTTTGTCAAACACTTTACATGTAAAACTTTCTTCAAATACTTTGTATACAACCAATTAAGCAGTCTTTTTTTTGTAGACATTTTCTCAAACATTTTGTAAGAAATCAAATAAGATGCATTCTTATAATTCCACTTGTAACATATTGATTGAAATATATCACTTAATATGGAACTTTTGAATTCTGTCTTTGAGGTATTTTATCAAATAATTTCTATGTAAATTGTTATAAAACACCTTTAACACATTTATTCAAATTCTCTGCATGCAAATAGAAATAGATCAACTATAGCATTACTATCATACAACAATACTATCCCCATCCACAAAACAAAATTTTCATTGCGATATTTCAACAAACAATTTTTATGCAATGAATCATCAAACCTTTAGGTATTTATTCAAACACTTTACATGCAAACTAATATAGAAACTTCCTTATGACATATCTCCTAAATTATAGTAGCAAAATTCTTGAAAACTAAACTAGATGATCTGTGGCATTTCCCCTCACTATGGTCGAAGTTTCAGCTTCTGGAACCTCCGAGATGAAAATTTATAGTAGAAATTCTGACATGACCTATTTGATGCATGATTTTAGGAGCATCTAGGAAGCTCAATTGCCTCTAATGATATCTCCTAAAATATCACAGCCTAAGATATAAATGTTGTACTAGATGATCAACAGGATTTACCCTCACTAGGGTCCAAGTTTCAACTTTTGGAACCTCCCAAAAGAAAATTTATAACATAAATTCCAATATGACCCATTTAAAGAAGAAGTTAGGAAGCCTATTTTCCTTAGCTAATGCTATTACAAAATATAATACATATAAAAAGCTACAATGAAATAGTATAATTGCTACAACTATGATAAATTTTTTGAAGGGTAAATGCATGTACATATAAACTCGTTGAAAAGAATGAATAAATAATGATGCATGAGAGATGATTATCTTGAGTCAAATATTTTGCAATCTGGAACTAAAGAAGAGTGAGTCACTCTCCACCCAACCATAGGATCAACTATGTTGCAGTCTTTCTTATAGTTGGCATCCCCAAAGCCAAATATTGGTGCCTTGAGGGAAAAACTAAGCTTAAGAACACATAGTTGTTAGACTAGATTTAACAAAAAAAGTGAAGGCCCTCTCCACTGCACATAGGAAATAATCTCAGTGTTGAGTCTTTCCATTCCTTGACCAAGCCCATAAACATTCACAAATGAAAATGCAAGTTTACACATCATAAGGGAGTCCTTCTCTGATTTCTATAGTACATTGACCCTCCCTTATTTGGTGCTCCCCATGCCACATAGAAATAGGAAAAATCACATTCCTAAAAGGCATCCAATCCAAGGAAAAATCCCTACAGAAATTTAATTCCTGTTACACAAGGTATCACTAATTCTCATGCCAATTTGAATTTATGAGTGAGAGAGAAAAAATGATTGTATGCAAAGAATAATGGAATAATGGTTAGAAAGAAAAGGAAAAAAGAAAAAGCCCCTCAATGACTTTTCTCTTTCATTTTTATAAACACGCCTTGATCCTTCATCTTCCCAACCATCGCATTAAGAGAATTATTAATTTAAGGTATGCATTTTCCTCTCAAGGCATCATAATTTGTTACTCACCCCCCCCCCCCCCCCCCCCCCCCTTCCTTCAATTTTATCATATTTACTAATAAAAATAAACATTATGTCATATAGTAGAGCTAAACATCACAACATCAATGATGGCACATGATCTGGAGATGGGGTTTTGATAACTTGTTATGCTTACAAGAACCTCCCACTCCAAAGCTTAATAAATAATCGATCTAGCATATGTATGACATTTGCGGAATTAAATACTTGAGATAGGTGTATGTTGTTTGTTTTTAACTGTTTAAGTCCTTATGTGTTTATGTTGATATTAACCACATATATAATAGTCATATAAAGCAGCAAATAAACATCAACAAATAACAACAAATTTAATCTAGGAGTTCACCAAAATATTGTGGGCTATGTCTCGTTGAGCTTTTGTCATCTTGACTTGGCTCTTTTGGATTATGGTAAAGTTTCTTTTACAAGTTCCACACTTAACTCCAAAGGTTATTGAACTGAACCAATGGGCTTAGAATACCATCTATATCCCTGTCATGGTTGTCATCATTCTGCAAACAGATCTAAGCTTCCTTAGACTCGATTCCTTCAATTAGTGTCCTAAGATTCCCTGAGCTTCTTGATGGTGATAACTCCTTCAGAATTCTTTAACTGTCTTTGAAAATTCTTCTACTGTCTCCAGCACATATCAGACACCAACAACAGACTGATCATTTGATCATTTGCTGCCTGAAACTTCCTTTTAGCATCAAAACCTTCAGAAGTCTCCAAATGCTTCTGCAAATCCCTGCAATGGATTTAGAATACTCATTACAACCAAGAACGACTGTTGGTTTGCTGAGAATGAGTACTGGTAGCTCCTACAACTGCCTCCAACCCGTGGTGGCTCTGAGCTCCACAATCAATCTTCCTTGATGAAATTCTCCATGAAGATGACTTCCTCAGCTTCTCTGGACTATTCCATCGGCTTCAGAAGGCTCCAATTAGCCTAACGAGCCTCTTGTTCCACTCTCTCTGCTTCTCTGAGCTTCTCTGTCTCTCCTGTGTTTTCTTGTCAAAAACTACCCTTAGAGTGATTTCATGCAATATCCTCTAGGGATACTCCACCAATATTCGTGAACTATACTTATCTTAAACTAAACTTAGCATATCTACCTAAGTTTATCCGCTTTGCCAGCCTGACTGTCGGAGGTAACTATTACTGTAACCGCTGGGCACGTACATGAGGGATAAGACCTTATCACGCATATATCTAGCAGTTGTGGTTAATGCTTCAACTGTGATATTGATAAGTGGGGAGCAGTATCTCACACACCTAAAAGGCTGTAACTAGTATTTTCCAAATTCACACGATTAACTCGAGCGGCCAACACATAGCACTTTTATCACGTGCTTTCAAAGTATTAACCATCGTGCATGAATCTGCACGAGATTGCGTGGAAACTGTTAGATTGAGCGGAATACATCAATGGTTGAGATAGTTCGGGCTAGTTGTGAGCAGATGATGTGATATCCGTTGGATCTGGAAAGGTCAGATCAATGACATAGATTGAAATGCTTTATAAAACAAACCTCCATTTGATACAAAACAAATATGCATCGCATCCATGGTTTGTTAAGAAAAAAAATTTGGTAGAGGTGGTAGAGCATTGTGCTGTCTTTCCGAAGGTCACGGGTTCGATTCTGTCAGATCCCAGCATATTTTACATAACAATTCCAGGGCCACGTGGCAGCCTCCAAGCTTTCCACGTGTCGGCACTTGATTGGTCCTTAAGTTCCTGGATCAATATCTCATCACTCCTCCTCATTAGGAATCTTTTAGACCTTGAAAGACTGATTTACTAATCTGTACAGTAGATGAGAGTAACATCACTCTCTTATTTCAGCCTCCATACACGTGCCTTGCATGGCTGGTGCCTTTGAACCAAAACTTGAAGATAGTCAACACTTCCCTTCTTGGATGCGCTTGTCCTCTTGTTAAGAACTGTCTTCGTTGAACTCATTCAGAATTTGTACCAATGAAAATATGTTTTACTGAAATTTTGTCAAAAACAACATAATTTGACGACATAAACTCTTGCTCCATCAAAGAAACAAATTTCACATCAGGTGAATTATCATCATGTCTTTACACCTTGTGTACAAATGATTGAATAAATAACAAGCCGACAAAACATGCCTTTTCAAACAACTGACTCTTCAAGTCAAGCATGTACAAAAAGAACTTGACAATTCTTTTTCAAAGTAGAAAGAATTCCACCTTTTGTGAAACACTTCATCATTATCTCCCTTTTCCAATCTTGGAGACAAAATCAACTTTTCTAAGTCGACATGACATTGCATGCATGTTTAAACAAAGCAATCGACCATCAAGTCAATTACACATACATGTTCAAATACAAGGAAATCATCAACATCCCTGTGTTCATACATACCATTCTCATGTATGTATTCCATTCTTCAACTTTCTCTTAAGCACAATCATAAGTACAAGATCCTCAATCATATGTACATGTACTTACAAAGCTGAAATTAATATAATTTTGTTGCATTAAAGCAAGTCTCATACTTAACTTTTTCATTCACCTTTTTGGTAAAACCCTGCAACTTGCATTCCATTGGAAAATAAATGCATCAAATCAAAAGACATGAAATTTTAATTGGATAAGAACTCTAACAATTTCTTACCAATCCATATCAAAGGCGCTTCCTTTAACTGCACATCGACATCAACATGTGAATCATCCTGAAACACATCAATTATGGAAACTTTCTTTCCATTCTTTCCATTCTCTTTTTCCACCTTCTTCAAATTTCGTGGAAGCATTGTTGAATTCAAAGTCCAACACTTTTCAGCAGTATGTCCTTGCTTATGGCAATAACTGCAACACATGTTCATCCTCTTTACAGAATGATTTGCCTTGTCCAATGGACCTTTGGTTTCTTGCCTCCTTTTCTTCAAAATTTCCTGTATGTGGCCATTTTCTTCCAACATCTAGAAACACTATGGTTATCCAAACCACAAAAGGAACATGCAATTTTTTTCCAATTCTTATGTGGAAATTTACCATGATTTACATAATAAAAAGAAATGTGATTGAAATCAGATTTATACCTTTCTCTTTCACCTTTGTTTCCTTCATGAGGGGGTGAATCGAAAGAGGATGTGGCTCCCTTTGGAACACCATCAATCTCTTCAATGATTTTAGAGCTTTCACAACTCTCTTGTTCGAGTGCATGCTTATGAACACATTCTTCTTGCAATGTATGTTTCAAACTATTGCATTCCCCATGAATACAATCTTTACAAACTTGAGGTAGAGAACCTAAAATGAAACTCCTTCTAGGAACTGTTTCAATTTCATTCATGGCTGCTTTGGAACTTTCTCCATAAGATTTTCCATAGCCAAGACCCAAATACTTAGGCCTTTCCTCAACCATTATTGGCTCAACAATGCCTTATGCATGTTTTCCCAATCCTTTTCCTTCATAGCCCATTTTTGAAATCAACTTGGACCCTATACCTCTTGTATGTTTTTAAAAAGAGCCAACATAAATATTCTTAGAGGAAATTGAAGACAATCTAGGATTGTTTACCTTTTCTTCAAACTGATGCTTGACTAAGGCTTCTTTGGCAACAAGGAGCTATGTCTCATCTCATGCATCCTTTCTAGGTTCATATTTGCAATATGAATTTGGCTCTCCATTTCCTGCAATTTGTCAGAAAGCAACTGCTTCTCTTCTTTCATGGAATTCAACTGCTCTCAAAGTTTGGTGCTCTTCCTTTCATCTTCATACATTTGTTTCACCACATCCATCATGATGAACAAGTCTTGCTTCATGTCTTCATCGAAGAATCTTGTGAAGGAGCAGGATTTTGAAGAATCACTTGTAGAAGTTGTCATTATAAAAATGAACAAAGAACTTCAACAAAATTAACAAAGCTTTCAAAATCTATTGACAAAACTTCTGAACTAAATGACTGTAGAGTCAAACTCTTATTCAAGCAGCCTTTGCAAACAAACCCTCTTGTGCTTCAAGGATTGTCTTGAGGTCCTTTGAGTAAGGAAAATTCCTTCAACCCTTCTTCCTTCTTGTCCTGTCTCAGACTTAGCTATTAGTAACTTTCTCTTCACCTTTGCAAACTCAAACAATAGTCAGTTTAAAAACAATCAAACAGTCAAATTATTTGTACCGTTTAAACACCTTTCAAGTCAAATAGGCAACCTTTTTCTCTTTCAATCAAGAAACCTTGCTCTGTCAATCAAGCAACCAGCTTTGGTACCACCTGATCTGGAGATGGGGGATTGATAACTTGTTATGCTTACAAGAACCTACCACTCCAAAGCTTAATAAATAATTGATCTAGATTATGTATGACATTTGTGGAATTAAATACTTGAGATAGGTGTATGTTGTTTGTTTTTAACTATTTAAGTGCTTATGTGTTTATGCTGATATTAACCACATATATAATAGTCATATAAAGCAGCAAATAAACATCAACACATAATAGCAAATTTAATCTAGGAGTTCACCCAAATATCGTGGGTTACATCTCCTTGAGCTTTTGTCATCTTGACTTGGATCTTTGGGATTATGGTAAAGTTTCTTTTACAAGTTCCACACTTAAATCCAAAGGTTACTGAACTGAACCAATGGGCTTAGAATACCATCTATATCCCTGTCATGGTTGTCATCATTCTGGAAACAGATCTAAGCTTCCTTAGACTTGATTACTTCAATCAGTGTCCTAAGCTTCTCTGAGCTTCTTGATGGCACTAACTCCTTTAGAATTCTTTAACTATCTCTGAAACTTCTTCTACTATCTCCAGCACATATCAGACACCAACAACAAACTGATCATTTGATCATTTAATGCCTGAAAATTTCTTGTAGCATCACAGCCTTTAGAAGTCTCCAAATGCTTCTGCAAATCCCTGCAATGGATTTAGAATGCTCATTATAGCGAGGAACGACTGTTGGTTTTCTGAGAATGACTACTGGTAGCTCCTACAACTGCCTCCAACCCCTGGTGGCTCTGAGCTCCACAATCAATCTTCTTGGATGACATTCTCCATGAAGATGATTTCCTAATCTTCTCTGGACTATTCCATTGGCTTCAGAAGGCTCCAATTAGCCTAGCGAGCCTCTTGTTCCACTCTCTCTACTTCTCTGAGCTTCTCTGTCTCTCTTGTGTTTTCTTGTCGAAAACTGCTCTTGGAGTGCTTTTATGCAATATCCTCTAGGGATACTCCACCAATATTGGCGAATTGCACTTATCTTCAGCTAAAATTAGCATATCCGCCTAATTTTATCCACTCTTCCAAGCTGACTATCGGAGGTAATTGTTACCGTAATCGTTGGGCACGTTCATGAGGGATAAGACCTTATCGTGCGTATATTTGGTAGTCGTGGTTAATCCTTCAACTGCGGTATTGATAAGTGGAGAGCGGTATCTCGCGCACCTAAAAGGCTGTAACTGGTATTTTCCAAATTCATGCGATTAACCCGAGCGGCTGACACGTAGCACGAGAAAACCACTTTTCTCACGTGCTTTTAGAGTATTAACCATCGTGCATGAATTTGTGCGAGATTGCACGACAACTGTTAGATTGAGCGAAATACATCAATGGTTGAGATTGTCCAGGCTAGTTGTGAGTGGACGACGCGATATCCATTGGATCTGGAAAGGTCAGATCAACGACACGGATTGAAGCGCTTTATAAAACAAACCTCCATCCGATACAAAACAAATATGCACCGCATCCATGGTTTGTTAAGAAACAACGTTTGGCAGAGGTGGTAGAGCGTTGTCCTGTCTTGCCGGAGGTCACGAGTTCGATTCCGTCGGACCCCAACATATTTTACATAACCATTCCAGGGCCACGTGGTGCCCTCCAAGCTTTCCATGTGGTGGCCTCCGTGCTTTCCACGTGTCGGCACCTGATTGGTCCTTAAGGTCCTGGATCAATATCTAATTAGCACCCCAATATTACATGTTCTTAATTACATTGTAAAATTTGGGGTAACGAAAGGGTTATTACAGCTATGATCTTCTTCTAGTATGGCCTAAGCTAACATACCTCACAACTTCAAAATTAACATTTTTTTGAAGTTTTCAAAATTCTCATCTAGCTTCTCATCCAACACCTCCTCTACCTTCATATCAAACTTCTCCTCTAGCTTCTTATCAAAATTCTCATCAAACCAATTTATGTCCTGAAATTTCTAAGCTAATCTTCCACTAATTCCAACCAGCTTGTAGTAGAATGGGTGTTCATGTTGTTCAGGGAAGTATGTGGTGCTCAATGATTCTCCTTCATGGGTGAGCTTATTGGAAAAAGTTACTGGGTCCTAAGGACGAGTGTTAGGTGCTATATATCTTTAATATACCTACAAAGTCCAAGAGTAGTACTTGAACCAATATATGAGAGCACTAAGCAACGAGGATTGATTGTGCCATTAGCCATACTACTTGAGTATCCAAGTACTGTAGAGTGGACTCTCAAGTGTTATTCTTATGTACTATAGAAACAAGATGGAAAATTAGCTTATCTAAAGCTAGTATTAGGTATACCTAGGGAAATTCCTATATACCCAAAGGTGCCTTGAAGTGAGATTCCATATATGGGTATTGCCTAAATATATTATTTAAAGATGTCAGAACATGTCTCTAAGAAAAATATAAAAATGAACCTTATAACCCAATAAAACTATCTTAAAATTACTAAAAAACAACTTGTGTAAGGTAGGGTTTGAGGCCAAAAGTGTGAACTAATCACAACTTATATTATACTTCTTATATTGGCTATTATGACCCCAATTATGAAATGCCACAACTTCTTTCAATCTATGACACTGGTTTGACTGAAAATTGTCTTATCCATCAAAAGGTATCCATTATATGAAATCTGTGGATTTCTTGGGTAAGAAAAAGGAAAACAAAAAAATAAATAATCAATGATATTTCCATTTCTCAGACTCCATTATGGATTTTTTTTCGAAATTAATTTTTTTTCTAAGAGGAATCTAGTTCTTGGATTGGATTCTCCAAATTCTACATAGAAATATTTAGAGATCAACACAAATGCTAATATGCTCTTTTTTCCATCCATTGTTCCTTATGTTGTTCCCAATGAGGGAACAATGACAAAGCACCCTATGAAGGTTAGAAAACCTCCTCTCTTTAGGACTAAAGCTAGCTCTTGAATTATCGAGGGTAACCATCAAATGATCACCATAATAGTTTCTCTAAATTACCTCAAAACAACGCTTTAAGCCCTCAAATTCCAAATTTAATATTTTTAATTTAATAAAGGTTGGAGAAATGGTACACGTTATTGATGATCAACAACTCAAACTACATCCTCAAACCAATGCCTTTCCAATAAGAACCTTTATCCCACAATGCAGATACATAACTAGTAAGTGACTGAAAATGCTAAAGAAAATATCTCAAATACCAATCAAAGTAGCATAAATATTCATTGACACTGAGAAACAACAATCAATAAAGTTATTAAGAGAGACAATATTTAAATCTCTTCCTGAGGCAAAAAGTATATTAGATAATTTGAATGAAGTTCAGGAAAACAATAAAATCTTCTTCCAAACCTAACAACTCATAACAACCATATACCTTTGAAAAGCTTGACTTTTTGAGAAATACATTTTTTTAACCCAAATAAGCAACCATGTATAATATACCTATTACAATGCTTTTAAAGAAAAGCATCCACTTAGAACATGAAAAATCAGTCCGTGCAAACACATGAAATGAGGTATATTTATTGGTTATTAATTGAAAATATATCCCTGACAGATGTATAAAAATAAATTTTTACCTGTTATTAATTGAAAATATATTCATGACCGCAAAAGAAAAATAAAAATAAAAAGAATACAATCATTAATGAATAAAGCAAAAATGATACAAGAGCTCACAACTTTTCAGGGAAAAAATATTTTGATTAACATAAGAAAATTACATTCATGTAGAAAGGGAAAAGGCAAGTAATGAATCCATCGACTGCTTTCATGATCTTTTATAAATATGTGACCCTCTACACTCTGAGCTCTCAACCTCCAAAGGATAAAACTCCATTTAGATTTTGTTTTCCATTTTATCTTTATATAAAGTTAGTTTCCACCCTTTGCTACGTAATTATTTTCTAAAAATAGAAAGACCCTTATCTTTAGGGTTGAGATTAACTTTAAATAAGTTGGGCACCTTAAGTTTTTCACAAATTTAATTTAATAAAATATTAATCTGTGTTATGTAATTACATTGTAATCCAAATTGGTAATCCAAATTGGAAAATCAATAGTGACATACAAAGTACACACATTTTGAGGAGACATAAGGCATAAGCCAAAATGGTTATTACTTTGCTTTCAAAATTACAGCTATGTGGTGGCTACCAATAAGCTTCCCATACTTTTTGTAATTATCATTCTTTGCAAAATCTCCTAAAATGAGGCATTGAATTGGGATACAAATGGGATACAAATGTTTGGGCAACAAATCCTGTGCAATGTGGTGAATGTGTGATTCTTCCTATTCCAACATATTGGAAAATGAGTTTCCAATATCTTTCTCTAAAATTTGAATGCGATAATGTCTTGAAAACCTCGATATCCTTTGAAAAGCCAAGAGTTTGACCACCTCTTTTTCATCACGGATCTTCATAAACACTGTTTGTACCTTAGCTATTTCTGATTGTATGTTTTTGTAGACTTGTGTAAGATTAAAAAAAATATCTTCATGTTCTTTCATCTTCTCTTTGACTGTCACAATTGGTTCAATAACTTTGATGGTTTCCTTTATCTTTCCCATTTCATCTTCTGATATAGCTATGATAACTTTTCCATAACCACTTTCATCTTTATTATACTTAGGCATTGGAAGCCACTTTTCAAGAAAAATTAACTCAATCTGATAATCAATTTCAACATTCACTAATAGTTTCTTCTCACTTGTTGTTGCTTATGCAAAGGTGGTTTCAATTTTATCCTTGACACATGTATCTATACATTCATTTTTTAACCATGTTCATGCTCTACATCTTGTACATAATCATTATTTTCTTCCATAATTCTTCAATGAAATTTATGTATTACTTAGGACAACTTTGGTGTCCATGTCTTGTTTATGTTCTTCTTCTTTAGCAGGCTCTTCCATAATGTCTCCAATTATTTTTGTGATTTCAAAATCTTCAGCTTCTCCTATTACAATGAGCACTTCATTAACAATTTCAATGTTTTGTGGCTCAACGCGATGTTGATCAATGTCACTCCCACTTTCATTTTATATCATCTCTAAAATGTTCCATGCTTCTATAGACGTGGTTGTTGCTACAACCTTGGGAATAATGTAATCATCCAAACCTTGTCAAAAGAGAGACATTGTTGTTGCATCATCCTTCCTATTGGCTACAAGTTGATCCTTTTGATCTTGTGCCGTGGCCTCATGGGTTTTTTGAATTAAGGCTTCTTCAAACCCATGCAATACAATATCCCATCACTCATCCATTTATAATATAGTTTTCAAATTAATGGCCAAAAACTCAGAATTTTTACTGAAGAAAATAAGAAGTTTTATAAGAAAACTTCTAAAGAAATCCAAGTTGAAAAAGCATCATTCCCATTTTAAAATAAAATATGGAAGTAAATATTTTCCCCTTTTTTCCAAAAACATTTTTTTCCAACCACTCAAAAAAAATAAAACAATGTGCACCCAAATATATAGACATAAAACCAAAACATTTTTTTATATCTCTATATATTCTTAAACGTTTTCCCTTTCTAACCTTAAAATCTCAATCCAACTCTTTGAAAAAATTTTAATAGACTAATTAAAAACCATTTTAAAAATATAAAAAACATATTTCCTATTTTTAATTAGCCACTATTGCACCTCCGCTTTGAAACCTTATGCTTTTCGAACATGATAACATGTCCTTGAAAAACTTATAAACCCTTCAAACCTTAGACTCGAAGTGGGTAGGGTTGGCCACAGTGTTTTGGTATGTCACCTTTGTTAACAACAAACTTTGGCTTATTTGCAAAACAAATTTTGCAAAATATAAAAGTTTACAAACCCTCATTAAACTCTATTTAAAGTTGTCTACCAACCAAATGAGCTTGGCTACAATGGTTTTGGTCGATTCTCATGGTGCCTTACCGATATGAAAACAATGGAGGCTCTTTTCTTTCTGATATGGTGGCTTTGCAAACCCGTGGCTAATCACGAGTTCCAAACGACAATTGACGCAACACTGCAAACCAACACTTTCTTTAAGCGAACAATGGTTGGTCTTCCTTCAACAACTAGTGTATTCTTGAATTAGTCAGCTTATTGATTCTTCCTAAGCTCTCATACCAATATGAAAGATGGAAAGGGGAGAAACCACACAATAACACAATTTGATTTGATATGAGTTGTTGATCAATAAATTGCATTTATTCAATTGCTTGAAGCTACATGATTAAATAAACGCATAACCGCTAAGAATATATATGCTAATCATAGCATACACATGCATAACTCACACTTCCTAATTTATATTGTGTGTAAATTGCCTAAAGCTAAAATCTCACTATGTAACTGGGAGTAATTATCTCCAACATATAATGGTTTCAAATTATGAAATTGGGATTTAGTGAAAGCTAAAGACAACCTTTGCGCCCTGTGGTCTATAATATATCTGCCACTAATTAACAAATTGACCAATGGGTATATGGAATTCCCTATAATTCCCATTTGTCTCATTCAGAATCAATTACGTGGATTAACTGCCATCTTGGGAACAAGGGACTAATTTCCCACTCAAGATATGATAACGGTTTTGAAGTTTAATAATGCTTGCTAGTTTTGGTGTAATGAAAAAACTCAACATGGTATCAAAGTAGGTGTCTCTTACCCTGCTGATTTTTTTTTGTGGGGGTCTTGATTTTTTTGTTGTTGTTAATCTGAATGGGTTTTCATTAAATTTTCTAAGGGTTTAGAGAATATGTATGTTCAAATCAGAGTCTAAGGGTTTAGAGAATATGTATGTTCAAATCAGAGTCTTTAGCTCTCAAATATAATTGTTCTTGATGTGGATCGGTCACATTTCATTATTCGATAGAGGCATCAATAAATCATGGTCCAAATTTGATAACATCGACTTGGGTTTTGTGCTCCCAAAATCACAAAGACACTTGAGCTCCTAGAGATAACTGGTTAGGCATATGATTAAATTTTCTCTATGATTGACTTAAAGTATACCTTGTACCATCAGTTTTTTGATAGAGAGGTGAGCTATAGGCATCAAAACTCCTTCTCCAAGAAAACTGGTCATATTTTTGAGAAGATGTTCGATGGTATATCCCATTGAAAACTTAGTGTGATCCATAATTTATAGGTGTTTTGACCAAAGCTCCTGTTGATGGTGTTATATGTTGCCAATATGTCAGGGGATCTCCCTGATATGAAGTACTAATTAGAACTCACATCAATTGGTGTAGGAGTCCCATCTCACTGTATGCCACCAGCCACCATTGAAAATGTTTCAAAGAGGTGCCTTTGTCACAACACATACAAAAGAGATCACAACACCTCTTTGGGGTAGTAAATATGTAATATTTATGTGACACCAAATTTAAGATGTGTAGGACTGGTAATGGAAAACAAGCCTCCAGTTAGGGAAGTAATAGTACTGTCCTAAAAGGGGACTCGAGAATGAAGAGGAAGGCTTGTTGATTACTTGCATATTAGTCCACACAATAAAGAAAAATCATGAAATCATAACAACACCTATTCAACAATAACCATATCTAAGTAACAAAATAGTTCATTAAAATTAGTATGTAATTAAACCAACATATATCGCAAACATAACAAGAATAGTTCTACTATATCTATGATAAATGTATGAAGAAGTTCCAACTCATAAAGCTTCTGGTTATAAATGAAAGATCCTAAGTACACTGTTACATAGATAAAACACTAGATCCAATAGTGGAACATGAAGCCACAATTTGCTTCTCTAAAGAATGATCTATCCGTTATGCACTACAAGAGAAGCCAAGGCAAGACTCCAAGAATCCAAGCCTATAGCTTGAGTTGTGAAGAGCTATTTATAACAAATGACAATGACCTTTGAGCTTCCTCATGACTCTTTAACTCCTATGAATTTTCATATTCTATACATGGCTTTTTACATTCCATGTGTAGCTTTTCACATTCCACATATGCCTGTTGGACTTCATTATATACAACTTATTACAAAATACAAACTACATATGAGACGGTGGCTATATGAGACAAAACTGTAATAGGACAAAGTCTTATCAAATTGAAAAATCATTTGCTTCCCCGTGGAGCTCATTGGTGATGTATGTGTGATGATTTGAACTTCGTGGAGATGGATTTGACTCGAATCAGAAAGTTCGTTGTATAACACATCTTCACCTCTAGTGCCTCTGTCAATATAGTCTTGGAGCTTGATTTTACATTGTTCCATATCTATGAGAGTTTCATGTGAGATTTGATTGGTGCGATAGAAGAATGTATAATAATGTCTTGGGTGATATCTAAGCCTTCTTGTACTGATGTTTGCTTGATATATTCCGTATACTTCCTAATCTCCTGGAAGATGATTTCCATGCCTCTTATTTTTTCAAGTGATCCTACTGAAGGCATCCCATGTTTCTGTGCTAGAGACTTGAAACCACTGTGGAGATGACCATAAGTGACATTGGTGTTAGTCTCCTATTCTCCAAGATGGTTTTAATTATGATGATGGAGTTTCAAACAAACTCAGTCCATTTTAGTGGAAATCCTATCCATTCTAACTAACTCAGACAAATTTTTTAGATATTTGGCAACCCATTCCCAAAGTTGATCAACTACTCTGCTTGCCAGTTTCAGGAGCTTCAATCCCTCATGTGATTTCTTCTAAATTCCAATTAAAGGAGCCACTACTTGCTGCAGAAGTATCATTTCATCATATAATCATGCCATGGTGTCCTCCATCAACCCCATTTCCTCCTACGTGGTTGACTTCCATTTTGTTGTATTATAGTTGCGTAAAGATAACCAATTATTTTCCACAACAAGGTGTTTCACATGTTTCTTCATTGCATCGATCTCTCTCCTTAATCATGTATTCTCATTCAATATATATTCATAGTTTTCTTGCATTGCTGTAGAAAAATAAACATTTTCCACCATGATTTCCCTAAGATTCCTTCTAGTATTGGCCGTTATCACTTTATTTGTAGATACTGAGACTACGTTTTGAGGATCATTTAGGAAGTATCTATGCTTCTACTACATGATCCTCTTCTTGAGTTTCTCAAACGTGACATTGCACACATCCATTACTTTGTCTTTAGGTGGAGGTGTGATTCCCATTTCATCAAATGGGAGATGAACACCTGTAAGAGGAGGTTCTTATGGAGAATCTAGTTTATCATCTAAGGGTTGGATGGTGTCATCTTCCTCCAACTATTCATCTATCTCCAAAGTCAAATTTTTTTCCTCCAATATCTATGCTGCTTCTTCCTCCCGGGACTGCCTTTACTGCTCTTCTTCTTGTTTATTCTTGGAAGGAGATGAAACACATCTTGTTTCTTATTCTCTTCTTCTTCTAATTATCTCCTTTCTTTTTCTGCTTGATAACTCCTATGTTCAAAGGATCAAATTTCCATTTCCTGTTCCTTTCTCCTATCAAATCATTCTTGATCCTTTTCCTAGGAGCTACACTCTTTCCTTGATGGGTTATCTTCTTTGCCTCCTGTACCTGCATATCTTGAGCTAATGTATCTTGAGGTGAACCAGTTTCCATTCCTGGATGTGTTTGTCTGACTGCATTGTACTATTTCTTCAAATTCTCATATTCTAAGGTAAACATTAATGAATATTCCCAATTGAAACCAATCCTTTCACAATGTTTTCTGCACACTCTCCTAGGATCATATCCCTGAAAGTCATTAACTACAAAGTGCAAGCGGTCCAACTCTTGTATTTCTGCGCTTTCTTCCTTGTGGCCCTTCAATTCATACAATCCGATCCTTAAAGGGAAGGTGGACCATGGGGCTTTCTTTCGTTTGTGAAGAACTCTTGACAACCATTTTTTCAACTGATATGCTACTTCTTGCAATACTAACTTATTATTCACATATCGCGGCATGAGGTGAGGGGAAATATGACATCCAAAACATCTAATATATGTACCCTAAGGCGCAACAAACAAATCCATGATATCATGTAGTGACTCCTTCACCAAATCATTCATGCAAGGAGTATCGATCTCATATATAATATGGAATATGATTGTGAATAAGTGTTATGCCAACCCCTTGTATGTGCCTCTAAAAATTGATTCTTACAACACTCTACAATGGAAGTGGATTGAAAAAATATTATGCAGGGTCCAATTCCATTACATTCCTGGTAAAACTGTTGGGTGTGGAGCCTGATTATCTTCTGTATTCAAAGGTTTCAGTCGGATGTATACCCTAGGAAGACTGTACACCCTTCCACGCAGGGGGGTAAATCCCCCCCGGTTGGGGGGTCCGGGGGCCAGCGGTCCCCCGGTGGGGGTTTGGGGGCAGCACCCCTGAAGCTAAAAATAGATGTAAAATTGCCTTGTAAAATTATAGTAATTTCTAGTCAATCTAGGCCGTTCATTAGGTGGATAATCTGACGGTAGAAGTTATGTTTAATTTAGGGTTTTTTGCCCTAGAAGGCAACCCATCACTATATATGAGGGAATTGTATTGTGTCTATGTATATCTGTATTTTGAGTGAGGAAGAGAGAGGAGATTGAGAGTGAAGAAGGTGTTACAACGGATCTGCTGTAGGTTGTATCTCTTCAGTTTGCTGGATAATATATAAAAAAAGAATTGGCTGTTTCTCCGTGGACGTAGCCCAAACTGGGTGAACCATGTATATCTGTGTCTCTCTTGTTTTATGCAGTTTCTGTGTTTATATTTCTGCTATATTTTATGTTTTCAATTGCTCCGTAATATACAATTTTCTAACAACTGGTATCAGGGCTGAAGGTCTATTTGGCTGATAAACGCGCAGGAGAGAAGGGTTTCTGGTTCGAGTGGGAGCAATGGCGGAAGATGGTAGGTTTAGGGTCAAAAAAATTCAACAGCCAAAACTACCAGCTGTGGAAGATGCAGATGGAAGATTATTTGTATCAGAGAGATCTGTACCTACCATTGAGCAGGAAGACAAAGAAGCCGATGAGTATGATAGACACAGAATGGGATATTCTGGACAGAAAGGCACTTGGAACAATATGGTTGTGGCTAGCGGCGTCGGTAGTGTTTAATATTTCAAAGGAAATGACAACACAGGGTTTAATGTCAGCATTGGCCAAACTATATGAAAAACCCTCGGCCTCAAATAAGGTATTTCTTATGAAGCGTCTATTTAATATGAAGATGTCAGAAGGTGGATCTATTGCGGATAATTTAAATGATTTTAAAACAATTACAAGTCAGTTAAGTTCTGTAGGGGTAAATTTTGATGATGAAGTTAGGGCTCTATTACTACTATGCTCATTGCTAGAAAGTTGGAATGGTTTAGTTATGGCCATTAGTAACTCTATCTCTGGATCTAGTACTTTAAAGTTTGATGATGTTGTTGGTGCAATCCTTAGCGAGGAAATGCGATGGAAAAGCTCCAATGAGACATCAGGTAATGCTTTGACTGCAGAGACTAGGGGAAGAAAAATGGAAAGAGGAAAGAGCCCAGGATATCGCAGTAAGTCAAGAAAAGGCAGATCCAAGTCTAGATCAGGGATAGTGTGCTGGAAATGCAGGAAGAAAGGACACTTGAAGAAAGACTGCAAGTCTCGGAAGGGAAAATAAGGAGATGCGCCGTAAGAAACTAATCATGAAGCGAATGTACCAGGTGAT
Organism: Pinus tabuliformis; assembly: GCA_031772625.1. NCBI lineage: Eukaryota > Viridiplantae > Streptophyta > Pinopsida > Pinales > Pinaceae > Pinus > Pinus tabuliformis. The sequence continues at coordinate 1,166,905,306 of CM062816.1, read as the reverse complement.
GTGTTGCAAGATGCTTTGATTCTTTCATTAGAAAATATTATTGATGCCTAGGTTGTAGATTCAGAGGCCTCATTCCATGCCACACCTGATAAGAAGCATTTTCATGATTATGTTTAAGGAGATTTTGGACAAGTTAGATTGGGTGATGATAAACCCTGTAAAATCGTTGGAATGGGTGCAGTTTTCATAAAACAACAAAATGGAAATCAATGGCTATTGAAGAAGGTAAGGCATGTTCTAGATCTGAAGAAAAATCTGATTTCAATAGGGTAGTTGGGAGGTGAAGGTTGCGTAACTACTTTCACAGATAAAACCTGGAAGGTCACTAAAGGATCCCTGGTAATAGCGAAAGGAGAAAAGGTTGGTACATTGTATTTATGATATGGTATTTCTAATTCTGTTAATGCTTTAACCTCTACAGGAGAAGATATGGCATTGTGGCATCATAGGCTTGGGCACATGAGTGAGAAGGGGATGCAGATTCTTCACTCAAGAAATCTGTTGCTAGGTTTGAAGCATGTTCATTTAAAATTTTGTGAGAATTGTGTTTATGGAAAACAGAAGAGGGTCAGATTCCTTAGAGTTGGGAAAGAAAAGAAGAGAGAAAAATTAGAGCTTGTGCATACAGATGTATGGGGACCTTCTTAGGTATCATCTCTTGGTGGCTCTCATTATTATGTTACTTTTATTGATGATGCAACTAGAAAAACCTGGATTTATTGTACTCGAAATAAATCTAGTGTATTTGATACTTTCAAGAAATGGAAAGCTTTGGTTGAAAATGAGACAGGGAAAAGGTTGAAGTGTCTCAGATCAGATAATGGAGGTGAATATTGCAGCAAAGAGTTTTATAGGCACTGTTCGAAGAATGGAATTCGCAGAGAGAAGACAGTTCCAAGAACACCACAAGAAAATGGCGTGTCAGAAATAATGAACAGGACAATCATGGAGCGTGCAAGGTGCATGAGATTGCATGCAGGATTGCCTTTACAATTTTGGGCAGATGTTGTAGATACTTTTGTTTATCTAATAAACAGAGGGCCTTCATGTTCCTTGGATGGTGGTGTTCCATAGGAGGCATGGACAGGTAAAAAGGTAAACTACTCATTTTTAAAGACTTTTGGTTGTGAAGCTTTTGTCCACATTAACAAAGAAAATAGAACAAAGCTTGAGGCAAAATCAAATAAATGTACTTTTATTGGATATGGTGTTAATGATTTTGGTTATCGCTTATATGATTATGAAAATCACAAAATCATTAGGAGCAGAGATGTAATATTAAATGAAAAGGTCTTGTATAAGAATCAGTTGCAGGAAAAGAAATAGGAAAAAGAAAACAGGGAATACACAGTGCTTGACGATATCAAAAGAAAAGTGATGGTACTTGAAAATCATAATGATCAATAGCTAGAACAACAACCACAACAGCAACAAGCACTTCAAACACCTGAAAGTGGTGTTAGAAGATCTACCAAGATAAGTAGACCCCCTGAACGATACTCTCCTTCATTATATTATGTATTGTTGACTGATTCTAGTGAACCAGAATGTTATGAAGAAGCAATGCAGGTAGAAACCAGGAAGAAGTGGGAGCAAGCCATGAAAGAAGAGATGGACTCCTTAGCACGTAACCAGACTTGGGACTTAGTCAGGTTGCTTGCAAGTAAAACAACATTGCAGAATAAATGGGTTTACAGGCTGAAGGAAGAAGATGGAGGAAAATAGAGGTATGAAGGTAGACTTGTGGTGAAGGGGCTTGCATAGAAGAAAGGTATTGATTTTGATGAAATATTTCTCCTGTTGTTAAAATGACTTCAATTTGAATTATTTTAAGTCTAGTAGAACTTGAAGATTTGCATCTTGAGCAGTTAGATGTAAAGACAACCTTTCTCCATGGGGATTTGGAGGAAGAGATATATATGCAGCGGCCACAAGGATATGAGGTAAAATGGAAGGAGAAACTAGTGCGCAGGTTGAAGAAGAGCTTGTATGGCTTAAAACAGGCTCCAAGGCAGTGGTATCTAAAATTTGACAAGTTTATGTCTGAACAAGGTTATACTAGATGTCACTCTGATCATTGTGTTTATCTCAAAAGGCAAAATGATGGCAACTATATTATATTGTTATTGTATTTAGATGATATACTTCTTGCAGGTTCTAACATGCAGGAAATAAATGTGCTCAAAAGGAAATTGGCAAACTCGTTTTCAATGAAGGATTTCGGTGCTGCAAAACAAATCCTTGATATGAGAATAACTAGAGACAGGAAGAATTGCAAATTAACATTGTCTCAAAGTGAGTATGTAGAAAAGGCGTTGAAAAGGTTTAATATGCAGAATGCAAAACCAATTAGTATACCTTTAGCTAGCCATTTCAAATTAAGTAAAGAGGCGTGTCCCAAGACTTAGGAAGAAATGGCTCATATGTCTAAAGTTCCATATGCATCAGCAGTTGGAAGCTTAATGTATGCAATGGTCTACACAAGGCTTGATATTGCACATGTAGTGGGAGTTGTAAGCAGGTACATGAACAATCTAGGAAAAGAACATTGGATGGCAGTGAAGTGGATTCTCAGGTATTTGAGAGGTACCACAAATCAAGCATTATGCTTTGGTGGTTCAAACATTACTCTACAGGGATATGTTGATCCAGATATGGCAGGTGACAGAGATAACAGGAGGAGCACTACAAGATATGTATTTACTCTAGGTGGGACAACTGTCAGTTGGGTTTCAAAAATCCAAAGTGTTGTTGCACTTTCAACAATAGAAGCAGAGTATGTTGCTACTACAGAGGCTAGTAAAGAAATGATTTGGTTACAAAGGTTTCTGGATGAGTTAGGTAAGAAGCAGGAGTTGGGCAGGTTATACAGTGACAACCAAAGTGCCATACATCTTGCAAAGAACTCTGCATTTCATTCCAAGACTAAACATATACAACTCAAGTACCATTTCATATGGTCAACATTGGAAGATGGACAGTTGAAGTTGGAAAAGATACACACTAGCCAAAATCCTGCAGATATGTTAACAAAAGTTGTAACTAGGGAGAAACTAAGAATCTGCTCAGTTTCAATTGGTCTTCAAGTATGATGAAGAAGATGAGAAACAACCAGGTCCAAAGTGGAGTCATGTCTAGAAAATGAAGCAGCGGTGGAGTTTCTATAATCAGTCTCCAAGTGGGAGATTGTTGGGTGTGGAGCCTGATTATCTTTTGTATTCAAAGGTTTTAGCCGGATGTATACCCCAGGAAGACTGTACACCCCTCCACGCGGGGGGGGGGGTAAGTCCCCCCCCGGCTGGGGGTCCAGGGGCTAGCGGTCCCCTGCTGGGGGTTCGGGGGCAGCACCCCCGAAGATAAAAATAGATGTAAAATTTCCTTGTAAAAGTCTAGTAATTTCTAGTCAGTCTAGGCCGTTCATTAGGCGGATGATCTGATGGTACAAGTTATGTTTAATTTAGGGTTTTTTTCCCTAGAAGGCAACCCCTCACTATATATGAGGGAATTGTATTGTGTCTATGTATATCTATATTCTGAGTGAGGAAGAGAGAGGAGATTGAGAGCGAAGAGGGTGTTACAGCGGATCTATTGTGGGTTGTATCTATTCAGTTTGCTGGATAATATATAAAAATAAGAACTGGTTGTTTCTCTGTGGACGTATCCCAAACTGGGTGAACCATGTATATCTGTGTCTCTCTTGTTTTATGCGTTTTCTGTGTTTATATTTCTGCAATATTTTATGTGTTCCATTGCTCTATAATATATAATTTTCTAACAAATACATATAGTGCGCTGATTACATCTAATAGAAATGCATACATCTAGAATTCCAGTGCCTGGTTTTCCCTCAAAGATGCTTTTTCCTGCCCCACATGTTATCCGATCTTAAACATGAACGCAACAAATCAAATATATGAATGTAAATACATAGATACAACAAAAATAACACTTCATTTCATTAATAACAAACACTGATATATGCTTACAAACAAAATGAAATAAACTAGCTCGGGCGATGGTATCTTATCTCTGAGAAGTGTTTTGGTAGCTACATGCGTATGAACTGTGTTACAATGAGGCTCAAGGACCTATTTATTATTTAATGACAAGGGAAAACCCTAAACAACTAAAACCCTAACCACAAGAGATGGAACGCCAAGAGTTTGTGGGCCCCGTTGGGGTTAGTTTGGCAACCAACTTCCCGGGATCGTAATCATATCTCCATTTGGTGCATACAATAACTTTTTTGAATATCTCTCCGAGTAATAAAAGGCTTGTGACATGCCCCTACTAATGGTTATGGGCTTGTTGCAGACCTCAAAAACACCGTTTAGGGGGTCAAAATGGTTCCGGAAGTTTAGTACCCGAAAAAATGCTAAAAGTAATATATGGTACAGCAAACAAGGAAACAAATGACACTGGTTGGAGGTCAAGGTGGAATAGGCTAGTGGCCACCAATATACACCTGGATTAGTGCTACCCCTTTAGGAATCCATGGTCCCCATTGCATGTAGAGCCTCCATGAGGTGAGGAAATTTCTATTGAACCTGGTCATTGGTGAGCCACCTGCCCTGGTGAAGGAGTTGGCCTACTTTAACAACTCGGTATAGTTGAATCCTATGTTGCCAAGTGTACTTGATCTATGTGTCCATGATTTGATCAGTTGTGGCCTGTTCCATGTAGTCTGGATTTAGCTCTGATGTTGTGAGTTTTTATGCAATTTCGGATGTGTCCAACAATGGTGGAAAGTATGACCAAAGGTGGTCTACATTGAACACTAGGTGTAGAACAAGGAATAATAGAGTGATGAGCTCGAAGGAATTGTCCCCTACAACCTTGGTGATGGTGTATGGCACATATTGGGGTGGGCGAAGCTTTCATTGGGGTCCAAAGGGGCATTCGTTCTCCAAATGTAGCCAAATGTTGTCGCCCACCTAGAACTTGTGCGACACATGATGTTGATCATGGCGCTGCTTGTACTTAGCATTGGTTTTGTCCAATATATCATGGAACTACTGGCAGATGTGCTGAATGCACTCAATGAAGATGATATCTCTCTCGACTTCAGACTAGACATTAGCCAAATCTGCTTGAGTAGATGCAAGTGGTATGGCTAGATCAATGGGACATAATGGCTGAAATACAAGCCGTACCGAAAAGGGGTTGTGCCCCTTTGAGTTGTGGAGAGCTTTGGTGTAGATGTGATGGACATAGGGGAGGATTTCATCCCATGTGCATGGATTCTTTGAGTTGTACATGTGGAGAATATTTATGATCATCCCATTGACGACCTCTATTTGGCCATGAGTTTGGGGATGGAAAGTCATGGGCTTAGTAATTTTGGTATCCAACATTGACCAGAGACATGACCAAAATGAAATTAGGAATTTTTTTTCTTGATCCGAGACGATGGACTATGGGATCCAAAAATGTAGCTGCACTCACTCAAAGAAGACCTTAACAATGGACTCTGCTGTGATACTCTTCTTGCAGGTCTCCATAATGGCCATCTTAGACAATTTGTCGACGATAATGAAAACATAGTCATTTCTCTGCTTAGTAGAAGGAAGGCTTGACATGTAATCCATGGAGATAGATTCCCAAGGTTGAATAGGAGTAGACATAGGAGTATATAGGCCTTACCTCTTGATGGTTGGTTTTGTAATGGCACAGGTAGTGCAAGATTTAATGTACCTCCCAACATCCTTACAAAGGTTTCACCAATAAAAATACTTCTGTAGTACTACCACTATTTTCTCTACTCTGAAATGTCGAACGACCCGACTATAGTGTGCCTCCCAAATCATCTTGGCACGCTCACTTGAAGGAACATAGATGTGTCCATGGTGGCATAACATTGCATCCTAGAGGTGAAAATTTTGAACTTGCTTACCTTCTAGGATTTTTTGGTATGTGCTACCGAATTCTAGATCACTATTGTAAATATGCAGCCACCCTGAAGTATCATGCTCACAGAAGTTGAGCACAGTGATCAATGCCATGACTAGTGGTCGGCTAAGGCAATCTGCAACATTATTGGTGCTTCCCTTCTTGTATTTAATGTTCAAATGAAATTGTTGCAGGTATGTCAACCATTTCTGATGGCGATCTTTCTACAACTTTCCTTGTGTCTGTATGAACTGCAGGGTTCAGTGGTCTATGTGGATAACCATTTCCTTCCCCATAATGTAATGCTTCCATTGACGGTAGGCCTGCACAATGGAATTAATTTATTTTTCATAGGTGGGATAATTTCATACTGTGTTTGAAAGTGTCTCACTGTGGTAAGCCACTAGATGCCCTTGGTGAGTAAGAACCGCACAAATAGCGTAGTTATAGGAATTTGTGTCAATATGAAATGGTTGTTGTAGGTTTGGTAATGTGAGCACTGGTGCAGATCAGAGGCATTGCTTCAACTCGAAAAATGTCTTCTCTTTGGTTTCAGACTAAAATAAATTTGCTTTTTCTCCACCCTTGGTGACTTGACTTAGAGGCCAAGTGATATGAGAGAACCCCAAAACGAATTTGCGATAGAAATTGGCAAGGCCCAGAAAGTTGTAGAGCTCTATTAGAGTGGTTGGGGCTGGCCAATCCTGAATGAATTATATCTTGGTTGGGTCAACATACACACCTTGGTCATCAATGATGTACCCCAAATATTGAACTTGGGTCATGCCAAAAGTGAATTTCTCTAGATTTGCACACAACTTGTGTTTTCCCAAGGTTTGGAGGACCTGTTGAATATGGTGGAGGTGCTCTTCCCAACTTTGGCTAAAGAAAAATATGTCATCTAAACACACCACCATGAATGAGTTTGTGAAGGGTCACAAGATGTCGTCCATCAACCTCATGAAGGTTGTGGGGGCATTCTTCAACCTGAAAGGCATGACCAACCATTAGAAAAGGCCCTCCTTAGATTTGAAGGCAGTCTTCCACACATTAGAGGGTTTGATACTTACCTGGTGATAACCAAAATTTAATTCAATATTGCTAAAATATTTGGCCCCCTTGAGCTGGTACACAAGGTCATCAATTCGTGGGATTGGGTACCTATTCCTAACAATGATCTTGTTCAATGCCTGATAGTCAATACAGAGTCTCCAGGTCTCTTCCTTCTTCTGTACCAATACAATAAGTCTCCCATGAGGTGATGAGCTTGGCCTGATGTGCCCTTTCTACAACAACTCCTAAATCCACCTCTTAATCTCATCATTCTTTAGAACAAAGTGTCGATAGATCGGTCAATTAGGTAGTGCGCTTGAGGTCAGCTCGATGGAGTGCTTGAACTAATAGTGCAAACGTACCCCTATAGGTGAGGAAAAAATGTCCCTGTACTCCTTCACGACCTTCTCCATTTGTTTATTTTATGTAGAGGAGCCATGTTTGGAAGACGTGGCCATAATCTTCTTCTTGCCCCGAGGGCAAATCATAAGGAAAAAAAAATTCTTGGTCTGTGAAATGATCTTACTACATTTCTTTGCAGAGATTAAAGAGATGGCGGTAGGTAGGGCTACAACTTGTTTCCTGTATAACTTATTTCCCAAAGTAATAATCATAGAGTGAGGTCTAGACTCATAGACAACATGTCACTTCCACAAGTATGGTTATCCTAATAATACATCAAAAACTTCAAGAGGAGCAACATCACACAGTACCTCATTAGTGAAGGGCTTGATGCTATAGGGAAGGTGACACTGTTAGATGACACAAAGATATCATCCTTAGTGAAGCCACCTGATGGTGTATGAATACGAATGTGCTGCAGTTGGTAGACCCAATCGCTTCAATACCTCTGATGAATTGAGGTTTTTTTGGCTCCCGTTGTCAATAATGAACTGTAACGGAGAACCCTTCACCCACATCTATGAGTGGAAGAGGCGTTTCCCCTCCTCTAGATATTTAGGCTCATTCTTTTGGATCTTGGTGGTGGCCATAGTGACATTGGTCTCCATGTCAATGATCTGCTTCCATTTGTCATTCCCCTTGTCGGGTTCTGACTTAGAGTCAAATCATGCTCTCCATGTCAATGATCTGCTTCCATTTGTCATTCCCCTTGTCGGGTTCTGACTTAGAGTCAGATCATGCATCTGAATCAAAAGCCTTCAGCTTAACCACCAATGACTTCTTGTCTCGACACTCACTTGTGTTGTGAGTGGAGATCTTTTGAAATTCACACCATTTTCCCATGTACTTTTTAGCTTCAGGGTGTTTTTCTTTGCTTTTGGATTTGACAGGTTGTCTTGGGTTGCCCCGCCTTGGCTTTGTCCTTTTCTCTATGATTTGGGGGGGCTTTTCCTTTATTTCATATTTGTAGATCCAAAGTCTCACTTCTTCTATTTAAACTTCTGCTCAATATTGATAGTGTATCAATATGTCGTGCTGAGCAAGGAGATGTCCAAGAACTCCATCTAATTCTTAATGAATCTTTGTAGACAATCACGGTACTTGAGTACCAAATGTCACTCAGAATCCTTGATACACAACTTCGTGTGAAGGGTATGAAAAACATTGGTGAACTCTAGCACGTCTTGGTCCCTTCCTTGCCTCAGCGCGGTCCACTTTATGTATTTATCCTCATAGCTCCCGACAAGGTAGTGTTGTTCCTTGATGGTGTCCTAGAATGAATTCCAAGTGGGTGTGGCTGAAAATAGTGAGGGTGTACTCTCGTCCTTCTTCTCACAGTAGGTTTCCCACCAATCCTTGACGTGGGGGGGGAATTTGAGAATAAAAAAATACCTTTAAGTATATTTAACCATTTATCTACGACATTTGCATCTATGCGACCTTCAAATATGGGGATGCCAAATTTAACTTGTACCTTAAAGGGTGTGGTGCTTCCGGAGTTGTTGTTGGAAGAAGATGCGTCACATTTGGGTAGTCGCTGAAGGATATGGGAAAAGTTGTCCATCATCGTGTTACTTTGTCACTCCAGGGCTTCTTGGAGTAATATTTTGAAAGGATCTCCTACCCCCCCATCTTTCTTTTCTTCTACCATGGGAGGCTGTTAGGATTTGTGAGGATGGTCTTGCAAAGTTTTGATCAGTTCAAGCCCTAACTCCTTATATCCCGACCTCACTAGGGACATGCAAAGAAATATAGAGAAAGAGAAGAATTCTCTAATACCATTGATCTAAACTTAAACAAGAATGCAAAAAATCATAGATATAACCATAAATACAGAGATGTAGCAGAAATAACACTTCATTTCATTAATATCAACTACTGAAATATGCTTACAAACATAATGAAATAAACTACCTCAGGCGATGGTAGCTTATCTCTGAGAAGAGATGTGGCGAGTACATGCGTCTAAACTGTGTTACAATGAGGCTCAAGGGCCTATTAATTATTTAACAAAAAGGGAAAGCCCTAAACAAACAAAACCCTAACCCCAGGAGATGGAACACCAAGAATTTGTGGGCTTCGTTGGGGTAAATTGGGCAGCCAACTTCTCGGGGTCGTAACTTGGTCATATTATCTTTGTTTGGCACGTATGATACCTTTTTGGAAATATATCTCTGAGTAATACATGATTTTTGGTAGGCCCTTGCCTACAATTGACCTCAAAACAAATCCGTTTAGGGGGTCAAAATTGCTCTGGAAGTTCAGGACACAAAAAACTGCTAAAAATAGTAAATGCTTTAATAAACAAGGAAACAGTTGAAACTGACTAGAGGTCTAGGTGGAATAGGAGGGTGGCTACCAATATCCACCTGGATCAACATGATTTTGCTACTCAAATGACAATATATATACCCAATTGAATATCTTACCACAGGTAACTACCATGTTGAGCATATATATCTAGTTCTCCTCAAACACCTCAACATTCTTTTGCCCATGCAACTAACAGCACATGGTGATGAGATAATGATATAGACCCCAAAGAATCCTAGTCACGTAAACTATAGATGTGTAGTGACAAAACTTAGAAGACTTTTGACACCAAGATTTGATGATGTCACTTGTGTCGAGATCAGCCCATTTGGTGTAAAAGTTGTTATTGGCTATTCTGTGGGCCTAAGCATCTTATAGTACATCTACATGTCTTCTCCATAATAGGTGGAAAGATGATCACCTCTTTCACTATGAAGCATGAGATGAGAATCATCTATGTATGTGAGAATCCACTCAATCACTTCTACACAAGGGATGACTGGGAATCTACAAGCAATCCTATGTATCCTAGACCTCTTGATATTGATGTATACTTATAGATCCGCCAAGTTTTTTGAGAACTATTTTTGCATGAATGTGTCTTTTATGTCATTCCATGTGACCTTAGTAGACTTATTTATGAATCATTGTGTATCTACATAAATGAAAATGGTAGGCTTTATAACTTCAATTGCTTCATCGGTGCTTGCCTGTGAAGCTTCTTTGGAGGCCACTTTCCGTGTAGTTGGAGGCATGGTTCAAATAGATGATTAAAGAGTAACAATACTTGTAGCGCAAACACCCTTTTGTTGAATCACACTCATGGTGACAATGATTAGCTTTATGAAATCTCGTATCTATTACAAGAAACAACTTAGCAAATCATATTCAAAGAGCCATTAAATGTAACTGAAAATGTGATCCTATTAGTGAAGGCACATAGCTACTTGCATGGGCAAGAAATATGGATGCAAGAAAGGAGGGCTCACTTCCAAAACACGAAGGAAGTTCAAGGGTCATTCATGGTTTTTAAGTGCACTCATGCACTCAAGCAAGAGAAGGAAAACACCAAGGGTGTAGGGAGCACTAACGAAGCATGGAGGAGAAACATTCGGGTCTTCAAGGTGCACTGATGCACTCAAGGAGACTAAGAGGGAACAAGGGCACATTCAGAAGAGATGAAGGATGGAGATTCGAGACTTTAGGCCTTAGAGGTGTGCTCATGCGCTCAAGGAAAAGGAGGGCACATTGGTGCATGATGAAGGGATGAAGGGAGAACATTCAAGCCTTCAGGGTTCGCTCATGCACTCAAGGAGGGCACAATTCTTCATGACAAAGGAGTGTACTAAAGAGGAAAAAGTGTCTTTTCTAGATGCATTTTTCTGAGTTAGGCGGGGCTTCAACTTCCATAAGTGTTCTCTGTCATAGAATGGCTCAAGGACAAGTTCAACAACAAGATATCATGATAAAAATGTGGAGAGGAAACATCTACAAGTTTTTATGGGTGTTGTCAAAATCATGATTAGAATGTGAAGAGTTAAAGAATACGCAGACTCACATCCTGTGACAACAAATTAACAATTGTAGAGGGAATAATGAACATAAATGATAGTAAATAAACTGAAAAGAAAATAAATTCCATCATGGAAATCAAGATCGACAACAATATCTTGAAAGGCAACCAAGAGAATCGACATGCAAAACTTAGAGTGAAGATTGACGAAGCGTTTCTTGATCCAAAAATGTGCACCCAACCCATATGAGAATGATTATGAAAAATAATTATTAAATGGGTTGATTTAAAATAGATTATATGCAAATTTGTCTCATGCATGCTTGCCACTTGTCGATGAGTGAATGAGTTAGTTAAGAGAAGAAAAGCGGGATCCTATTTTCTAGGAGTTCGCCCACATGTAACAAGGAAGCCCATGCATGCATTCCATAAGGAGTCATGTCTTCATTGCTAAAGGAATGCACCCAAGGAGGGTGTACTTCCTGAGAATGAAGGAGTGCACTCAAGGAGGGCATAGTTCTTTAGCCTAAAGGAGTGCACTCAACACAAGAGCAAGTCTTCGTCAACTTGAAGTGTGCTTTTGCCTTAAAAGTGAATTTTCTTTCTTTTGTTTTCTTTTGTGAGATTTTATATGATTTTCATGTGTGTGCATGGTAAAAAGGCTAGTTTCTAAGTCAAGAAAAGTTATGAGTTCACCTAACCATGGGCAAGGTAACACAAGCATTTGTAAATGTTAGGCGATGACACTTAGGAAACATTGACTCAAGAGGATGTGACACTTAGAGAAAACATACAAATAAAAAATCAAACAATGTGATGACACTAAGGGGATATTCATGTAGGCTCCAAAATTGACTTAATAAAAAGTTTTGGAGGGTCATTTTCACAGCAACAGAAACTACTCAATACATCATAGAGGGTTGTTAACGCCTCATATATTAGTTCTTGGTCATGTGGGCCATTTGGTTATGCTCGAGATGAACCTTTTTTCATGTATATATTGATCATGATCACTCACACTTGTTGTTTATTTGAAAACTTTATTTTTTTTCCAAGGTCTTTCTTAGGCATGCAATCAACCTGAGAATTATGATTGTCTTACCATGAGAAAATGTTGTTGTAGGAATTTAAAATGTGATGACTTATTCTACTCCTATGAACTTCAAGATCCTTTCATGAAAATAATTAAATGGATGAAGGATTAGGGAGTCTTTGGTGACCACCAAGAGGAAATACTTGATGGTTTGAACACCCTTACTGCTTTCTACCTTGCATTAAATCGTCCTCACACTAGATAATATACGACTCTCGGTCTGCGAGAGAAACGTGCATTTTTATCATTTTCCTCTCCATTGCTATTCTACTATGCCTTTGGTATAAATGACATTTTAAATAAGGTGAGTAGATGATTAGTACCATATTTATAGGGTGGTGATCAGTCCATGTAATTGATCTCTAATGAGGTGAGTGTGACAATTACTCAAATACCGACCCTCAAATGCAACTCATGGTATCAAAGCCTTGGCCTAGGTTCATGAGTTGTGTTTTAGGAGGGTGTTCGAATATTTTCACACTCACCTAATTGGAAATTAATTACATGGACTAATCGTCACCCTAGGAACATTAGAATAGCCTCCCACTCAGGGTAATGATAAGTATTTGAAAATTTACTAATGGCTACAGGTTTTGGTGCAACTAAAATTTCAACATCCTATCGGTGTGAGTATTGTATGGTGTGAGTGTTGTGAATGAATATCATTGATGCGGGATCATCTATTCAAGTCAAAAATACCTAAGAGGTCTTGTCACATTTACCAAAGGGAGTGGGTTCCCTTAATTTAATTGAAGTCAAATTTATGTATTTAAAAGATAGGTTTTATTTTCTAGTCTAAATAGGTTTTTATTTAGGAAATGACAAATTATTTCCTCATCGACCTGTAATGCACTATTTTGAGAGATTGTTGAGAAATTAGAGGTTTTAGGATTAAATTTGATAATTTCCTTTATGGGAGATTAGATCCACCTTTAGCGTATTTCAATAGACCATCATTGTTGTACATAATTTATCTTTGTGAATGAAATTAAAAAAGAGAGAATAAGAAAAGAGAAGAGAAGATAGTTGAGAGAGGTTAAGGGACTAGGAGAGGTCTGAGAGGAAGAGAGGAGAGGTCCAATTATTGTGTAAAGCATGCCATGTTCTTAATGTAGGGGCATAAATCCCACCCCAAATCAAATTTGATTCCTAGAGGCTTCCACAAGGGCGGTGTCGCATTCTTTGAAAGCAAACACAATTTCTTCTCATTTTGTAATTTTAAATGAATAATTTTGAGTTTCTAGAAATTATTAGTTGGCAAGGAGGTGATTCCTCATTCTATTAGGGCTATGTTTTTTTAAATGGGATACCTATAAGTGTGTCGGGACAATAGAAAAAAATAATCTAAATCAGGAAGAAAATCCATTAGGCGCGGGGAGGCGTAGCTTGTAATGAAGGAAATTTCATTCAATTCAAGTATTCAGTGTGGTTTTATGTCTGTGTGCATCTTTTCCCTTATGAAATCCCTACCGAATGTTTATTATATAGTTTCTATATTTTTTCCCAAGAGCCACGAGAATTAATATTGTTTCCTCGGGGCATAGTCACAACATAGGAATCATTCAAGTGAGGTGCTAGGTTTGATTCAAATCACCATCAAGGGTTGTTAAGGGCCACAGTGTAGAAAACAAGGACAAAGTGCAAGTCTAGGAATATGATCGATGTCAAAACCGCACCGAATGATTGAGAAAGTTCCAAACTAAAGAGGGCCCAGTGGTTGCTGTAAGTTTTTTTTTTCAATTATTTAGACCTTTGGGTTTTAATGAAAATTGTGTAGAGGAAAAGAACCTGATCAACCCGAACCTTGCCTTGAGATGCGACCCAACCAATTTGGTTGTGCCCAAAATTAGTCAACCATCATGGAGAATGAAAAAAGGGGAAGAAGTGCTGGGTGCAACCCAACTTGGTCCAAGTTTTGGGTCAAAGACTCTGCATTTTGAGGAGCAGAGCGCATGGTTCTGACGAAGTTATACCCATCGTGTAGTGTTTTAGGGGCTTTAGGGTGGGTTAAAGCCCCTTATTTTGTAATGGTTTTCAGGGATTAGTTATGGTTTTGTTGAATCTCTGGTATATGGACCATGGTTTTTGTAATTATTTAATGTATATAAGAATATATAATAATATGTAATACTCTGTAATAGAAGCATATCATGATAGAAGCACAATATTGTTCATATTCTCTATCCTAGTCTGTATTTTTGGGGAAGGTTTCGCAGCTGAGTGAGAGGAGGTTTGGAAGAGTCTGTAGTTGAGTGCAAAGACCAGCTACAACTGGGTGCATAGGTTGAAGCATTATATGTATTGAAGATCTATATTAATAAAGAAGAAGTTTGGTGAAATATTGTGTATCTATCTATGTTCATTCTCTGTTGTTGTTATTATCGTTATTAATTATTTTTACTAAATTGCGCGGAAGAATACATGTTATACTATTTTCTATTATTTGATGCGATAATAAAGTTAATCATAAACGTGAAGTGATTCGTGTATGCAAAGTTTTAGGTATATATAATACATACATAAATACATGGACACAACAACACGCATATCCCTCTGGTTGTGGAAACCTGGTTTTGCAGTCTCGCATACCCGCTTTAGGTGAGACTGCGATCTGCTTGCAAGTCGTTGTTGAAAGGGCTAGTGGTTGAGGGTTTTTTTTGGTGTGTAGGACACTCTGAACCTAGGTCAAGCCCCCTTAAACCAATAAATGGTTCCGTTGTCGAGATCGGGATCTACTTAAGGGATATGTTTTGGCGCCCGTAAAAGAAAGAAATCCAGGAGTGGGTTGAACAAAAAGAAAGAGAATTTGACGAAAAAGAGAACAAAAACCCTCGATTATCAACTAACGACTAGCTGCAGAAGTATATCTTCAAAGAGAAATATGAAATCTTCTTTGGTTCGTTCCACATTGAATTGCACGAGTGGGTATCTAAGTTGAGTGAGCATAATAATTGTTTCAAGAACGATGAACCTAAGGAGTGGATCCTAAATTGATACGATGACTCAAGAACGTTAGTAACAATATCTCTAGGGTTGTTGATTTATGAATCGATAACATTTTGGGATGATTTATCACTGAGTTCATGATAGACGCAATCATGTCCTATAGTGAAGTTGAATGAATATTTATCAAAGGACCACGAGGTAAGTTCTTAAGATATTTTAATCTCTAGATGAAGATATTGTTGTGTGAAGTTAGGATTTTGTGAATGCAGTCAGATTAATGTTTGGGTGAAGAGGAGATAAGACTGAACCAGGGTATACATGAAGTGGAAAATGATATAGAACAAATCCGAAGAATTTTATTGAAATTGACTATAGCCCCTTGTTAGGAGGAATTGAGAATGGAGAATAAATAAGTAACCCTACAACACGACAATATTCATCCGCTCATCCTAAATACGTGTTGAAGTCAGGAGCTAAGAAGAATCAGGGCATCTTTGGGATTCCCCATCCATCCACCCCCCTTACACCCCATCCCCCTCCCCATAATTCCCCTACACCCCCACCCCCACCCCCACCCCCACCCCCATCCCTCCACCTAGCCTCTAGAGAAGAAACATGGTCGATGACATTAAGCTGCCTATTTTCAAAGGACTGGGATCAGAGGATCCTGATCAGTTCTAGTTTGTAGCTGATGCAGTATGGACAGCAAGACAAATCACTAATGATGGTGTAAATAAGGCGCTTCTCATCATGTGACTGCGAGAAATAGTGCTGACCTTGTATATGAAGTACTCTTTGACTAACCCAACCACTTCATTGGATGAAATTAAGAACACATTGGTGTTAGAATTCAAGAAACCGAAATCATAAGCATAGTGCATCACATAGCTAAAAGAAATCAAACAGATAACGACTGAATCTGTGTGGGAGTTGGATCAACGATTCAAGGTGTTTTTGGTCAATTAATATTTGAAATACCCACAAAAAAACATAAATAATGGTTCATAATTGCGCTACTACCACATATTAGGTTACCATTGACACAATAGAAGATCGTGACTCAAGCTGAAGCAATGGAGATTGTGATGAAGCTGGAAACTTCATCGATTGGAGATACTCATGTAGGAGTACAATAGATACAAAGTCAGTTAGCCAATCTGACATTAGAATTGCAAGGCCTCAAGAAAGGTAAAGACACAAGATCATAACTATGGTGTAAAAAATGCAAAGTAGAGGGTCATTATAAGGATCAATGCCCCATGTTCAGAGATTATATTGCAAGTGGAGTGACTAATCTAGTAAACCTAGGTTTGGGGTGTGCGATTTGTATAATGAGAGACCAACATCACTCTGAAGACTACTACCTATTACAAAATTATGTACATACCCCAAATTAGTTGTTTTGTAACTTTTGCAAATCAGTAGGCCATGATGATAAAACTTGCCAAATTTATGACTTAATGATGGAGCGCATCGTTGATAATTATAGACTGCAAGCTGAAGGACAGACACATTAGGAACAAGGCTAGCATGTTGGTCAAGGAGAATTTCAAGGATGAGGATGATGACGGGGAGGAGGAGCTGGTCGAGGACATGGCCAGAGTATCTATTGCAACTGTGGATAGACTGGATACTTCACAAGAGACTATCGGAACCCTACGACAATGTGCAGTTACTGTAAGTATTTTGATCACGTGATAGAAGAATGCCTTGTCCTTATTATGAAGATGTAGGAGAAAAGAAACTAGTAGCCTGCAGAAAATATTCAAATGATGACAATGGGCCAAGGGAAGATCAACTGTACATCGATGTTGTAACAAGAAGTGGAGCTACAAATAGAAATGTTAAAGCCAATGGGAAAAGGGAAGTTGAATCTACATGGGTAAGAAAAACTACTAAAAATGCTCCAACATTTGATATCCTGAAGGAAAATAAAGTATTCATGGAGGCAAGGAGAAGCTTTATTGATGATGGATCCTCGACCTCTACCATGAAACCAACTTAGAAGGATAACTACGAGATAATACTGATTGCGGCACAAGATGTGGATCCAAATATTTTGAAGTATTTTCTACAGACTTTCATGAAGTTGTTGAGAAATCAGAAGGCCGTAGAGGGATTGCAGGAAGTGATAGAATCTTGTGCTCCTAATGAGGTACCGCAGAGTGAGATGTGCGTAGTGAATAATCTACATAGACATAAGAAGCATACTGGAAAGGAAATGAGGCTTACAATGCAGATTGGGGAATACGACATGGATCAAGTTATCTTGGATCTAGGATCTAATGCCAATGTATTGTCAAAGAAAAATTGGGAATTGATGGGTAAGTCGAAGTTGCAATGGTCAACTATCCAACTGAATATGGCGACTCAACAAAATATCATCCCTCTAGGAATATTGTTAGGAATCATAGTATACATTGATGGAGTGCACACTACCACCGACT
Source organism: Pinus tabuliformis (assembly GCA_031772625.1). NCBI lineage: Eukaryota > Viridiplantae > Streptophyta > Pinopsida > Pinales > Pinaceae > Pinus > Pinus tabuliformis. Next base: position 1,166,887,650 of record CM062816.1, on the reverse strand, counting down.
TCAAAGTGATTGAGATTGTGGATGATATTAATCCCTACCTGATGTTACTTGGATTGGATTGGGAATTTGATAACATGGCTATAATTAACTTGAAGAAAAGGAAAATGATATTTGAAAGTAATAATATGAGAGTTATTGTGCCATTAGATCCATTAGAGGGAGCGAGATATACTGAATGTGTCAGAGAAGAATACATCACAAATGACATGGACAACATTTACCAGATAACAACGAAAGAGGAAGAATGGATTAACCCTAATGTAGATGGAAAACTAACTTGGGAGCGAGATAATTCCCGCACTTCAGATTTAGAAGAGGGAGTGGAAATCTGATAGAACAAGTTGCATGAAGTGTCTACAAGGCAATGTGCAAGGATCACTAAAGTAGTGCGATGTATGACAACTGAGGTACGTGATTTACCTTTATATGATGGTTTGGGTGATGTAAATACTTTCTTTAGAGATTATGAAAGATGGGTACCCGAATGTCAGAGATTGTTAGCTCTGGATCAAGCATTGAGGGCTACTCCTGCTAGATGGTGGGGTACTCATAAGAAAAATATAGGAGATTGGAAAAAATGTAGAAGGTTGATGTGGGTAAGATTTGGTCAAGTAGAAACAGATCTCGTAGACAAGTACTATGGCCATAATGATCCTATAGACCATATACAGCTCTATATGCTAGCTTGGGGAGAAATTCTGCGAGAAGAATGGGTGCATGGATTCATCCATACCTTGGAGACAATATCTCATAATTGGTGTCTAGAAACCAAGGTTTGACATGGTACTATTAGTTGGGAAGAAATGGTTGATGAATTCATAATGAAATTCAGATGTGAAGATGACTATCCACATATAAACGCAACCCTGAATATAGTTAAGAAGAATATTTTTGAAAATGAAGTTCTAGTTATCTAGCAACATGATTCGGCTGTGCAGATATGCAATGTAATGGAATTCTATAATCTCATTGCCGAAGAGGATGAAGATCCTCACAACATTGAAATTAAAGAGTCTGAAGGTCAATGTGAAGTAAATGGACCTGAGATAGAGATTCCTGATATAATGAAGCCATTGAAGATGAGGAAGGTGAATATAGGGTGAGAGGCTGTACCAAAGCACGAAACAATATGAGATTACTTGGATGAAGATACAATCAGCAAGATAACATATCTCTTGCATAGAGTTGTTCGCTAGTAAGTTTTTAGATAATAAGGGCATATTAGGAGATTTTGGAGTCATAAGGATTCCTTTGAAACCTTATGCGAAGCCTGTCAAGAAGAGACCTTATAGATTGAATCCAAAATACAAGGAGATGGTTAAAGAAGAATTAGATAAAATATTAAAATATGGGATAATTGAACCTGTCGAAGAGTTTTAATGGCTAAGTACCATGGTGGTTCTAGAAAACTAGGAAAAAGGCGAAATCTGAATATGTGTTGACTTAAGGAAGTTGAATGATGCATACCTACACGATCCCTTCCCAACACCATTTATAGATGAAGTATTGGACAATGTAGGAGGACACAAGGTTTTTTCTTTCATAGATGGATTTTCAGGATACCATCAAATCATAATTGCGCCAGAGGATAGACATAAAATGACTTTTGTGATAGAATGGGGATCTTATCAGTACACTATGATGCCATTTGGATTAAAGAATGCACCTTCTATATTTTCTAGAGTTGTAATTGTGGCCTTCAAAGAATATATACATAAGTTTCTGGAAGTATACTTCAATGATTGAATAGTCTTTGGTCTCTTAAAGAAGCATGTGGCAAGCTTAAGGTTGATGCTGGATATCTGTAGGCAACACTACATCTAATTGAAATCAAAGAAGTGCATATTGTGTGCACCATTTGGTATACTGTTGGGACATGTAGTTTGTAAATAGGGATTAATGGTGGATCCACAAAGATTGCAGTTCTTTGAATGTGCTAGCACCAAAAAGAATAAGACAACTGCACACAACATTGGGACTACAGGAAGTTTATAAAGGGGTACACACAAATAATTGCACTGATGGAGAAATTGCTGATGAAAGACGTCACTTTTCAATGGAGCGAAGAGTGCCAAAAGAGCTTGGATGTAATGGAAGTGAAGATGGTAACTGCACCTATTCTAGTTTTCTCAAATTGGAAGAATGAATTCCATGTGCATGTTGATTCATCTTTCATAGCATTGGGTACAGTGCTAGCATAGCCAGGAGTAGAGGAAATTGATCACCCCATAGAATTTGCAAGTAGGAAATTGTCCAACACAAAAAAGAACAATAGCATGAAAAAAAGAGAGGGATTAACTATGGTGTATGCATTACAAAAGTTCAGGCACTACTTGTTGGGGGTGCATTTCAAAATGTTCACCGATCACTCCATGCTAAAATATTTGGTGAATAAACTGGTTTTAGGAGGGAAGATCTGTCGATGGTTGTTATTATTTTAGGAATATGAATTTGAAGTTATAATAAAGCAAGGGAAATTGAATCCTGGACAGGATCATCTATCATGAATAGAGATAGGAGAAGAACCCACACATATGAAAGATAACCTGCTTGATGCACAACTATTCACAATTAGGTTCGTGGATGATCAATTCGTGGATATTATTTAGTTTCTAACCATAGTAATGGTGCCTGCAGAGTACACTATGAAGGAAAAGAAGGAGTTGGTCGTTTGAGCAACTGATTTCTCATTGATTTTTGGACAATTGTACAAAATGGGACTGAATGAAGTACTGCTCATATACGTCTGTGCACATGAACGACAGAGTATTATAACAGAAGATGAAGAAGGAGTCGCAGGAGGGCACTATGTTGGAAAAGCCACCGCGTAGAAGATCCTGAGATGTGTATTATGGTGGCCCACAATACATAATAATGAAAAATAATTCTGTCAAGCATGTGATGTATTTCAAAGAACAAAGAAATCCATATAGAAGGGACGAGATGCCACTAGTACCACAGGTAACTTTGCAAGCTTTTCACAAACTGATGATTTACTTTGTTGGACCTATCAGTCCACCAGGAAAGAAGACTGGTGCAAGGTATATAATCACTACAACTGATTATTTGACAACATGGGCTAAGGCACAACCAGTGAAGGATTGCAGTGCAGAAACTACTACGAATTTCATATTTGAATAGACACTATCAAGGTTTGGTTGTCAGAAGATCTTGATAAGTGACCAAGGCACACGTTTCTTGAACAAGACTATTGAAACACTAATAGAGGAATTATAGGTTTATCACCAGAAGAGAACTCCTTATCATCCATAGGAAAATGTAACAGTGGAAAATTTCAATATGATTATGGATGATGCATTGACCAATGTATGCAATGTGAATAGAGATGACTAGGATTTGAGAATTCCAGCGGTGTTCTGGGCATAGAGAACAACATGGGAGAAATTGACAGGGCAGACACCGTTTAGGTTGGTATATGGACAAGTGGTAGCTATTCCTATGTCATACATTATGCTAAGCTTGAGAATTACAACTGTCATAGATATGGTAGACCCTAAAATTATGAAGGAAAGAATGTCACAGATACTAGCTCTCATTAGAAAGTACAGAAAGCAATGGAGAAATCCTTACATGATAGGAATATCAAGAAGAAGACATTCAAAGAAAGAGATCTTGTATTATTATGTGGCAAAAATTTCACGAAATTCCCAAGAAAATTTAAAACACATTGGTTAGGACAATATATCATCAACCACCTCTCTGATAATGGTGCAGTTCAGCTTGTGAAGTTGAATGGACAGCTGATTCTGGGATGAGTGAATGGTAGTATATTAAAGATATACAGGGACGAAGTTGTCCCTATAACTTTCCACTAAAAATTGAAAGGAAGAAAGTCTTAGTGCCACCTGGAGTTGAAAGTGGGCATGGGACTATAAACTACTTTGCATAAAGGGACTTCGTCGGAGGAGGATTACTGCACAATATTGAGGAATGTGATGAAGCCTGAAGGAACTTCGACAAAGGAAAGGTGACTGTGCCATGTGGAAATATTCATCGAAGTTGGCCAACAATATAACTATTGGAAGGAAAAAGCTACCGTTAAAAGGAAATTGTCATTAAGGGACACCAGAAAATAACATTTATGAAGCATAGTTGGCTGTATCTAGCCCCATACATACATTAAATGAGAAAATATTGAAGTAATCATGAGACTGGAATTCAAATTTGTTAGAAAAACCACATCCAATGACACATTTGACACTTTGTTGTTTAGAGAAGTTGGGAAATTGCATAGAAGAGAGCTATTGTATTCCTGAGAGGAGTTTTGAAGAAATTTTTGGAATATTTGCAAATAAAGGATTAGCGGGTATTATGGAGGCACAAGGAGAGAAGGTACCATGTCCCCATGACACCAGAGGTTGCTGAGAAAGAAGGTACCCATAGAACCACAACCAAAAAAGAAGCAGCAGAAGAGACCAACTGAGGTCTTTGGGGCAGAACTTAGAACATCCCTGAGGAAGAAAACACAGACAGAAGTCAACACGAAGAACAGAGAAGATAAGGGGAATAAGTGGAAGAAGAAAATAAATAAGACAATACAACATAAGGTGACTCAGCAGATCAACAATAGAAAAGAGGAGGATGTGTTTCAATGCATGCAGACTAAGGACAAAGATATTACCATTGTGATCCCACCTTACATGCCACCAAGAAAACCTAACGCCAAGCTGGTTAAGGAGCCCAATGATGGAAACTTGGATGTTTTCACTCCGTTGCTACTAGAGGAAGTTTCGTTTGAGGGTGATTTTTTGGGGAGGATCCCCCAGCTAAAGATGGAATACTAGGACTTTAACGATCAAAGAAAATACCCTCAATTTGAACCAAATAGGTATCTAAAGCAGGTTCGATACCCAAATAATGGAGTCACAAGGATGGAACCATTCCACTGGGCTTCAGGATTGTACAGAGTAGGCCTCCTGAATAGACTGAATGTGCCACACTTTGGTCAAAGCACAACTAGTACAATTTGTGTGCAGTAGTTCCTCGCACTGGTACATGATGGATGAATTTGGCTATTTATGAGGATCCCGATTGATGAGATATTAATAAAAAAAAATCACAACATTGCCCTATTGGGGAAAAGACCCCATAGAATAATGTGTGGGCAAGAATAAGGATAAGGAGATGGCACAAATGATGTAGGAAAAGTTCGGCTTAGTAAAGAAGTCATGGGGATATGACATCAACTGCATTGATGACCAAGGAGTGCATTTTTTCATGCACATCTTGGTAGGAAAGATAATGAAGAAGTACAAGTCCTATGAAGTACCTGCAGCAGTAGTATCTTTGGCTGCACAGTGCACCACGGGAGTCTAGTTTAATTAGGCTACCTACCTGTGTGAGGAAGTTTTGATAGACTGCAGGGAAGCAGAGGAAGAAGGGAACCCATTCCACTATGCTTTGCTATTAATGCTCCACACGCTGATCTTGTGGAAAGAACCAGAAGACTCACAATTTCCATCTGTTGAGGTAGATGTTTGTCAGTGTTACGTAGTATTCTGTCACACCTCTTGTAATTCCCTGTGATATACCCCGAAGTGCTCGAAACATGACCATCATGCAGTGTACTCATTCATATATACATCTAAAATCCTCCCTCAGACATCGATTAGAAAATGCTTTGAGCTTTCCCTGAGGAAAATAGCTCTCAAACCGTAATTTGAGGATCATCGCTCTTATGAGGCCACAAACAACGATGATCGCCTATTGCAGTGTACTTAACCCATGATGGCATCACTTTGTTCACTTTTATATCCTCGATGATCCCAAAAAGGAAACTTTCCCAAAAATGATGAGAAGCTTCATGATCTAAAAGCTTCTAGAGCAGCGAGATGGAGGTTGTTGGGCATATATGAGGTCGAATTTTCCCAACTTGGCCTCTTGGTATTATCCCTGTGAGCTACCTCCTTGATATGAGGGCCTAATCCTATCTTTGGAGAGGTCCTAACTCCATTTCCCAGCCTATATATTCATTCTCTCCCATTCCAAAATGGTTAGTCTATGCCTATTTTCACCCTTATGCTAAGATTGTGCCTATATGCTATTCATTTGGCTTGGAGAAGGAGTGCTTGGAGAGCTTAGGTTGGACTTGGATATTCATTCAAGGAGAGCCTATCAGCATCAAGGCTTAGTTTTATGCTTCCCCTTATTTTCTATTAATATACAACTGCTAGTTCATTTTCCCTAAATCTATGTGTTCATGTATCATTTAGCTTAACATTCCTTGATGAGTTAAGTAGCTTTATTTTGAATATCCTATTTGTATTTGCATGCCTTATTGTGTCTTGATCTCTTGTGCGGGTGCATAAACGATGAGAGCAACAGGAACAAGCCTGTTGCGCGAGTGATTCAAGGTATTCAACAAAGGAGATTGAGATAGCATCAGAATGATGTAGGCCATCTTCTTCGTCTCTCTTTTCAATTACAACTTAGGAAAGTGTCTAGTAGGTTGTCACTTCAGTTGCTAGACCCAATCATTGGGCTAGAGGGATAGCCTCTGTCTGCAGAGAGGATTTACCTAGCCAAAAAAATGGTGAATCCACTGTGGAACCTATGATCCTTTCCATCTAATCCTTCACCTTGTTTTTGTGATGAGTTTGACCAACCATCCAATCCAGCCTTGTTTGCTTGTCTGTAACTATTTTCACTTTCTAGTAATAGCTTGAAGGTTCTTGGTTTGTGCTGCTCTTGAAGATTTCTTTTTTCTTTATCTTTCTCGACCATCATGGTTTTTTCTCTGATAGTAGTTATGACATCGCAGATATGTTGATTACAGTAGTGATGATCACTACTTTTCTTTTAATAGGTGCGATGATATCAGAGGTTAAAGAAAATTAGGGTTTTTCTTCTTGTTTTCACTTTCTTGCCTTTTTTTAGTGGCTTAGCAGTGTGATTTTAGTGTCCTTGTCTTGCTTGACATGTTTGTCTGATTACAATTGCCTCTTGATTTAGTTTAAGTGTGTTTGGAACTTGATTTTCCTTTTAGGGTTTCTAGGACTTCTAGGTCATCCTTCATTCACTCATCGGTCTTCTCTTAAGAGATCGATTACCTTTTTTCAAATAGTGTTTTTGTGTTTGGACGTATTTTGCAAATTACTTTTGGTTCTTGGGTATTAAGTTGTTTTCATTAGTGCCAAATTGAGTAGATTCTTTGAAATTCACTTTAGTTCCATTTATCAAGCAATAGACTACAAAATTGTTTGTTTTGATTGAACTGAAAGGAAGTATTTTCTTTGTGTTTTTTGTTTCAAAAAGATAAAGTGAAAATGTTTATATTTTAAGTAGTTTTTGAAGCATTTTTTGCATTAAAAATCATTAATGTGAAAGATATTTTCATGATTATTGAGTTGTTTTCATTCTCTTTTGCTCTTTTGCACTAGATTACATTGATTGCATTAAAGTGAAAAATAGGTCATCATTATATCCTAAGGTAGATCACTTTAATATTTTAGTTTGGAATTTTCATTTTCTTATCATATGAAAGATTAGATTTCATGTTTGGCATTTAGAATTGGAAAATTGTCATTGATGCATTGTTGCTTGTTTGATGCATGATTTGGGTGTTTCTCTTCGCTACATAGGTAGCATTCATTGAATGAAAGGATTTTAATTTCATCATTTAGCTGCATTTTAGGAACAGGTGACATCGTTAAGGCCTTCAAATCGAAACATAATTTCAAGATTAACTTTAAAATATATCAATTAATCTAAGGAGACTTTGAAACATTAACATTCATACTTAATGGTTTATGCTAGAGACATGTTCCGGCATATATAAAACTTAGCACTTGTCGTTCGCTCTTACATTAGACGGTGCTAGTGTAGACTTGTGTCTCGTACTGTCGAGTATATAAAGGGAGATCCTCATAGGTTGGAAACCTTTATCCATAGGAAGTCAAGTCTGCCGCCCTGTAAACGTGATACACCGAACACAACATTCAGGGAGATTTCCTGCATGTATGTCATGTCCTTGGTAAATTTATTTGCTAAGGTGTATATTGCAGTTCACAGTTACTCTGTACTCCTTTTGCCTAGAGTTACCTAAGTGGTCATTTCGATCTTTTCTGACTCCTTAAATTTGAAAATATCATCGAGCACTTGTCCTTTCAAGCCTGCTAAGCTCACGAAAGTGAATAGAGTCACCTTTTTCGTCCTTTTCTCGACTCTTAAAACATGAAAAGGCAAAGTTTTTGTTTCAAATTCTAAAAATAACTTCCCACGATAAGCATGTTGAACCCAAGCAGTTGCTTCTTGGACCAATATTGAGTAATTCCTTGATAATTTTAAGATTGTTAATTAGCCCTCAACAAACTTCCTTTCCTTTTCTTCTCTTGAGAGAAAGTCATTGTGGCTGAACCATGAAGTTCATCTCATAGTTCCCCTTTATTGCCTATTATTGAAGGGTCCTCCCAAGGAGTTCATTTGGAGCTTCCTCAGTCACTTGAAGATCAAGGTTTTGAACTTGGGATTATTCCAAGTATCCAACCCCTATCTTCTTGTCCACCTCCATTGGATTCCTGGTCACCTCAAGAATCTAATCCTGAGACCCCTGATAATCCTATACAAACCCCTGAGAGTCCACAGACCCCTAAGAGTCCACGGAGGCTTGTTATTAATCTATCAAATCCGTTATTTGATTCTGTTGTGATATCTCCTCAACATCCTTACAGTCCTTACGATCAGCCTGGTATTCCTTTGGAGTTATCTCCTCGCACATATCGGATTCCTCGACACCAATTGTTTCCATCTATGGAGTTAGAGGGTGAAATCCCAACCTCTTCTCCAGGTCATTCAGAAGTTTCCGCTACTCATACTCCTCATGTCGATGATGAACAAGGGTATGAATTTCCTCCATAAGGTTTTCCTTTTACAAGAAGAGTCCCATCTCACACACTTCCTGAGACCAGTGGACCCATTCTTCCACCTGGTTATACAACCTTAGCTCAGTTAATTTTAGGAACTCCTAATGCTTCATCTTTGTATCAGAATCCCATTTGGTCTTCAAATTCTATGCCTACAGCTAGTCCATTCAATCCAAACGTGACCTCTAAAACTTCTGTACAAACTTCTATCACGTTAGTTCCCGTTCAACCTACGATTCCATAACAATCTATATTGTCGTTTCAACCAACCCTTCCAGTACAACGAATTGTTTCAGGTGAGGTTTAAGTTAGTTCTTCCACCCCTCCGTCAAGTGGACAGAATGTGCCACCACCTGGGGGGAAAATCTGAATATTCCTCTTGTGTCAGGTGAAATCAATATGAGTGGATTACAAACTCACATGGTTGGAGATAATTAAACTTATTCTGGTGGTATTCCTAACCCTGTTGGTCAATCTAGGTCAGGTAACATCCACTATAAACAACCTTATATGGCTTAGATTCCACTCCAACAATTTTATGTCCCATATGGTTTGCAAGCCTTAGGCAATCCACCTTACACTCCACAAGAAGGAGCTTATGTCCAGCCTGGTCAATCCACTATCCCTAGTGGAAATGGTTAGATTCAATTCAGAAATTACCATTACCCACAAGGTATATCCCAAGGAACTATCCAACAACCCTTGCAACAACAAGGACAACCCTTGCAGTAGCAAGGGAAACCATTGCAGCAGCAAGGGAAACTATCACAGCAACAAGGGAAACCATTGCAGCAGCAAGGGAAACTATCACAGCAACAAGGGAAAACATTGCAACAACAAGGGAAACTATTACAACAGTAGGGGAAACCTTTGTAGCAGTCTCAGCAGCCTTTGTAGTAGCAAATACAGCTTGTTCAATAGCCTACTCAACCTTTGTACTCGCAAGGCCAACCTTTGTAGAAACAAGGTCAACCTTTACAACAACAAAGTCAACCTTTGCAGCAACAATGTTAAGCTCTGTAGCAGCAAGCTTCATATGTGTATCAACAAGGTCAACCCCTGTAGTAGCAGGGCCAATCTCTTCAGGTCCAGGGTCAACATGTCCAAAACAATTACAACCCGTATGCCATGTATAATGCCTATCAATGGCCTATGGTAGGTCAATATCAAACCTACCTTGGATAAAATTGCCTTATGGTCAAGGTAACCCTCAATGGGGGCAAAATCAAATCCTGTATGGACAAAATCCTGCACTGTGGGGGGGAAATCCTTTCCAACAAGGTTGGAGGCCATAGTTTGGGTCTCCTCAAAAGCCCTACATGCCATTCAATCCAAAATTTCCCTTTTTGGATACATTAGAACTACCTGATGTCTCGAGGCTCACAAATGATCCTATTCTTCATTCACCTTACTAGCTTCCAGTTCCAACAAAATTCCAAGTGATTTCCCTAAATTCGAAGGAAAGTCTAAAGAGGACCCGTAAGCCCATGTGATGACATATCACCTATGGTGCTCCTCCAATTTTTGTGTTGAAATTCTATCTGTCTTCACATCTTTCAGATAACCTTAACAGGTGCTACCACAAAATGGTATATTGAGTTTCATCAAGCTACCTATGTTGAATTTAACTCTTTATTTATGGCCTTCCTCACCCACTTCCACTTTCCAATTCAGTATGAAGATGGAACTCATTTTCTCACATCCCTTAAGCAAGATACCATGACCCACATTTCCGATCATATTCATGAATGGAGACGTTGGCTACATGTCAAGAAATTCGAGATTGTTGATGAGTTGTTGACTGAATGGTTCACAAAATCATTAGTTAACAAGATTTCTAAGGATATAGCTATGGGTGGATGTGTTACTAAAGAACAAGCTATTTCCCATGCTCAGTATCTATACTTAGTTTATTCACAATCTGACACATTATATGAGATGTTTCCTGATGCTCCAAGACCATATTTGGATTTGGCAGCCTTAAAGCCTCAAAGTCTCCTCATAAAACCTCTTAGGTACATGTTGTTTAGTCTACCGTAGGAGATAACGCCTCCAAAGGTAAGAAAAAGGGTAAAGGTAAATCTAAAACTGATACCCCGAAATAGGATCGACCTAAATCATCTGTTGATGATGCTTCTAAGAGAAAGATGAAATATCCTTGCCTCGTCTGTGAGGAAGATCATTACACTAAGGATTGTCCTTGACGTTCTGAAGTTAACACTTATTGAAAAGGACTCCAACTATTTTGAAAGAACCATTTCCATCTTAGCGGACGAAGTTGGTAAACCAACTGCAATCCTCTGCCTCCTCTGGTTCCCAAGTTTTCATGATGCAAGGTTCATCGCCTATTTCGATTGCTACACGAACAAAGGACTATCAAACCCCACAAAAACAGACGGCGAGGAAAGAAGTCACTGATATACCTTCTACTTCTACTCCATCCAGTTCTTCTCTGCTCCATATTGAGTGCGCTAACAATGAGTCCGTAATTTGACCACCCTAAGGGTGTACTTCGGAAATAATCTTATAATCCGAATGCTCGAGCTGCACAACATTATAATATTATTGAGGATTTAACTCAAGCACCTTCGACGATGTCTGCTTTGGAGTTTCTCCAAACCTGTCCGATGCAGTGCAAATAATTGTTTCCTACTATAGGTGCTATTGATCCCATCGATTTGGGTTTAATTACCTTTGATATTGAAAACCACATTCCTTGTCTTCCTCATCAATTTTCTTTTCTGATTCAGGTTCTCATTATAGGAAAGATGATCCATCAGACTGTTATTGATGAAGGTGTTTTTACTTGCATCATGTCTATTTTGTGTTGGAAGGCTATAGGCTCTCCTTCTATTAATCAGTCCCCAAACACTTTGGAGGCCTTTGATGGTAGAGGCTCCTTTCCATACGATATTCTCATGAACATGCCGATCACGTTGGAAGGAAAGACCTTTGAGCTAGAAGTGGAAGTTGTAGATGCGAATCTCAACTACAACCTTCTTCTTGGGCGAAGTTGGACCCATGCTATGTTTTGTGTGGTTTCTTCTTTGTTTCGGGTGATTCATTTTCCTCACGAAGGAAAAATTGTTACCGTCAACCAATTGTATTTTTTCTCTTCTAGTTCATCAAACGACAATGTCCCATATGTGGGAAATATCGAGATTCCTTATGAGAGTGTGGGGGTAGGTCTTTTCAAAGACTCTACTTTAATGGGTACTTTTACTCTCCCACCTGTGAATGTCACTTCGAACAAGATGATCTTGGTTTCTACGGATCCTTGGAGTATTCCTACTCTAGATCAAATTGATTCATTTGGCAATTCTATGTCGTTAAGTCCATTAGAGCAAAATTATCAAGAAATTGTCTTGGCTTCAATGTCCACTTCAGAAAGTCATGTTGTTTTTAGTATGACCCAAGATACTTATGTGCCATCTCCTTGGCTTGTTTCTTGGGATTCTCCAGATCCTTTGAATGAGACATTCCCCACCAATGAGAGTATCATTGAGGTTATGTCTCTCGACGAAACTCCTTGGAACGATCTGCATCATCGTTCTTCATTTCTTCCCAGCCTCGGTGTGATACCTTTGTGTCTTGAAGCATTTGTTTTTCATTTCCCAACACATCCACTTCAAACACTTGTTTTGGTGCACAAAGACCTATCTACGGGTAATATGGGAAAAATTACTGCTACTATTTTTGTAGTGTTTTCTTCTCAAAGATGTACAAAAAAAACTCACTTAAGGTTGTGGATGACAAACAATCTCAACAATATAAATGGCTGCTAAACATTGTAGATATGCAACAAATGAAAAAAACAAAACCTGCCAAGGTCCGGATCTATGCCACAATCATAGTTAAATAGCAAAAAGAAAGAGTAATAACTCCAATCATCCAATGGAAACCAGATATGTAAAGAATAATTTCATTATAACACTTGTGAAGGGAACAATTATATGTTACTGGTCCCCCTCTATGGGATGGGTTCTTGGCTATCCTCAAACATCTCTAGCTTGCGTAGATTCTCTCTCCTCTATAATGTGAAAACCCAACAAAAATATGGTGTGCGACACTGAAAATAATCAGAGTTACAACAATGAAAATAATCAAAAGTGAATAATGAATGGAAAACCCTTCTATTTATAACAAAATATTGAGTTATCCTCGAATAATGAGCAATAATAAAATATTATTGATCCCATTCTTGGAATAACCACCTGGAATATTTTATTATATTTATTTAGGAGGGAAAAAGTATTTAAACTTTTATTTAGAAATAATAGATAAATAAGGATTTGTTTAATTATTCCTGAGGGATTAGTCAAATTTGACAAAGAATAATAATTAATTAGTGATTAATTAATTATTCTTTGAGAAAAATAAGATAATTAATGATTAATCTGTTTATTTTTCATGATTTGGTCAAATATGACAAGGAATAATAATTCAACAATGGTTTAATTAATTATTCCTAGAAGAAAATCAAATAAATAATGATTTATTTTATTATTCTTCATGGGTTTAACTATAAATTACTTAACAAAGGTGGTTTACTAAGTAATTTCTCACAGTGAAAGCAATTTTACTATGGTAAAATTGGCTTTACATGGTGTACTTCGATCCATCTAGTAAATTAGGCTAGATAATCAATTTTTTGGTGATAAAAGATTGCCCCCCAACGTACGAGTGTTAGGAAAAAAAATATGACCGAAGTATGTTATAAAGACACAATCACTAGACAACATAGGGGAGTCAAAGAGAGAGAGAGAGAGAGAGAGAGAGAGAGAGAGAGAGAGAGAGAGAGAGAGAGAGAGAGAATAAAGCTGAATTGAAAGAGGATAGGGATAGAGGGGGTGAGACTAATGCAAGTCTCCTTTTATGTTGTGGTACTAGATCTCAATGATGCGGGGGAGGCATACCCATACCCACTGAGATAACTTAGTACAAGAAAAATGGTTCGCACAGAAATATAAAACTGAGCCATGAAGTACATGTTGAATGGTACATGACATGCCGACATAACAGAGCCAAAAAATAATACAATGTGTCCCATATACATAATTCACCTGGAAAACCATGAGCCATGACTGAATACAATAATATCTAATCACATGAGATAAAAATCCCATTCCCTCAAAAAATGGATGGGAGGGAAGGTAGAACAACCAGAGAAGCCCTGCTGAACAAGGAAGGGCTTTGCAAAACTGAATGGATCATCTAGAGGAGACATGAATGCTATGAACACTGTGATTGGTAAGAATTGAACCCATCAACTCTGCATAACTACATCTTAGGCCGTAGCATAGTAGGTATGCATCCGGGCATGTAGGGGGCTACCTGAAGGGCCACCCCCTCATGAGGTCTAAAACATCTCACAGACACCCAGGAATCACGGGTACAATCTGTTGCATCACTGGACCATAAAGTGTATGAATCACGAATATTAAATGACCTAATCAAAGGGAAATAATGAGTCCCTTTGCTCGATCCAAGGCACCGAACAAGAATGTGAGTTGGAACCAAGATACACCACCCTCTAGGTCGTTCTTCTAGAATAAATGAGGCAATGAGGATCCTCAACTAAAGAATGAGATAAAATAGTAATGTGACTAGTGTACTAACACCAGGGATAATGGGGAAATGTGGGAATGAGGGACAAACAAATGACTACCTTTGTCAGAGCATAAAGTGCATGGTTGACCTAGCAGCAACTGACTAAACTCTGGAGGGGATGGGGACAATATAACTAGAGGCCAAAATGGGCAACACTGGATGAACGATATGCAAATATGGATGAGATACTGTGACATGATATAATGGGACATGAAATAGACTCTAAGAATGTAAGGGTGACTCATTGCGGATGCTCTGAACAAGGGTGACTCATTGCGGATGCTTGAACAAGGGTGACTCGATGATGCTGCCACATAGATTAGGCCCGGTGGGGACCATCAAAACATGAGTAAAGGATGGTTACTCATGAAGAATGTTGACATATGGTACGAAAAATATTAAGAGGAGGTGGAACTCAAAGTACAAGTGTCACTTTATGATGAAATTTGATTTTGAGAGGTGACGAGGTGACCTTTCTTGGAAAAATGACTTTCTGGTTAAGTGTCAAATCATGAAAAACCGAGGAAGACCCATTATAGAGCTCAATGAGAGGTTTCCATCGGTGCTAATGGTTCATCAAAATGAGCTACGATCTAGATGTAATGGGCGATAGAAAAATTGGGGATTTTTCTATGAAAGGATGTTTTCCCTCCAATTTGGATTCATTTGCTAAGTGAGTTGTGGTGAATTTAGAGAGGAGGAAAAGGCCCTAAATCTTATGGAGATCATAGTGGACAAACCGATCATTGGAATCAAGATTTTTGACTTTCAAGTAGATTGCCTTACTTATTTCTTCAATTTCAGTGGCTTATTTCTTGATTTTTGGCACTTGGCAGATCCATAAGAGACCCCTACTCTTGCTCACGATCGCATCACACTTTGAGGGACCAAAAGTATGATCTGTCTTACTGAAAATACCTGGAAACCTGCAAGCTCTAATTTTTTTTGCTGAAAACTACGATTTGGGGCTGGAGAGAGGGTTGGTCTGCTAGCCTGGTGGGGGCTGTAGGTTTATCAGTGTAGACCATTGTTTTCTTCTCTGAACTGACAAGACATGTGGTGTGTTGTGAGCATGGAAAAGCTAAAAATCAACTGTAGTGAATGAGACTTGGATACTCTTTGATATGAGATCTAGGGGGATCAGGTGGTTCGAGGGGCATTGACTTGTTATGGGGTTCTCAAGTTGGTATAGAACCCATTGATGAGGGCAGTTGAGCCCTTGCTATTAAGAATTGTGAGCAATTGGGATCTAGACCAGGAGGTCTTTCTCAAGTAGGGGCATAAGATCAGGCTCACATTACAGGATATTTAGTCCTTGAATGGACTGCCTCCCCTTGGAGTGGTGGGGAATATCCATTCGGTGTTACCTCGTGGGAGGAACATTACTGAGTTTGTGGAGCACCATTTTCAATGGGGTGTTTGTGTCAAGGGAACAATTATCCCACTTGTTGATCTAGAGAGGCTAGAGACATAGGCTATTTTTGCAACTGTGCTATAGGTCTTGGGCAGCCAAGTGTTCCACCACATCACTAGTGGGCAGATGGTGTTGGTTGAGAGTGTTTTGGCTAGGACCTACTATGGGTGGGTCTAGATGATGCTGTCGTTGGTGAAACGAAAGTTGAGTTTTTGAAAGGGGTAGGTGAATCGTGACTCCACTTTTGGTAGAGTATTGTGTGTGTTCTTCTTTGAGAAGATACCCACTATTCATCCTGATGTACAGATCTAAGATGGGGCCCACAGGAGCCGAGGATGTGCCGTTGGGGCAGCTACTATCGAGAGGAGGAGGAGGGGGAGTCGGATGGGTGTTCTAACCTGAGTTTTTCACAGATTGGAATCAGATGCCCCTTTACATTAATGATTACCCTTATAGCAGGATGAAATATCATGAGGATCCTGACTTGCCACTTCCGCCTGGGTGAGCATGGGGACCAGATGGTAACTATTAAGTTTCTATGTTTTATGGTGCATTTTATATTTATATCACATGTATATGGTAATGAGCGTGAAACATGTTGTATGCAGACATAGCACTAGTAAAGTTGGCACAATATGCAGGCCGAGCAGCAGTGCTTGGGGCTATAGATGAGGGGACATCATCGTCACAACAGGGTCCAAAGGATACAACCCTACTTGCTAATTTTCATATTAGGTTTGATGTACTCTTGACCGGAGTTTCAGAGCGCAGATGGCATGACTTCCCTTAGAGTGGCGAGGTATTGTGCGGTGCATGGCGATGACTGGTCAGGCAGTACATGATCTATGTGTAGGTGAAGCAGAGCCTTTGGCACGAGATCCACTAGACAATGACTAGATGTAAGGACATGTGGGCCCCATTGATTGTGATTTTTGTAACATGCTATGGGCATATCGGATTTATTTAGAGTTATGGCTACAAACACTTTTATGATACATAATATGATTATGAATTTTATATGACTATGATTGTTCACCATTTATTTTGTTTATGGTTATCTTCTGTGGTATACATGTCATAAATGCCAATCTAGAATGTTGTTTGCAATGGTATCGACATAGTGATTCTAGGCTTTAGGAACATGGCTGAATGTAATGGTTTCAAATTCACGTACCAACAGCTTAACTCGTAGATATTTTCTAAATAGGACTTGGTTATGAACATGATACACACCATTCAATTGCATGACAAGTAGCAAGGAATATGAACGAACATGAAGATGAAGGATGCGATGAGCAAGGGAATCAACTAACAAACCTATTAATGCATCATATTAAACCTAATTATTGGTGGGAGATCCAATGCACACACCGCTCGAAAGAACTAAAGTATGCAAGGGGGTAACAATGGCCCAGGTTGCCGAGGCTAGATTTTGAGAGAAGCGAGTCGCACTGTCGGCATGAATGATATATGGTGTGGATGATGGATCCATATGAAAGGTGCAAAAGACAATGGATGAGATGATGCAATCTACCTCACTTCATGGCAAAAATAAAGACAAGAAAATAAAAGGGCGTGCTATGAGCGAAATTTCTTGAGGTAGAGCGCATTGGGAGAATTAGGAAGGAAATGGCCTTCAAAATCCTCTGAAGAAATGCCCCCTTGCTTAAGTGCAGGGGTAATCAGGGGTAGACATAGGTTCCATGGTGTCCTCATCAGGTTGGGAGATGGGCGGATGAGAGGAAGACGTACTACATTATTCGGTGGCATTACCTAGTGCATCAACCTGAGAAATAAGGTTCACATACGCATCATCTTGAATGGTAGATGACGGGCTGGTAGATGGAGGATCTACAAATGTTTAGACCTGGGATTTTCTCAAAAGAGGTTCATAGAAGCACGCATAAAAACCTCTGAAAGGTTTGATTGCGAGGAACTCAAGGATGATGACAGGTAAAGGATGTGGTCGGTGGTGTCTATCATCTCGACATCGGGGGGAAGGATCACGATGGTAGGATGAGAGTCTCCCCATTTTGGTTGACTAGTGGTACTAGAATCCATGGGTAGAGGAGTAGATGATCCACTACGAGTGGCCTCATATTCACGAAGTACCCCAAGGAAATCGCGAAATTCATTGAGATGAGGGAAACAATGGGAATAGTGACCATGATGATCACACAGGGCATAAGGGTGATTTGTGTGCAACATTTTGAGTTTCTTGGGTGGGCCCGACAAGTTAACATGGAATTTTGGGATATTTGACTCAGGAAACGCTTCATGAACCAAAGGTTTAAGTTGAGGAAGTTTAGGACAATTGTTGGTGGCGTGCCCAACAACCTTACACAAAGCACATAGGGGTGTCATCTTTGGGGCCTTAGGGGCTAGAGGAGATTGGGGAACCTCATCTTTAGGTTCTTTCCTCTTATATTTTCCCCTCTGTCTAGATGCTTTCACAACAGGAGTGGTTTCTTGTTGAGGTTGTAATGGAACTAAATCAGCGGTAGGGGTTGTAGGGACCGGTTGAACCAGGGTCCAAGCATGATAATGTCTTAGCTGACCAGGAGGAATGCTTGTAGGGGACTGATGTACCATACTGGGATCCCTAGAGTCATGTTAGGAAGGACCAATGAAGCCATTATAGGGACAAAGAATACTCCTGAAGGGGGGAATAAGAAAGGTATCTGGCCTGCAGGGTAATCTCCCACGTAATAGCTCCTGGTTGGTTGAAACCCGGAGGAACAGTTCCTGGTGGAAACATAGGAGAGGCACCCACAAATGGAGGAGGTCTTGGGGGGGTGGATCCAGAGGATTCAACTAGAAGAGAAACAATAGGGTGCTGAGGAGCTGGCTATTGATCAGGTGTACCAGACTACTTAAGGGCATCCCATGATGCTTGTAACATGTAAACACTCATAGAGCTAGGCTCTGAGATGGGAGGGGGAGGACTAGGGAAAGCACCAAACAATGAGGAATCTTTATAGACGCCAGGTGAAACACTGGGGGTAGGAGTTGAAGATTGTTTATCGGACATTGACAAGATAATGGACTTGGGGGAGGTCACAGATGTCAGCTCGTAGTAAGTCAACTGATTGATGGTAACAATATTCCATTCATGGGGGAAGCACATCTTACGGAACACGATAGATGTGACGATTGACATGGAATATGTGTAACTAAAACCTAAGAGAATGTTCTAATCCAAAGGGCATCAATGAATTCAATGTCAACATGGACAGTCATGCTCGCAAGGGTCACTGGATAGTTGTCGTACATTCCAAGGTGCTGGGAGGAGTGTCCATCCCAAGCACGCAAAGTGATGGTGGAGGGGGACAACTCAGGTGACTTAAGTTGTTTCCAAATAACAATGGACATCACACAGGTGGATGCACCTTCATCAATAATACATCAAGAGATGTTGTCATATGGACTCTAACTGGTATCTGGAAAGAAACAGATGAAGGCAATGGGGGAGGTTCTGATGTATCAACCGAGGAGACAATCAAAAAAACGTCAAAAGGATCTACTGCACCCAAGGCAGTTAGTAGATCTTTCTGTTGAGATGGGCACGACTGGAGGACTTCTATCGTCGATATGGCAGCAGGTGATTGCCCAAGTCATCTACTATACTGTATGTATGGGAAACTCTATTAGAAGCTGCATTACGACGTAATGGTCCCTTTGGGATCTTAGGAATGGCCTCCATTGTAACATGATTAGTTTTGACAATTTAAATTTGTAGATATAATAGGTTTTAGTAGTTTAGAAATAATAAATGATTCTGCAAGAGTAAATGCGCCCTCAAAATGCAAATTTAAGTTTCAGTAGCTAGTTGATTTAGTTAATCATGAATTTAAACATGATTAAATGATGTAATAAAGTAATTTCAAACATGGCTTAAAAACCTCTGAGAACGAATTTTCAAAACATAAAAGTGGTTTTTTCTTATAACATCCTCATGTACAAAAAACTCTCTCAATTTTCTAAAATCTATTATGGTTTGGGAGATGCAAATGCATATTTGAAGGCATGTTTTCCAGAAATTTCCTGTTTTAGTCACCTTTTTGCAGAGGATATTTTGACTAAACAAAGATGAATATTTGGAAATTGGAAGAGATTTGGGTTCATAAGATTACAAAATACAAAAGCCTATTTCACTTTTTACTCAAGTGTCAACGGTTGGGAGATACACTCTCATCATGTTTAGCCTATTTTTCCGACTGTGCCATATCCTGTTTAAGAAATCGTGTTGCAGAAACTATTCTGGATAATCAGAGATTAATCTTGGGAAACGGGAGGAGGTTTTTTCTCCTAAGATAATATACTACAAAAACGTCTCTCCATTTTCATATAGCTAGATCGGATTGAGATATTCGAAGGGATGATTGGACCCTAATTTTCAGAAATTCGGGAGGAAAAGGCTCAAGACAGTTAGCGACTTGGAGGCCACCTCATCAAATATGAGTTGCAACCAAATTTGAATTTTGGTTTCCTACAGAGGGATTTCTTGTAGAGAAGTTCAATAGATCAATTTCCTACAGCAAATCACTTATTTCTTGAAGAACTAATTTCAAGCATAACATTATCCTAAAGAATCTGGCAAGTATTTGTGGTGCAGGTAACTTTTGAGTGCGGACACAAATAATTCCTCTAGCACGAGAAAGTAGGTCTAGCGACAAACAAACAATCTATGGAAAATATCCTTAAGCTATAATCAATTAAGAGGGCCTACCTCTTAGAATGTTATTCCACTTGGTGATGATCCTGCTTCCTCACTCCATCTATCTTTCGTTTCCTTCCTTCGAATACCTGAAACAAGAAAACAACAACAATAACAAACGTTATAGCATGCAATATTGTATTCAACCTACTTAATAGGTCAAGGAACATTAAGCCATAAAGATGTAAAACGACACTTCATGTAGGAAATCAATCGATAGTTGCATTAATATAAATCAGAAAGAGATTACAACTGGTGCCTTGACATTGTTGGTCTCCTCCGACATATCTAGGATCCCACACTTCTGCTAGCACTTCATGGGTAGCCCCAAAAAATGGAAGTTCAAGGCCTCTTTCCCTCTAGTCTCAAACCAAAACAAAATCACATTATTCTCCCTCAAACACACACTAGAAACCTATAAGGTATAAATGACTTGTTGTTTATTCACACTTGTTCTAAAAAATCCAACTAGCTTTTGCTTGGGAAAAAAGAGAGGCATATATAGCTTGGATGGATGGGAGATGGTTCCTCTCATCATGGGAGAAGGTCTTATCTCTTGAAGTTGTTCCATCCTAACAGGGGAAAGGAGCCAAAACTAATTTCCTTGGCTCTATCCGGCCCAACCATCTACTAGACTTCCATTTTTCTAGACATAGAAGCTTCAGATCCTTATTTAAAAAACCTTCCAAAAGAGGATCAACGTGACTGGAAAAGGGCTCAATCGATCTGATCGTCACGAGGGTTAGTTGTAACCTCTGTAAATCGGCGCGAGGTGAAAACTGGTCAATAATGCTAGTCTTGTAAACTGGGATAGAAGGAAGATTCTTGGGAAATGATGAAAAGGCGAATTATTCTGCTCACGAAGAGGGACATAATCAAAGTTTCTTCATGATGGGAAAGCATGTCAGGTACACTATAGAGGTCATCTAGGATCGTAGACGGGGAGTAAAGGGACAGTGAAAAAATTATATGTAACAGATGCCCCGTAAAGCGTGAAGGCCTAATTAGAGTGAGGGGTGAAATGCTTTATAAGTGGAAACGGGGAACCACAGTTTATCATCGAAAAACCTAGAATCAAACATAGATACATATACATCACTGAAAATTTTTGAATAATGATACATGAATCATGGTATGGATGCAGCTATCCAGGGAATGATCATGTAAATGGATCCAAGGTATGGACGAAGCCATCCAGCAGAAAGGATCATAATGAAACCAAGGTATGGTCGCAGCTACCCAATAATGATAAGGATCACATATAACAACCCATGGTATGGTCACAACCATCCATATGAAAGAGCCATGTATATCAACATGACCATGTCACATCGCCTCACAACCTGGACTTGTGTAATCTTAGCCTAGGGTCTTGCACTCCAAACAACCCAATCAAAGTACAAATCCTAACATGTGAATGAATGTGTTGAAGTTGAACATGCTAGGAAGTCGCTTGATTACTGGTCAATGATGTGAACCATTAACAAGCGCAAGATAAACCACCAATAATGATAATGGCTCTCAAGGTACTAGCAGCACAGTTCACAGAATGTGAATAAAGAAACTGATGCCGAACACCCGTGAAATCACCCGATCGAAAGCCAATGATGTGAACTTGTCATTGAGTGTGAAGAACTTGCCATTAGGGCATGCAAGCTCTAAGGTACTGGTAGGGAGTCTCTCGATTAGCTTCCTGGATAATGAGATGAAGTCGATAGGAAATGACCATGTCAAATGAGGGCCATGATGTATCCCACATCATTGACACTAGACAAAGGGATGCAAATTATTTCATATGATACAGAGAATCTAGAGTAAGTGTAACTGCAGAAGGACAGACTCTTGAACATATCGGCGACATGATTCTGGAGTTTGGCAGTTGTTGGATCCATAGGATCAGTGGTCATGAGGACGTGGCAGAGATCTAATGGAAGGAAAAAATGAGCAGCCCAACCCAGGGAGGTCAAATGAAAAGGAGGATATCCCAACTCGACATAAAGTAGAAAGTGTCATGTTCAAGAGTGAGCTACTGACACGACTGATAGAATTTCCAAATTTTCCACCACCATTTCTAGAAGGCACCTTAGCTATTTTTTATCGCAAGCTTGAAGGGGATAGCATATGCTTGCACTGCAAGTTCATCATTCAGATGAATCAAACTAAGTAAGTTTAATGAGCCCTAGGAAGGAGAAGCTCACATTTGTCATGGTGATGAATCCAATGTCGCTTAATGTTTTAACGAGTTCGAAAAAGGTATAACTCGGTATCTTTTTCTTGTTTAGAGAGTTGGAAAAAGACAAGGAAAAGAAAACTCCACATGGTCCCTTTTCATACATTTGTGTCTTTTGAGCCTGAAAAGGTAGAAAACAATGCTCGAGAGACTGCTTGACCATTTCAGTCAAGAAGTACCTTTTTCGTAAATAATGCATAGGTCTATTGAGCCATGGATGTATAAGGCCTGCGAGCCACCGATGTATTTTGAGCACACATATTATTTTTTTAGGTTTTATTAAACACACATGGGCAACTAGAAAATATGAAAGATAAAACATGCAAGTACATTTTTTTATTAAAATGAGATATACATTTATAGTACATTGTTGTGACCGTTGGGTTTCACATCCCAAGTTCTCTTGGACTCCTTTTGTCCATTCAGCTTCCACACTAACCCATTGAGGATTAGGTGTCCAACATTCCCCCCCTTAATCCGAAGGGTTATGTATGAGTCCAAGAAGAGAGTTGTAATACAAAATGTGCAAAAATGCATGGCAGCATTAGACTGAATGTGCTCTATGAAATGTTGGTATAAAGGGCCGTGTTTTAAGGATGACCACCAACACTGGAATGCTTAGTGTAGTTCCCAGAACTCTTCCAAAACTGGCAAGAAGCTGAAGTCTTCTGCTAGAGGAAGTGCTCCTATTATTTTGAAGAGGGAAACCTTCAACCAATAAAGGGAGGTCTCACCCCGCATAAGAGGGAGAACTTCAACCTGAAAAGGGAAGTTTCAACCTGTGATGGTTTAAGGATGACCAACAACTCTGGAATGCTTAGTGCAATTCCTGGAACTCTTCCAAAACTGGCAAGAAGCTGGAGTCTTCTGCTAGAGGAAGTGTCCCCAATTTTGTTCCTAGAATTCTTCCGACACTGGTAAGAAGCTGAAGTCTTCTGCTAGAGGAAGTGTCCCAGATTGCCAAATGAAGGCATGCTCAGGGGCATCTTTGTCTCCGGCTACAACTCTGAAACTGGTGTGGCAGGTTGTGGCTTAGGCTCGCTTGATGTGACTTTGAAGCTTGTAGATGACCATCATTTCCCCCCTGTTAGATACAAGGTGAGATCATGGAACTGCAAGATTGTTCAATACTCTGGAACAAGTTCTGACATGTGTTTGGAATATATTCTTGGCTGCTGATGCCCATTGCCAAGAAGCGATCCATCCAAGATGAATCTTTGTTCTTGTAGAACGTTTATTTCTGAAGCATCTGTGTGAAGAATGAGTGGTTTTATGGCAGTGCTTACATGGATGAAGATCAAAACAGTGATCTTTCAAATGGCCAACTCAGTGACAGTGTTGGCATTTCACGATCTGTTGTTGTTGTCGCTGTTGTGGAAGAGGGGCAAAATCTGGAACAGCTGGAGGTGAACTGTCATGAGGAGAAGGTGAACTGTTGTGAATGAATCCAACACTCTGAAAGTGAATGGGCTTTGAGTAGTCTGGAATATGAAAAGACAAGTCCTTGTCATATCCAAGACCAGCTCTGTGCTTGTTGTGGACAAGTTGTTCCCAAGGTCTGATGATGGGCTTGGGAAGTGCAGATTGAGTTTCTGCATCTGCATGTACAATTGCTGCTTTATGGGAGTCTGTTTCAATCTTCTGAACAGAAACAAGTTTAGAATGATGACTCCTCTGTTTTAATTCTTTTTGTTGTAGCTGAGTTTCGAGCTGCAAAAATTCTATCTTCTCTTGTGCATTTTGCAGACAAATTCTAATGTCAGCCAGAGAGGATTTGTTGATTTTTACTGTGTCATTAGTAGTAGACTGTATCAGAATTTTCAAAAACTCTAATACTTCATAAGCTTTCCCCATTTTCTCTAGTTCAAAAGTGCCAAGAAAAGCGCAGAATAATGACAACAAATTTAAGCACTTGAATTCTATAGAAAGAAATATGTAGACACTTGCAGCAGGGTTGATATAAAACAATCTTGTGCCCTTTGAAATAATTCCCTTCCTCCTTAATTTAATGGCTTCATATTTCGAGTATTTGAAGGAAATGAACTGCTTGAAGGAGACATCATGCGGAGACTGAAGTGAACTGCTAATACATTGGATGCACGCTGTAACAAAAACTTTTGCTGCAAAATTTTACTCTTAATGGGAGAAAATATAATTCTGATATGACTGGTCAGCAAATTCAACTGGACAGCAAATGTCAATACCCGAGACTACAAAATTGTACAGCGTACTGAACTGAGGTATATATAGCGCTTAACATTTGCTAATATATAAATAAGCAATTACAACTGTACAAGAATTAACATGCTTATGTTTTCATCCAAACATAAAATGTTATCTAGCAACTCCCTTTGACTGCATTCAACATTTTCAACGCCAATTCAACGTAATACTCAAAAACTAATCACCGTAAATGTATGTATGGAGCAGCGTTAAAGATAATCAATCAAGAGCAATGCGGGTGTATACCAACAGCGTGCAAATGCGAGATGCATCTTTACATTTCATTAGTCGATATCATAATTCAATTGCAATCACTGGAATTAGGCATATACTCTCCTCTTTCAGGTTTCGAACCCTCAACCTTTTACCATCTAATACCAAAACCAGTGGTACAATTACAATGCCAGTTTGTACTGTAGTTGTCGGCCATTTTCTGGGTGTCCAACTGATGACGGCTCAACGAAATCTAGAGCAGGAGCAGCCTCACTCAGCCTCACTGTCAGATGGAAATCTTGATAGTATGGACACAGGAGCATATCCACCAAACAAAATTATATATATACCACCGCCTTTTTATAATAAGATTTGACATTTAATGAAGGATGTAAACAATTGTACGCATCATTCTTCAAAATATGTGCCACTACAACATGGAATTCTCACCACTAAACCATGAATTATTTAAGCTGCCTAAAAATTCGAGAGTTGATAGGTAAGATACCAAATAGTAATTGGGATTACCATTTACGACCCTTCAGCTATCCTGCGCACGGGGATCCTGTAAGTGCATTGGTCATAACACATGATATAATATTTGTTGTTTTTGTTGAAGGCAACAAATCATATATTATTCCATTCAGCCGAAAGTTTCAAAGCATAGTTTACGGTCTTCAAAACACATTCAACACATTGCGAATATCAGTGAGCAGGTTGTCGTCAGGTTCGTGTTCATTCTAGCGAAAATTTCGAAGGGTTATATTTCTTCTTGGCTAAGACGAAATGGCTACTGTAGCTTCTGCAAAGAGTAATGTCTTGAAATCGATAGTTCCAGCCGTCAAGAAATGCCTGTTGCCTTTAGCCCATCCAGGGGATTCCACTGCCTTTGTAATGTGCCGGGGCTTGTCAACGGAGGCAGTGAAATACAGGCTTGAGGACGATTCGTCGATTCAAGATGACAGAGAAAGGTGTCAGGCTCCGGAAATCCGCCGCAGGAGTTGGCCTAATATTCTTGAGGATTCGTTTTTTTTCTCTGAGGAGCTTGGGATTTGGCCTCGATCAGCTGTTCGATAACCCTTTCCTCACGGCTTCTCGCGGGACAGGGGATGTGATCAGAGGCGGGTCGAGAAAGCTGTGGGAAGCTATTGAAGATAAAGAAGCTCTGTATTTGTGGGTGGACATGCCAGGCCTAGGGAAGGAAGAAATCAAGGTTTATACTAAGCAAAATTCCCTGGTGATAAAAGGGGAATCCCTCTCAGAGGCAGAATTGGATGGCAGTAAACAGATATACAATAGCCGCATCAAACTTCCACCAAAAGTGTACAAGCTGGATCAAATCAAAGCGCAGATGAAGAATGGCGTGCTTAAGGTCATTGTCCCCAATTTTACAGAAGAGAAGAGCTTAGAAATGCGGAAGCAGTTTCAGCGACACAACTTGGGGCATTCTTTGCTGGAATGACAAGACGAGCTAATGCTTTCCCTGGAGGAGAAACACGAGCAATGGGACTGTGACAGTGGATTGTGAGGGCCGAGGGAGCATTAATACCAACGTTCATACAATCCAGGCCAAGATAAACTCATAACTACGTCCATTCGATTCTTCTGCTACAGCTTTGAAGTGCGCTCAATGCAAAAATGGGTATTGATTTGACACAGAGAGAATCAGGCAGAGCTGTCAGATACGTTAGGGTGGCAAGGAGAATTTTGGTGTGTCTGAGCGATAGAAGTCAGAGAGAAGGAATGCTAATGGAACGCTGACAACACTGTAGGAGCAGGTATTCGATGGGAATACCAAGCGTTACCCATTATCACGCAGAGAGCTGATTATTACGACTGATCAGATTCAGAATGGTAGAGAGATACCAAATGGAGAAATGACAGTCTGCAGCGAAAATTTAGCTGAGAAAATATTCATGAAATGATCTGCATATAAGGCCATAAAACAAATGGCTCAAATTAATTATGCAGGGCAGGAATACGCCTGCTCTGATGCCATATTAAACACACATGGGCAACTAGAAAATATGAAAGATAAAACATGCAAGTACATTTTTTTATTAACATGAGATATACATTTATAGTACATTGTTGTGACCATTGGGTTTCACATCCCAAGGTCTCTTGGACTCCTTTTGTCCATTCAGCTTCCACACTAACCCATTGAGGATTAGGTGTCCAACAGGTTTTGATGTATGAAAAAAATTACCGACACACACACACACACACATATGTGTGTGTGTGTGTGTGTGTGTGTGTTGTACTTCCTTGCTTACTATGGTACAAATGCTTTTGTTTTTGGGTTTTTACATGTTTCACAAATGTCTATCCAACACATAATTACCTAATGCATATGTTAATTTATTCATGTGTCAAGGAATATGGTGATATGTAATGTAATCAAAATTTCTCTCTAGAAGGCGAATACATAGATACATTCTCAATATCTGCGGGTTTCCAATGAAATACTGCCCGTTAAGTTGAAGAACAACAAGCTGTGAATCAATGTTGACAACCAATTCCCGGATGCCAAGAGCAATAGGTTTGGCCAATAATTTGATAACAGTGATATACTCAGCGATGTTATTAGTTGTTCGACTTAGACATATACCTTGAAGATCAATCAACTCACTGTGGGGGTCATAAATGGCCCAGGCTGCGGAAGATAGATTCCGGGTACTACGACAAACACAATCAGTGAAATCAATGTGAGGAGACACTAACATCTGCAAAGCAGGCAGAAACATAATAAGTAGGAAATTTTCTTGCAAAATAACACACCAAACCACATTGTATAAAAATGAATAACACACTATTGTACAAAAGTAACCATGAAATATGACCTAAGCATAGTACTTTTTGAGGGATTCCATGCTCAAACTCAAGTAATTAATCAACATAGATGAAAACCAAAATGTGACCGTTGACATGACGAGTAAGTGTCAAATCGACCAAATAAGAGAATATAACTCATATAAGGATGTGCCCCCATGCCCCCTAGGTGAGGGAGGGTTACGAGTCATAAGATGACAACCCCATTGCAATAATGGGAAATCAGTAAAAACTCGTGTGGGCAAAAAAAAATTGAATCTATGAAGAGATAAAGGTGCCCCTAGTTGAAAGATCTTGACAATTTCAGAAGAAACTGACATGCCAATAGGTAGCAGAAAAGAGAACTTCTCAAGGCACATAGACATGACCGTCGGGCGAGGCAAGAACAAGGAATGATGATGATTGTCGTTCCAAACTACTTCCTCCAGAGACAGCCACAGGGATTGAGAATAAGCATCAAGAGGTGTTCTCAAAATAGTATGATCATAGGATACCGAAGGTGAGGCTGAAAAAATATCCACGTAATCAATTTTGGTGGGACTTAACAGCATAAACTCACCCCATGTATCAACAAGATTCAGTGAAGGAATGCCCAAAGGATGATACTTGACCAAAATCATGTTGACAATGGCAACATGAAGAAGTGGGAGCGGAAATATGCCCATCAAGGAAATATCTTTAAAAAGTCCTACACCCACACTCTCATAAGGAGCACCAATGTGCTTGACATACAGAACATTTCCATCCAAGGAGGAAGAGGCAAAGAAGGATAGTTGGTCAACTGTGACTATCTTTTCTTGATGGGGAAAATGAATCACGCGGAAGAGGGTGGAGGCTGCAACATGCATAGCATGGGTACAACACCGTTTGAGTAGAAGATTGTAGTTAATATTACCGTCAACAATCTCTACCTCGACATGTATTGTCTTGCCCTCCAAGGTAATGGAAAGATTGGGAAGGACACAGAATGGTCATGAATCGCGCCCATCAAAAGCTTCCAGAGTATTAGGGGACTGGTTCAGAGTACGAGAACCAATTTCCTTCCAAAAAATGAAAAATATGATGCAAGTAGAAGCACATTCATCGATGATGGTCCTATGAATGGTTTTCTCATTTATGATTACCTAAATGAGAAAGGAAATTTGATGAGGTAAACACGTAACGTGGTTTTCCAGGTCAAAGCAGATGAGATTAGAGTTAGCTCGATCAATACCCCCAATAGCCAATAGTAATGATTTCCGCTAAGGACAACTTTGAAGGACCTTGAGAGCATATATCGCTGATGGTGCTTGAGCCAAATCTTCAACAATGTTATAATGTTGAGCGGCTCGACCTTTGCGATTGTATGAGGACTTTCCAAGCACAACTCAAGAAGGTGGTGGAATGGTGGAATCAAGAATAGGTCACTCTATATAGAGAGGACCAAAACTAGATGGGGCGGAAGAAGAAATGGTACCTTCTTTCTCTTCCCCTACTGACGGGGTAGGAGTTTAATAATTTTTTGACCTGGTAGCCACGTTGATCAGGGTACTCATCATGAACACTTGTGAACCCAAGGAAGCATATGATTGAGGCTAGTCTACCATTTGATTCTGCTAGGCCAGAAAGGGCTCTTTCAGTACATCTGAGGTCCCTTTGAGAAAACGACTAACTTCGGATCATCTAGGAAAATCCTTAGTACAATGATCCTCCTCACAAATGAGGCATGGATACTTAGGTTTCCGTCAGGAAGCATCACCAACAGATGGTTTAGGAGGACCCTGTTTTGGGGCATCAACTTTACCCTTGCCTTCGCCTTTCTTCTTACCTTTAGAAGATTTATCCATTGCAGTAGACTGGATAGCATGAATGTCTAAGGTTTTACCAAGGCTGGACACATTACAAGAGGAGTCATTGGGAGTAGTTTTGGAGACATGGTTCTGTTTGGAAGAAGATTTTGCAGGGGTCTGAGTCACTCAAGCAATTACTCCATCAACAGGAGGGGTAGTGGGAGACTTAGATGTCTTCAGATCATATGATGGTCTGGGCGCATTGGGTAACACATCATATAACATGCCGGACTATGAATAGACAAGGTCTAGATACTGGGCACATGTGATGGCTTGTTCCTCAGTGACACATCCACCCATAGCAATGTCCTCGACAATTTTGTTGACAAATGATTTGGTGAATCGCTCGGTCAACTAATAATCATCAATTTCAAACTTAATAAGATGGAACTATGTCTCCATTCATGGATGTGATCGGAGATGTGAGTCGTTGTGTCTTGCTTGAGTGACGTTAACAGATGGGTGCCAGTTTCATAGTGAACCGAAAACTAGAAATGTGTGAGAAAGGCCATGGAAAGAGTGTTAAAGTCATGATAGGTATTCCGAGGGAGCTCGATATACCAGTTGGCCACAACTCCTATAAGAGTTCGTTGGAAAAGACGAAGACAAATGGAATCATCAATGTAGGAATTCAAGGAGAACTAGAGGTGATATGTCATCACCTGGGCTTGAGGGTCCTCTTTCACTTTTCCTTCAAACTCTGGACAATCGCTCATAATCTTGGATGGAATCAGAGGCCAATATGGAAAATAAGGAATTAGATCATTCGTGAGTCTAGACAGATCTCACAATTCGACCGTAGCCAAGAATGACAATTGGGTATTGAAAGGAATTTGAGGTTAATAAGGGGGTCCAACTGACGGGACCCATCCCTATTGATAAGGATTTGGTCCCCAAAGTGGAGGGTTCTGTCCATAAGGCATTATATTTTTCCCCCAGTGTAGGTTACCTTTCCTGTAGAGAGGATTCTGACCTTGAAAGCCTTGAAACTATCTAGCCAGAGGCTGCTGATAAGCAACATATTGGTTAAAAGGCTGTTGATACTACTGGCCTTGGACATATGGATTTTGCACCTAATTTCCTTGAGCATAAGGGTTTTGGACCTGATACCCTTGGAAAAACAGGTATTGGACCTGCTGCCCTTGGACTTAAGGATTTTGTGCCTGCTACTGCAGGACTTGACCTTTGCCTTGCCCTTGCAAGGGTTGACCCTATTGATATGAGTATAAGGGTTGATGTTACCTGAGTTGACCTTGTGGCTGCAAGGGTTGACCTTGTGGCTATAAAGGTTGTCCCTACAGTTGCAGAGGTTGACCCTGCGAAGGCATAGGCTGGGAGTATTGCAGTGCATACTGCATTTGCGGTTGTGTGGTTTGCTGTAATTGTTGTGAGGGTTTCCCCTGTAGTTGTTTTAGTTGTCCTTGTTGGGGCATGATATGGCCATGCTGCTGGATGGATGGCCCCTACGACAATGAAGGTTGCCCTTGCTCCTGCAGGAGTTGTCCTTGCTATTGCAAAGGTACTTGAACAGTTCCTGGAATGACAGCTTGAAATTTCCCGAACTGTATCTGGCCATACCCACCGGGCGCGGAAGATGGACTAGGCTGGACAGAGGGTCCAGGATGAGGGATGTATGACAGATTAGCCATCTCTTGTGAAACATATGGAACATAAGGAGGTTGGTACTCACCTTGAGCCATATTGGGCTACTCATACTGGATGTGACTTGACCCAGACTCACAAACATTGGGTTATTGGTATTGGACATGACTTGATCCATATGAACCAACATTACACTGTTGGTACTGGACATTACTTGATCCAGTAGGACCAGTAGGATTTGAAATGGCACTAGAAGAGGGTTGTTTCATCCCAGCCATGTGAGGTTATGAGCCACTCACATTGGTTGTGCCAAACATCATAGAAACATTCGGGCTCTTCCTCCCATGCGATGGAACAATCTATCCATTTACTAGAGGGATCAAAGAACTGACAGTGACATGACTTGAGATCATCTGTTGAACCGGACGGGTCACTTAGATCGATGAAACAAGAGGAGTGGGAAT
The DNA here is from genome assembly GCA_031772625.1 of Pinus tabuliformis. Classification (NCBI taxonomy): domain Eukaryota; kingdom Viridiplantae; phylum Streptophyta; class Pinopsida; order Pinales; family Pinaceae; genus Pinus; species Pinus tabuliformis. The sequence goes on along the minus strand of CM062816.1, from coordinate 1,166,855,634 downwards.
TGTGGGTTGTACCGAGACTAAAGTGACTGTAGACATCACCATTTTTTGGGTGGTTGGGTTCTAAATGAACAGACCTTTGGTAGGTATAGCACTAGACGCCCAAATAGGGTTGTGATACAATGATGAGGCAGTAGGTGTGCCTAAAACCAACTAAGCTAAAGTCATGTAATTACGTGATAACTCAGGATGAACACAAGTCAGAATTCTTCCCGTGTAAGGGAAACCTTCAGGAGGGAAAGGATATTCCTGCTTCTCGACTGTGTGCGGAGTGGAAACCTCCGAGTGACCTGAAGAGGAGACTAGGATTTCACCTTATGATTCCATGGGTGAAAACAGATGACGATGGACTACCGAAGATGTTTGAGGGGATAATTCCAAAGGAATCCCTGGCTGATCATACAGACTATACAGACGCTGCAGTGATATCATAACAGGATTGAACAAAGGATTCAGAGGATAAACAACCATTCCAGGTTGACCTTCAGAAGTCGTCAGACTCTCGGGAGTCCGGATAGGGTTATGCAGAGATTTTGGGCCAACATCAGAAAGTGACCTAGTATCTGAATGGGGAGGATGAGGTGAAAAAGGTTGAAAACTTAGAACAATTCCAAGTGCAACACCTTGTTCCTCAAGCGACTGTGGCAATTCAGGAAAAGGCTCCTCAGAAAATATTTCAGAGAGAGGAGAGGAAGAGGAACTGGGCAAACCAGTTGGTTCAACCACAATGATCTTGTCTCAAGGGATTTAAAATGTAATTAAAGGTATACTTGTGATGTGGTCTAAAAAAGACTAATAGGGATGTTATAAGATCACGGGCAACAATTTTTTAAGACGCAAAAAGAAACTGGTGCTTTTTCATGTTTTGAGAGTTGAGAAAGAGGCAAAGGTGACTCTATCACTTTCGATTTGAAACGAACTCAAAAGGACAAGCGCTTGGGTGATCTTTTATATGTAGGGAGTCAGAAAGATCAAAATGACTACTCAAGATGATCTAGGTAAAAAGTATTACCAGGTAACCGTGAACTACAGAATACCTCCCGGTGAACCTAGAAGTACAGGCAGAGAATATCCCCAAATGTTTTGTTCGGTGTATCACGTTTACAAGGTAGTAGATTCAACTTCCTATGGATAAAGGATTTCAACCTAGTGGGGTATCCCTTTAAATACTCAATGGTATAGGGAGCACAAGTTCGTACTAGCATTGTCTAATGCCGAAGTGAATGGCAGCTACTAGGTTTTAAGACGCCAAAACACGTCTCTAGCCTAGACCATCTAAGATGTGATCATTAGGTTTCAAATGCGCCTTAGGTTAATTGAGTACATTTTTGATTTTATCTTGAAATTATGTCTTGGTTTTCAAGCCTTATCAATGTGACTTAAAACCACATATATGCAGCTAAATGAGATAGGGCCCTTCCAATTCGATGAATTGTCTATAGTAATGAGAGTAGAAATCATACTCAAATGCAACAAAGCAAGCAATTGAAAGAAAAATGATTTTTCACTATTTCGTCTTTTGAACACAAAAATTATGAAAAATTCTTTCCAATTCCTAACTTTCCTATCAAATGCACTTCAAGTAGCCATTTCACTAATAAAGAGAATTCATTTCTTTTCGCAATGCAAGTGACAATGCAACTCTAGCCTTCAATGATGCTAACTAACGTAACATATTGATGCAACAAACTGGAGTTATGTATTTTTCAATGAAATGATAGAATGAATATTTAGAAAACACTTCACACTTTAATGAAACATTCGAAATACAATCAATCACAAGCGAGCATAAAAGAGAATTCCTTTCACAACTAATGAAGCAAAGATTGAACCAAAAACAAGATGGGCAATGTGATCTGTGCCCGAAAAGAGATGCTCAAAAACTAAACGAAACTTTTCAAACTTGTTAAATGGAAATCGAAGCAATGAAAGGACTACTCAAATGGAATTCAAGAAGAAAATTTGACTATGGACTTGACTTTTTGAGCAGGAAAACAAGTGAATGGGTGATGACCTAGATGCCCTAGGGTTATACACCATCCAAGAACTCAAGAAACAAGTGAAGGAAATGCAAATTAACCAATCACACAAACCAAGCTAAAAGAGCTTTCCAGCTAGGGAGAACACAATCAAAACAAGCCAAGAGATAGAAATCAGAAGGGCAAGACACACTGGCTATGATCTAGGGTAAACCCTGATCTTCACCGACAGGAATCGACGTGATTGCCTAACTGACAACACACGCCAAAAGGGGGTCGGTGTGAATTTTTTTGAGAAACTCGCGCTGATTGAAATGAATATCAAAAAAATAAATGCGCTGACCGAGGATTCAAGGAAAAAAATAAAACTTTTCAAAGGTTGAGACCAAACTTGCCACTATAAATTTTAGGCTTAGAGCAGTAAACCAGGCAAAGAAGAGAACACTAAAGGGAAATTGTGATACTAGAAAATTTCACACAAAACCATAAAATGACAATCAATCAAAGAGAAGGATTGGCTCCCCAGTGGAGTTGCCAATTTGTGGTGCAGGTAAATTCTCAGTGCGGACACAAACAATTCCTCTAGCCCGATAAAGTAGGTCTAGCCATAAACAAACAATCTATGGAAAATATCCTTAAGCTAGAATCAATTAAGAGGGCCTACCGCTTAGAATGCTATTCTGCTTGGTGATGATCATGCTTCTTCACTCTAGCTATCTTCTGTTTCCTTCCTTCGAGTACCTAAAATAAGCAAATAACAACAAAAAACATGATAGCATGCAATATTTCATTCAGCCTACTTAATAGGTCAAGGAACATTAAGCCATAAAGATGTAAAATGACACTCCATGTAGGAAATCAACCGATAGTTGCATTAATATAAATCAGAAAGAGATTACAATCGGTGCCTTGACGTTGTTGGTCTCCTCTGATGTATCTAGGTTCCCACACTTTTGCTAGCACATCGTGGGTAGTCCCAACAAATGGGAGTTCAAGGCCTCTTTCCCTCTAGCCTCAAACCAAACCAAAATCACACTATTCTCCCTCAAACGCTCACTAGAGAGCTATAAGCTATAAATGACTTGCTGGTTATTCACACTTGTTCTAAAAACTCGAACTATTTTTTGCTTGGGAAAAAGAGAGGCTTATATAGCTTGTATGGATGGGAGATGGTTCCTCTCATCATGGGAGAAGGTCTTATCTCTTGATGTTGTTCCATCCTAATAGGGGAAAGGAGCCCAAACTGATTTCCTTGGCTCTATCTGGCCCAACCACCTACCAAACTTCTGTTATGAAGCTTCTAGACATGGAAGCTTCGGCTCCTTATTTAAAAAACCTTCCAAAAGAGGATTGGCATGACTGGAAAAGAGCTCAGTCAATCTAATCGGTGGAAGGGTTAGTTTTAACCTCTGTAAATCTGCACGAGGAGAAAATTGGTCAATAGTGTCAGTCTTTTAAACTAGGATAGAAGAAAGATTCTTGGGAAATGATGCAAAGGGAAATTATTCTTCTCATGAAGAGGGACATACTGGGATTTTATTCATGATGGGAAAGCATGTCAGGTACACTGTAGAGGTCCTCCAAGATCCTAGACAGGGAGTACAGGGATAGTGACAAGATGTTGTGTAACAAGATTGATCATCTTCATCATTAGTTGAGGCCACGTAACTACACGATCTTTCATATGATATGGTTTCAATGTGGTTTATGATTCCAAAGCAATTGTAGTCATCACCCAAGGTACTCGACTGTTGTAAAGTAAGATTGAGTAGATACATTTGGTGTTAGAATACTTAAGGTAAAAAAGGTAATGGTACAAAAATTTTGAATTCGCATGAGTACGAGTCATGGCCACCCTCGTAGAATAAGGTGGCTATGAGCCGTTTGTGTCATAACACAAGTTCCCTTTCCTAATTATTATTATGATGTGTATGTCGGTTATATTCCCAATGCTTATCCTATAGAACAAATCACGATGGAAATCATGATCATGTTCTACGTAATTCAGAGTTACCTCATTACCTTGAACCTTTCTTAAATTAATCCATTATTTTTTTTATCAGGTTTGAAATTATCTCACTTGGTCTTAGAAGCATATCAACAAACTGAATTGAAATTTGTTCTCTCCCACTCCTAACTACTACTGAAAATGTGGTCTGCCATTAGGTTCAAACCTTAGGGTCCTGCATTTCTAGATGCTTACCTATAGAGGAAGAAAATGTTGGAGAAGGAAGGATGGTTTCCTGTGTTCCTAAAGTTTAGTGGGCATAACTAAGAGGTTACCAAGTCTTTTGCCTTAAAATTAAATGGTGACAGGTCACAAGTGGGTAATGTTAAGTTCATATTGATGAAGGCACTGGTAGCCCAAGCTTGTGGAATTCCACAGGAAGGAGAGTGTTGGTTTAAAAATCAACGATTCAGTAAGGACATTTGCACACCCTTCCTCAAAAAAGACCATGCAAGCCCGAACTGGAGCAAGGGAATTTCGTAGGATTACCTTAGAATTAAGTACCAACATCTCTTATTTCTCCTGCAGAAGTATATCACCTACGAAGGTCGTTTTGGGTTAGTCTTCCTGTTTAATATTCGTTTCCTTGACCATTTCTGAGACAAACCCTTGAATTTACCATATTAACTTAGAATGTCTTTGTTGAAGATGGCTACTTCTGCCAAGGAGAGGGAAACACATATAGAGGAGAACCTTTATCATCATGGTCTTGTCAAAATTATCATGGCAGACTTTTTGAATAAATAGGACAAAACATGGGAAGAATTTTTGGTAGAGAATTACTTTCTGGATGACGAGAAGGAGCTCGGTTTACCAGAAACCAAAGATGCAGAACTAGAGGAGAGGCTAAGAAAGAAACCTCAGACCCATGGTCAATTGATAGAGGAGGTTAAGAAAGATGAGGAGGTGGTGGTAATTGAGGAAATTGTAGGGAAGAAGCCTAAGCCTTTGAAGGGTACGTCTACTCCTGCTAGGCGTTTTACAAGAAGCCAAGCGACGAAGTTGGTGATAAAGGAAACTATAGAGGAGGGGGTACAACAAATTAAAAATGATAAGAAGGATAAGAAGCCCCGAGCTTTGTCTAAGGGGAAGCAAGTGAATATTGAGTCAACTGAGTTCTTTGACAAAGAATAGTGGGAGGTCGGCTCTTTCCAAGACCCACAATTGTAGGAAAGTGGGGATAAAATAGTCAATGATTTTCGAGAGCGGGAGGAACCAAGTCTTCCTCAATCCTCTCAAGGACAACATGGGGATGGAGGAAATTCTAAGAAAAAGTAGTCCTAAAAGGAGATGGAGGAAATTATCACTCAGCTCAATGTATCTGAATGGGTTCTTTTAAAAGAAAATGAAACTCTAAAGGAGAACAATCTACACCTGTAGAAAGAAGTGGATGAGTGGCATAAAAATGCATGCCGAATCATGAAGAAAAATTAGTTTCGAATCAATCACCTACAAAAGAGGAATGAATAATATCAAAGTAGGGTTTAGAAATCTGAGTCCAGTAGGGCACAATTGGATCACCTGGCTACAGTAGCTGCAGCACGGGGCAAAGAGTGAATTTTCCTTCTCAGTTGAAACATTTTTGCTTGCATTGGGGACATGCAAGGAGCTAGGTGCGGGGGAGATGTTGAGCCCTGATTTTTTTCATCTTTTATAATGTTTCTAAGGCCTTACTTCCCCCCTTTAGAACTCTTTTTGACCCTTAATAACTATCTTTTTTCCATATTATATGTGTTTTGACCAAAAGGGTGTTGTGAGCTGTAAGGTATGCAGTTCATTTTAAAAAGTATCATTTGACTTTATTCTTGAGTATTTTTGAAGTTAAATGTTACTTAATCGAATTATCTACAATTTCAAGGCTTCTAACCGAATATTATGTAGACCAACTATCTTCCAAAGTGGTTCCGTGATTTCCTGTGGGCATCTCGTGATTTCTTGTAGATATGTTGTTTTCTTGTAACTGCTCTGATTTCCTGCAGCGATCTCGACGATTGAGTATATTCAGATCAGCTTCAAGAAGAACGAAAACATGGGTTGTGTTAAGAAATCTACTTACATGGATACGGTCCTATTGGCTTCCTCAAAACTGCCACCGAAACTACCCAGCTCTTTAGTCTTCTCATAGATGGCCATATTGGGAAATAGCTCTAGCAACTCAACGAGATCAGTTTGATCCATGCTTTCAGTCTTGGATCAAACTCAACATGTCTATTTTAATTTTATTTTCTAGTTATTGTTAGCAAATAGTTTAAGTATGTTAGTTTTCCTAATTCGGGCAAGTTCATGCCTCTGCACTTGTATATATACTTTTATGTTTCATTTGCAAAGGAGGCAAATATACCATACTCCTATACTATTGTAATATTTGTATAGATTAATATAAAACTCCATGTTCTACTGATCTCGTTGTGTAAACTCCTTTAGCAATTAGAGGGATTGTGAGTAAGGGAGGGACCCTTTACTCACAACTCAAGTAGTTGCAGATTTGTGTTTCTTTTAATTATTTTTCATGAATTGACATAATTATTACATAGATTTTGTTTCTCATTTCTAATTTGTAACAACATATGTATGATGGTTAAATGGTGAAGCTTATTTGATGAATATGTTTGGAGTTATTTTATCAAGCTTTAATTTACATTGTGAAATGTTGAATTGGTTTAATCGTTGTTTGATTGATCCATTATCTTTCTCTCATCAGCATCAACAATTTTAGGTGTTGTAGATGGATGATTAAATCTGCTCCATAGCCTTTGCTGCTAAGTGTTGATGAGGTAAAGAGATATTGAAGTTGTGTGTGTGTGGTTTTGTTTAGAAAAACAATTAAAGTATTAGCCTGCATATATTTTGCACAATATCTCATAAGTTTACCTACCCCTAGTTTATAATTTATGTCTGTGAAATTATAAGTCGATAATTTTCCCAAACATCTGCCAATCTCCAATTCTGATATGTCTTATTGTACGCGTTAGCTTTACCAAAGATTCTTATCGGAAAAATAAGATGGTTGTCCTAGCAAAACTTGCGATGTCATCTATCTCTAGACCCAATTTATTTTATTAGAACATATTTAATAAAATATCACATCTTCCATTCATCCCAGCTTTTGGAATGAAATATTCTCTTGCATCCGTCGATATTTGATTGTGATATGCCAATAGCCCTTGCCTCCTTTCAACTCTTTGTGACCATCATGCTAGCACCCAAATCAGATCCCTCTCTATCGGGCATTTCCATTCGCATGCGTAACCTTCGTGTATGACACGACAATTTGTCGATTTTCGATCACCTTCTGTGTTTGACTGTTATTCTTGTAGCTCTTCACGTGACCACGTTCTAGCCCCTATATCGAAACCATTCAATTGAAGGTTATCAATCATATCTTTCACTTCGATGCACAATATGCCTCAACCTCCGATCTCTGATCTCCCATGCATGATGCCATTGTTGCCACCTATCTGCCACCTGTCGCCTCGTTAGTAATGCCACATGTTACCCCTTTTTGGCCTACTATGAGCCTTGAAACTATCGAATCCAGCTGCCACGTATCAACCATGTTGGCATGTCATTGCTACATGTCTCTTATTAGTTCCAGTATTTTGCTACAATGTGTCCCTTTTGGAGGAGAAACAAAATTCAGCAGATTCTTTCATTTTGCACACAAATCTTTTGATAATTTGTTATCACCCATCTTGACACATTAACATTCGCTGCCCATTCCCGACAATTTAACTCCGCCTAATATCGCATATTTGTGACACCTGTCATGTTAAAACCTCTGATATCAAATCCTTTGATACCTAATAATCTCTCTTTTTGGCTCAAACACGGATGAACTCACGGTCCGCATGTCCTATCGGTGGTGCTGCTTTGCACGTCTTAGTGCAAATGCTAGTATAATATAATACAAATAATTAATTTTTTATCATGTAAATTCAATACTAAATTATATATGCCACGATATAAAATATGGTAATCAAGTCTTTTGTTGAATTTTACTAAATTGAAAATTTTAAAATTTTATAGAATCAGTGTCTCATAAAATATCCGATGCATAATTGATTAAAAATGGTATATCGTTGGTCTATTGTAAACACCCGGCTGAAAAGCATGGGAAAAAATAATAGAAGTTATTACATTTTATTGTACTATTTGTGTGGCATCGAGTCATCTTACTAAGTAAAAATATCATTGTTACTTTAATTTAAGAAAAATAGTTGAGTAATGAGATAAGAAATTTATTATGGTTTCTACTAAGTAAAAATATCATTGTTACTTTAATTTAAGAAAAATAGTTGAGTAATGAGATAAGAAATTTATTATGGTTTCAATTTTTGAGAAATCTTATCTGATATAATTATCTTTCAGGCGTACATCAACATACCGCTTTTTTTCATGCTGAAAAAAAATAATCTTTCAGGCGTACATCAATTGTCCATAAAGTATATTGTTAGTATATTCAATGTGCTAGAGTTAATCAAATAAATTAGTTATTCTTACGATGTTTTTTATTATGTTATTGATTTAAATTTCAAATTAATCTTATATTTTGTGTATAGGGTGATGAGTATCATTAATACATCTACATATTATAGATAGACATTGGAATGTATATCTTGCCAGGTAAGAACCTCTTATCAGTTAAATGCAATTTTGTCACAATTGCCAACTTCACTGTTTAAAAAAAGGTCCACCATAATTACCAATCCCATTATAATCTTAAAAAATATCATAATGGCCAATTTCACTATTTCGGAGAATAAATAAATAGAAACTGCCATAATTACCAATACCAATTCATTGTTCTCAATTCCACATAATTATTGATTCCATTGTTTCCACTTCATCTCGTCAAAAAAATCATATTGGAGTACATTCATGAGGACGTGCATTTTGAGGTATTATATATTGTGATTTAGTTTTGAAATAATCATGTAGTATTAGTACACAACCACACTTCCATTTCATTGGGAAAATGAACTTTTTAAATGACATAAAAATAATTTTGTGAAAATCCTACTAACATGCTTAGCTTAGTGATATCAATGATCCATTGCAACGGTTCTTTCACTTCCAAAGAACGCTACTCGATCTCGGATTGTGTCTTCATTTTACTAGTCTAGCATACTTGGTCTAATCACTTTGTACTTGGAAAGTGGTAGATCCTTTTCTTGATCAAAATAAGAAGGAATTCTCTGTAGAAGGTGTTCTAAGAGGATTATCCCAGGATTGGGTGATGTACCTTTTTAGGCAACAAGTGCGCTTAGAATGCCTTTTCTTAGTAACAAAATCGATAGAAAGAGCTGTTGGGTATTAATATCAATATGGAATAGGAAGAGATAATGCCACCTTTGCATAAAGAATCGTACTAGAATCTCATATATAGAGAACTTGAAAACCTTCCTAAATGATGTAATTATGTATATAATAATAACATTGTCTACTAAAGCATTACTCGATATGGGAATGAATATGGGTTTTCTCCAATTAGTGTCTTTTGATTTGGAATTGCTTCCTAATAAAATGTTTCTTGACCTTTCTATTTGACTTTCTTCTTTCTTGGTTTCCACTGAATTTAAAATGTTCAAAGTACTTGATTGTTTTTACTTCACTTAATGCGTTTAACCCCCATTGAAGCTTCCACACAGGTGATGGATGTTGAGTGTTCGAAATCCTAGCAAGAAAGTAGACCATGGATGTAGAATTCCTGACCATTCTCTTGGATCGTTTTACTCTCTCTCAATTAACAGGTTATCAAAATTGATTTGATATGGGTGGAGCAATAAAGAGATGTTATAGGATCCATCTCCCAAACCTTTAATATATTTGGAACGATTAATTTTTCCATTAGTACTAGTATGTTTGGAAACCATTATGGTGGAGTTATTCAACTTGGCTTGGATACTCAAACTTGGATCATGGTTCTAGAAAATAACACAATCCTTCATTTTTAATTAAAAAAATCACTTTTTTACGAGCTTACCTGACCTCTATCTAAGCTCTCTCCCCCTGGTCTCATATGATATCTGATCATTCCTCTTCGGATGGTCAAGCAATAAATTATTCTCCCGTATAGTCGAGTGATCTTGTGAACAACTCGAACCACCACACCCATTTAAGTTTCTTTCATTTTCTCCCTTTCTGAAACACAATGATATTTGAATTCGATGAGGGAGATGCACTATGGAGTTATTGAAGGAAAACTTTATGATGGACCCTATTGGGAAACCTTTTTCTTTTGGCTTGATTCTTCCTTCTTACCTTGGTACTTTCTCACTTCTTTTTCTTTATTGGAGGAAGAAACTTGGGAATCTAGACCAACACAGGAAAACATAAGTAGACATAGCGAGGAACAAATATGAGCATTTTAACGTATATAATGCTAGCTAAAAATGAACTATATGATGGGATAACTATTACCACTGGAAACAAGCCTGACACTATATCTTAGGACTACAACTGAACTCTCTATTGAAATCTTGATGGGTTTTCTTTAATAGAGTTAAATCAGTTAGTTGGGTGAGATTTTATATAGAGATCTACAACTGACGAGGATGGGTAGCTACAACAAGGACAAAGTCAGGCATTGGAGCTCGAAAGCTAGCAAGATAACGAAGATCATTAGGGGAATTTTGAGGTTTAAAATGGGCTTCCTAAGGAAATTATAAAATAATAGTGGAAATAATAAAATATTACATCATCAAATTTTAGATGGAAAAAAGAAGAAAATATCTTTTTAACTCGTATTTTCAACTTATCTCCCTATTGGTTTACTCACTTTTTGAGCAGCAACACTTGTTGGATGCATAATTTGATTCCTCATCCAAGGAGTACCCATGTTACATACTTTCGATGAACCTTGTTACATGAAAAATGAAAAATACGTGAAAAACACGATTGCAATTGTTAGGGTCCTATAACTTTTATAGGGTCACTTGATTATAGCTGATGATTATTATATTTGAAATGTTGTAAATAATATTTCATCCTCCAAATTATTTCCAAGAATGGGTTAAAAAAGATAAAATGTGGTTAATTTTACATGAAATCCTAATATTTGAGTTCATTATGTCTCTATCCAAATTTCGTAGCATTATGTATTATAACCAAAGTTTTAATGTGGTTAATTTTACATGAAATCCTAATATTTGAGTTCATTATGTCTTTATCCAAAGTTCGGAGGAATTATGTATTATAACCAAAGTTTTCCGCTCATGTCATAAGGGTTGAAAATGACAAAAGGAGTTTTTTTCTTTTGGTTAAGTCTTGTGGAGAATCTTGTCACCTGATCATCGCTATGTCAAATCAATGGTCAACAGGACTTTTTGGGCCCCCCTTTCCATCCTACCTTTATTGGCGAGGGGGGTCCGAAAAGTTATTCTCCTCCTCTCTGGACCCAATCTACGTGTCATCACCTCACCATTTCGGACCCCCCCTTCACAAACCGCTTACCTCTTTGACCCCCCTCTGAAAACCGTAAACCTCCTCACCTTTTCCTGCCATAATCCATGCTCCCGGTTACATTACCTTCCACTTCCACTCCACGTTCACTCCCCTATAGCACATACCTCCTTTGCGCCAACGTCACCCGCCATGTCCCTCTTCATCCTACAGTCCTATTCTTCCACCTAATCATTTTTCCTCCAACCATGTGTCTCCACATTATCCACCACCTCCATTTCACCTCCCACCTCCACGTCATATGTTCATTTCATGGCCAAGTAAAAATATGTTTTTTCCCTATACAACACAATACTTTCAAGCATGGTTGACAAACAACTGAGAATGTATTTTCAAATAATGAAAGAGGTTTTTGTTTCTAACATCCTCTTGTACAAAAAAATTTCTCTGTTTTCTAACATCTGTTATGGTTTGGGGGATGTTAATGATTCTTTGAAGGTATATTTTCTAGGAATTTCTTGTTTTAGTCACCTTTATGAAGAGAATATTGTGGATAATCCGGAATGAATTTTGGAAAATTGAAGGAGTTTTTTGTTCCCCATATTCTAATATACAAAAACCTCTCTCGAGTTTCAAACATCTAGCTCATATTGATATCTTCAAAGTTATGAATGGACCCTATGCTTCATAATTTCGGGAGGAAAAAGCTCAAAGACAGTTAGTGACTTGGTGGCTACCTCATCAAATAAGAGTTGCTATCAACTTTGAATTTATCTTCTTTGTCACAGGAAATCGAAAAATATAGTTCCAAGTAGATTCATTAGTTTTGAATGTTCGATATTTTAGTTCTATTTGTGTAAGACAGTTTGAGATATTTGTAAACAAATCTTGATATTTTTTTCAAGATATTTTAGTTTAGAATTTGTATAAATACTTCATAGTTTGAAGTAATAGATGTTGATTGTTGAATATAATTTCCTTTGCGAATTGTAATTTTCTAGTTGTTCGAAGCATCAATAATACAAAGACATTCTTCACAGGATTCATGTGGTGTATGAAATGGTGATGTTTTTCTTCAGTTTATGTGTTTAATCATTATCTCCTTTCTTTATCATTTCTGAAAATATTAATTACATAGCAAAAATTTTGATGAATATGATATGTTGTACAGAACACCCTATTTTGGTTGTTAGTAATTTATATGTTTTTTTCTGACATCAAATTAAGGAATCCTTCATTTGTCCTTATTTTCTACTGAATCTTATATTTCTTCTGTTTCATAATCCATTTAAAATTATGAAAGATCCAACTAGTGCAACCTAGCTTGCCCTGTGAAACTCCTTCAAAATTTTATGCAGATCTAGTTAATCTTTAGACTCCATAGCCCAATGACATTATAACAATATAATCAACCAAGCAATCCAATAAAAAATAATCAATATAGTAATAATTAGGCTAAAATTCACATCAAACATGGCTAAATTTTACAGAGAGATCTCTCTCTGAAGCTAGCATGGCTAGATCCCACCTTCAAATGTTGTTTTGATGTTGTCCTATGTGTTTACTCTCTCAACCTCAAAAATACAAAATGACAACAACAATCATGTTTTTTCATGTATTTCTCATTTTTCATGTAACAAGGTTCATTTAAAGTATGCAACATAGGTACTCCTTCGATGAGGAATGAAATTCTGCGTCCAATGAGTGTTGTTGCTCAAAATTTGAGTAAACCAATACGGAGATAAGTTGAAAATACAAGTTGAAAATATATATATATATATATATATATATATATATATATTTCCATCTAAAATTTGATGATGTAATCTTTTATTATTTCCACTATTATTTTATAATTTCATTAGGAGGTCCATTTTGGACCTCAAAATTCCCCTAATGATCTTCATTAGCTTGTTAGATTTCGACCTCGAGTGGTTGATTTTGTCCTTGTCGTAACTACCCATCCTCGTCAGTTGTAGAGCTCTCTATAAAATATCACCCAATGGTCCATTGAAACTATACAACATGGGTACTCCTTGGATGAGGAATCAAATTTTGCATCCATTGAGTACTCTCGCTCGAAATTTGAGTAAAACCTTAGGGAGATAAGTTGAAAATATGATTTGAAAAAATAGTTTTATTATTTTATTATTTTTTAAACTTTTTACTTTTTTACTCCAAAAATGGTGAATCACCCCCATAATTGACATCATCATCTTGAATCCTATTTGTTCTTATAAAGTTTATTTTGGTTGTATATTTTTTAGGTGGCTTATTTTAGATCTCAAAATTCTCCTAATGACTACAATCAACTCAAATACTTAAATATAATTCAATATATAAAAAATATGTAACTTAAAAAGCCAATATGACACTTTCTATGTATATTCCAAATCCAAGACAAAAAAAACCACACATCTCATAAATATAAATGAAATAGCAATTTGTTCAAAAGTGTTAAATTTAGTGCCAGACATATCATAAATATAAATGAAAACACAAATTGTTAAATATAAATGAAAATATAATTTGTTCAAAACTTTTAAATTTAGTGAAATATACCGACCTAAGTCCTTATACTATTAATAAAAAATATACCCACAAAATCATATCCTTGCAGAAGCCAATTCCAATACCTAACCTTGCTACTCTAACAACACTTACAATTGTTCCTAAAAAAAAGGTTAATTTTCCTCAAATATCCTCTATCACCTTCTATTAGTCTCGATTACCCTCACCAACTATGGATGATCCTGCCCATCAGAGCCTTGGTAGTAACAAAATTGTTTTCAGTTGTGGAAGCTTTTGCGTAGTAGAAGCATTTTCGTTAGTATTGTAGTAGCAAGCTCTTCAATAAAATATTGGGGTTTTCATTAAATACGTCAAATGACAACGACAAAGCTCTCTGCAACACTAGTGGAGTTGCAATGATAAGGGTTTCTGAAATGGCACATGTAAGAACACATATGACAAAAAATCAATTACCTTTAATTTTAATCCATTTTATTAAAAAAGATTTGTATGGTTTATAAATTTAATTATCTTCAATATATGTGAACTAGAATGCCTCTCGATATTTTCTTATTCTGAATGATTCTAGAAATCTTTAGATGGCTCTACTTTGTTTACAGTTATTGAAGGATGATGTTCTTTATTTTTTAATCCATTTATATCTATGTGCGGCAAAGATTGTGGTTCTTATACTCTTCATTATTGATATAGTAGTTTATATTTTAGTACATGTTTGTTAAAAACTTCGAAGGGAATCGATATTCAAAAGACACAATCGTGAACCAAATATCTTCCAATATTTTAACCAGATATTAGATGAACCCCTTTTAAACTTCCAAATTAGTTGTAAAATGGAATCAATGTCAGTGACAGGAAGGTCATCAACGGTCGGCAGGAAAGGATTATGTTTTTCTAATATTATTTTTTCTTAACCTTCAAAAAAGAAAAAGGGTAGGGAAAATAAAATAAAAGAGGGAAAAACAAAATGCACAACCCAAAATAGATAATCAAATGCTTGACCATCTGAGAAGTGCCAAAGACACACCTTTACGTCAAATTTAATAAATGACCCAACCCTGCTTAAAGTTTTGTCAAGCAACCTGCATCAGGGATAAACAAAACTATAGTTACGTCGAATTATAGTTGTGAAAACTATCCCACAAATGATAGTTGGACTCCCTTTTTTGTTATGATTATTGTAAAAAGAAAAAGAAAAAAAGAAAAAAAATGCAATGAAAAATATCATACCTATATTGTCAATGATTTCTTGTTGTTTCATTTATCTCAACAATCTCAAAGTTCATTTTTACAATGAAAAATATCATACCTATATTGTCAATGATTTCTTGTTGTTTCATTTATCTCAACAATCTCAAAGTTCATTTTTCAGCAAATGGGTTGTCGCTTATTTTAGTCTCTTTTTAAAATTGTTCGGTCCATCGCATGAACTCCCTCCTCTAAGATAGTAGGGAAGTTTGAGCAAGTGTCAACCTTGAAGCACACCTACTTCTTGGGTTAGGGCAATTGTGCATTGTTGGTTAACTTCATTATATCTATTTACTTTACAAATGTATGATTATTTGAGCTTATATAACCATTATGCTATTTTTTTATAATTACAATTTTTTTGAGTATATATAATTTAACTTTAATCAAAAGTAATATGCACTAATTTCATTAAATAGATAATATGTATGTTTTTAGTTAAGATAATTTCTTTATTTGATTCTTTAATGTGTAGATTTCTAAATAATAAAGATATGTTAACTGAACACAACCATATCAATGTTATGTTATGTTGCTATTTCAAATTAGTTATTTACATCAAATATAGTTTTTCATGATTCTTGAAATTTACTACTATAAAATTTCATATCGAGTAGCCTTTAAGTGCGACTTTTTGGAAAGTTTTCCAGTTTATTTTCCTATCTAATTTGTTTAGAATCCGAAAGGGATTCATTGAAACCACAAGTTTGAGAGGTGAAATCTTCACAATCGAAGTGCCCCATGGGTTTTTGAGGGTGCTGAATCCATATATGTAGAAAAAAAAATTAGTTTAAGCAACACAAATCAAGATTTGGCCACAATTTTTTCCACCAAATTCTAACTAAAAATCCTCTTGGAAATTTCAAAAATGTACACTTAAAGACTACTCCATTTCGTATAGTCATCTATAACTTCATGTATTTATTTACTTTAAATATGTATCATTATTTGAGCTTATATAGTTATTATGTTATTATTTAGTTATTAGTTTTCACAATCGTGTGAGCATTTATTTCCTAATTTTGCTAAAATACTTTTATTTGTATATAGTTACTAATTTTTATGATCTCCTAAGTTTTTCTTTAATAACATTGTTAATTTTTTTTTAGTGTAGTTTTTATAATTAATAACCATTATGATAATTAGTTATTAGTTTTTAGAATCTTCTCAATATTTCTTTCCTAATTTTATTAAAAAAAAAAGTTATTTATATATAGTTACTACTTTTTAGGATCTAAAAAAGATATGTAAATTCAACACAACCATATTAACGTTATATTTATAATTACTATTCTTTATCGGTATATATTTCTCTAATTTAATTTTAATCAAAACTAATATCAACTAATTTGATTTAAATAAATAATATATATTTTTAAATTAAGATATTTTCTTTATTTGATTATTTAACAAGTAGATGTCTAAATAGTAAAGATATGTTAACTCAACACAACCAAATTAAAATTATGTTATGTTCATATTTACAATTAGTCAATACAAAGAGTTAAAGAGTTAACTTCCTGTATTTATTTACTTCAAATATATATATCAATATTTGAGTTTATATAGTCATTATGTTATTATTTAGTTTTTTGTTTTTAGAATAGTGTTAGCACCTAAATCTGCCCTAGGCTGAAGGAAGGCAAAATTCAAGGTAACCACAAACCATGCTCAGTCTGGTAGCTAGCCCTACCAGAACAGGAGAAGTCTCTCTCCGAGTCACGCTCAGTGAATGGATAAACGAAACGGTCTGAGATGACTTACAGTGAAATATTTATCTTAGGCTAGTAAGTGAATATGGATACAAGAAACAATTTTTATGAATGACCGAGCTTCTGGGATGGTATGGGACCAACGGTTAGCAAAGAACAGAGAATTTAATACAAAGGCACAGATTACTTCGTGAGGCAAGACAGGCGGAAAGTGTAGCAATTTAGTTCGAAATAACGCGGAATGGAGGGATTGCTTAGGAGAGTGAAAAGGGCATAAGAACATGAATCCTTTTCAACAGAAGAAGAACACTGAACATGAAATTTTCCCACAGGCAGAGCAATAAAATTGAATTCTACCTTATCTAACTCAGAAAATTTCACTGGAAATGAACATGAAATGAACTATGAAACATAAGACACACATTTGCTCCACTCACAACCACATGAATCTCATGAAACAGAGCCGTCGCCTTTCATTAATTCTCTGTCAAAAATATACAGTGAAGAAACAGAGTTTCTTTCCCACAGTCTCCCAGAAGTTACAAGCCAACCAACCCTTTGCAAATGGTTTGCATACAATATATAGAATGTGCTATGAAGAGATAGAACGCCCAAGGGTTGGGGAGTTACTTGAATCATTACAAAATGGAGATGAAGAGCCAACCATCAGCTAGAGGTGCAGCGTTACAAACATGACAAATGGCTTGGGTGACCGTTTGCCTTCCTTCGCCACTTGGATAGAAGTCAATCTGGAGAGAAAATACTTTAAATTCCGCCTTAGGTGCCAAAAAATTCAAATGTAGATGAGCGGACCTACTTGGAGAAGTCGCGAATCGAAATTTCGCGAAACGGAGGTAAAATTGGGCTTTTTTCTTATATGCGCCGCGCCATTTTCTGTGTGTGCCACGCCACTTTGGAGCCTGTTTTGAGGCACTTGCAAGAGTCCAAAATGTGCCCAAGTGTGCGTGTTGGAAAGCCTGTCTTGTCTACTTTCTAACCTAAGTGGAATTTCTGAATTTGGTGCTCATTTGCCCCTCCAAATATTCATTCTCCCAAGACTGCTTCCTGTGTGTCAAAATAGGGGCAGAGAGGTCAATTTTTTGGGTATTTTTGACCTCCTGGAGACTCAGATCTTGCCCAAATTTCTTTTCCAAGCACTAGTAGTCGTGATTTTTCATTCTGAATCCAAAAATGCAAACCATTCTTCATTTGGAGCTCCCAATTTTTAGCACCACGCTAGTGGCGCGGCGCACAGGGAGAAAAAACCTGCGTTTTGCCCAGAAATTTGTCATGTGCCCAAAATTTCCTCAAATTTCTTGGAATTTGGGCTGGAGGTTCTCTATGAAGTGCTATGCTGTGCCAAAGAAGCTTTAGCCAAGATTTGAAGCCGATCTTTCTCTTTTTCCTCTTTTGTTGCTTTGCTCAATTTTGCCTTCAAGCTCTTTATCCAGGCCCTTGCACTCATGTTTCGTGCCCTGTAATGGAAAGCCATGTGTCTCAGTAAGGCATGGTCCTTGTCAGCTTTATCCAGCAGCCTCTCCAAGTGCATGTTAACGCTCTCGAGATGGGCCTCCTGGTCCTCATTGACCTCTTGCTCCAATGATGTGAGCTCAACTCTTCTCCTTTGTGCAGCTTGGCGATGCTCATGAATGTTTTGTAGCTCCATAATCGCCTGCTGATCCTCTAGGTGTTTGTTTCTCTGATCCAGGTACTTCATGTTCCACTTGGCCCTCTCTAAGTCAAGGGATAAGGCCTCAATCACTGATTGCTGCTCCTGGATGATCTCTCTAAGCTCTGCATTTGTCGGTTCTGTATTTGTCTCATCATCATGAAGGAGAACGAATTCTGTCTCTTGTTCACTTGATGGCTCACCTGAAGGCCCCTCATCATGCATTGGCTCCTTACCTCTGTCTTGTTCCTGTTTCATCGATGTAGGAAGCGAGGCCCCTTCCACCCCGGGTGGAGATAACACTCGCTTTGCCGTTGCAAATAAATGTCTACTGCCTCTCTGATAGGTGATGGATACTGGCATAGTAGCGGTCTCATGGTGCTCATACTGACGAGAAGGACCACCTATCTCATGCTCTGCCTCTAATACTACCTGTGGAGTGCTGAAGAAGTCACGGGAGATGAAGTCCTCCCAAGCAATGCCCTGCAATCCCAACTGATGATCCACCAAAATTCGGACAAGAGCAAAGTGATAAACATTGTTAAGCTGCTGCTGAGGGGTCTTATGCTGCATGAAATTGTTCATCCTCTCTATGTTCCTGCAAATGAAAAATGGGAGGTTCATCATCCGCACCCTGGTAAAGTGCATGAGCAACTTGATGTGATAGGCATATAGGCAAGAGAACCTCCCCTCACAACTGAAGTACTTCATGATCAATTTCATGAGTAGAGCATATTCATCTTTCAAATATCTGAATGGGAAGACTCTTGTTAGATGCTTCAAAAAAATGGCCTTAATGTAAGGCTCATAGTACTGCCTATCCAGCTTCTTCTTCTTATGCCATTGTTCTCCAACATTTGGTATGCCTATTGCCACTGAGATAGTTTCGGGTGTCAATGTGAAGGTGACCCCGGCCAAGATAGACTGACCTCCATGTAGGTGAAGCACAAAAAGACGGGCCAACTCATGATGAACTCTAACATTTGCCACCCTTTGACAAAATTCAAAACATGCTAGGTGCTGGAAACATGACATAGCAAGAGGGCATGCCTGCAATTCAGTGAGGGTGTTTGGCTCATCCCTAACATGTTTTCCACTCCTGTGATGTCTTCTGGGGGCCCGTTCTCCTGAAGCTGTACCACTGTGAGTTTCCACCTCATACTCTGATGAACCCTCAGATGCCATGACTGCTGTTTATATACTGTATTAAGGCTGCCATTTGATGATGGTGAAGCTGGGTGTTGTTTGTGATATCTGCCACCAAGGGGAACAGTGAAACAAAGGGAGTATTAGGAGGGGATTAATGTAATGGGAATAGTGGTTATAGGGAGAGTTTTGTTTAGGGATATGTATGGGTTTTGGGTATTTTGATAGGTTAGGGTTTTGGGTTTTAATAAGGTAGGGTTTGGGGTTTTTATTGACCGATAGGAGGAGGGGAAAGGGAATATGAGTTTGGTAGTGTTAGGGTAGTGATAATAGGAAAAATGGCATAGGGGAATAAGGAAAAGTGGTAGGGTAGGAAAAATAGAGCCTTGGCATCAACATACACTTATACAACCCTAGCATCAATGGTTTTTTGGTGTCTTCTTGTGGTTGAATTTATGAAATTTGTTGCATTCAATCACAGGCATAAAACCACCATATCACTCACAAAATTTGATGAACAAGTGATGTTTCGAGCCTATCTTGCAATTGATGTGCTTCACAAAAAAATTGAGGGAGTTTTGGCACATTTCTGGTGCTTTGTCTGTGTGTGTCGCGTGCAAAACCCAGTGCGCCGCACTCTAGGTGTGCGCTGCACCAGTTAGGAATTTGCAATGTGGGCGGGCTCTGTGTGCACCACGCCCTGTGCGTGCACTGCGCCCCTGCCTATATGCGCCGCGCGCCTGTAATGGTCTCCAAACTTGCTCCAAACCACGCGATTGCACTCTCCACGACTTTGCAATGTTTTCCCTCTGCCTTTGATTGCACAATGACTTTGATTTTGGTGGGTATTAGTATATATAGACTTGGAGGTCATGATTTAAATTTTTCTTTTTCAAAAAACCCACTTTCTAATGTTATGTTTGACACTTTTTCACTGACTTTAAAACAACCCTGATTTTCACTTTTCCTCTGAATTTGGCTCAAGTGATGAAATTTTCGACACTCTTTGCAGGGATTGCTTGACAGGACATTTGGCCACGGAAACCATGATTACACCTGAAGAGATCAACTGAAGACTTTTTTGAAAATTTTATCACCCATGACACTGTTTGACTTTTCTTCAAAACAGAGTTTTGGAGAACAGTCGAAGTTTATCAATATGATGATGAAACTTTGTGAATCATTACTTTACAAGGGCATCACTCTAGCCTGCATGAATTTACTGGACATATTGTCAGGCGGAAAGAGTCGATTGTGCGGACACAACCAACCTCCCTAGGAGCCTAAGACTCTCTAGTGACAAACAAGACAAACAAGAACAATCCTTCTCTAAACATGCATTTACTATACAAGAAATCAAGTGTTTAGATCCTACCTGTAGTCGAATGTTGTTGTAGCAGTCCAGCTCCGGTGATCTGGATGAGCTCCTCCTTCACTTTGAAACCTGCATCCACTAACAATCAAACGATTAAATAGCACTTGATAATCTCATAGAATAAAACATATTTAACACATAGACCAAGGAGTACATGAAACAACTCATAAATAACAAGTTATTGAGAAGAATGGACTCATTTGCATTAATAGGTAACAAAAGGAACAAATACAACCTGAGCCTTGGTGTTGTGCAAGTCCCTCCCAGGGTCCATCAAGAGTTCTCCTTTACTTTGACAAAGCTCACCCACTTCCAAATAGAACAAGCAAAGATGGCAATCTCTCCTCACAAGCTTCTAAATGGGAGTCCTACTTCCAGCAACATTTACCCTTAGAAATGTATAGCTTCCAACCTCCCCTCCTTCTGGCCCAATGCCTGTATTTATAGTGGTCTAGAGGAAGTTATTCAGGTACACCATCAATGGGATAATCCCCTCTTTGGATGGGATAGCTCCCTCATTGATGGGATAAGTTCCTCTTTGGTAGGGTACATGAACCATCTGGAGGCGCTCAATACACATCGAACAACCTTCTAGAATGCTCTAGAAATGACCACAAGTAACTTTTTAAAGATGAAACTTGCGCATTTTGACCTTTACAGGGGGACGCACCTGCCCCTTTACATACAGAGCGTCCAAGTACGCAGCTTTTGTGAGCATTGGGTGCGTACCCGCAGGTAAGGTTGAGAGAACCTGCGTACCCAGAGATAAATACATTTATAAAGACTTTCTCTCTTTTTGGAGTTTGACATGGAGAGCAGAGGCATAAGACTTGCCTAAGAGGATAGCATGACTGTTGATAGAGCCATACTAACTGTAAATAGCCATGGTGACATTTTTTAGTGTAACAGATTGCCCCCTAAAGTGCGAAGCCTGTAATAGATTAGGGTTTTGTATTATCTAGGAAGGGTGAAGCGCTTTATCATTTCAAGGATTATCTCGTGGAGAGCTTGGTCAGAACCTACAATTTTCAACACAAAATACATGTATAAGATTATATCATCACTGAGGTAGGCATTCCCATACTCAGATCAAAACTTTAACTAACAGACTAACTACTCTGATATAGGAATGATCTTGTAGTACATCTTAATCATAGACTTTTGTAGACACAGTATGGGCGCAACCATCTGTTTATGATTAGTCTACTTAGATAATGAATACAAAACTCCTCCCAGCCTGGATGGTGGAAACTAGATCCAGGGTCTTCATTTCTACTTCCCGAATTGGTACGATTCTAGCCATGTGAATAAATGAGTTGATGTCGAACATGGTAGAAACCACTTGATTACCAGTCGATGATGTAAACTGTTAACAAGTGTGAGAGAGACCACCAGTAATGTCAATGGTTCCCAAAGTATCCAGTACAATCCATGAGATGTGAATGAATGAGTTGATGTCGAACATTTCACGGAATCCTTTGATCGAAAGTCAATGATGTAAACTGACGTCAAAGGTGAGAAACCTGCCATTGATGCATGCAGACTTCAAGGTACTGACGATTTCTAAGTCATCTCTCTAGATAATGTGCTGATGTCGATAGAAAGCGACCCGTTGCAGGCAAGCCCACAACACGAAATCATTTGTTCAAGTTGAAGAAATGTTGCTGTAAGGACTGACTCAGGGATGGTAAAATGGATGACAAGTATTTTGCAGATGAAAGTTTTGCTTGCAGACCTCTTGAACACATAACGACACAACAGATGGCTTTGTGATAAACGACTCAAAGTTAATCCCCGGAACCCGGCTGAAGACTTTCAAAGTGGTTTGATCAACTGTGAGGTAAAGGATTTCCCAACCCAGGTGAATGAAAAGTGTCGTGTCCAAGAGTGGTAATAAAGATTCTTCTGAGACAACAGATAACAAATAGGCTCATTCTTCTCTCTTTTCCCCCACCATTTCTGGCAAGTACCTCTTTATTTTTAACAAGCTTGAGGAGGATAACATATGCTTGATTATAAGCTCATCCTTTGGATGAGTCCAACCTAGTTTTGATTCGAACCCTAGGAAGGAGTGGTTTGTTCCTGTTTGTAATTGAACAGGTCCTTTACTGTGAAATTTTAACGAGCCCAGTATAGGAGAAACTCGGCGTTTTTCAATTTTAGAGAGTCTGAAAAACTTAAGAAGACTCCAGGGTTGAACTTTTTCGTAAATTTGTGTCTCCCAAGCCCGAAAAAGTATAAAATAATACCTGAGAGAACCGCTTGATCTTGCGACCAAGGAGTACTTTCATGATTAGTGCCTCTGACCTGAAAAGTAAAAAGCGATCAAGGGCACGTCGTTTTATTTCCAGT
The DNA here is from genome assembly GCA_031772625.1 of Pinus tabuliformis. Taxonomy (NCBI): domain Eukaryota; kingdom Viridiplantae; phylum Streptophyta; class Pinopsida; order Pinales; family Pinaceae; genus Pinus; species Pinus tabuliformis. Next base: position 1,166,832,218 of record CM062816.1, on the reverse strand, counting down.
ATCGAATTTGAAACGACAAAAATCCGACAATCTTTTCGTGTTTTTACGGTCAGAAAAGGGCTATAAGAGGACCGTCTTTTAATTCTGTTTTAACGAGTGTAAAAGAAACACTCGGCAATCTTTTCATGTTTTGAGAGTCTGAAAAGGGCTTAAAAGAGAACTCTAAGCTTTCACTTTTTCGTAAGTTTTAACGAGTTCGAAAAAATGATAAAAATGTACTCATGGTTTTCACTTTTTCGTAAGTTTTAATGAGTTTGAAAAAATGATAAAAATGTACTCATATGGCCGACTTTCAATTTAATTTACGAGCATGAAAAGACGGAAAGAACTCGGCATTTTCATTTGTTTTACGAGAATGAAAAATAGCAAAATAATCTCGGGATTTTCATGAGTTTAACGAGTCTTGAAAATAACTGAAATTGACTCGAGATAGGTTTCATTTTTACAAAAGCTTGAAACAGAGAAAAACTATGCTTCAGAGTAGTTTCATTTTTTCACAAGCTTGAAACAAAGAGAAAACTATGCTTTATGCCCCCTAAGCACTACTGCTAGAGCGCATGCCCCCCAGCTTCATTTCATTCAACCAGTTGGATGAAATGAAGGTTCAAGACGAGATCAGTTGAAAGACTCGACCTAAAACTATAAGAAAATTATACAAAAAACTGAAATAACTAACCTAAATACTTAACATTTATGAGATCTAGTCAATCTCTCGACTCAAGTAGAGGAGGATTTGTTTCATTTTTTAACGAGCTTGACACAGGAAAAGAACTATGCTCGGATTCGGTTTCATGTTTACGCAAGCTTGAAACGAAAAACTATGCTTGTTATAAGTTCGCATGCCCCCAGCATAACGACGCAAAACGAGGTACATGCCCCCCAAGCTTCATTTCATTCAATGAGGTGGATGGAATGAAGCTTTACTTTCAAGATCTTGGAAAGACTTGTGGGATTTGTTTCATTTTTTAAACGAGCTTGACACAAGATAAGGAACTATGCTCGTAACTACTCTCTACAATCTACCTAACAAAAACTCTACTCTAAAAACCTTGATTCATTTTTTAACGAGCTTGACACAAGACAAGGAACTATGCTCTAAAATCCTTGATTCATTTTTTATGAGCTTGACATAAGACAAGGAACTATGCTCTAAAATCCTTGATTCATTTTTTTATGAGCTTGACATAAGACAAGGAACTATGCTCATGACTACTCTCTACAATCTACCTACTTAACCTACCCTTGTTTCATTTTTTAACGAGCTTGACACAAGACAAGGAACTATGCTCAAAAAGTTCGCATGCCCCCAGGATAATGATGCAAAGCGAGGTACATGCCCCCCAGGCTTCATTGCATTCAACTAGATGGATGGAATGAAGGTTTATTTTCAATATTTACCTTGAAAAGGGGGTTGTTTCATTTTTAAGGAGGTTGACACAAGAAAATAACTATTCTCATACCTGATTCATTTGTTAACGAGGTTGACTCAGTAACAGGAACTATCCTCATATAACTGATTCATTTTTTAATGAGGTCGACACAGTAAAAGGAACTTTCCTCGGCTAACTGATTCATTTTTTAACGAGGTTGACACAGGAAAAGAACTATCCTCATCTAACTGATTCATTTTTAACGAGGTTGACTCAGTAACAGGAACTATCCTCAAAACCCTACTTTCTACAACCTACCTACATATCCTAAAATCTACCTGATTCATTTTTTAATGAGGTTGACTCAGTAAAAGAACTATCCTCTAACACCCTGTTTCATTTTTTAACGAGGTTGACACAGGAACAAAACTATCCTCGTAATCACTGATTCATTTTTTAACGAGGTTGACACAGTAAAAGGAACTTTCCTCACGCTCACTGATTCATTTTTTAACGAGGTCGACACAGTAAAAGGAACTTTCCTCGTACTCCTTGTTTCATTTTTTAACGAGGTTGATACAAGAAAAAACTATCCTCGCCCCCACTGATTCATTTTTTAACGAGGTTGACACAGTAAAAGGAACTTTCCTCACGCTAGCCTGTTTCATTTTTTAACGAGGTTGATACAGGAAGAAATTATCCTCGTTGCAGCCTGTTTCATTTTTTAACGAGGTTGTCACAGGACAAACTATCCTCGCAACTCCTTGTTTCATTTTTTAATGAGCTTGACACAAGACAAGGAACTATGCTCATGACTTCCAGTTTCATTTTTTAACGAGGTTGAGACTAGAAGAAACTATCCTCACGCCATCCTGTTTCATTTTTTAACGAGGTTGATACAGGAAAAAACTATCCTCGTACTCACTGATTCATTTTTTAACGAGGTTGACACAGGAAAAGAACTGTCCTCATACTCACTGATTCATTTTTTAACGAGGTCGACACAGTAAAAGGAACTTTCCTCGTACTCACTGATTCATTTTTTAACGAGGTCGACACAGTAAAAGGAACTTTCCTTGTACCATTGATCATGGCTTCCAACTGGAAGAAAGACATGTCAATGGACACCCCTTGATCATGGCTTCCAAGAGGTCTTCATCAGAAGGAAGAATACTCCTCTGGAAGGAACACGTGTCAAGGGACTCGAAAGGGATAAGAACATCGTGTTCAAGTAATCCCATAGAGTTTTCCATGTCAATTACCGGATCTAAATCAAAGGAAGATGAGCAAACAGTGAGAGACTCACTTACATTGGTAACTGAAAACATGGGACCAGTTGCCACATAATTAACCCGTGGCAGGGTAGATACCACTTTAGAATCAGGAACATTTAGGGGTGTCATATTATTGGTAGTTGAAACGAGACTAGGGAACGAAAGCTGGTCTACAGTCACAATACTGCCATTGTGAGGGAAAGACATCACGCGAAAGAGTGTCGATACGACAGCTTTCATTGCATAAACATAGTCTCGCCCAAGGAGTAAATTGAAATCCAAGGGACCTCGAACTACCATAAGATCAATACAGACAGTTTTACGTTCCAAGGTAATGGAAAACTTAGGAAGGATCCCTAAAGGTTCACTAATGGTTCTGTTAAAAGCTTTCAGATTCTGCGTAATAGGCGCAAGCTGAGGAGAACCCAAAGCTTTCCAAACAGTTGAGGATAAAATACTAACAGAAGCACCTTCATCTACCTGAGTACGATGTATGTCCCTACCACCAGCCTTGACAATGATTTGGAAAGGGATGGAGGAAGGAAGACGAGGTTCTGTCAGTCTATTCCAATCAAAGGAAAAGACCTCAGTACTTGGAGGGGGTTCTGTAGATACAGGTGGAATGCCCCCCGGCATAGAAGAATCTGATGTAACCAGAAGAACCTGAGCGGTATGAAGCTCACTCTCTAAATGGAAAGTGGGATCGACTGAATGTGAAATTGAATCGACCACTTGATCAACTAATGGATCATCAACCTGAGTGACATGAGTTTCACTCCCCAATGGAAGAGTGTGATCGACTGTACTTGAATTTGAATCAATCACTCCGTCAGTTGACGGTAGGTTGGGAGAAAGTTTACGGTAACCAGTTGGAAATTCTTGCTGTGGAATAGTAAGGTTTTCCAACAATGTTGAGGCTTCATCCATGTGAGGGCAAATGTGAGTTTGATGACTCCCTTTGCATAAATTACAAGGAAACCTAACTTTACCCTTTTTCCCAGGAACCTGACTATCACTGGTTGATGGATCAATGGAAAGTTGATGAGATTTTTCTGACCATACTTCCAAGACCTTTGGTATACCAGGACAATTGACAAGGAAGTGGTCACCCTTACAAAGCCTGCAAGGGTATTTGGGTTTACGATGCATGTTGGAGGTTTCCTCAACACAACTAACACTTACAGCCATGGTTGGTTGGTTGACTTCTTTCTTATCATGCTTCTTCTTCTTCTTCTTCTTCTTCCCTTTCTTCTTCTTCTTAGCCTCCTGGTTACTAGCATCAAGGCTTTTACGAGGCGAAGAGGAAGAAATGGAGGAAGAAAAATTAGGCGAAGAAGGTAAAGGGTCAACAGAAGGTTGGTGATGTTGAGATGGTGAACTCTGTTGAGGTGAAGCATCCGGTTGAGATGGAACAATTGGAGTATTTTGGGCCAAGGAAGTTGAAAATAACCATATCGGTAAACCTATTGTAAATCCAGGTAATGACAAAGTAGCCATATAAGGAGGACCAACATTTCCAAAGTAAGGAAAAGTACTAGGATTCTCATTAGGAGGGGTTCCTAGGTTGATAAATTCCGGAACATTTTCCATTATATTTAACTTCAGTGAATTTTATTAACAATTTTAAAACTAAAATTAACAATTCACAATTCACACCTAACAATTAAAATTCACAATTCACACCTATGGTCTCTAAAAGTAAAAACAAACAAATTAACACGTGCTATCAAATCTAGGAGTCAAACCATACACAAACAGTAACCTTCCGGACCGAAAACACTAGTTGGGGATGAAATCCAACATCGCAGAATTCAGTACAGAAGTGACGGGTGGAACAGTTACCCCGGCAACCTGCTTAATGAATAGACTGGACCAAGTTCCTCCACTTTAACCGTCTCGAGTGAAGTGAACCCCCCAGAAAATCCAAGTGAGTCTAGCCGACGTCTGCTCCAGGTACAGTGGGATCTTCCCTCCACCGTCACCTTGGGTAGAACCCTAAAGATAATGGTCACTAAGGTTACCAACAGCAACAAATGCACCTGGGGGAACAGTCTACGCTCCGACAGCACGCAAGGGCAGAGTATCAAGCTCAATCCCCTTGCCGGCTCCTTGACAATAATCCAAGGTTTACCAACAAGTGACCCCTGGCTCCTCGACAATGGTTAATCTGAGGTTTACCATTTGTAATACGTGCGTGTCTGGCGTCGTTCCCAACGAGGGAGGATTGATCCCCTCACTGGTTTGGACACGAGCTCGTGCTTCTCCTTTAAGAGGAGCTTTCCCAGAGTACAAATGAAACAATTGGATTTATCCTACCACAAGATGAGCTACTTGTTTGGTTTTGCTGTCTTGGAGAGTTAATTACTCTCCTACTCCAAGACACTAGCCTGATCTATATTGGTGTTTCAGAGCCCTAGAAATGTAAAAAATTACTAGATGAATTTTAATTAAGCGCTATGTTATTAAGGTTGTTATTACTCAAATGGGTAAATGGATATGAAACCAATGGTGTTATGACCCGACTCAACTGAATGCAATCGAATATGATAATGTAATCTTTTCAATTCGATGAATCCTAATTAAAGTAAGGAGAGAGTTTCCATTCACTTCCAACAATGAAAAAAATTGATGACTAAGAGAAAATATAACAAATTCTCTAATGCACTAATTTTATCAAGAAAAACTAATGCAAATCAATTCCAAACCATTTTTTATTTTTATTTTTGTGTAAATTCAAATCAAAGAAAACTGATCTAAATCTACGATTAATTTTCCAGAATGTAAACTATGCAATTGTAATCTATGCACAATTCACTCGAAAAGTATGCAAATATAATCTATGCACATTTTTCATTCATATTCTGAAAATGAGAATTCTAATTATGCAAATGTGATCTATGCAAGAGAATTCTCAAACACAAGATGATTCTAATGCAATCTAAGAACCAATCAAGTGCAAGTTCAGAAAATTGGGTGAGAGTTCCAAAGATCAAAACATAAAAACACTTAAAGGCGATTAACACTCATACACAATTTAGCCCCCCCCGGCGAATGAGGGGGAATTTTTTTTGCAAAAACAAGAGAAAAAAGATGCAAAATTGTGAAAGGACTGAGACAAACCTCCAAGTAATGACCAAAGGAAATCAAATTAAGAATTTCTCAAAAAAGAGACTCAAAACACCCAATTGATGAAAGCTTAGAGTAGGAATGCCAATGAAACAAGCTTAGGTGAAGATCTTTGACAGGAGACTAATGGATCTGGGCAGTAAAAACTAAGAAAAAGCAAAATCTAAGAGAAAAAATGAAAAAAATGGAATTTTCTTAAATTTTAGCAGGGGACGCAGGCAACCCGTTAAGACAGGTGCGGGCCCGCTCTGTGCACACAGCGACAGTGCGTACAGGGACGCACTGTGCAATACTCAGAGGGTGCGTCCTACTGGAAAATTCAAGAAAAACTAAATTGAATCTAACCCTAAGCTAACCCACCCAAAAACAAAGTCACAGAGCCAAAAACCAGAAAATAAATGACTTTTCTCAGATCAAAGTTGCATACAAAGGAAAAGACTTTCACATCAATGGAATCCCCAGCGGAGTCGCCAATTTGTCAGGCAGAAAGAGTCGATTGTGCGGACACAACCAACCTCCCTAGGAGCCTAAGACTCTCTAGTGAAAAACAAGACAAACAAGAACAATCCTTCTCTAAACATGCATTTACTATACAAGAAATCAACTGTTTAGATCCTACCTGTAGTCCAACGCTGTTGTAGCAGTCCAGCTCTGCTAATCCGGATGAGCTCCTCCTTCACTTTGAAACCTGCATCCACTAACAATCAAACAATTAAATAGCACTTGATAATCTCATAGAATAAAACATATTTAACACATAGACCAAGGAGTACATGAAACAACTCATAAATAACAAGTTATTGAGAAGAATGGACTCATTTGCATTAATAGGTAACAAAAGGAACAAATACAACCTGAGCCTTGGTGTTGTGCAAGTCCCTCCCAGGGTCCATCAAGAGTTCTCCTTACTTTGACAAAGCTCACCCACTTCCAAATAGAACAAGCAAAGATGTCAATCTCTCCTCACAAGCTTCTAAATGGGAGTCCTAATTCCAGCAGCATTTACCCTTAGAAATGTATAGCTTCCAACCTCCCCTCCTTCTGGCCCAATGCCTGTATTTATAGTGGTCTAGAGGAAGTTATTCAGGCCCACCATCAATGGGATAATCCCCTCTTTGGATGGGATAGCTCCCTCATTGATGGGATAAGTTCCTCTTTGGTAGGGGTACATGAACCATCTGGAGGCGCTCAATACACGTCGAACAACCTTCTAGAATGCTCTAGAAATGACCACAAGTAACTTTTTAAAGATGAAACTTGCGCATTTTGACCTTTACAGGGGGACGCACCTGCCCTTTTACATACAGAGCGTACAAGTACGCAGCTTTTGTGAGCATTGGGTGCGTACCCGCAGGTAAGGTTGAGAGAACCTGCATACCCAGAGATAAATACATTTATAAAGACTTTCTCTCTTTTTGGAGTTTGACATGGAGAGCAGAGGCATAAGACTTACCTAAGAGGATAGCATGACTGTTGATAGAGCCATACTAACTGTAAATAGCCATGGTAACATTTTTTAGTGTAACACATATTTAAAGACAAAATTGATTTAATCCCTAGACCTAATGACCGAAAATGACTTTTGTCCATTAAAGGGCTAGACCTTGACTGTCATGGACTTTGGTGATCATTGACAAAAGACCTAAGCCAGCAGGAGCCAGACATGAGGGGAAATGACTAGCATGACCTTCTCCGTCACATCATGGCATGCCCCTAGTGGAATGCAGCTAAATGAATGGAGCATGACACCTAAAAATGAAATGTATAAAGAGTTTTGATCTCTGATGGAGGGCTCAGCAGACCGACTCTAACAAATAGTATGAGCATTTCTTTCCTAATTTTATTAAAATATTTTTATTTGTATATAGTTACTAATTTTAAGGATCTCCTAAGCTCTTCTTTCCTAACTTTGTTAAATTTGTTTTATTTACATATAGCTTTTATAATTAAGAACTATTATGATAACTAGTTATTAGTTTCTAGAAATTTTTCAGTGTATCTTTCTCTAATTTAACCTTTATAAAAAGTAATATCAACTAATTTGATTGAAATAAATAATATATAATTTTAAATTAAGATTTTTTTTTTTTTTGACATGTAGATTTACAATTACTCAATACAAAGAGTTAATTAATAAAAAATAGTTAGAATTATTGATTTGTTTCATGTTGATTTCAAGATGCCAATCATGTTCCCCTTGAAAATTGGCGTTATATTGGTATTTACAATTAGTTATTTACATTAAATATAATTTTTCATGATTTTTAAAATTTATTACTCTACAATTTCATATAATCATCTATAATTCCATGTATTTATTTATTTTTAAAATGTATCATTATTTGAGCTTTTATAGACATTATGTTATTGGTTTATAGTTTTTATTTTGAGTATATCTTTCTCTAATTTAACTTCAATTAAAATTATATCCACTAATTTGATTAAAATAAATAATATGTATGTTTTAATTAGGAAATTTTCTTTATTTGATTATTTAACATGTAGATTTCTAAATAATAAATATATGTTAACTCAACACAACCATATTAATGTTATGTTATGTTCGTATTTAAATTTAGTAAATACAAAGAGTTAATTAATAAAATTTGGTTTGAGTTATTGATTTGTTTAATTTGGATTACAAGATGCCAACCATGATCCCCATGAAAATTGGTGAATTGTGAGGGTGACAAAATTCCATGGGTGGCATGGGACACGTAAAAAAACTAAAATACGACACCCAAAATTTTAAGCCAATCACATGGTAACAAATTATTTTTTGTAATTAAAAAAATTACTTTAATGATTTATAAAGCTAAACATTAGAAGTTGTCATGGTCAATGTCAAACAATTAGTGGTCAATAGGAAAATCAATTGCTATAGTCATGCCTTAGCAGGGACTAATAATAAATACATTATTGAAATATCAATAGAAGACAAACTTGAAAATAATATGAAAACATCATAGCATGGCCTCATATAAAATATTTATTTAATAGGAAATATTACATGTATTTATGAGTGATGATAGAATTCATTTGTTAGTGTCCTATGTTATAGTAATGAGAGTCAAGTTTAGTATTATTATTATTATGGTCAATTTGTAAAGTGTTGCTATGATCTCATAGAGATGAAGTCTTGGTATCAATTTAGAATAGGATATACTAAAGTTTTGGGTGGTGAAAGAAATCAAGTTATTAGTTTCTTAAAAGGTCTAGGTTTAGTAAGTCTAAGGTTAATGTGTCATCCAACCGTGGATAAAGGTAAATAATCGGTTTGGTTTATCATCATTGGGATAGTTAGTGGTGAATTTTCAATTATTTGGATGGTGTTATGCAATGAGCTCACAAAATAGAAGAAATTAAGATAGATCAAGGACTTCAAAATCAACATCTTCGAGGGGGAAACCTCCTTTACATTACACAAGTGAACAATTCTTGGATGATACAATGAAAAGACCTCATTTCTATATATAGGAGTCTAAGGGGTCACAATATAATCAGAGTTGACATAACAATAATAATGTAAGGGCACAACAATAACAATAGTGGTCTTCTATGGGGCATAATAATAACAATATGAGGACAACATGGGCACAACAATAATAATAAGGGGCTACAATGACAATAATAATAATGGAATAGACTAGTATTATAGGGACCTAACATGCCCCTCTCCTTTATAAAAGTGTTGTCCTCAATGCTTGAGTAGCTATGGATGCTTTTGCATAAAATTCTCATCCTCCCATGTTGAATCTTCAGTGGGTAAGTTCTTTCATTTGATGAGATACTCTGAAATTGATCGATTTCGTAGCTATCGAGTTCATGTTTTTGTGACTACTTCAGGTTCCAATATGATTTTTCCTTCCTAGTCAAGTTTTGGCAATATTGTTTGAACTGGAAACTTGTCACGTATAACCTTATTTAAGCATGAAACATGGAAAACTAGGTGCACTTAGGAAGTTGTAGGAAGCTCCAATTTGTATGCCATAGTACCAATATTTTGCAACACCTTGTATGGACCATAATACTTTGGTGATAATTTATTATCCTTCTTAGCTGCTTTCTTGAGGGACATTTGTTTGTATGTTTGTAGCCATAGAAATACCTAGTCACCTACATCAAAACTTCTTTCGCTACGAAAGCTCATTGCAGTATGGGGTCATTTTTGTTGTAGTGTGGAAGGAAGTGTTATACTACCATTCATTTAGAGGAAACCATTTGACCCATTGTGTCTGTTTATCAGATACAAAGCAACAAAGATATCCTTCCAAACATTTGTTCACGATCTTAGCTTGCCCATCAGATTGAGGATGATAAGATGAACTATAAGTTAACTGAGTACCCAGACAAGAAAATAATTTTGTCCAAAAATTTCGAGTGAAAATATGATCTCTATCGCTTACAATAATCTTTGGGTTTCCATTTAGCTTTTGAATTGTTTCCATAAATGTAGTAGCAATTGTACTGGCTTTAAAGGGATGAAATAATGCACAAAAGTGTTCATACTTGTTAAGTCTATCAACTATCACCATGATGACACTCTTTCCTTCGGACTTGGGTAAGCCTGTGATAAAATCCATTGAAACCTCCTCCCAACATTGACTTGGAATGGATAAAGGTTGTAATAGACCTCAGTTCTTAATTTTTTCAACTTTGTTTTGTTGGAAAACCAAACATTCTACCACAAACTTTTAAATATAATATTTAAGGCCATCCCAAAAATTTTCCTTCTTAACCATGTGGTAAGTTTTTAAAAATCCTCAGTTCCCTCTTAAGGGAGAGGTGTGCAATTCCGTAAAAAATCCTTTGTTTGAGTTGGGAATTCTTATAGAGGTATAAGTGATCTTTATACCATAATGAATCATTTTTCTAGGTAAATGTATCAAATGTAATGGAATATTGTTGTAACTTTTGAATGAGTTCCCACACTTCTTCATCATTCTTCCATTAATCCTTTGCTTCGTTTATCCAATCTAGTTGGATAATAGAAATGGTGCAAAGAAATGCTTCCACATCCTCATCCTTTCTTGAGAGTGCATCTGCAACAACATTTTTCTTCCCTTTTTTTGTGGATGATTTCAAAGTCATAACCCAACATCTTTGTGACCCATTTTTGCTGCTCTCCTAAAGATAATCTTCATTCTAAAAAGTATTTAAGACTATCATGATCCATTTTTACCTTGAAATGTTTTCCCATTAGGTAAGGTCGCCATTTCTTAAGTGCATGTAGTATTTACAACATTTCATTCTCATAAATAGCTTTGTGTAGATACTTTTCTTTGATTAGATGACTTTTGAAAGCAATGGGTCTTTCTTCTTGCATTACAAGAACACCAATTCCATTTCTTGAGGCATCACATTCCACAATAAAGGTTTTTGTGAAGTCTGGCATAACTAAGATCAGTGCTTGCCACATTGCCTCTTTAAGATGTTCAAAGGCCTTCAGTTCTTCTGGAGTCCAAAAAAATGCATCTTTCTTCAATAATGTTGTTAGAGGTGCTGCTATTTTCCCATAATTCTTAACAAACTGGAGATAATACCCTGTCAAGCTAAGAAATCCTTGCAGATGCTTTATGGATGTGGGGATTTTCCATTCCTTAATGGCGTTAATTTTTCTAGGGTCTACCTTAACACCTTCATGAGATACAAGATGACCCTGATATTCCACCTCTTGTACTCCAAAGAAAAATTTGGAGGTTTTTGCATATAATTGCTTCTCCTCCAATAGTTTGAGCACCTTGTCAACATGTTGAACATGATCCTTCAAAGACTTGTTGTAGATTAGTATATCATCAAAAAATACTAACACAAATCTTCTAAGGAAGGGTTTAAAAATGGAATTCATCAAACCTTGAAATGTAGAGGGTGTGTTAGTAAGGCCAAAAGGCATGACCAAAACTTCATAACAACCCTCATGAGTTCAAAATGTCTTCAATCTTCATTCTGATTGATATCTGGAATGAAGATTCAACTTGGTGAAGTAAATTGATCCATACAATTCATCCAATAATTCATTGATGACAGGAATGGGAAATTTATCTTTAATAGTGAGCTTGTTGTGCTCCTATAATCTAGACGCATGCTCCATGATACATCCTTCTTGTGCACCAATACTACTGGAGGATAGAAAGAAATTTGACTAGGTTGAATTATACTAGCCTCTAGCATTTTTGCAACCATACTTTCAATTTAACTCTTTTGGGCATATGGATATCTGGAAGGCCTGATGTTTGGAGGAACACTTCCTAGAATCAAATGAATAGCATGATCATGATCATGAATAGGTGGGAGGCCTTTGGGAGTCTCAAATATCTTGGAATTATTATCTAAGACTTTTTGGAGATTTGGAGAAATAGATGATTTTGATGTGGGAACCTCTAGAGAACATAATTGTGCAATTACGCCTCATTGTTCTTTATTTAGAATCTTTGTCATTCCATTAGACCTGATTATATTTCCTGGTTTCCATATGATACCCCTTAATTTAACTTCCTTTCCTTCTAAGATTATTTTCAAGAAAAATTCTTGAAAATTAAAAGCTATCGTACCCAAAGATTGTAGCCACTGGACTCCTAGTACAACATCAACACCACCATTGGAATAGAAAGCATTGGACTATTCAATACATATTGTCCCATGTATAGCTTGATATTATGGCACTTTCTAAAGAAATTTATGCTTCCTCCATTTGCAACCATCACTTGGTACTCTAGTGCTGGATATAGGAAGCAATTCAATTCCTTGGCTATCTTACAATGAATAAAATTATGGGTACTACCTAAATCAATCAACAGTATTACCTTTTTCTTCTTGATATGTCCTTCTATATTGAGAGTTTGAGGAGTGGTAATTTTGGCCAATGCATTACAAGATATGGTTGGATTCATTTTTTCTTTATCTAGGGTTTGTTCTAGGTGTATATCCTCTTCTTTTGATGTTTCTTTTTCCTTTTCTTCCTCCTCTTCACAATCTATGTAAAATAATTTCTTCTCAACACACTTATGACCTTTAATGTATTTGCTATCAAAACTGTAACAAAGCCCTTTTGCTCTTTTTTCTTCCAATTTTTGTGGTTTCAAACTTGTAGGTTGTGGAAGGCTAGGGGAAACAAGATTTTCATCTTTATAGTTGTGAGTGGTAGGCTTCCTTGTTGCCATAATTTTGCTTTTGATTTTTCTCGCCAACATGAATGCCTTTTCCAATGAGTCAGGTTCTCAAAGGTGAACCTCATGTTGGATGTTATCCTTTAATGTCCCTATGAACGAATTAATCATATGCTCCTCTAGAATATATTTTGACCTTATATTCAATTTTTGGATGTCCTTAATGTGCTCCACCATTGAACCCTTTTGTTTGAGATTTATCAATTGGATAAAAAAAGGTGTTGCTTTTTGTATCCTCATAATGTGCTATCATTTCTTCCATAAAAATTGCCCAAGTGACAATTTGTTTACGAGATAAAAACCATCGATACCATACAAACTGATTGGGTTCCAAATATAAAGTTTCAATGCATACCTTTTGTGTGTTTTGCACATTATGGAGATCAAAATATTGCTCCATCTGTAGTATCCATGTTATGGGATCCTTTCCATCAAACTTCCTCATATCGATATTTGGACCATGGTGGGTCTTCAATCCAATTTTAGAGTCTACGAAATCATGATTAAAATTTATTTTGTTCTCATCATGAATTTCCTTTACTACCCTTTCACCATTAGTAATAATTTCTTATAGCAACTTTGTAAAATCTATCTCTAAATCTTCCATGTTTCATTTAAGTTCTGCTTGTATACCATCTACCTTAGCTTCCATTATATCCATATTAGCTTCCATGCTATTCATATTAGCTTCCATGACTATATTTAAACCATCCATCTTAGCTTATGTTACTTTTTGTGAGAGTGAAATTTCTTGCACTTGGTCTCGTAATTTTGATATATCATGTTGCATTTGTTCCTCTTATTCATGAGTCATGGTAGAGCTTTCAGGTTGCTTACTAGGTGTTTCCATTTTCTTTCTTAGAGGCATCAATTAATTATAATTATGCTTCACTATGTCCTTTGAATTCCTTCAAACTAATTTTCAAAAAAAACTTATGAAAATTTTAAACAAGACTACACACTTTGTTTCGCTTTGTAGGAGTGCAATATTGAATTTGTGGTATCTCTGTAATTTTAGATCACCAAGGTCTGAAATTTTGTCTTGTGGTAGCCTTCTAAGTTCTCGTTCCAACCTCACAAGTCTGATCAAGATTGGATTCTCTAAGAAAGGGTTATTTCAAATCTCCCATGATGACCTGATTATAGGCTGGTTCAGTAGAGAGAACTTATACGAAGTGCCATGTGTCACCATTTCAACCTTCGAACCTAAAAACTATACACAGAAAACTATAGTCTATCCTATTTCTATACCATTTGTTTAAATTTAGATCTGATGCTCAAAGAAAAGGTTACGACAATTTTCCCCAGGTCACTGGTTTGAGATATAATTCGGGAGCTCGCAAAAACCCTAAATTTCCTTAGATCATATCTTCGACATTATAGCGATACAAGATTGGAAATTCATACCCGAGGTTCATCATGATTTCTTCTCAGATGGGTTTTAATTTTGAGCTTCTGAAACATCGTAGAAAAAATGTTATAGTGAAAATTCCATGATGGCCTGTTTGAAGTAGTGAAACCTTAGAATCCAAAGCTCTGATACCAATTGTTATGCAACCATCTCACAAAATAGAAGAAATGATAGATCAAGGACTTCAAAATTAGACTCTTTGAGTGGGAAACCTCCTTTATATTACACAAATGAACAATTCTTGGATGATACAAATGGCAAGACCTCATTTATATATATATATATATATATATATATATATATATATATATATATATATATATATATATATATATATATATATATATAGGAGTATAGCGGGTCACAATATAATCAAAGCTAACATAACAATAATAATGTAACTGCATAACAATAACAATAGTGGGCTTCTATGGGGAAAAATACTAAAAATATGGGGACAAGATGGGCACAAAAATAAAAATAAGGGGCTATAATGACAATAATAATAAGGGAATACACTAGTATTATAAGTACCTAACATAGGGTCAAATCAGGTAGTACATCATTTCCTTGTAATCATGAGTTATTGTTGTGCTTGAAAATTTTGATTTGAAAAGTCATCATTGAAGCTAAATGGATTCATGGACTACATGGGGGATTACAAATACATGTTCTATATTTCAAAAATCCATCGAGCATGTTAATTATTCTCCCCAGTTTCCTTGGATATCAAACGTGAGTCATTGTGTTTTGGTTGCAGGGGATCCACTGCGCTTCTGCAAATGGAGGGTTTTCTTGCCACCACAGTTGCATTTAGGTTTTAAATATCTCTTTTCTGTAATAATTCATGTTTTACATAGTCTAATTCATCTTTAACACTCGAGGAGAGAACCTAGATGACCTTTCAACCCTTAGAATCTTCAACTTGCTACACTTTCTTGATGCGCCTGTTTTTTATAATTTGTTGCAGACGTAAAAAACTTTTTGTTGCATTTTATGCCTATGACTTAAATTTGTGTAGTTTGAGATTTTAAAAACAATATTTTACCTTTTAAAATCTTGCCAAAAAACTAGCACGCAAATCCTAATTCCACTGTTGTTGCATTCTTACTGTGCTAAGTTGTTGAGCATTATCATTGTATTGATAAACCCTAGAAAGTTTTTCATTGTGAGCCATGACAATACCAGATAGGAAGAAAAGGTAAAGAGGGGGTGACATAATCCGACTAGAGCCTTAAGATGTTACCATGGTGAATTAGATCAAGCTATTAGTGTTTCATTTGAGCAGACTATTTGCATCAAGTTTTGTGAAAAGATACAGGGTTACAATGTTCAGGTTACCAAAAAAGTACCTTAAATTTCATGGGTGTGGAAGCCAAGGTTGGATGATTGAGTTTCCCAGTCTCATAGGTTACTATTATAGCTGCTACAGAGATCCATCTTCATGAAGAACAATGGTTTAAGGGCATGTCATTAGATATGGCTCATTACAAATATTTTCTGAAGACAAAGTATAAAAACAAAGAATATGTGGCTATTGTGCTAAGGGAATATCTTCTTGAAACCTACAACAAATTGCTCAAGGTGATTCAGAGATACTTCACTTGTGAAGGAATATTTGAGACGGTTTATGAGTATCACTTTAGGCCGTTGAAGCATTTTACAGGAAAAATCCCTTTAAATCTACCTTTTTACTTGGTTAGGAGCATTGGTAAGATGGAAAATAACGTTCAGGGTAAGAAGAGTCAAGTGGAGCCTAGTCTCTTTCATTTCTCCTTGATCAGATTGTTAGTGGTGGAAGAGTTGAGGAAGAGAAAACAATAATGATAAGCTTTTTTGGATGCATCCAAGCTGAAAATGAACTTTAAGATAGTCCCTAAAGAAAAAAGGATACACCTTCATCAGTGGCAAAGGATGTTGAACCAATAATAGAAATCTTAGTCAAAAGGCCAAAGACTTCATTTGACAAGTCTGACAGGAAAACATGAAAAGAGATTCATTTCTCCCGTGAGATGGTGGAGGTTTCCATGAAGCAACACTAAGAGTTGCTGCAAAAAAGGTTATCCATGGAGAAAATACCTAAAAAACCTATTGAAGTTCAAGGCACCATATCAAAAAACATTGATGACAGGGATAAAAGAGATTATTTAACCGTAGGAACAGTTGAAAAATTCTCATTTAGTCATTTCTCAACTTCCACGTGATAATAGGGAGGTGAAGAAGAATATTTTGGAAAAGGCATCTAAAGTTGATGAAGAAAAACCAGTGACTAAAACCACTTCACTTACCACCAGATCCAAAGGTAAAGGAAAAGCATAAACAAAGGACAACCAGGAGCTAGAGACCTCACAATCAAGAATCCTTGTAATAAGATCTTCAACTAGCAAATTAGAGCTACAAAAAAAAGTTTTATGAAATTAAAGTCAATGCAAGAGAAGAATAAGACTGAGTTGAATGAAGGACAACACACTTTCCGTAAGCTAAGGAAGTAGTTGAGGAAAGCTCAAGCTGAAATCATCAAGCTTAGAGAACAAGATGAAAGGGTTAAACATAAGATACTTAATCACCTAAATAGTTATGGGCCAACATTGTTAAATTCTAAACGTATGTTGAGGAGAACTTTCCCCCACATAGGGAACTCAAGAACATGTAAAGGCAACATTTCACCTTGAAAAAGGAGTTGAAGGATGCAAAAGAAGAATTATAGGAGGCATTGCAAGGAAAGTAAGAGGAAAGAAGAGGAACACTAGATTTGTTACTTGAGGCAGCTAAAGTTTGATTGTTGACAAGTAACCAAGACAATTTTGTTCTTTTCCCTTTTTTTCATAGTGCATCAGTTTATATCAATTATATACACAATAACACAACAAATTTTCATGTTACTATCAAAAGCATCGATATTTGGTAGAAGATCAAAGTTTTGGCACTTTTTCCTATGAATGAAGTTTCAAGAAGGTATTGATATTTTCAACATCATCCATCCACCATTTTTCTCGGTTGGAGACTTTGACAACTAGTCAAATTCATTCACATAAAATTCGTTGCACTTAGTTGCTATGATTTTGTTATAGGTGATGATTTTTCAAGAAGGGAGGTTTATAGTTTGGACAAATGTTTTCTAATGGGTATTTGATGTTTTAGGGGTTGTATTTCACCTGTGTGACACAGTTAGGAGTCCAGGATATGATCATATGTATGAAAATGATGAATCTATTGCGCTTAGCTATTGCACTTTCTCTGAAGAAGGAAGTAGCGCAACAAATTTGTCGCGCTTCCACACAGTCAACAGTTTTACATTTCAATTCGAATCCAGACCTCGTAAAATTGATTCATATGGTTATTAAAATTTTCATTAAGTATCTTGAAGGTTCAAACCTCATCTTCATGTAGGCATTCGATGTAATTTGCTGAAGATTACTCTAGTCAAACAATTGCCTAGTTTGTAGAAGGTGGTTCTATATTTGCTACTACAAGCATACAAATACATATTTTTTGGGAATTCGATTCCTAAAGGGAGGAAATTATGTTTTTTTATGTATATATGATGTAATTTTGATAAAGAAAATAGTTGTTCAGTGTGTGATAGAGAAGAGACATTGTGCATTGTACAATTTTATTTGAAAAATTCAGTGAATGATGAAGGTAGAAGTCTACTTGTTCAGGGATTCCTATGTCAATTATTTATGGTGTTTTTTATCTCCTATTTATGTTTCTTTATCATCTATTATATCCATGCTTAAATGTTCTATCTTCAATGTTTAGTTAAAGGAAATTATTTCAGAATTCACTTTTAGGTGCTTTGTTATAGATAACTAAACATTTCAGTGTTTTTCCCTCCATCATAATATCTAAAATTCATCCTTAGTTATATGATTTAGATATTATCAATTTCCTTATTCCTCTACTCACCTCTCTACAACAAAATTTTACAAAGACACCATAAAGATTGCCTACCTTGCCTCTGTCTAAGGATTCTTCATTCCCATCATAGCATTGAAAATCATGAGCTTAATTGGATTCCATACCCAATGAATTTTCTCTCTCCCCCGCCATCAAATTGTTGAAACTATTCTACCTTAATCTATATACCTATCATAAGATCAAGAATATTTCATAAGAGAGAGCCCTATCTGGGTTTGGAAGGGCTAGCTTCTAGCCCTAAAGATTGGTTTGTGATTACCTTTGGGTTCCTCTCCTCAGCCTGGAGGAATTATGAAGTGCTAACACCAGTGGATCTTTCTTTTAGAATTAAACCAATATACATAAATCCATTCATTCATTCTAAAAATAATCAATAATAAATAACTTGTTATTGAAATATCAATTGATGCAAATGATTGGATATGAAAACATCATCACATCTAGCAACATAGAGAATACTTATTTAATAGGAATTCAATATTCCTATTGAGTAAATATTACATGTATTTATGAGTGATGATATAATCCATTCACTGTATCTTTTATAATTAAACAAATATACATGAATCACAACCTATAATATGAAATCTATCAACTTTTAATTTTATAAATTAATATATACATGTAAATCACGATCAAGTGAGGTTAAAATAAATTCTCTTTTATCATCTCTTTATTACATTTGTGTGATTAAACTCAAAGAAAGATTACTTCACAATGAATGAAAGAGTTCCTTATAATGGCGAGTAAAATTTTATACATAACGTGAAATTTTTAATTTATTAGTAGAATTTTTCTATTTTCTATTTTTATTATGATTAATTGAATTTCTTTAAAAAGGTAAAAGTTTATTATCAACTTTCAAAGTATGATTAATTGAATTTAATTATTTTATATATTACTTTGAGAGGCATTGTACATCTGATAATGAATAAGACATTTAAAAATAACAAAATAACATTCACAATAACAAATTTAACAAAATAGTAATAAAATAAAATCAATATCGAACGTAAAATAAAATACTTCAATTTCCTTCTTAATTTTACATCCACTTTATATAGAGATAAAGTAATTAGAAGTGAATTTACAAAAAATAAATTTAATTTTTAATATTAAAGAGATATGTAGTCCCTTCCCTATTGTAATACCCCTTAGTGGATAATAAATATTTTAATTTACTTTTACTGAAATGACTTGGTAGATTGTGGCCTATATAGAAGGCTTGGTCTGAATAAGTAATAGACATGAATGTTATTTTAAATTTTATGCCATGTTAATTATGGTGATAAGATATGCTCAATAAGAGTTTCACTTACCAAATGGTTAGAAGACTTTTATTCCTCTCCCTAGAGATAAATAATCTCTAATAGGGAAGAGGGAGCAAAGAGGGTGAGAGGGAAGAAAATCTAAGCCAACCGTGTGAACTTTGTGCCTGGTTGGAGGAGGTCCAAGAGAGGAGAATAAAGTTGTAATGTTGTGAAGCTTAGACATGATGTTTTTGATGGTGGTAGGGAATTTCTAAGTAAGGGATTCTAGATCCGGTTGACCATTAGAATCCTAAATGGAATCTTGAGTCCTTAGTTGAAAACCTAGAGTTGACTTTTGTTGGGAAAATACTGAGGAGGGGGGAGAGGGGTGACCGGGGGGGTGAATAAGTATTTTAAATTAAAACTTCCAAATTTTATACTTTAAAAAAATATACGCTATTTTTATTAGGGTAACCTGTGTATGTACGCTACTTCAGAGAAGGAAACTAGCGTATATCCAGTTTACTAATTTTTTTTATCTATTATGTCAGATAATTATATTTAATCAATGCATTAGTAAATTAATTTTTAGTATGTAATAAATAACATAAATAAATCACAACAAACACACATAGAACACCAGGAGTTTAGGTGGAAACCCAATGTGGGAGAAAACCACCACTATTGTTGTCTCTATCATCTTTCTTTTGTTAAATAAAATATTACATGTGTATTGATGAGAACTCTTGTCAATATGCAGGAACCCACCTGTAAAAGGCTACAATATTCTTGGTTCTCTAGCACCCACTGGAAGGGAGCTACAACCCCATGAGCTCTTCTACCGGCTCCTACTGGAAGGAAACTACTACCCCCTTTCTGAAGGCTACAACTCTCAACTCCTTGTGGACCACTTTTCGTAATATTTCGAACTGGATCCACCTATAAAACAATCATCACACAACATGTAGGAGACCTTTCATAAAATTTAAAAATTGGACCCATATCAATGATAAACGCAAACAAACTGAAGCACACTGAAAATCAACTGAAATTATGAAACACCAAATCATTGAATGTAGAACCCAACCATAAATAACTAGTAGTACAAAATGGATAATTAGTTACTTAAAAATCGAATAAAATTTTCATATAAAAGACCTTTTTTTAGTTGGTGACCAATAGTATCTAATTTATAGTATCTTATAACGCGACCAACTTTTAGCCATTTTTAGTTTAGTCATTAATTGGTTATTTTGATTTTATCATTTAGTAGTATATTTAGTCATTTATAATTTCCACAATTAATGAACAAATATACAACAAAATATATTACTATATGATCACCTGAGAAAATCAATTAATGACCAAAGAAATATGACTAAATTTCAATCGTGTTATAATATACTGTAAATTAGCTACTACTAGTTGTATATATGCAAAATTTAGTCGTTATTTGTAATGATAAATTTATTATTTGTAGTAGTTGTTTATACTTTTTTGGTAGCTTCATATTCATTATATAAATGACTGATTTATTAGTTTATATTGATTTCATTTACTTTCATTAATAATCATTGTAAATGACTATTTTAGTCATGTATTCATTTTATTTGTGTTCATCATTAATCAATGTAAACTACTAATTTAGTAGTTTTAGATTGATTTTATGTATTCATTATTAATGAACATAAATTAATTAGTATGATTTTGCAACTAAATTTAAAAAAAATGACATACAATATGCATGTTCATATAATATGAAAACACAAAGTTACATATGTTAATTACAATACTAAACAATATTAGGTGGAACTATAAATAATTTCAACCACAAATTATATTCTATAAAATGTCAAGTATTACAATATCAGTGTCCAACTTAATATTGGTTGGACTACAATTTACACATGAAATATTGTTTCATTGTTTCAAAAAATTATCATTGTGTTTCCAAAGCATTAGAAGTGAATTCACCAACTCTAAAGACTTAATCATTAGTCTCTTTGTGTGTGTGTCTTATGCGGGATATTGGCTCTAAGGGTATCATTAGACCATTTTTTTCTCTCTCCCTTTTTTTATCTGTTGCTCCAATGCTATTGTTATCCTCTTTCTTCAATTCCTGCTTCTTACTAGCAATATTGAATTCCTCTCCTAAAATCGGAAAAACATACAATGCAGAGCATAAGACATGAAAGACGATGAATACTATAATATAAACTAAAGTAGACTATAAAATATTTATATGACATATACCTCAACATCAGCGATGTCAATTCCATTTTCCCCCATAGAAGTATGAAACTCAAACAAGTTTTGTTTAGTTGGGTGATATTGGCCACTATATGTCCAGATGACTTGTATAAACAAAGAAAATAAAACGCCACCATAGAAAATAACACCTTATTAACTTAGTATTCAACTTTCAAAGAAAGCTTAAGAACAATCATGTCAACTAAGTTACAAGCTAAAAAGCTCAGGTTATAGATAACTTGCAGAAAAAAATAATTTGAGGTGTTATGTCTAATCCTTGTCGTTCTATTCACAACAACATTTCATTCTCTAATGCATGAACTTGGTCAAGTATATAGAAAACCTGCTCAGATAACAACATGAAAGTAAACTTTTCTAATAGTCATGAAAATATTTTAACACAATACAACTAAAAGGATTTCAATTAATATCATGTAATACTAATCTCATCTTAAATGGATAGGATACCAAGTATTTTCAATTTCATAGTTAAAAGGAAAAACATAATCAAAGGAAACATTCAAAATAAAATCGAATAATAAAGAGAGGATATCATGAAATGGACATTGAAATTATAAAAAAATAATTTACCTGTCCACCAGTGTCTCGTCTAGCATTCCTAAAACATTTTCTTGCCCAAAATAACCATGAGGTGAAAGAATCACAACATTAAAAACCATAGGTATCCCTACTAGAAACATTTCCAAAGTCGATGGCTCAAGTGCCTCAGCTCCTCTTGTATTGGAAAACCATGTGATGTAAAAAGTGAACTGCCATAAGCTATTTTGTCTAGCAAATCCTTCATGGTTAAATTTGGAGGTAGTTCTTGCACATCCATCTATTTAACAACAATAATCAATCCTTTATTTATGGAATTGATATGATGGTAGAAATTTCAAACAATATACATAAAAAATTGTGTAAAATATTAGAAAATGAATTTCAAAACAAGCAGCTTGCAAAGAAACTACATCATAATATGTTGTTTTTAAGAATACCATACTCACTTTATCATATTCCAACATAATTATAAGGAGACTATTTATGGGCATCCATATTTATGGAAAGAGGAAGGACAAGGTAGTCTCATGTTTGCATCTTGGGGAGATAACCACAATTTAGTGTCCATAACCTCATTTTTCCATGTTAGCACCCATATTTCCCACTATATCATCTAAACAATGAAGGAAGAGTCTATTGCTTCACCTTCCTTGTACCTCCAATGTGCAACAACTTGAAAGTCAACTTGTGGATGCATTTATTTAGTCTGTATTTGTATTCTGGTGGAATACCATCATCCCCAAAAACAATAGTATGCAAAGGCTGATACATATAGTGTTTGGACCACAACAAGTGTTAGGAGAGTAACCCAAAGGATCCCATTGGTTTTGCCCTAACACAATCTATAAATGATGTAACTTCAATATAGAGGAATGATGTATATCCCAAATTAGGGAAAACATAAAATATATATCCTTTGCATACGCTAATGTAGTGATAAATTAAAATTCCTATATTTGGTGAATGGTGGCAATGCAAAAGATTTTCGAAGTGGATGTTGATGAATTATGTAAGTAGAAGAATTCATTATCCAACATATGTAATGGAATTTTAATTTTTTTAAGAGTATCTTATCAAGAAATAGTGCAAATTAAGACACCACCACCATGCAAAACTTGCCCATGTGCCACCATGCAAAACTTGTCGATATGATTGGTGATATGCCATTTAAATTGTGCATTCTCCTATAATTCCTTAAAAATGCCATCCACAAATTTGCAGCAATTGATTTGACTTCCCTCTCTCATGAGAGATTTCAGCATCTGATTTGCTACTTCAGGTTCTATGGTGATCATCAAGAAGTAGTTTATTAAAAGAATCATCCTCACATATATTGAAACTATATGATCTCCCTTTTCATAATTTATCGACCTCCTCGAAACTCAGGCCTTTCATCTTAGCCGGAAAAAAATCAAGGATAAAAAGGAATGCAACCCGAAAAATAATGATGAATACTATAAATGTTTTGGATGTTCCCAACACACCAATCAAATATAGGAGAATAGGTAATCCAAATTGCATTCAACCAACGAATATGCCAATAGGCATCCAGAAAATGCTAAAAATCCTTCCACTACACAGAATTCAGTCACATCTACAAACAATAAAGTCAAACGGACAACAAGATCACATGCATTGAGCTTCGGCTAATTGGAATATGGAACCCATGCAAGTTCAATGGAAAAATATATAGTTAAATTAGGACATTTTCCTTATTACAGACCTAAAAATGGTAGTTATGTATGCATAATGTAGGAAGGGACATGTGTAATAACATATTCCATAACTATAGTATTGCCCCTCATAATAATGAAAAAAAAAAGATATGTAGAACCTGTGGTGGTTAGCAAGGACTAAATCAAAATGAAGAATTGAAATACTGTAAAAGGGAACCTCACAACAAATAAAACTCTGACCTAACATATAAATATAGGAAACTCCATGCAATGCATCCTTTTCAATCTAGTCAAGTCGTTATTGACAATAATTAGTTTCCTTGCAAAGCTAATAGATTTGGATCATAAATGCATGAATCTAGAGACCACATTCAAAACAATTATTATTCATTGGCAAAGTGTAGTTACAATACACGGTCCTTATCAAAAATATCATTAAGGGAATGACAAGCATCATGAAAATTTGAACAATAATCGAAAGTTATTAAAGGCATGTCAAATGCAGAATGCAAAACATATTTAAATTTCAAATCTATGAATTCCTCAGTGAAGGTGACACATAAGAGTCAATAGTTCCTTTCAAGAGAATTATGGAAATTTCATCAAATAACTAAGGATGGACATGTAAATACTTCATGATAGAAAATATAACATATTTTTCATTCAGAACTTGCCACGGTGCATACTTGACACATTTTCTCCATGTTTAATCAAAACCCCTCACAACATTGTTCTTTGTGTTCTCCATGTTTTGTTGACCTATGGTTTACTTGAAATACAACATAAGGCAGCGAAACCCATGCAACAATTATCCTGATAATGGGAGCACTTTGGATTGGAAACATATATGTTCTCTATCACTGGCTTCATATTTTCACCTATATGATGATTGGTTCTGATTGCCAGAATGAGGCTTCCTCTTCAATTAGTGGCCAATTTTAGATTCAAGCAATGTAAAAAGTCAATCTGAAGTCTGCACGCTTATTACTCTTTAAGATTCAAAAATTTGGAAATTGGAATAACATGGAATGATCTATATAAAGAAAGGAAAAACCTAAAGGCCACAAGTTAATTGAAACTCGAGGTAGCTATTGCATTAGGATTTGGGTTAGTGCTCACTATTTAGTTTAGATTGTTTTAATGTTTTCTTTAAAAAAATTTAAGATGTGTGATATTTTCTAAAGGGAGGGTTGTTGGTTATAGTTATAAGGAACCCATAATTGCATGTGTTGATGTAACAATCCTTCATTAGAGGATTTTATCAAGAAGAGAAGTGCCCAAAATACCTTGAGGACTACTCAACATCCCCAGGACAATTGATGGGCACCAAGTAAATTTCTCAACCATCCTTGGGATAGGGAAAAATGTCCTATGTTCTACAGAACATTCGCACAAAAATAGGATGCTTCCAATTTTAAACCATAGTAATGGAGATGGGTCCTCATACTACCTAGAAGAAAACAAAATATGTCATAGATAATTACCACTAGGTGATTTGTGAAAATGTTGTGATTATTTTAGTTAGATGAATGTTTTGCTAATAAGGAAGAAATTGTAGGATTGAGTTTAGGTGATAGTACTTTAACATGCATAAATAACATTCACAAACACCACAAATAGATTGATGGGCATACAAATTAATTTCTTTGAAATGAGGATCATATTAGTTGGAGTTCAGCGAAATCATCTCCTTATGGTACAGATTCTATAATATAGTATAATATAAAATTTCAACATGAAAATCTATGTTGCATTGTCAATGTATCTTGCATCAAGGATTCTTAAATAACAACAAAGGAAATGTGTAAGGCGGTAGCAAAGTATATAGCTAGATAATCCACGGAGGGAAACAATCTTGGAGACATGACCAAATGGATAACATAAACATTAAAGTGCAAACACTCTTGTAAAAAATTCTTCCCAAATCATGGTAGAAAGGATGCTAAGAGAAATATCCTCACTTTGTCATTGGAAAGTGTTCATGGTCTAGTTTTTGGAATAGTCCCACATAGATTATTATTGGAGGCATCCTTGCAAGTGAAAATCAAATCATCACAATAAACCATTAAGAGTTGGAGTAATTTATATTAAATTGTTACATTTAAATAGAAAAACAAAAACAGAGATTATGTACAAGAAATTGGCTTACATGACTTTAAGGTTTGAAATTTTAGTAAGTTCCCTCATAATTTGTCAAGCTAATGAATTATTGTTAAGATGGCCATTCATTCAGTAATTATCATTAAAGCATCAACAAGTAATCATATGATATGAATAATGAAAGAGAATTGGAGCACCTCAGTTTGTTATCTGAGACATTATTTCTAGAAATTATAACCATAGTTTGGATGTTTCCATCATGACCATTTAGACATAACAGAAAGAAAACTTACAAAAATACAAGTGCCTCCAAATTCCCCAATGATTAAGGAATTTCACCCATAATGTTTTTTTTATACAATTCCATGCTGATAAGGCTCTTCATATTGCCAAATTCCTCTAGAATTCTTCCTTGAATATGATAATTGTAGAGATTATTGTCGAACAATGACAAGGTAAGGTGAATTTCAATAATGATATGACATGCAATAAAAAAAACAGCTATATAAATATAATCGTAGCATCCCTTTTTGCTTCAAAAGGTTAAAAATTAATACCAAACCCTCAACAACCATTTGTGCCTATACCTTTCCACAAATACATGTCCTTCCCCTCAAAGGAAAAAACCTTAACACATAGAAATGATATTTCTAAAGAAGAAGTTTTCAATGTTTGCATGCTTGTCTCATCTATGTATAAAACAATATGAAATATATAATACCAATAGTAAAACCCATATTTTTTGGCCATTTGATGTGAGTGTAGGCTAATTATTCTTTTAACACAGGTAAGAAAAATCCTTGTAAACAAATCATTCTTTTTGAGCCCAACTTTCAAGGGCTTGATGGGATGGAACAACAAGAGCCACACAGTAACTATGGAATGGATCTGAATTTAACATTATATTGTCCAAATAATGGCATAGTTCCTGAGCTAATAGAAAAAACCAAGGTCAAATCAAGAAAATCTTGACATAATATGGTGAAGTTATGAAAAGCATAGTTGTATACTCAATATTTTAACATGAATATTAGATTCAGAACCACAACTAAGTAGTTGATACCAGATCATATACAATCCAAAATTACAAATTCCACATGGAACTGGACACAAAGAAATTAACTAAGAACAAAAAAATATCCAGATTTCTGAAAAACAAAATGCTAGACATAAATTGAAAAGGTCTTATTACTTTAGTTCCTAGAGGCAATGTAATATCAATTTTTCTCTAAGGTTCAAGTGATTGTTTCATTGAGAAAAAACATCCAGAGTTGTAATCTAATTAAAATCAACAAATATTATAAAAAAAACATTGTACAAGGAAATATTGCCTAGAGATCATGTGGCACTACTTATAAATGCAACTCCAAACACAACAAGCCAGACAGATTAATTAAAACAATCTTAATTATAGGAAGGGGCTGAATAAATTCTAGAATGGACTCTACAATAAGTGAAAAAAAACTCTCATAAGGTTGGAAGATTCAAAACACATTTGTGCTTAGAACCTTAACTGCGAGTACAGAAAATTATCCCTACTTCTCAGTTTGTTTGTACCGAAGGGCTATTTATCTTAGGTATTCCTTGAATAAACCTATATATCAAAGTGAATTGCATAAAAATCTTTATGAATGATTAAATCTGGCTTAGGGAACAGGAAGATTCAAATTAGTTTTAAGGTCAATTGGTGGAAGTTCTTTTAAAAGCACTAGTTGACTATTATTCTAGCTAACTGGAAAGGGTTTAAAGCAATGTATTCTTGTCAAATGCCTTACAATAATTGATAATCTTTAAGAGCAATAATGTAAGTAAGCCCTCACTTTGGGAAACAACCTGTAAAATATTTGAAGCAAATTATTTTCCACTTCAAAGGGGGTAATAAGTGGAGACATTAGTCAATTTGAATTTATTTTTATAAAGAGAATCATCCAAAAACCCAATGCAAGGTAGCATGCAAAACAATTCTATCTTAATTTTCATGGGTGTCATTTCTATGATAAGGGGAGGGTGTTTCATACCCCACCAAAGTTCAATCCCCCTTATATATGTTTTGTCCCATGAGGGTCATGCCACTAATGCAAGTGGGTTATTTTAGATGGTTGGGGTCAACTACTAAGTCTTGAATGTGGCAGAATAAATACCTCCACATACAACATCTTAGACAAAGGGATTCTTTCTAAGCCTCCTAAACCTGCTACATTTTGTTGTCATGCTCTAAGCGTCAGGAAGAGAAATGACATACTCCCAGAGTTGAGAAGGGCACATGGAGATGTTAATAAATTGGAACCAAGGACTCAAACATATATACACTTCATATGCAATATAAAAATATTTCTCATATAAAAATTTAATATAAAAAAAGCATAAAAATGAAGAGATGGGAGATAAAGACCTTCCAGGTTTGTTTGCACAACCAATGTAGAACCACATGGCATCATGCCATATGAGCCCACCCAACATGATGGTCATTGTGAGGATGAATGACAAATCTTAAAAATATCATGAGCATCATGTTAAATATCATCTAGCATTTATTATCTGACATTATGTATGCATATGTAGAAACATGTAGTTCCAATGCTTGACATGAATTTTTTCACTAGTCTAACGTCAACAAAATGTAAATGATGCAATGGTGCAATTGACACAATTTAAGAATTCTGAAGTTTCACATATGAAACATGCACACTATCAAGACTAAGAAAATAAGAATACTTTAAAATTTCCATCTACTACATAAAAGAAAAAAGGCTTTCCTTTTCTTTTTTCTCTTTTAGGTGACATGTCCCAAGGAAATCCCCCCAAAAATGTCTCTCAATCTGAGGATGCTAACTAGAGTAAACCCTAGATTCTTCAGGACACAAGTCCAGGTCAATAACAGGGCTCATAGTTGTTACGATGAAATATTTGTTAAGAACTAAACATGTCACTTGTGGAATTCAACCTGGTTTGGGATGATAATATTGTTCATCTCAACCACCTAAACTAGACCCAACTAACAAAAGGAATAATAGTTTGGTACAAAATATATCACTTAAACAATCAAAACCACTCAACAATAAACATGAAATTATGCAAAGTGAATGAGAGCTTATGAAATTTCAAATAATAAAAACATAAGACATAAACCATGCTAATATCTACATAATACAGATTCCAGAGTATGAAATTTTAAAATAGAGATTAAACTAGCGCTGCATCTGAAAAATACAAAATTGGCCACTAAAGGGTTCAAGGAATTACACTATAAATGTGGCTATTGTAGGGTATTAGAACTTACTAGGCTTAGGAAAACATTGAAAATGCATGCCATTGTGATGAAGCTAAGAAAGCTACACCAAATTACCATAAATAAGGATGATGTGTCCAAACAAAGAAATGAGTCCATACCTCTGAGACAACAGTCCAACCACAGTATGAAAAGTAGTAGGAATAACCTCCCCAAATGAAACAACCATGTGTAAATGATGGGCCATGTATGTTGAAACCTATAGACAATAAAGTCTCTTTCCCATAAAATAACTACAATGAATTTCATTAATACAGGATTATGATGTCAAATCCATTCTGAATCTTGTCTAAACAAAGTTGATGCATGCAAAAAATTACTTGTCAATCCCATTCCATTCTATTTGTTTGGAATTTACATGCATCTGATTCTCCACGCTTTCTTACATCTTAGAGTACTGAGTAGTGGTGGCTTGAGTAGTGAAAGGTAGTTCCAGCACCATCTCCAAAAATTTGTTCCCTCCATTTTAGAGGTACTTACTTCTTTAAACTTGGAAGAAGTTAGTTTTGTACTCGGTTGTTGTCCAAATATGGAAGTCCTTCCCTTAACAATGTTGGGTTCTGCAGTTGTTGCACCACATTTATTGTATCCTAAACCTCTGGACTTCTATGATTTGTTCCTATAAGCATTGCTCTGATTGTCTGGGAAATCAATATTTTGAGCATTCTCACCACTATTGCTAGATTCGTCTTGTATGGTTGAAGTTGCAGACCTTGAGCCCATTTTTCTTGAGGCAATACTAGTTGAGTCTGAAGAGGCAACATTATCCATTAATCCATTCTTTTCAAACCCCTTACCATGAAAGTTACCCCTTTTGTCCATGAAACCAAAAGCTACAGACCTTCTGATCTGTCCTTTTCTAACTCCAATATGAATGGCTCACCACCATAGGTTTCCACAAAGGAAAGAACTATATATTTATGTTTAATATTTTCTTGGGTAACATGGAATGAGAGTCTCGACCTAGGGAGAGCTAAATGGATTTCGAACCTTTTTGGAAACTATTTTTCCACTAATTTCTTTTGTTAATTACAATAATGCAGACAAGTAAAAGACTAGAAAACTAGTTTTGTTCCATCAACCAAAAAAAGTTTTTACTTGCCAAGAATACAAGATTCAGAAATATTTGCACACTTCTTTGTTTGTAGAATTCCACACACCATGTTCAAATTATGTAGTAAAGTTAAATTAGACAAAATCAAATTTCCATAGCTTAAATTCCATAGTTTTTTTAGATCCATTATTGCTTCCAACACACTCAAAACCAACTTCGGATTCGAGTCGATAAAAATTTTCCTCCTCATAGCCTCACATTGTGCTTGTACATCCATGGTGAATTACCTTCATCAAGAATGCACTTTTCTCAAATCCATCTTTAAGGATGTGTTTATTCAACTAATTCATAGAGGATCCTTCTTCAATTCAAGTATGTATAACACTTCTCTCATGCCACATGCTTCTCTTGTATGGTGTAATATAAAACAAATTTCACCAACTATTTCTAATATTATTTCATCTCAAACCCTAATACCTCCTTATGCAAATCATTCAAACTTCCCAAACCAATCATGTCTCTCAAGCATATTTATGGTCATGTGGAAATCAATGTACCAAGCACTTTGGAAAATATCTATTACAAGGATTCAAGTGACCAATGCACCCTTTACAATGTTATTGTCCAGGTTTTTTTTCTATTACATTGGGCAACTGATTCTTACTCTACCCATTCTTGCATGTGCCATATACTTGTGCATAATGTCCTTCCCTATTACAGTAGCAACACAAGGCATTCTTCTATCAAGATTATCGTGACATTTTGTCAATTCTTGTCATTAAATATTCCTACTCAAATTTCTTAACATCGTCTTTGTTCTTGGTTGTCTTCACAACAAGAGCTTGATTAGAACACCAAATTTTGAACTTATTCTTCATGAAGTAGCATAGCACCAAATTCATCAACTAAAACAATGTTAGTTTTTTATGAAATAATTAAACTTGTTACAAAAATGTGACACACCCCATTGAACCTATTGCTTGTTAAAGTAACCAAATATTTCAAATCCATGGTACCATAAACAACAATTAGATGAACACGCATCTTGTATGCAGATCACATACTTAATAATATTTTGTCACCAAGTGTTGTGTCCCCACCTAGTACTCTTGAGTCCTAGCCATTGATAGTATCCATGAAACAATGCTTTCAAATTATCATCCTTAAAGGCCAAATCTCCACAATACCAAAAAAGAAAGTATCCTAGTGGGGGAAATGTGACAGTTAAAATGCAATCAAAATAAACAAGAATGGATTTACAAAAAATCATAACAACCAAATTCGCATGACTAGATTTAATCATAATCACACATAGCATAGAATATATCTATATATATATATATATATATATATATATATATATATATATATATATATATATATATATATATATATATATATATATATATATATATATATATCTTATTTCCATAACAAAAATAACATTGATTGTGACCAGAGAAAATAGAACACTTATCCTTTAAAAAAAAATAGAACAATCCAAAAAATTGATTGCATAAGAGGAGGAGTATTGATGGCTAAAGTTGCATACTTTGGTGGCTATCTAATAAATTGAAGTACTAGGATGCAACCTCTAAGCACAAATCAAATGGCTTACCATTCACGTGAATACATGTATAATTGTAAATTTTCTATAACACCAGTGTAACAAGTACTAATATGACAATAGGATACTAACCTCTCTACTGGGTTGATAACCTGGTTCATGGTAGGCATGCACATTCTAGACTCAACATTGGAACTTATAGTGCATGTGCAAGTGATAATTTAGTGGGAATTGGAATAACACCCATAAATCCATTTGAATGCATTGGATTCTAGGTGAGGAAATCATAACATGGTAGTAGTTTCATATTTACAAAACAACCAACACCTTGAGAATTGTTAAGCATATTAATAACAAGAAAAAGTGTCTTATGAGCAATGGCTATATAAAAATTATTAAATCCCATGATTCTAAAGCTTTAAGAAGTCAAGCTATCATCTTATGCCACCATCTTATGAAAATGCATGCCATAGTGATGAAGTTAAGAAAGCTACACCAAATTACCACAAAGAATGATGATGTGTTGAAACAAAGAAACGAGTCCATACCTCTGAGACAATAGTCCAGCAACAATATCAAAAGTAGTAGGAATAACCTCCCCAAATGAAACAACCATGTGCAAAAAATGGGCCATGTATGCCAAAACCTATAGCCAATAAAGTCTCTTTCCTATAAAACAATTTCAATGAATGTCATTAATACAAGATTATGTTGTCGAATCCATTCTAGATCTTTTCTAAACAAATTTGATGCACGTGAAAACATTACATGTCATTCCTATTCCCTTCTAGTTGTTGGAAATTGACATGCATCCCATTCTCTATTCTTTCTTGCATCTTAGAGTACTGAGTAGTGGTGGCTTCAGTAGCGAAAGGTGGTCCCATCACCATCTCCAACAATTCTTTTCCCTCCATTTTGTTTGGATGTACTTACTTCTTTGGACTTGAAAGAAGTTAGTTTTGTACCCCGATTGTTTTCCAGATAGGGAAGTCCTTCCCTTAGAAATGTTGGGTTATGCAGGTGTTGTACCATGTTTACCAGATCCCAAACCTCTAGACTTCTATGATTTTCTCCTATAACCATTGCGCTGATTGTTTGGGAAATCAATATTTTGAGCATTCTCACCATTGTTTCTAGATCCATCATGTATGGCTGAAATTGCAAACCTTGAGCCCTTTTTTCTTTAGGGAATACCAGTTGACTCTGAAGAGGTAACATTGTCCACTAATCCTTTCTTTTCAAACCCCTTACCAGAGAAGTTATGCGTTTTGGCCATGAAACCAAAATCTACATGCCTTTTGATTCGTCTTCTCCTAACTCCAATATGAATGAATCACCACCATAGGTTTCCAAAAAGGAAAGAACTATTTATGTTTAATATTTTCTTGGATAACATGGAGCCAAACTCTCAACCTGAGGAGAGATAAATGGATTTCAAACCTTGTTGGAAATTTTTTTTCCACTAACTGCTTCTGTCAATTACAATAGTGAAGACAAGTAAAAGATCAGAAAGCTAGTTTTGTTCCATGAACCAAAACAAGCTTTTACTTGCCAAGAATACAAGCTTCATAAAGCTTTGCACACATTTTTGTTCGCGGTATTCCATGGACCATGTTCAACTTATGTATTAAATGATGGGCCTCCAAATTAGACATAAATTAAGGCCCATCTGACCATCCTTAAACACATTAAGCCTCTATTTTTGCATTAAATGATGTATTTTTAGCTGTAATATGTTCATTAGGAAGTTTAAGATATAATTGCATATTTGTGCCTAATATTATTTATTTTTGTATAATATTGGGTAGATTATGAAGATTTGGAGGATGAGATAATTTAGGGACATTCTCCCTACCATAGGAGGATCAAGATTGGATAATAAATCAACGTGATATTGTGAAATTATTGCACAAATTCTGGAGCTCCAGTGATTGAGAAAATCTAGGAATGTGTTCCCTATCATTTAATGTAGATTCCTAGTGTTGGGAACCAAATCCACTATTTGAGGGATTTTAGAGGGGAAAGCTTTCTCCTTTCAAGGAGAATTATTCCTCATTATTTTTTATAAGTACCAATTTGAATTTTCCTCTAGAGGCATGTATTTCTTAGTCTTCCTGTGGAGAAAACTTGTATTTTGCAACTCCACTTTCATTTGTAGTAGGGATGTACATGGATTGATTCAAATAATGAAGTTTGGTGCCATTTCTAGCTTCTAAAGCTTGGTCTTCTTCATAGGTGTTGGCCCTCATTTTTGATCAAATTTTGTTTATTGAAATACACGTAATTTCCATAATTTCCAACCATATACCATCCATATAGACCTTATTTTGACCAATTTATGCATATTGAGGTATATAAATTATGTTTTCCAATTTTTAGATATTTTTGCAAAAAATGGGTTTTAAGTGCATTTTTGGATAGGACTAAAAATTCTCGTAATTACTCCATTGAAGTCATACTTGCAAGACACCTGGGCACGAGCTGAGCACATTTATATAAAGCTTGGGAACTAAGAATGGATGTGTACCTATTGGTTTGGTCAAACTGAGCTAAAATAGGCCTGGTCAACTATGGTCAAACATGACCTGTTGTCCAAAAAATCCCTAGGAAATAGGCCAAAATTAGTGATTTTAGGGATTTTTCCAAATTTTGTGTAATAGAATGGGTGGATTTGACCAAGATAGATGGGATTAGGATAGATAAAATTCTTAGATACTTTTTAGTCAAGTTTGTTTATTATTTCTCTATTTAAGCTAAGACTATTGAAGGCTTAAATATAGAGAATTTATGTAATCTGATTTGGAGACTCTTTGAAGAATGAAAGTTAATTGAATAACCTATTTCATTTCAATTTTTTGTTCATTCTTGGTTGATTTACTGAAGTTGTTGTAGCTGAGATTTCTTCAAGTGTGCAAGGCAAGGGTGGAGGGCCCCCACACCAAGCTAAGTGCACTTCTTGGTTAGATTTTCATAGTTTTCATAAATTAGCTCTTGTTTAAAATGTATTTAGATGTGTGATGATTGTTGATGAATCTTAGTTTAAATTCTAATCTGCATATGAAGGGTCAAATTAGTGCTTAAGTTAAGCTCTCCTTCTATTTGATCAAGAGTAGTAACTAGAATTCATCTTCCTTAAGTTATTTTCACAATTTCTAGTTTTCATCCAATGGTGTTAATGATGGATAAACTTATAGAGAAGGACAACATGGATCTCCTTAGTTAGGAGCCTCTTCCTTTATTCTTTTATGCATCATAAGTTGTTGATCATTAGTGATTTTAATTTTTGTTCATGAAGTAGTATTGTGGAGAAGGTCAATCTGGTTCTCCTAAGTTAGGAGCCACTTCTACTACTTATTACATATTGAATTAGAAATTGTTTAGTTAGATTTTATTTCGAGTTATATTTGTAATATGTACTTCCTTCAGTTTCCATAATTCATCTTCTAACATTGACTACCATTGGAATCCATAGACTTTGGAAATGCTTCTAAGTTCTACAAACCCAGATTGATAATTAAATACTTTTGTTAATTTACGCAACAAATTGACCCAACAATAGGAGTTTGAGTATCCTTGGGCTTGGCCATCCTAGGAGCCTCAGACCCCTTTTGTACAATTTGTTTTTCCTCTTTTCACTTCTTATTCACATGCATCTCTTATTCTTGTTTTTCCTATTTCTGCATTTAATATTAATGCTTCTTTTGCTATATGATTGGGTTAAATGATTGAAGTGAGTTTTTTTGTAGGTTATTTAAATATTAAAAATCATTATTCATCCTTATAATACCTTTTAAAAGTCATATTCATCATTGAGATACTTGGATCGGTTTACTAGTTCACAAATCTAGAATTTCTGGAAGTC
Organism: Pinus tabuliformis; assembly: GCA_031772625.1. Lineage (NCBI taxonomy): Eukaryota > Viridiplantae > Streptophyta > Pinopsida > Pinales > Pinaceae > Pinus > Pinus tabuliformis. The sequence goes on along the minus strand of CM062816.1, from coordinate 1,166,796,341 downwards.
CCTTCTAGCAAAAAGTAGTATTTTTCTACTATTTTTTGAAACATGTTAATGATATTCAACTGAGTTGATTCTAGTTTTATTAGGTAATAAAAAAATTCAAGTTAGTAAGAAAATTACCCCAATTCATTTTCACTTGATTAGGTTAAGCATTTGATAGGTTAACTAGCTCATTAGTTCTTGAATTTCTAGTTTTTAGAGTAATAATTTTCTTCTATTTTTTGGCACATGTTAACAGGGGTATTTTGAAGTGATTCCACTTGGAATGGAGTCCTAAGACATCCTAAATAATAATAAAAAAATACCATCCCATTTTATTTGATTTAATTGGTCATTCGGTAATTATCTCCTCCTGTAGCAATTTTGTTTCCTGTGTAGCAACCTCCTGTAGCACGTGTAAGCTTTACCATATTTTCTCCAGAAGCTTGGTTTTTGTCTCTTAGGCTTGAATCATGACCCCTAGGCTCTAAATCCATGATTTATGAAGAATAAACACCAATTAGGACATGCTTATTTACAAAGTATAGTAGGTTTATTTATTTGAATTCATGCTCTTAGGATTTCAATTCCAATTATTGTTCTTGCCTAGGATTAATTTCTTTTCAAAGTAACATTTCCATTTTTGCAAATAGTTAAGGCTTTGATTTAATAAAATTCACTCCATTACATCAGATCAATGAAAGAAGGACACATTGTATGTTGCACATATAGTGTCAACACCTCTTAAGTTTGTATCAACCCCGGGTTGATAATTTAAGTTGGTAGCCTTAGGAGTTGCAGCATTATTGTTGCAATAATGAGTCTCATCACTTTTTGGCGCTGTTACTGGGGATGTGTCAAACTATGCATTCTTTTCTTCCCTAGTGATTCATTTATTTTACTTTAGGCAAAAACAAAAAAAGATTTGCATTAGGCATATTTCATTTCAAAAATAGAAATTGCATTGCATTAGCATTTTTATTCAAAAAATATATATTTAAAAATACTTCTCCAACACCAACCCCCCCATTTGATCACGTCGGGTAGTAAGAACCACATCACCATCCACTTTTGCAGGTAGAAGAAGAAGTGTAGGCAGAGAAGATAGAAGAAATGGATGGATATGATAACAATGAAGAAGATCCTCTTGGATTTCCCATTCAAGATATTGATATCAGTGTTCATATGAAGAACATCCATCAATATTTCCTTCCCAAAATAAATGGTATGAGGTCAAAGGATCGGGAAACCTTTCTCTTTGAATTTGAAATCCTTTGTAGATCTTATGGTTACTTATCAAACACTCAAAAATTGATATTGTTTCCGGCAACATTGAAGGATAGATCTCTTAAATGCTTCATGAGTTTAGGTACTAATTCAATAAGATAATGGAATGATATGAAAAAGATATTTCTAGAAAAATCTAACGACCATGATCTTAAGGAAGAAATATTTAGAACGAATAAAAAATAAGATGTGATCCTTGAGGATGTAATAGAGAGGTTCATGTATAATGTTGAGAGGGAAATATTACATCATTTAGGATCTGACACACTAAAAACCCTCTTACTTAGAACAATTAGGGATGAGTGGATTAATCTCCTTGATCTCATGAGTAGAGGTGATGTATACCGATTATAATTTGAAGAAATTTGTGAAACATGAAAATACATATCCAGAGAAAGGGCGAGAGTAAGTAAATTAGCATCAATATCAGTAAGTAAAGCTAAACTTGGAAATTTGATTGATGACTTTAAAACATAAATTCTTAGAAATCTAAGTGAATAAGTAGAAATTTTAAGAATGAAAGACAAGGAAAAAGAAGATGTTGATATTTGTTTTTTCCATGCAAAATCACATGTTGTGAAATATTTCCCATCATTATCAAGGATGAAGGAAGTTTACGAAGAGGACAATGGAGCAACACAATCACCGAAGTAGCTATGTTATGTAGCTCCAAGAGGACCATGGCAGCCTAATCAACCTAGTATGATGCAATAACCTAATTCAGAATTTCAAGGTTATGCACATCCATCTCAAAGTAGTTGGAACACACCCTTTCCTTGGAAACCTTGGCCATCTCGACCCCAAAACCAATATTGGGAATAAGGTTGGAAATAAACTTATGGGAGAAATCCAAAATATCCTCAATATTTTCCGCAATATCCTCCATACCTAATTCCATGATATCCCTACCATCCACCTTCACCACAACCCCAACCCCAACCATATCCATCTCAAATATCCACTCACACTCAACTACCTATACCACCATTTCCAAACCCACAGAAGGAAGTAGCTCAACACACTTACAATGTTGAGGCACAACACTTCCTAACATCTCCTCTTTATCTCAATGGTATTCATATTAACTTAGGAAGAGTTTTCCAAAATGGAGATTCTCTTGATCTCATTGAAGGACAACATTTAGAAAAATAAAATTCAAATGAGAAGACCAAAGAATCACGCGCTGCACTTGATGAAGAGACGATGTCAAAATTAGAGATTAAGAAATTTCTCTCATGTTTACCATCAGATCCTCCATGTGTTCAAGAGAATAATATGCAAAAAGAGGTATATTTGAATGTCATGGTAGAAGAAGACATGAAGAATGATATAGATGAGAAAAGGAACCAAGGGCATCAAAGTTGTATTGAGGTTTGGTTCCAAAAAATCAGCAAGATAGAGCATCACTCTTTTTTTCAATAGTACTTGATATGGTTAAAGTCAAAGCATTTGGTCTCTAAAATTTAGGTACATGTCAAAGCATATATTTCAAGCCTACACATGACTTTATTTGTCATCGATGTGCACATGGATCCATTAGAAGAATTCCTATACTTGAAAGAGATTTTGTTTTTTCAAGTAGAGTAAGATAGAAAAATAAATAAATAAAAATGAAAAAGTAAGAGAAAAATAAAATATCAAGTGAAAACCTCCTTTTAGGTGCCTGATATTGGCTCATTCATTGAAAACCTCCATGAGGCGGTCAATGGGTTGGAAAAAGAGAAAAAAAGAGAAAAAAAGAGAAAAAGTAAAGATACTAGGTTGTTGGCTTAAGGGGCTTGAACCAGGTTCAGAGTTGTTCATGCCAACCAACAAAAACCTAATTGCTGACCCTTTCGGAAACAACCTGCATAGCGCAGGCTATAGTCTCACTCGAATCAGTATTGCGGGATGCTAGAACCAGGTTTCTACATCTAGGGATATGTGATAAGTGGTTCTTAAGCTCCTATAGTTCATGCCTGCCTTCGCGTAGATCGATAGTCTCCTATGGCTTGCTACTGCAATTCTATGAAAACAGCTTCAAGACCTTCGCGAAGGCCCGTGATTAGTATTTGCAGACCTTAAACAAACAAATTACCTACTTTAGTGAATTAGTAAATAACCCTAGATCTAATTTCGTGTAGATCTATCTCATTCATTAGAAAACATAACAAAATTAACCCTTAACTTCACGAACACAAATAATTATTCAAAGCATACATAAATAAGATGGATTCAGTAGTTTCTCGCAACATTCATACATTATTTCAGGAAAACATATCATTGAGTGACAAAATATAACATAAACTGAATCAACAGAAATACTCAAATTACATAGTAATTCTTCAAAATTAGTCTTTATTGATCTTCAATATTCAAATTATAGACTCTTCTACCCTGTGCGCTGAGTTACAGGGGTCCGCACACTCAACTACAGACTTACCAAGGCCTCCTGTGCATTCAGCTGTAGGAGCCTTCCTCTTCCTCACCTATGTACTGGAAGTAGAGCCTTCCTGCCTTAGCACTTGTCCAAAACAACAAAAAACCATTCAAAGTTCACAATTCTTCATTCTAAGTTAACTCTAAGACTCATTATGACTCGACTATATATAGATTTATTCCATATAATACCATGGTCTGAAGACCATGGGAGAATCTTAAAGCCAACCCAAATAAGGGGCTAAGACCCCTTTGAATCCTATCTACCTATGTGCTTTGCATCCACATTTCACGGAGACTTTACATCTTTTACAAAAATTTATTCAAAAATTGGGTTAACTAACCTAAACAAATTGACCCAAGGGGCCCTATCCCAATAGGCCCCCAACACAAAATCGTGACTCGCCCTTGAGTCACTCAAATGGCGCTTCAATCTTGTTGTTCAGATCACTGAGCTCAACTTGTAACACTGTAACTTCAGTAGCGCTCTGTGTCATATCTTGCTACACTTATTCGACCATTTTTTCTGTTGTTGGGCCCTCCACTACTAGGTGAATGGTCCTTTGAGTCTGTTGTAGCACCTTAAGCTTTTCCTGAAGTGACAGAGTAAGCTAACAAGCTTCCCTTATCCATGGTTGTAATTGGGCCTTTAGTAGGGCCTCCTTCCTCTACAATTCTTCCACGTGTGCTTGCAGCTGCTTTCCCTCTTGTAACTTTGTGAGGCGTTGCGCTGGTGCGAAAGTGCATGAAGTTGCTCTGACCTCATCTTAATTTTGTTGTGTCTCTTAGACATTGGTTCTCAACATTTGTAGGGTCGGATCCTCCTGCAGATCTGTCTAGCGCAGCTTTACCTATCACACCCTTGTCATCCATCGGGCAACCTTTCTACCCCATTCTTCACCTAGTCGGGAAGCATAATTTATATTCCCACAATCCCATACAACTTCCTAGATTACTAATAATGTCTTGTTTCCATGTAGTCATCACGGAGGGGGAGGATCCCCTGTGTACAACTTCAGCCTACTCCCGTTCACTTTTCACGGGAATGGTTCTGCATTCAGCGTCGCGAGCTGAACTATGCCTCCATCCGTGATCTCCTTAAAAACATATAGCCCCAACTAGTGCATTTGAAACTTTCATGGAAACTTCGTGAATTTTCTATCATATAACAACACCAAATCATCTACCTTGAATGTGCGCAGCTTAATATGCCAATCATGCTAGGCTTTCTCCCATTCTTTTTCTACTTTCTGGTAAAATCTTGCATAGAAGTTGTCTTCTTCTAACTCCATGATCTGCGCTAGCCATTCCTCCAAGCAGGGAAAATTTTAAGAACCCCCCTAAATTTATAAATATAATAAATGGGCGAATCTCCATGGTATATAGGAAAAATGGAAGGCGATTTTATCAATAATATAATATGTATATATAATTTTTTGGCGAATCTCTCACCACGCATGGCGAATATTTTACTCAATTATAAAATCTTGTAAGATCTTGGCGAGTATTTCACTAAATAATAAAACTATGTAAAGTCCTAGTGAATCTTAGCATAGGTTACATGCTGGTTTAATTCCCCCATTTAAATAGGCTACATTCCAGGTGAATACCATGGGTCAATACCATGTGCCATTTTGGTGAATACCATGGGTCAATACCATGTGCCATTTTTATTTTTATTAATTCTAATATTAGGGTTAATAATGGTTTTTTGCATGGTATTAATAAGGTATTTGTCCCATAGTATTTTGGCCATAGTTTTCACCTAAATATAACCCATTTTTTGAGTGTTCGTAAATATAAGGTGACTTATGGAGTAAATATAAAAAAAAATGTTTTATTTGTTTACCATACCTCTCGTTTATTTATATTTTTATTAATTTACCATACCTCTTTTACAAATATGGTATTTGGCCCATAGGATTCACTTAAATAAAACCTCTTTCTTGAGCCTTCATAAATAGAACGAGGGTTATGGACTAAATATAAAAAGAGGTTTTATTTATTTACGATACGTCTAGTTTATTTATATTTTTATTTATTTACCATAGCTTTTGATTAAGTATAAAAAGACGTTTTATTTATTTACCATACATCCACTTTACTTATATTTTTATTTGTTTACACCCTTACATGTATATAAGGTGACTTATGGAGTAAATATAAAAAATGTTTTGTTTATTTACCATACCTCTCATTTATTTATATTTTTATTAACTTACCATACCTCTTTTATAAATATGGTATTTGGCCCATAGGATTCACTTAAATAAAACCTATTCTTGAAAATGGGCGAATGGATTCACTTAAATAAAACCTATTCTTGAAAATGGGCGAATGGAAGGTTGTAAGTCCTAATTTCAAGGGCTAAATTTACCTTTCTTACCCTCTCCCTTAAAATAAGGTGGTTTATTTGAGGTGATTTGTAAAAATGTACTATGATACAAAATATTCGCCCACTAAAAATTTAAAACCCCTTAATTTCGCCAAAGGGCGAACATTCGCCCCTAAAATTATTCTTGCCTCCAAGGTCTTATAGTATGCCATCTCAGTCAAAGATAAAATCGCTAAACTTTTCATAATATAATCCATCGACATTACTGCTTCAATTCCATAGACCAACTTGAACGGTATTTGTCTTGTCAGCTTCTTGCAGGTCATCCTATAAGCCCATAATATAGTAGGTATGTGCATGTCCCAGTCATTCCTCTATGTATTGCATACCTTGGTCAATGCATGCTCCAAAATATTATTAAAAGCTTTTGTCGTTCCATTTTCAAGTGGCTGATAGGGTGTGCCCTTTTAATGATACACATGAAATTCTTCCAACATTGCATTGATCATTTCATTCAGGAAATGTGTACCCCTATCACTCATCAAAATCTTAAGGCATCCAAACCTTGTTAAGACATACTCAAATAGAAAATTCGAAGCAGTCGACGTTGTACAATCCTTTATTGGCTTCACTTCCACCGACCTGGTTAAATACGCAGTCACAGTAATGGTATACCATGCGTCCGTCTTCTTTCCTAGTGGTTGTATTGGAACTATAAAGTTAATGACCCATTTCTCAAATACCTGCATCGAAATTTGGGGATTTAAAGGCAATTCATCCCTTCGCAAAGGCTGCCCCATCCTTTGGCAAGCATTGCACGCCTTGCAGTATGCCTTAGAATCCTTGTGTAATGTTGGCCACGATAACCTAACACGCAAAATCTTATGCGTAGTCACTTTCCCTGCATAGTGACCTCCTGCTACTCCTCCATGGGATTCAGCTAGGGTACTAGCACGTTCAAACTCCAAAACATACCTTTGCAATATTTCATCCAACTCCATTTTATATAAATGACCCTCAATTACTGAAAAATCCACAGTGCGAATTAATAACTCTTTATTTTTTTGAGTGGAATAACCTTTCGGAGTTGTTCGCATTGTTAATAATTGAATAATATTAGAAAAATGATCATTCGCAATGCGCAGCATAAAGAGTTTTGCGTCTGGCAGTCCTTCCTCCAAACTACGTGGTTCCTCACCTATTTTAATCGTTGATAGATGGTCCAGGCCTACATTTATCTTTCCCGGCTTAAAAATCACCTCAAAGTCATACTCCTAGGACAATAGTAACCATCGGAATATCTTCCCCCCAACACAGTCTTATTGACTAGGTACTTCAGTGCGAAATGATCGGTATACATCTTAAAATGTCAACCTAACAAATAATTCCTAAACTTTTGCAATGCATAGACCGTCGCCATCCCTTCACGTTCTGTTGTGGAGTAATTATTCTCAGCTTTGGATAACTTTATGCTCACAAAAGCTATCGGATGATCAATCTCTCCCTCACTTGCTTGCATTAATACTACTCCCAATATAATACATGAGGCATCAACATGCACGTGAAACTCCTTCTTCCAGTCTAGAAACACCAAGATAGGCACGATCATGATTTTTTCTTTCAAGACATCCAAGTTGTGTTGACAATCTTCATCCCAGCTAAACATCACATCCTTCTTTAACAATTTTTCCATCGACATTGTTGGGATGGGGTCCCTAGGGGTTGAATTGAATTAACTTAGTCAGTGTTTGTAAAGAATTTTTTAAAAGATGTAAAGTCTCCACAACATGTGGATGTGAAGCGCGTAGATAGATAGAGTCAAAGGGGCCTTAGCCCATTTTTTTTGGTTAGTTTTGAAGACTCGCCCATGAGCCGGGGGCCATGCTATCATATTAAGGAAGCTATAAATAGTTGAGTCTTAACGCGTCTTAGGGATAACTTTTGATAGAGAATCAGGTATGTTGAAGAGTTTTGGTTGTCTTGAGCAAGAGCTAAGGTAGGAAGGCTCTACTTCCTGCTCTTAGGTAGAGAAATGGAGGCTTCTGCAGCTGAGTGTGCAAGAGGCCTAGCTAGAATCCACAACTAAGTGCGCGAACCCCTGTAGCTATGTTCGCAGGGCAAGAAGAGTCTGCAATTGGTGAATTGAAGATCAATAAAGACAAATTTTTGAAGAATTATTGAGTATTTCCATTGAATCTGTTTATGTTATATGTTGTCTATTAATGATATGTTTTCTAAAATATTGAATGAATGCTACGTGAATTCACTGAATCTATCTTAATAATATATGAAATGATTTATGAGAACTTTGATCTAGGGTTGCTTTTTGATGCATGAAAGTAGGTGAATCAATTGTTTAAGGTCCACAAATATTGATCATGGACCTTCACAGAGGTCTAAAGGAATCTTTAACTTAGTTATAGTAACGAGCCGTAGAATTTTATCGATCTGCATGGAGGCAGATCTAAGGGACTGAAAGACATCACACTAGTCTCTGAATGCAAAAACCTGGTTATTGCATCCCCCAATACTTCGTCGGGTGAGACTACAGCCTGTGCTACATGGGTTGTTACCGAAAGGGCCAATAATGTAGGGTTTTGTTGGTTGGCGCAACTAACTTTGAACCTAGGTCAGGACCCTCTAAGCCAACAAATAGTTTCGTTGCTAGGACCGAGATCTTCTTAAAGGTATGTGTGATGTTGCATCATTGGAATCTGACTAAGAAAGAGATTGAAAAGTGGTTTGATAGGAAGATTCATGAGTTTTTGGATCAAGAAAACAGGAATCCACGATTGTTGAAGGATGATTGGTTGAATGTATCTGTATACAGAGGTACACAAAATTTTATTTTTCACTTTCCCAATTGAACTATATGAGTGGTTAGCTAAATTGATAGACATTCAAGGAAGGTGGAAGCTTGACAATCCTATACTGTGGATTCTAGAATTGATACAACGACTAGAGGCATCTGGAAACAGGATTGCACGGGTTGTCGATCATTGTATTGATCGAATTCTGGGAGGATTTGTTACTGAATTTCCAGTTGATACCTCAGTTAGCTATAGTGAGGCAGAGTGAAGATTCTTCGAAGGACCGCAAGGTAAGTATTTAAGGTCATTGAATAGTTGGATTAAGATGTTATTATGTGAAAATGGGGTAATTCCATTACCTTAATTTTTGGAGCTACATGAAGTGGTAGACTTTTTTTAAATCACAGATCAGGTCCGAAATATTGTCCATTGATTAAACCCCCTTCAAGTGATGACGAAGGGGTAGTACTAACTACACTGCGAAGTGTTGTTCAGTTGATAAATTAGGGTATTCCAAGAACATCTCATCCATCCACCCCACCTCCACTACATACACCTTCACCTACACCTCTGCCTCCACCTCCACCCTCACCTCAATTGCATACACCTTCACCTACACCTCTGCCTCCACCTCCACCCTCACCTCAATTGCATACACCTTCACCTACACCTCTGCCTCCACCTCCACCATTCATTATGGAAAAAGCAAAGAAGATGTCGATCTTCAAGGGAATAGAAAGTGAAGATCTAGAGCAATTTTATTTTGTTGCGAACGTTGTATGGACATAAAAAAAATCACCGATGATAATATAAAGAAGGTGCAATTAGTTACCACCTTGTAGGATTGTGCGCTGACCTGGTACATTAAGTATTGTGCTGATAATCCTCAGGCATCATTAGCAGAGTATCATACAACCTTGAACAAATAATTTAGTAAGCCTAAATCTAAGGTGTAGTTGGTTATTGAATTTAAGGAGATCCTAAAGAGACTCGATGAGACACCTTGGGACTTTGATGAGAGGTTGAAGTTCCAGATCAGACAAGCTAACATGCAAACCTCAAATAGCCAGCATTGCGACTGGTTTATCACATCGCTTTTCCGCATTTAAGAATTGCTCTGTCACAACAAAAGATGAGGCTGCAAGCATCACCTATTTAGGATACGAACCTCGGGGTACAACAAAGTTACTCGCAGTTAGCGAGCTTGCACCTAGAATTACAGAGTTTAAAGAAGGAAAAGGAAACTAAGCCATAAGTGGTCGCAGAGGTTTGGTGCTTCAACTGTAAGGGCCACAGACACAATAAGGATAATTGTCCACTTTATGTGAATTATCTTATAGGGCGTGCTAGGCCCCTTGAAGCCAAAAACCACAGCGGAGCCAAGCACAAGAACTACGCTATGGTGCACCATTTTTCAAGTTACTGGGAAACATGTGATTGATAGCTACCACTTACTTCAGAAGTTCATTCAGACACCCGAGCAGCTATTTTGAAATTTTTATAAATATGTCGGCCATGATGAGCGACATTGTCAATGTTATGAGCTGATGATGGAAAGAACCCCTACTTACCATATGCAGGGAGAAACTCGGCCTCTAGATCAAGGTGGTGGAGGAGCATGCTATGGTTTTCAAGGCCGAGGTCGATGAGGAGGAGGAGGACCTAGTAGAGGTCACGGTCAGATTATCTTCTCCAACTGCAGACAGTCGAGGCACTTCGTGTAAGATTGCGCAAATCCTACACACCCTTCATGTCAATATTGTAGACAAATCGACCATGCCATAGAAGAATGTCTAGTGCTAATAGCTAAAATGCAAGAGAAGAAAACACAACCTCAACAACCTATGCAGAATTTACAAATTATCGGGGCTAAGTTCCGCAAGGAGGATTAGAGCATTAAATTTGTACTAAGAAGTGGTATGACAACTGGCACATATAAGGATAAGCGGCCTGAAGAAGACAGATGGCTCCCCAAATCTCCTGAGAAAGAAGTTGCCTTTAACCTTAATCCCGATAAGGAAACATTCATAGATGCAAAGAAGAGCTTCGTGAGGCCTCCACCTTAAGAAGCCAGGACAAGACACCAAAGACCAGTGTGACACAAGATGTTGTTCCTTCTGTACTCACTACCTTTTGGATACTTGTATGAAGTTACTACGTGATAGAAAGGTTGTGGAAGGATTGCAAGACTTAATAGACAAGTGCGCCAATAAGGAAAATACTTCTACGAAGTAATGCACGGTTAGAAAGATTGGTAAGCATAAGGCACTAACAGGACATGAGATGCGGCTAATAGTGAAGATAGGAAATTATGAAATGTACTAGGTCATTTTGAATCTGAGGTCTGACGCAAATGTTATACATAAATAGACATGGGAAAGGATGGGGAGACCTACATTGCAATGGTCTCCAATTCAGTTTAGGATGGCGAATCAACAGAAAATCATCCCCATGGGACAATTATATGGAGTAACGGTTGATATTGGATGTGCAAATGCATTAGCAAACTTTGAAATTATAGAAATTGTCGATGATAGTAATCCCTACCCCGCACTCTTAGGAATCGACTAGGCTATTGATATGAATGGGGTCATTAATTTGAAGAAGAGGACAATTTCATTTGAAAGGAAGTCACTAAGGGTTATAGTGCCATTGGATCATGCGGAAGTGGTGCGCTATACTTAACTAGTTCACGATTACGTAGAAAGTGATGATTAGCTGGATCAAATCTATAAGATAACAACACGAGATCAGGATTGGATCAATCCAATGGTGAATGGATGAATTGTATGGGACTTGGAGAGTTCCTGCACTTCTGACTTGGATGAAGAATTAGAGCATTGACAAAACCGCTTACATGAAGTATCTACATTGCGATGAAACATGATGACGAAGTCATTATGCTGTGTTTTGTCGGAGGTAGGAAAGCTACCTTATTATGATGGTTTGACTAACGTAGACATATTTTTAGATGAATTTGAGCATGAAGTTCCTGAAGTCCATCGTTTTCAAGCACTGGAGTTTGCATTGCGCACTACACCCACACGATGGTGGGGTACACATAAGGATAGTTTTAATGGATGGCGAGATTACAGGAGAATGATGAAGTTACGATTTGGGCATGCTAATACAAGACTGACTGAGAAGTATAATGGGAAGGATGATCTCTGCGATCACCTGGAAAAGTGGAATAAGGCATGGGGGATAGAACCACAACTCGAATGGGTGCATATATTTTATCATACCTTGGATACAATTCCCCTGAACTAGTATCTCAAAACAGAGCTCCGCCATGGCACTGCAGAATGGGATGTATTGAAGGAAAGTATCTTATTGACTTTCAGCTTCAAAGATGGGTTTGCAAGCATCGATGAAGCACTTCAAGAGATTAAAGAGGTTATCTTTAGGACGCCGAAGCAACCTATGGAATGGGCCTAACTGGATTGGAGCACCCAATTGCGCCACGCATTGGAATGCTATAATGTGACCGTTGAAGAGGAGGATGAAGACCCGAGGAATATCAATATTCTGGAGACATAAGAGCATCGCGCAGTAGAAGGATCGCAAGTAGAGAAATTAGACATCTATGCACCTTTTAAAACAAGACAAGTAAACATTGATACTGAGGAGGAACTGAAGTTCACAAAGATTGGAGATTATTGGGATGATGCTACACTAGACAAAGTTGTTGAATTACTTCGCGAATACCATGATCTCTTCCCGACTAAGTTTTTAGATTTAAAGGGAATACTTGGTGATTTGGGTTTTATGAGGATCACATTGTAGCCAGATGTGAAGCTTGTCAAAAAAAGGCCTTTTCACCTTAATCCAAAGTATAAGGAAAAGGTTCGCCAAGTGTTGGATAAAATGATGGAGGCAAGCATTATAGAACCTATTGAAGAGTCTAATTAGGTGTGCCCGATGGTAGTTCAAGAGAAGAAAAAAAAGGGCAAAATAAGGATCTGCGTAAATCTGTGCAAGCTTAACGATGCATGTGTTCATGATCCATTTCCAACGTCATTTATAGATGAACTGTTAAACAATGTTGGAGGGAAGGAGGCCTATTCCTTTACTGACAGGTTTTCTAGTTATCATCAAATTAAGATTGCCCCAGAGGATAGAAGAAAAACCACCTTCGTGACAGAGTGGTGGTGCTTTCACTACACTATTATGCCATTTGGATTATAGAATGTGCCTACAATATTTTCCACGTAGTCATAGTAGCGTTCAAATAATTCATTCATAAGTTTCTGGAAGTATACTTTCATGACTGGTCTATGTTTGGCTTGGTGAAGTGCCATGTTGCAAGCCTATGCCTTATGTTGGATACATGTCAACGATACCACATAGTGATGAATTTGAAAAAATGTATATTCCATGTGCCTTTTGGGATCTTGTTGGGTCATGTCGTGTGTAGACAAGGATTGATGGTGGACCCTGCAAAGATTGGGGTGATTGTGAACTTGGAAGCCCCTAGGAACGTCAACTAGCTGTGCACAATGCTGGGATGCACACGATACTATAGAAAATTCACTAAAGCTTATGCTCAAATTACCGAACCCATGGAAAAACTGCTAAAGAAGGATACATTTCGTTGGGATGAGGAATGTTAGCACAACATGGATGTGTTAAAGGAAAAGATGGTGATTGCGCCAATCCTGGTATTTCCTGATTGGAAAAAGGAATTTCATGTACATGTGGATGCTTCTTGCATTGCGTTGGGGGCAGTGCTAACACAAGAAGGAAAAGGAGAACAGAGCGCGAGGGGTTGGCCATGGTCTACACGCTGCAGAAATTGAAGATGTATACAGATCATCCTACCTTAAAGTACTTGGTCAACAAGCCTGCGTGAGGGGGAAGATTTTCAGGTGTTTCTATTATTTCAGGAGTATGATTTTGAAGTAATTGTGAAGTTAGGGAAGTTGAATGCTAGACCTGACCATCTGTCGAGAATTGAAACATGCGAAGAATCCAGTAATTTGGAGGAAGGATTTCCTGATGTGCAACTCTTTACATACATGTGGTTGGGTTGTGTTATATTCTTTCCACGACTAGCCCACGTAGTTAACCAGGGGGTTAGAGGGGGGGGCAGAGCCCCACTTCGTTGCTTTGATTGTGTAGCGGGGGGGTCACAGGGGGTTTGAGGTGTACTCGTAACCCCACTTTATGGGGTCCAGGGCAGCACCCCGGAAAATTTTGGTTTTGGACCCTATGTTAGGTTGGGCGGACCCACCTATGGTTTTGTGCATGATTTTCGCACATGTTTTTTGAACGCGATGGTTTTCAGTCCATGGTATTGGATGCTTCAGAATGTATAAATATGTATTATAACATTGAAAGGAACATAATGAAAAATAAAGCTGGTAGTCCCGGTTTTGGGATCCAGGGGAAAATCTCTATGTATATGTGTTTTATGTGTTATGCTCTCGCATTGTTTATTTTCTGTGTTTTAGAATTCGTACGTAGGTAATTTCGGTACAGGGTTAAATCCTACAATTGGTATCAAAGTTGTTTTGGCTTCAAGGGGACACCTTTGTTGTTGAGGGGTTTCGCTCGGGCCTGTGGTAGACCCTGTTCAGTGGGAGATCTATGAGATTGATTCTAGTGGTGAAAGAAGATGGCAAGTAGTGGAAAGATAGAGATCGAGAAATTTAATGGTCAGATTTTTGAGTTGTGGAAACTTAAGATGGAGGATCTATTGGTGGATAAAAATCAGTGGATTATGGTAGATCCGGGTACTAAACCAATGAGAGTGTTTGATGAAGAATGGAAGAAGTTGTATCGGAAGGCAAAGAGCACAATACGATTGTGTGTCTCAGATTCAGTATTGCTGAATGTATCAGGGGAAGCTACGGCAAAGGCTTTGTGGGACAAGTTAGGGACTTTGTACCAATCTAAGTCTTTGGTGAATAAATTGTTCCTGCAGAAAGAGTTATATAACCTAAGGATGAAAGATGGAGACTCGATGACAGAGAATCTGAATGCATTTAACACTGTGGTAAGTCAGCTAGCATTTGTTGATATTAAAATTTTAGATGAAGATAAGTGCATCAGTTTGTTGTGTTCTCTACTAGATTCGTGGGATAGTTTGGTTATTGCAATAGGTAGCAATGCAACTGCCTTGTAGTTTGCTGAAATAGTCTCATCCTTGCTGACGGAGGAGATGAGATGGAAAAATATGGAGAGCCAGAATGGTGATGCCTTGTTTGTATGAGGACGGTCCCTGAACAGAAAAAAAACTAAGTCATCAAGTGGGAAATTTAAATCTAGAGGGAGATATAAGTCTCCAGGAAAACCTGTAAAGGTGTTGTGCTGGAAATGCGGAAAGGAAGGGCACTACAAAAGGGACTATAAATCTAAAGCTCTTGATAAAGCAAAGGGATCTGATGATGCTCCTTTTGTAGAGGCGAAAACCACCTTAGATGAAGGTGGGGATGTGTACTTGGCTTCTTCAAGCACACATGTAGATCATGAGGCATGGTTGATTGACTCAGGTGCATCCTTTCACTTCACTCCCCATAAAGAGTGGTTCTATGAGTATGAGAAATATGATGGTGGTGATGTCTTCTTGGGGGATGATAGAAAGACTAGAATCATTGGCCGCGGAAAAGTAAAGTTGAAGTTGCAAGGTGGAAGGGTTAGAACACTTCCAGGTGTTCTGCATATTCCTGAATTAGCCAGAAATATGATTTCTGTAAGCAAGATGGATGATGCAGGCGTAAAAAAAGTTTTCGAGAAGGATACCTACAAAATGGTTCAGGGAGCACTAGTATTGATGTGGGGAGTTCAGATTGGAACTTTGTACAAGTTGCAAGGTAGCACTGTTATTGATGGGTGCAATAGTTCTGTGGTTCCTGAAAGTGGAGCAAAAAATCTAGTGGTCTCTGGAGAGAAGACCATGCTGTGGCATCAAAGTCTTGGACATATTGGAGAGAAGGGCCTTCAAATACTTCATGGTAAAGGTATGGTAGAAGGTATGAGTAATATCTCTCTGGATTTTGATTTCTGTGAAAATTGTGTATATGGGAAGCAGAATTGGGTGAGTTTCCCCTCTGGTGGTAAGAGGGCGAAACAGATATTAGAGCTTGTGCATAGTGATGTGTTTGGACTTGTGAAGGTTCCATCACTAGGTAAGTTTGTGTACTATGTATCATTTATAGATGACTTCTCAAGGAATACATGGATATATTTCCTTAAGAAGAAATATGAAGTCTTTGACAGGTTTAAAGAATCTAAGGCTCTCGTGGAAAATCAGATAGAGAAGAAGATAAAGGTGCTGAGGACAGATAATGGTGGAGAGTTTTATAGCAAGGAATTTGAAGAATTCTGTAAGAAGTGTGGTATAGCACGGCAGAAGACTACTCCATATACACCTCAGCAAAATGGAGTTGTAGAAAGAATGAACAAGACATTGATAGAAAGGGCAAGAAGCATGCTCAGTCGTGCTGGGTTAGGACAAGAGTTCTGGGTAGAGGTGGTGGATACTGCATCTTACCTGGTCAACAGGTCACCTTCAACAACATTGGAGGATAAGACTCCACAAGAGGTATGGACTGGTAAGAAACCCTCTCTTTCACATCTGAGGGTATTTGGATGCGATGCATATGTACATGTTCTAAAGGAGAAAAGAACCAAGTTGGATAGTAAATCTGAAAAGTGCATCTTTATTGGGTATAAGGATGGTTTAAAGGGTTATAAGCTTTGGAACCTAGTAACAAGGAAGGTTGTGTACAGCTGAGATGTGGTGTTCAGAGAGGTGAAAGATGTTATTAAACACGAAGTCCAACCAAAGGAACCCGAGAAGATAGAGTTTGAGCTAAAGGAGGAAGAATCAGACTCTACAGTAGAGGAGGAATCAGAAGATGAAGAGCCACAAACACCGGGTGTGAGAAGATGAGTTCAAGAAAGAAGGCAACCAGAAAGGTACAGTTCATCTACTTTTTGTTCAAATTTTTCTTTGTTTGTTATTGATGATGATCCCAAAACTGTGAAGGAAGGAGTGGATTCAGAGGATGGAAAAATTTAGAAAGAGGCCATGGTTGATGAAATGGCATCTTTGCACAAAAACGAGGCTTGGAATCTGGTGGAGTTGCCAGCTGGAAGGAAACCCATTGGCAGCAAATGGGTGTTCAAAAGGAAGACAAATGCAGAAGGAAAAGTGGAGAAATACAAAGCTCGGTTGGTAGCAAAAGGTTGTTCCCAGGTGTCGGGAATCGATTTTGGTGATATTTTTTCTCCTGTTGCCAAGGTAACTTCTATTAGATTACTTTTATCTGTTGCTACTGCTTTTGATTTTGAGGTAGAACAGATGGATGTGAAGACAACATTTCTTCACGGGGATCTAGAAGAGGAGATCTACATGAAGCAACCTGAAGGCCTTGCGGTGAAGGGTAAGAAAGAATTGGTATGTAAGTTAAAGAAGTCTTTGTATGGGTTAAAATAGTCACCAAGGATGTGGTATTAGCAATTTCATACATTTATAGGGGGACTTGGCTTCACCAGAAGCAAAGCAGATCACTATGTGTATTTTAAATTAATTGGTGACCATGTTATTTATATGGTCTTGTATGTGGATGATATGTTGCTGGTTGGAAATGACAAAGAAATTATCCAGGATTTGAATACCCAATTGTCCTCCAAATTCGACATGAAAGATCTTGGTGCTGCAAACTATATTTTGGGCATGGAAATTAAAAGATATCATACAAAGAGGAAGCTCTGGTTAAACCAGAGGAAGTATGTCGAGACAATATTGCAGAGGTTTAATATGCAGGATAGTAAACTGGTGAAGGTTCCTATTCATGTAGGTGTGAGGTTATCTGCTGAACAGTGTCCCAAGACACAAGAAGAGGAAGAGGACATGTCCCGTGTTCCATATGCAAGTGCAGTCGGTAGCCTCATGTATGCAATGGTCTGTACTAGACTAGACATTGCACATGCAGTGGGTGTATTGAGCATGTTTATGTCAAAACTAGGGAAGGAGCACTAGACAGCAGTGAAGTAGGTTTTTAGGTATTTGCGTGGCACTACTGATTATGGTTTGTGCTACCAAGGAAGATCAGGATTGGACAGAATGTTGGATATTCATGGCTTTGTTGATGCAGACTGGGCTGGAGATCTGGATCAGAGAAGATCTACAAGTGGGTATGTGTTTAACCTATTTGGTGGTGCAGTCAGTTGGATGAGTAAGAAGCAATCTATAGTGGCACTATCAACTACAAAGGCAGAATACATGGTAGCCACTCATGCAAGATACGAAGCAGTTTGGTTGCAGAGATTGTGTTCAAGTATGGGGTTAGTACAGGGAGCTATAAGGATAGACTGTGACAGCCAAAGTGAAATTTTCTTGGCAAAGAACCATACATATCATTCAAAGATAAAGAATATTGGTGTTCAGTATCACTTTGTGAGGGATTTGATAGAAGACAAAAAGGTGTTGCTGGTAAAGGTGGACACTTTGAAGAATACTACAGATGCATTGGAAAAATCTGTGAGCTCTGAGAAGTTCTCTTGGTGTAGAGAGACAATGGGCATTTCAGGGCTTGAAAAATGACTAAGCTCTCTTGTGGCCCCCTGTGGAAAGAAAACAACAAGTGGGAGAATGTTGGGTTGTGTTATATTCTTTCCACGACTAGCCCACATAGTTAACTGGGGGGTTAGAGGGGGGCCTGAGCCCCCTTTCATTACTCCAATTGTGTGGTAGTGGGGGTTCACAGGGGTTTTGAGGTGTACCCGTAACTCCAATTTATGGGGTCCAGGGTAGCCCCCCAGGAAATTTTGGTTTTGGACCCTATGTTAGGTTGGGCAAACCCACCTATGGTTTTGTGCATGATTTTCTGTCCATGGTATTGGATTCTTCGACATGTATAAATATGTATTATAACATTGAAAGGAACATAATGAAAAATCAAGCTGGTAGTCCCGATTTTGGGATCTAGGGGAAATCTCTGTGTATATGTGTTATGCTCTTGCATTGTTTATTTTCTATGTTTTAGAATTCGTATGCAGGTAATTTCTGTATGGGGTTAAAACCTACACATGTAGCTGATGATCATTTTGCTGACATTATTCACTTCTTAACTACCAGGATGGTGCCTAAAGGATATACAAACCAGCAGAAGAAGGAACTAGTAGTTCGCGTAGCCGATTTTTTAGTCATTACGAGACATTTGTATAGAATGGGGGTAGATGAAATATTGCAGAGATATGTGTCGGATTTTGATCGTGATAGTATTCACATTGAAGCTCATGGGGAAGCTGCGGGAGGCCATTATGCAGGAAAAGAAACTACATGGAATATTTTGCGCACAGGACTGTGGCCAACATTCCACAAGGATTCCAAAGAATATTGTAAGGCATGTGATGCATGTCAAAGGAATGGTAGACCATTATGAAAGGAAAAACTAGCACTCCATCCTCAGGTATCTTTATATCTTTACAGGAATTTGAGAAGTGGGCGATCGATTTTATTGGGCCAATTCAATCACCTAGAAAGAAGATGGGCATGCACTACATCATCAATGCGATGAAATATTTAACTAGCTGGGCAGAAACACAAGCAGTAAAGGATTGTACAACGGCTATGACAACAAAATTCCTGTTTGAGCATGTCTTGACACGATTTGGATGCCTGAAAGTTTTGATGAGTGATAGGGTTACGCACTTTCTGAATGAAACGATAAGCACGTTGACAGATGAATTCCAAGCCTACCATTAGAAGAGTACACCATATCATCCACGAGAAAATGGGACAGTCGAAGCTTTTAACAAAATTTTGGAGAATGTGTTGACAAAGATTTGTAATGCACATCAGAATGATTGGGATGTGCATGTACCTGTAGTAGTATGGGCCTATAGGACAACCTATAAGAAGTTGACAGGGAAAATGCCATTCAGATTAGTCTATGGGGTCGAAGTAGTGATGCCTATGGAGTACATTGTGCCTATTTTGTGCATAGCAACTTTGATGGATATGGTGGATCGCGAGGTTTTGGAGGAATTAATTGTGCAGCTAATAGAGTTAGAGGAAGATCGATTTTTGGTAGAATTCCACCAACTAGTACAAAAGATGCATTGGTTAGGACCATATATTGTCAAGGAAATTATATATGGTGGCACAACTCAAATCATGAAGTTGAATAGGGAGCCATTCCTGAGAAGAGTGAATGGGAGCAGGTTGAAGCTGTATATGGGGGATCCTACGCGATGACTATATGGCAGCAGGATAGTATTAGTGCTCCTGGAAGTTGCAAGGGAGCGGGGGACTATAAACTACACTACCCGATTTTATGGACAAGGAAGTGATGAGGTTGCGTGAAGATTGAGGAGGGTGCACTAGTTGAAGTTGTGCTGAGGACGTTGTGCCATGGAGGACCGTGCCATGTAGCCCAGCGGAAAAATGATCGTTGAAGTTACTATTCATGATTTTATGGCCAGAAAGTGGTTAAGAGGACCAGGAAGGTGGAAATGAAGGCGAAAATCTTTGAAGATTTGCCACCAAAACATAATTTATCATCTGAATGTGGGGGGAATGATCAGATTTGAATTCAAATACCCCTATAAATTACGCTTGTTTGTCCAACAGAGAACACTTTGCATTCTAAGAATTGCTGGAGCATTTTGTTGTCAAACGCATTTGAATCGAGCATTCTAGGAAGAATTTGTGACACGCCCCTCATTTGCGAACTATTCTGCAGTAACCCAAGAGAGATTCATTAAGAAGATGACTGCTTCCAACCCGACCGAAGCATCAAAAAGGCTCTGCACAAGCTGTAAATCCAGGCGAACATATTCAAGTGGGTGTCAGGCAAGGAAGCAGCACACAAGAAAGCCTGACATAGGGAAGTGGTGCAATAGCAGAGATTGAACGAACTCCAGATCTCAGAGTCATTACTTTTCCAGAGGGGCTCATTTGCATTGAATCAGATGAGGATCGCGCTGTGATTAGCACAATGAAGGATATGGGACTGAACCTTGTTGTCCTGTTGCTCCAAACCCTTCATGCGCTGCATCAAAGACGAGTTGAAGATTAGAGAACAGCACATACTCACAGTCTTCAATGAGTTTAAAGTCAACAATGAGCAACTTTTCACAAAAAAACCTAAGGAGCTGAAGGAATAGGAGGAATTGTGGACACAACGCTAGAACCTGGTAATAACAATTGAGCAGGTATGCAAATCAGTGCATGAGATGAATATTCCAGAGGATGCAGAGCCTCAGCCAAAGAGAGGATGCAAAGGCCTTAGCCAAAGTGAGGAAATTGACTGTTGCAGTGTGTTCTTCAAAGGAGAAAACTGATAAGGTGACTTTCGATTTTCGAATGCAAATAGCTGATCTGTAGTTGAAGTTGCAACTGACCACACCACCAGAGATTTGGAAACAAAGAGGTGCATCTATAAAAGAGTCCACGGGTCAACTAGATGTTGCAGTTTAGCATTGTGACTAGCTATTCCTTCAGGCAGTGGGTTTATGGGATACACTTGAGGAGAACCCTATGTTGCAACAATTGAACACAGATATTAGGGAAGCAAAACAACAATATCATGAGATCAATATCATGGTACAATGTTGGCACCAGTCCAGCGCTTCGAACGCTTGCAGGAAGGCAAGGCAAAGTTTATACAAATAAAGGAGTTGTAGAAAAAAAAATCCTTGCCAAGGGACTGGATTCAGCCTTGGATAGAGGAAGTCAACCAGCTTTTGAAAAACATTCATGAGAAGCTGAAGGCTATGCAGTAGAACCAAAGGCCTACACAACTTGCAGTAGAGAGGCCAACCACAGAGAAACTGGTCCAGGAAGTACAACAAGCAGCATAACAGAGTACTGTGGAGCTCTAGGCATTGACCATGCCATGCATCAAACTTCGCCAGAAAAATGGAACAACCAGCTGAGTGACTCAAGGGTGAGTCACGACATTTGTGTTGGGGGCCTGTTGGGATGGGGTCCCTAGGGGTAGAATTGAATTAACTTAGTCATTTTTTATAAATAATTTTGTAAAAGATGTAAAGTCTCCGCAAAATGTGGATGCGGAGCGTGGAGATAGATAGAGTCAAAGGGGCCTTAGCCCTTGTTTTTGGTCAGTTTTGAAGACTCACCCATGAGCTGGGGGCCATGGTATTATATTAGGAAAGATATAAATAGTTCATTCTTAGTGAGTCTTAGGGATAACTTTTGATAGAGAATCGGGTACATTGAAGAGTTTTTGTTGTCTTGAGCAAGAGCTAAGGTAGGAAGGCTTTGCTTCGTGTGCTTAGGTAGAGAAAGGGAGACTCCTATAGCTAAGTGGGCATGAGGCTTGGGTAGAGTCCATAGTTGAGTGCGCGGACCCCTGCAGCTGTGTGCGCAGGGTAAGAAGAGTCTGTAATCGGTGAATTGAACATCAATAAAGACAACTTTTTGAAGAATTACTGAGTATTTCCATTGAATCTGTTTATGTTATATGTTGTCGATTAATAATATGCTTTTTGAAATATTGAATGAATTCTACGTGAATTCACTAAATTTGTCTTAATAATATATCAAATGAATGGTTATCCACTTGTGGGAAGGTATAAGCTATTTCTCTTATGTTTTCTGACGAATTAAGTAAATCTAGTGAACTTCGATCTAGGGTTGCTTTTTTATGCACGAAAGTAGGTGAATCAACTATTTAAGGTCCATAAAGATTCATCATGGGCCTTCGCAAAGGTTTGAAGGAAGCTTTAACTTACAATAATGAGACCCAAAAGTTTATCGATTTGCGCAGAGGCAGATCTAAGGTGATGGAATACATCAAACTAGTCTCTAGATGCAGAAAATTGGTTCTTACATCCCCCAATATTGCTTCGGGTGAGACTGCAGCCTATGCTACATGGGTTGTTGCTGAAAGGGCGAATAGTGTAGGGTTTTTTTATTGGTGCAACTAACTCTCAACCTAGTCAGGATCCTCTAATCCAGCATGCGCGGTTATCTGGGCATACACCTTGATAAACTTCCTGTAGTACCTAGTGTGTCCCAATGTCATGCGCAGTTGTTTAAAATTCCTAGGGGGTTCCAAATTCACAATAATGACGATCTTTGTAGGATCCACCATCAATCACTACTTACATACAACGTGGTCGAGTGAAATCCCAAAAGGCACATAAAATATACACTTTTTCAATTTCAACATGATCTTCTACCTTCGACATGTATCAAGCATTAGGCGCAGACTTGAAAAATGCCACTTCACCAACCCAAACACAGTCCAATCATAAAAATATACTTCTAGGAACTTATGAATAAATTGTTTTAATGTCGTGATCACTATCGGGGAAAAGATTGCAGGCACATTCTTCAATCTGAATGGCATAACTGTATATTGGAAGCAACCCCACTCATTTGCGAAGGAATTTTTTTCTTCGATCCTCCAACATGATGTTTATTTGAAGATAACCTAAAAACCCATCAGTGAATGCACCAGTGAATGAATACACCTCGTATCTGCCATCATTTTCTAGCACTTCGTCGGTAAATGGTGTTGGAAATGGATCATGCACACAAGAATCATTCAACTTCCATAGATCTATGCATATGCGGATCTTGCTCTTCTGTTTCTTTTCTTGGACCACCATTGGGCTCACCCAATCTGATTCTTCTACAGGCTCAATAATACCAGCTTCTAGCATTTTATCCAGATCTAGGCGCACCTTCTCCTAATACATTGGATTCAGTTGATAAGGCCTCTTCTTAATAGGCTTCATGTCTTGTTTCAATGTGATATTCATAACACCTAAATCTCTGACAATCCCTTTCAAATCTAGTATCTTCGTCCCAATAGTCCACTATATTCACAAACTTAGGTTCTTCTTCAAATCCAATGTTTAACTGTCGAGTTTTCAAAGGCTCTAATATATCCAGGTTCGCCACCTTAGGTCCTTCGACTTCACACTGTCCTTCAGTCTCAGGAATGGTAATATTCCGTGGATCATCCTCTTCTTCAATAGTCACATTATAACATTCCAACATGTGGCATAGTTGTGTACTCCAATCTGGCTGAGTCCATTCTACTAGTTCCTTCGGCATTCTAAATATAGCTGCTTTAATTTCTTGTAGTGCCTCATCAATGCTCTCAAACCCATCCTCAAAGTTGAAGGTTAATAGAAAACTCTCCCTTAAAACGTCCCATTCAGCCATTTCGTGACGAAGCTCCGTTTCTAGATACTAGTTCATTAGGATCGTATCTAGCGCATGACAAAAGATATGCACCCATTCTGATTGTGGTTATGTTCCCCAGAACTTAGTTCATCGTGCTAAATGATCGCGCTGATCCAAAAATAGTTCCACATCAGTCAAACCATCATAATATAGAAAAAATATTACCTCAGCCGAGACACACCTCAACGACTTGGTCATCATGTTGTAGCACAGCGTAGATACTTCATGTAGCCTATTATGCCAGTGTTTAAGCTCTTCATTTGAGTCTGAGGCTCAGGAGCTACCCCTGTCCCATGCAATTCATCCATCAGTTGTAGGATTGATCTAATCTTGATCTTACGTGGTTATCTTGTATATTTGATCAAGATCATCATCACTTTCTACATAGTCACACACTGGTTCAGTATAACGTGCTCCTTCGGCAGGGTCTAATGGCACTATAACCCTGAGTGATTTCTTCTCAAATGACGTCTTCCTCTTCTTCAAGTTGATTACCCCATTCATATCAATAGCCTAGTAAATTCCTAATAACACGGGGTATGGGTTACCATCATCCACTATCTCAATGACCTCAAAATCATCCAACGCACTCACACCCTCAATGTCCACTATTACACCATATAAGCGTCCCATTAGAATAATATTCTACTGATTTTCAATACGAAACTAAATAGGAGACCACTGCAGCGCAGGTCTCCCCATATGTTCCCATGTATGCATGGGTAGGACATTCACATCAAACCCCAGATCCAAGATTACATGGTATATTTCATAATCACCTATCTTTGTTGTTAGCCTCATCTCGCACCCCATTCGTGCCTTATGTTAACCAATATTTCTGACTATGCGTTGCTCTGTAGGAGTCTTTTCCTTATTGGCACACTTGTCTATTAAGTCTTGCAATCCTTCGACTGCCTTTTGATATCATAGAATCTTCATACAAGTCTTTAGAAACTTAGCAAGAATTGATGGATCTACTTCTCACGTCACATTGGCCTCTGGCAATTTTTCCTGACTTCTTGAGGTGGAGGCCTCAGCGAAGTTATTCTTGGCTTCCATGAAAGTTTCTTTAGCATGATTTAGATCAAAGTCAACTTTCTTCTCAGCAGCCTTGCGTACCTATCCATCTTCCTTAGGCTTCATACCTTTATTTGCATCAGTTGTCATACCACTTCTCAACACAATATTGATGCTTTGATCTTCTTTGTGGGGCTCAGCCCTCATCATTTGAATGTTTTGCATAGGTTTTTGGGGCTGCGCTTTTTTTCTTGCATCTTTTCCATAAGAACCAAACATTCCTCTATGACATGGTCAAACTATCAACAATTTTTGCATGAGGGATGTGTGGGGTTTGTAAAATCTCATGGGAAGTGCCCTGCTTCACCACAGTTATAGCAGATCACCTACCCACACCCTCATCTTGGTCCAGTGCCTCTTCCTTGTCCTTAGCCTTCGAATCCTGTGCACTCTCCTCCCCTACCTTGATCCTGAGGTTGGTTCTCTGCCTACATTATGTGGGTAGGGGTTCTATCCATCATCAGCTCATAACTCCTACAATGGTGTTCAGCGTGTCCTACAGACATAGAAATTGCAAAATAATTGTTGCGGGGTCTGTATAAACTTATACAATAGATCGTAGTTATAAGTAGCATGTTGTCCTGTAACTTGACAAATGGTGCACCAAAATGCAGCTCCCACACTTGTCCCAACATTATTCTCTAGTTTCAGGGGCATAGGCCCTCCCCCTATAATATAATTCTTAAATACCAGGTAATGGTCCTTATCATGCCCATGGCTCTTACATTTTAGACACCAAATCTCAGGATGCACCTTCGACTGAGCTTCCCTTCCTTTCTTCAAGCTTTACAATTCCAAGTGTAGGCTTTCCAAGTTTGAATGAATCTGTTATACTCCTAGGTTTGTATTCTAAATAGGATATTCATCTAGACTTATTGTGATCTCTAAGGCTTCTACTTGCGTTGCTATTTTCTAATGTGATAGACGTATTCTTAAATGAGGAAAGATTGCTGCTATAAACGAGTCACGATGCTGGGTATCTGAGATTTTCATATTAGCCTACTTGATCAGGCATTTTAACCTCTGATCAAAGTCCCAAGGTTTCTCATCAACCTTCTATCAGATTTCCTTAAATTCAATTACTCACTGTGCCTTTGACTCAGGCTTATTGAACTCCTTGTTCAAAGCTAGCTGGGTATTTTCTAATGACGCATTGGGGTTATCAGTGCAATACTTGATATACCATGTTAATGCACAATCCTGTAAGGTTGTAACCAACTATGATTTCTTAATATTATCGTTTGTGATCTAATGTGCTTTCCAAATAGCATCTGTGACAAACCAAAATTTTTCTGGATCTTCAGTCCCCATTCCTTTTAAAGTTAGCACCTTCATCATGTTGGCCATGTTGAATGGTGGGGGTGGAGGTGGAGGCATAGGTGAAGGTGTATGAGGTGGAGGTGGAGGTGGAGTGGATGGATGATGAGATATTCTCATAATACCCTGCGTTATTAACTGAAATGCACTTCGCGGTGTAGTCAGCACTGCCCCTTTGTTGTCACTTGAAGGGGGTTCAATGAGAGGACTATATTCTGGGCTAGATCCTCCATTTCTTCTAAAGAATATGCCACTTTGCGTAACCCCAAACATCAAGGTAACTTCATTACCCTCTTTTCACATAACGACATTTTAATCCAAGCCTTCAGCAAATTCAAATACTTACCTCGTGATCCTTTAAAAATTCTTCGTTCTACTTCGCTATACCTGATATTTCTATCGATTGTGAAATAAGTCACAAAAATTCCCAACGTGCGATCAACCTAGTGATCCATAGCCCGTGTGATATTTATTTCTAATGCTTCCAGAAATCACATCAGTTCAGGAGCCCACACAATAGGGCCTTCGAGCCTCCATGTCCCTTGACTATCGGCTAGTTTAGACAACCACTCATATAGTTCTTCGAGGAAGGAGCAGAAGAACCCTTTGTCTCTTCTATGTACAAAAATATTTGCAACCACTGTTCCTTGGATAGTTTAGGGCTTCTGTTCTCCTGAACCGCAAATATGTGCGATTTTAAGTCAATCCACTTATCAAGCTCCTTCTTCGTAGGAAACCATTTATCACACATCTGTCAAATAGATCCCGGTCCTGGCAATAGAACCATTTTTTGACTTAAGGGGGCCTGACCCAGGTCTAGAGTTGTTCATGCCAACCAACAAAACCCTAACTATTGGCCATTTCAGCAACTACCTCCATAGCGCAGGCTACAGTCTCACCCAAAGCAGTATTGGGGGAGTTAGAACCAGGTTTCTGCATCTAGGGACATGTGATAAGTGGTTCTTAAGCTCCTATAGTTCAGACCTGCCTTTGTGCAGATCGGTAGTCTCCTATGGCTCACTACTTAAATTCTATGAACATAGCTTCAAGACCTTTGCGAAGGCCTACGATCAGTATTTGCGGACCTTAAACATAAAAATTACGTACTTTCTCACATCAGTAAATAACCTTAGATCTGATTTCACACAAATCTATCTAATTCATTAGAAAACATAGCATAATTAGCCCATAACTTTGCAAACACAAATAATTATTCAAAGCATACAAAAGTAAGATGGATTCCGTAGTTTCGCGCAATATTCATACAATAGTTCAGGACAACATATCATTGAGCGAAAAAAATTAACATAATAGAATCAACATAAATACTCAGATTGCATAGTAATTCTTCAAAATCAATATTTATTGATCTTGAATGTTCAGAATACAGCCTCTTCTACCCTGCGCAGTTAGCTGCAGGGGTCCACACACTCAGCTACAGACTTACCAAGGCCTCCTACGACTCAGCTGCAAGAGTCTTCCCCTTCTCGCCTAAGTACAGGAAGAAGAGCCTTCTTTCCTTATCACTTGCCCAAAACAACAAAAACCATTCAAAGTTCACAATTCTTCATTCTAAGTTATCTCTAAGACTCACTATGACTCAACTATTTATAGCTTTCTTCCATACAATACCATGGTCCGTGGACCATGGGAGAATATTAAAACCAACCCAAACAAGGGTCTAAGACCCCTTTGAATCCTATCTACCTATGCAATCCGCATCCACATTTCACAGATACTTTACATATTCTACAAACATTTATACAAAATTTGGGTTAACTAACCCCAAAAACTGACCCTAGGGACCCTATCCCAACATAGGTGAAAACCTCCTTTGAGGTGCTTAGGAAGACCTACTATTTGGAAACCTCATTGACACAACTAGTAGGCCTAAAAGAAAAAAAAAAAAAATTCTTTGCTCCATGTATCTCTCTTTGATGGAAGCAAGTGCTCTCCAACCTTTGCAAGCAACAAAAACAAGTTAGCACCAAAAGAAAAAGTTGGTCAAAAATCTAGTCAAAGGATGTCAAAATTGAGCTTTCTCCTCCTTTCCTCAGATGCTCCAAAAGGACCAAGGCCATGTCAATCCATAACCCTCATCCATTTCCAACATCCACCCATCATTTCCAAGTCTTTCCCATTCGTTTTTCTCATTGTCCAAAAATGCTATAGGAGGGCTTTGTTTTGCTACAGGAGGCCAAAATGAACAGAGCAGAAAATTGCTTTTAACATATCGTGAAAACCGTGCATCCATTGCCTGATGTGTTTCATGGGGAGATGCATATGGATGATGGTAACATGCTCAAGAAATTTCAGCAAATTCCAGAGCACAAATTTTGAGAAATTGACCTCCATCACCTACAACCATTTTTATTTTTTCGCGATATTCGTGCATCCATTGGCACAAATTTTTTATGGGGAGTGTTATCACTCAGGTTGTTCCCTAAGCTCCTCAAAGGGAATACAGCCGAGGTAACCACTAACCAATCTTTGGGCCATATATTCTAGCCAATCTACAGCCAGAGAGGGCTCTCTCTTTATGATTTAACTTTGTCTTTTGTTATGTTAGGCTAGATATGAAGTGCAGGGTTTTGTTATAAATTTGGTTGGATGATGATTTTAGGCAGATCTGGGATGCAGTCTCAGAACAGTCTAAACTATTGGGCAACGGAGTCAATGGTGGTGTACTGTTGAAAGTGTTTCATGGGAAAATGTAATGCTACAGAGCTAGACAGGCATCTATGGAACAATCCTTGAAATCTGAGATATGATGGCATGAAATCAGGGAATGAAAGGCAGTCAAGGATCTTTCACTATGCTGATAGAGGGAAAGCGTGAGAATATTATCTAGGAGAAATTAAGAATTCCTAAACAGCATTCATAATGAGAGAATTAGCGCAAACATGAGCAATTAAGAATTCATATTTATGACCAATTCCAAAGAAAACATAATTAGAAACAGGGATTGAGCAGAGGGTGTATTTAAACAAGTCCTGAGCTATTCTTCTTCTCTATTGCTAAGTTAATGAAACATATATGTGAATTAAGCAAACACAGAAAGACAAAACATGGTTTATAATAACTTATTGTTCCATTAAACAACACAGGAATTCTGTAGCAGAACGCAGATCATCACTTTCACATCCAAACAGTGCAGAGACCATGAACTTTCCCAGCCATTTGTATTAGAGAGTCTGAAAATTTACAGCGTAGTGTCTTAGAAAGAAAATCACCAACGACCAACCCCAAATATGCTCTATGGGGAAGTATATATACAAAAAATGAGTTACAAAATATCTAGTTGATGAGTTAATAACTCATAACTTTTTTACCAACTCTTGAGGAATAGTAGATGAAAGAGAAAATGATGCAGTAGATATTTAGGGTACTAGCTATTCATTCTGCTAGAGAATTTAGACTTTTGGGATCAACTGAGTCAGCTGAAGCTGTGCTTTTAATTTGGGTTTTTTGGGCCTGCTGCCCTGGTGCTTTGCTGAGTCACTGCTTTGTTATCCTGCTCTCGGTATGCATACTTGGCCTTTTTATAAAATTGTCGTAGTCATATCTTGACTCCCTCTGCCTGTTGTCTTTTCTTTAGTTCTCTGTTTCCAGCATTGCCTCTTGCAAATTTTTGGGTTTTGCATCTAGCCGAGCAAATAGGCAGCTCTCCTTCTTGAGTAATTTTTCTTAGCGATGCATCGAAAACTGCCTCTGTTTCTCGTTTCAGGCATTCTTTGACGCAATTCTCGCCCTTTGTGCCTTTTCTGTGATGACGTCAGCGTGATGTCATCGGTCGGTCCTGGATACGGCAGGGTGACATGGCAGTGACGTCAGCGGAGGACAGGTGGTGGATGACATGGCAGTACGGCAGGGTGACGTGGTAGTGACGTCAGTGAGACAACGTGGCACAGGACAGAAGGCGGTTTGTAGTTTTATCGAACCGCCTTCTGTACGGGGGCGGTATGTGTCAGAGCCCTCCCGATGCAATAAAAGGCGGACACGTGTCCTTTGTACGACGGCAAAACTGACGTGCCATCAGATGCTAACTCCCGTGTGTCGGGGGTGCCCCAAAATCCACCTGGGCCATTGGATCTGGGGGGCAGATCGGAGGGCCGACGGAGCGCGGAGCTGGTGGCAGGTTAATGTACGAGGGCCCACTATATATTATATTGATTTATTTATGTGGCAGGGGGTTCAAACCTTTGGAAAGCGGGTTATATGTGTTATATGCGCTGGAGAGGAGTTTAATGTTTAATAAACATTCAAAACACCAAACTTTAAAATATGAATGTGAAGGGTGTAGTAACAAATTTTAATGAGCGGAGAGGTGGGAAGTGGTTGTTAATTTAACCAGAGGTTAAACTAACTCCAAGTTAAGACGCGGAAGGGTTCATAATAGTCCTAGATGGACTATTATTTCCCAAGATTGCATCTTAAGGCTATAGTGCCATGGGGTGGGAATATTTATTATTTTTTGGAATTTTATATAGTTTTTTGTAGCAATAGGGATAGGAACATAGGTTAGGGAGCTATATAAAATAGAATTAGAAGCTAATATGAGTTTGCGAGGTGAAAGAGTAGGGCAGAGGTTAAGTTTATGGACTAAAACTTAGACATAAGAAGTGGATGGAATGTGGAGAAATGATTTTTACACAAGAAATGTGGCTTCTTTTCATTGAAGAAAGTCAAAGCTTGACTTAGTGTTTTACAAAAATGAAGTGATAACAGGACTGGTTGGGCAGATCCCAAGGTCCTTAAGGGGATGTTAGTGAGTGATTTATGGGGGAATAGAAGGGGAATTAGACATTCTTCTCAAGTTCTGCCATCAAAATAATTGCTTTGACACTTCTGTCATTGATGAGAGGAGCTCTGATTGACAATACATGAGGTGATCAAAACCTTGCTTCTGCAACCTTAACTACCTACCCAGCCTAATACACCTAACATTTTTTCATCCTTCTGAATGGGTGCACTTAGACTTGCAGACCCTGATTATCTTCTTTTCTTTTGACTGCCCTCCTATCTAAGTGTACCCTTATCTCTTCCAAGGGCCCAGATTAAGCAGTTGGGCTCCTTCATTTCTCTACCTAGCTACTCATCTGCCAAGCTTAAGCTGTTTGGACAGGCACTTTTTCTCTATTCTACAACAACAAATTAAACATGGCATGGTCCAGATTGCACTGTTGGGCCACCCATCGAGTGTGGAAACAACAATACTTGCACATTCTAGACTTGCAATTAAGGTAGTAGTGGCATTTTGACTGGCCACTTTCCTGGTCTTTCTTTGGGGTTCATTATTTTTTTTTTTTTTTGACCAATTCATTTTCTTGCCTTTTGATCATTCTTTTAAGGCATACCCTCTTTACATTTTTTAATTTTCTCTGTCTCTTTTGAAATATGGAACCTTTGCCGCATGGAAAGGATGAACATATTTGGCACTTCCGAGTCAATCATGAAAAATGACACCTATTGCTATAGGAACCTAATAGTGGCTCCACTTGGGGATGGATTTCCCTTGTGGAAAGTCAAGAACAGCAGGTCAGATGGCCTTCTGCATAACTTTCGCTCTTCTCTAAAACTTTCCTGTTGCGGGTTGCTTTATTTGCATATATGACAACACACTTGTGGAGCTTAGGGCCTTCTCTTCGGGCTTCAACTGCAGCAAGTTACTATCCAAACTAAACTGAAATCCTACCTACTTATCCTAATCAGCTTTCTGACTGCTAGTTAGGTAAAATGAAACAGCCAGTGCAACCACTTAAGCATTATATACATTAGTGGCCTTTGTTGCCTGTATTTGATGGTGTTTAAAACTGAGATCTTACAATCAAATCTGGCTTTGTTAAACTTTGAGAAGATAAGGAAACTCCTGATCTCCTTTGCTGAATTTAGAAACTGTACAAAAGGATCTTGCAAAATATATACACTACTTGTGAGCTGAATCAAACAACTGTGCAAATGTTCTGGATAGCTTTCATGCCATGAAACTGAAATATCATCCTTGTCTTCACCACCCTTCATGCTTTCAACTGCTGTTTGCGATGATATTTTAACTGACTGTAGGGCCTGTCTACTGCAACCATTATCATCTTGATTTGGACCTTCATGGTCTGTTAATGGAGAATAATTCTGATTTCTTTCCTCATTCAACCTGTCAGCTTTTGGATCATAGGGAGTTTGGAAGGACTGCTGTAATTTATTACATACAGGTTCAAATGGAACTTGACAGATTCCTACCAGCTGTTCTGCTTTTTCTTTGAATAATTCAGATGATTCAAAACAAAAGGGCAAGGAACCAACTTGGATTTTTTGATCATCTGTTGCTGCTTCCAAGCCTTTTTCTGCAATCTGATGTTCAATGGGATTCTGGGACTGCAAATTTAGATATGACAAATTTTGAACAAAGATTTGATTGCTTTCCAGATGGTCAATACCAAGGCTTGTTGATATTTGATTTTTAGTAGCATGATAGTTATCTCTGATAAACTGAAAAGATTCAAAACAAAATGGTAAATTTCCTTCACTTATTTCAAAATTTTTCTGCACTTTCCTCCTCATTCTTATTGCTAGTGAACAAGTTGATGAGTACTTTGAAGCTGTTGAACCTGAATCTCTTTGTTTTTGCCCAAATTATCTTCTGATTTGTCTGCAAGGTTAATTTGGATCTGTAAAACATAATCATCATCATATCGATCATATTTGGGCACATTATTAAAAGAAGCCATATTATCGAATGCACATAGTAAACTAGGGGATTGCTCCTCCACACATTGTTCTGTGAATCTGTTTTCTGATCTATGGTTGGTTGAATTGGTAAAAATCTGTTCAGAAATGTCAACCCTTTCTTCTTGTGGAGCAAAAGTGTCATGGTGATCTAAACATTCAACTTTCATTGTGACCTTCTGCTTTAATTCCTCTGCTTTCTTTATCAAGATATCAAGTTCTTCCTCTTTTTTTGCTTTCAGCTTCCTCTCCCTAACTTTCAGATTAACCTCTACATCTACTGCCATGTTCTGCATCTGTTGCATAGTGGAGGGTTTTCTCTCTCTCAGATGAAATTCTATCTTTGAATCAAATGCTCTTGGATAATGCAGTAGAGCCAAATCAGGTGGAGGTTTTATATTCAATGGTATTGAATGATAGATTTGATTGAATCTGTTTGAAAATTGTTGTACTGTCTCATCTGGATGTCTTTTTAACTGATTATATTCTTCTATGATCATGAGGAGATTGACTTTAATTATCCATCTATCAAGGAAGAGTTTGAGAAATTGCTCAAGATTTGAGATTCTTGCGTGAGGCAGAGTTTTGAACCAACTCCTGACTTTGGTTTGCAAAGAAAGAGCGAAAAGCCTAATACTAACATCCTCAACATCCACTTCAAATAAGTTAAGATAATCTTCAAAAACTTGGACATGCTTTTGGGAAGTGACACCACTCTCTCCATCAAATCTAGGGAGATACTTGGGATGATTGCTAGGTAGATTATTGAGTGCAGGAGGCAAAATGAGGGGTTTGTATCTATCAGGAACTTTATGAGGCAGTGGAATATGTTCAGGGATTGGATGATTTATCTGAATTTTTGGGTTCTCCTTAATTGAAAAATGATCTTTAGGATTAGAAGACTGTTGTTCGAATGTATAAGGAGAGTTTTTGTCTACATTTTTGGAAAGAAGATAATAAAAATTTAATCTAAAATCATTTTTATAATACAATATACATTGAAAAATTTTGTCAATGAGAAAGAACACAATGTCTTGGATAACAATCCAAACCAAAAGACTGATCTTTCTATAGAGTTCTTTCAGGTCCATTTCCTCAGTGGAGTCTTGATTGTGAAAGTGATGTGGAGTTGCCAGGTGGATGATTTTAACCTTGGTATGTCTGATCCCTGTCCACCATCAGAGATCAGATCTAAAATTGTAAAACATTTTGAAGAAAGAGGAAGTTAATAAAAAATAGGAGCTTGAATTTCCTTCAGATGAGTTTGAAACGGGGAAACTGATTAAGCCTTTGGGACAATTGTTTAAAGACTAAAAGTAGGCTGGAGATTGACTGAAGCAACTTTTATTTACTCTTGTAAATGCAAAGCAAAAACAGTTTCAAAGGCTATCTAGCTAACTTCAGGCTCCATCTGTAGTTTTAGAAAATAGACAGTAGTAACAAACATTTATTCAAAGTTCCCCAGCGAAGTTGCCAATGATGTTATCACTCGGGTTGTTCCCTAAGCTCCTCAAAGGGAATACGGCTGAGGTAACCACTAACCAATCTTTGGGCCACAGATTCTAGCCAATCTACAGCCAGAGAGGGCTCTCTCTTTATGATTTAACTTTGTCTTTTGTTATGTTAGGCTAGATATGAAGTGCAGGGTTTTGTTCTAAATTTGGTTGGATGATGAATTCATGCAGATTTGGGATGCAGTCTCAGAACAGTCTAAACTATTGGGCAATGGAGTCAATGGTGCTGTACTGTTGAAAGTGTTTCATGGGAAAATGTAATGCTACAGAGCCAGATAGGCATCTATGGAACAATCCTTGAAATCTGAGATATGATGGCATGAAATCAGGGAATGAAAGGCAGTCAAGGATCTTTCACTATGCTGATGGAGGGAAAGCGTGAGAATATTATCTAGGAGCAATTAAGAATTCCTAAACAGCATTCCTAATGAGAGAATTAGTGTAAACATGAGCAATTAAGAATTCATATTTATGACCAATTCCGAAGAAAACATAATTAGAAATAGGGATTGAGCAGAGGGTGTATTTAAACAAGTCCTGAGCTATGCTTCGTCTCTATTGCTAAGTTAATGAAACATATATGTGAATTAAGCAAACACAGAAAGACAAAACGTGGTTTAGAATAACTTATTGTTCCATTAAACAACACAGGAATTCTGTAGCAGAACACAGATCATCACTTTCACATCCAAACAGTGCAGAGACCATGAACTTTCCCAACCATTTGTATTAGAGAGTCTGAAAATTTATAGCGTAGTGTCTTAGAAAGAAAATCACCAACGACCAACCCCAAATATGCTCTGTGGGGAAGTATATATACAAAAAATGAGTTACAAAATATCTAGTTGATGAGTTAATAACTCATAACTTTTTTACCAACTCTTGAGGAATAGTAGATGAAAGAGCAAATGATGCAGTAGATATTTAGGGTACTAGCTATCCGTTCTGTCAGAGAATTTAGACTTTTGGGATCAACTTAGTCGGCTGAGGCTGTGCTTTCAATTTGCGTTTTTTGGGCCTGCTGCCCTGGTGCTTTTCTGAGTCATTGCTTTGTTATCCTGCTCTCGGTATGCATACTTGGCCTTTTTATAAAATTGCCGTAGTTATATCTTGACTCCCTCTGCCTGTTGTCTTTCCTTTAGTTCTCTATTTCCAGCGTTGCCTCTTGCAAATTTTTGGGTTTTGCAGGTATTCGAGCAAATAAGCAGCTCTCCTTCTTGAGTAATTTTTCTTAGCGATGCATCGAAAACTGCCTCTGTTTCTCGTTTCAGGCATTCTTTGACGCAATTCTCGCCCTTTGCGCCTTTTCTGTGATGACATCAGGATGATGTCATCGGCGGGTCCCAGATATAGTAGGGTGACCTGGCAGTGATGTCAGCGGAGGACAGGTGGTGGATGACATGGCAGTATGGCAGGGTGACATCGCAGTGACGTCAGTGAGACGACGTGGCACAGGACAGAAGGCGGTTTGCAGTTTTATCGAACCGCCTTCTATATGGGGGCGGTATGTGTCAGAGCCCTCTCGATGAAATAAAAGGCGGACACGTGTCCTTTGTACGACAGCAAAACCGTCGTGCCATTGGACGCTAACTCCTGTGTGTCAGGGGCGCCCCGAAATCCACCTGGGCCGTCGGATCTGGGAGGGCAGATCAGAGGGCCGACGGAGTGCGGAGCTGGCGGCAGGTTAATGTACGGGGGCCCGCTATATATTATATTGATTTATTTATGTGGCAGGGGGTTCAAACCTTTGGAAAGCGGGTTATATGTGTTATATGCGCTGGAGAGGAGTTTAATGTTTAATAAACATTTAAACACCAAAATTTAAAATATGAACGTGAAGGGTGTAGTAACAAATTTTAATGAGCGAAGAGGTGGGCAGTGGTTGTTAATTTAACCAGAGGTTAAACTAACTGCAGGTTAAGACGCAGAAGGGTTCATAATAGTCCCAGATGGACTATTATTTCCCAAGACTGCATTATAAGGCTATAGTGCCATGGGGTGGGAATATTTATTATTTTTTGGAATTTTATATAGTTTTTTGTAGCAATAGGGATAGGAACATAGGTTAGGGAGCTATATAAATAGAATTAGAAGTTAATATGAGTTTGCGAGGTGAAAGAGTAGGGCAGAGGTTAAGTTTATGGACTAAAACTTAGACATAAGAAGTGGATGGAATGTGGAGAAATGATTTTTACACAAGAAATGTGGCTTCTTTTCATTGAAGAAAGTCAAAGCTTGACTTAGTATTTTACAAAAATGAAGTGATAACAGGACTGGTTGGGTAGATCCCAAGGTCCTCAAGGGGATGTTAGTGAGTGATTTATGGGGGAATAGAAGGGGAATTAGGCATTCTTCTCAAGTTCTGCCATCAAAATAATTGCTTTGACACTTCTGTCATTGATGAGAGGAGCTCTGATTGACAATACATGAGGTGATCAAAACCTTGCTTCTGCAACCTTAACTAGCTACCCAGCCTAATACACCTAACATTTTTTCATCCTTCTGAATGGGTGCACTTAGACTTGCAGACCCTGATTATCTTCTTTTCTTTTGACTGCCCTCCTATCTAAGTGTACCCTTATCTCTTCCAAGGGCCCATATTAAGCAGTTGGGCTCCTTCATTTCTCTACCTAGCTACTCATTTTCCAAGCTTAAGCTATTTGGAAAGGCACTTTTTCTCTATTCTACAATAGCAAATTAAACATGGCATGGTCCAGATTGCACTGTTGGGCCACCCATCCAGTGTGGAAACAACAATACTTGCACATTCTGGACTTGCAAATAAGGTAGTAGTGGCATTTTGACCGGCTAGTTTCCTGGTCTTTCTTTGGTGTTCATTATTTTTTTTTTTTGACCGATTCATTTTCTTGCCTTTTGATCATTCTTTTAAGGCATGCCCTCTTTACATTTTTTAATTTTCTCTGTCTCTTTTGAAATATGGAACCTTTGCAGCATGGAAAGGATGAACATATTTGGCACTTCCAAGTCAATCATGAAAAATGACACCTATTGGTATAGGAACCTAACAGGGAGGTGAATAAGGATGATGGAAAAATTCTCAAAAAAATTCAGGTTGATCTTGTCTACCATTAGAGATATATGGATAAAACAATTCTACTACAACAGATTGTCTTGAAATGCTACAGGAGGTAGATCCGACTAGAGGAAGGGGTCAAAAGGGCATCTCTTCTTTAGGGAAGATTTATAGATGTCCCCCAACACCACTTTCATCATCCATCCACTCCATCTAACCCAGTTCATCTTCAAATTCCACCCTGCCATCCATAAAAGACATAGAAAAAACTTTGCTTTCAATTTTCCCACCACCTCCTGGTGATTTTAGTCCTTTCCTTGCACCTTTTCTGAATTCCTCTCAGTTCCACATGTAAAATAAGGTCTCAAAGAGTAATTAAGTGACTACTACAGGAGGGAAATTCTTCCTATAGCAACGTATAAAGTCACATCAAAATTGCATAATCATTTTTTCCACCAAAAGAGTAAGAGATCCAGCCACCTTAAGCATCATGAATCCATTTTTGAAGAAGAGAAGGGGCACACCCTCCTTAGGAAGTAGTCCCTCCACTCCACGAGTAGCAGATTGAATAATGGGAAGAAAGCTGCATACACAACAATTTTATTAGTCAAAGAATCATAAATCTATGAAGACATGTGCAGAAGCAAGCAAAGCAAAGAAATTAGCACCTCCAGAGGACCATGGATTGATCAACAACTCAGCAACAAGATGCATGCCTCTCCAACAACCATAGTACATGTATGCAATGTTCTTAGCCTCTTCTCTTGAGCATATTATAGTTAGAAATTTGTTATCAATGAAAGAGAGATGAGGTTTTATAAGATAAGGATGGGTTACTAGTCTGAGCCACCCTCAACAAGTTAAGTGCAGTTAACTCACTCACTAATGCGACATGGAAAAGCCAAATTAATAAGTGTAATGATTTCAAGGAGTGGGAACAATGGTTCAAAAAAGGAAACTTGTATATGTGTCATGTCACCAAAGTGCTTTGAGCCCTTATCACAAAGGGAATATTATGTACTAGGCTCGACTTCCTTTGCACTATCACTCATTTCTAAAAAAGAGTTGGAGGAAGGACAAGATAGTGTTATTAGACTGCCTTGGGTGCCACCAAGGTGTTTGAAACTCTGTTTGCAGGTGCTATGGGAGGAAGCTAAAGGAAGGTCTGAATTGCCATAGGAGGGACGAGAATAAGCTACAGGAGGAATTGAAGGGTGAAATAGGGCCACAGTGACCCAAAATTCTCTTCAAACCCTCATGCACATACTAATATATTTTGAAAAATAGTAAATGGATTCCTCCCTCCTTGATTTTCATTCAATTGCATGAGAAATTATGCCTGAAGTTGTTAGCTTGTGATAGACAATTGAGCAATAGGTCTTGTTGGAAATTACTGTGTAAAGGAAAGATAGGAGCAGAGAAAAAATATTTTGTTTGATATAAATTTTAGCATCCTTCTCCTTCACTGATAAAATGTAAGTTAATATTGTTTCTACCACTGACAATTCTCTAAGGAAAAGAAATAAAAATACACCCAAATAGCCCCGAGAAGGATCATTTGGAGAAATGGGGGGAGGTTTCAGCCAAAGAAGAAGAAATGTTTGATACCTATGACAAGGCAAACCACTAGAGAATCCATAGCTAAGCAGCCAAAGGCACAAACTACTCTTCTACAGGAGAAAGTAGAGCTACTACAAGAGAAACATGGATGGTACAGGAGACAATATGCCTACTACATGGTTTTCCCAAAAGGAAAAAAGGGGCACTATCTTGGGAATTTTGGCCACAAAACCCTATAAGTTTGAAGGAGTCTACAATGAAGGGGTAAGTACTTGATCTCTCACCTCTTATAAACAAAAATTCTGTGAATTTTTGCAAAATTCATCCACTAAACACCCTATATCAGAACCCTGAGAACAACTTTTTTTTTTGTGAGGATAAGCATTATGATGGAAGAATTAACTTGTTTTGAAATTGGCATACCATTTTTCACCTCACTTATCAACATGAAGCACTCTTCCTCTTGCCATATGTTAGAATCCTAAGTGCTCTGAAATTGATAATTGGCAACATGGTTCCCTTGCACAAACCTTGAGAACACATGGACAAATTCTGTTGACATGGATAGAGAATATTTTATGGAATTGAAGAGACAGTTAGGGATGGCTATGTAGAGGGAGAATAGTATGGAAAACAAAAAGAAAAGGTTGAAACATAAGAAAAAATGCCTGAAAAAATCAGAACAAGGGATAAAAGGAGAGTAAGAAGAAAATTGAAGAGATAACCTCCCTCCAATCCAAAAGAAAGGAGCCCTAAGCCTCTCAAAAGAAGCCAAACACTAGGGGATCCATATCAAAACAACTAAAGGAAGAAAATGTCCCACTACAGGAAGGTAGAAAGCTACTACAGGAAAGCAAAAAGTTGCTACCAGAAAGTGTTGGACAGCTACAGGAAAGATCAGGGAGGCCACCAGGGCCATGAATGAGACACAATTAGGTCCCTAAGTTTCTTAGTGGATGAGAAACACTTTTAGTAGGGGGTATGATGGGCCTCCAAATTAGACATAAATTAAGGCCCATCTAACCATCCTTCAACACATTAAGCCTCTCTTTTTGCATTAGATGACATATTTTGATCTTTAATATGTTCATTAGGAAGGTTTAGATATAATTGCGTGTTTGTTCCTAATATTATTTAGTTTTGGTAGAATAGTGGGAGAATATTGGGCAGATTATGAAGATTTGGAGAATGAGATAATTTAGGGACTTTATCCCTACTACAAGAGGATCAAGGTTGGATAATAAATCAACGAGATATTATGAAATCATTTCACAAATTATGGAGCTCCAGTGATTGAAAAAATATAGGAATGTGTTCCATGTCATTTAATGCAGATTCCTAGTGTTGGGAACCAAATGCACTATTTGAGGGATTTTGGAAGGGAATGCTTCCTCATCATTTTTAATAAGTACCAATACAAAATTTCCTCTATAGGCATGTATTTCTTAGTCTTCTTGTGGAGAAAACTTGTATTTTTGCAGCTCTACTTTCATTTCTAGCAGGGATGTACTTGGATTGATTCAAATAATGAAGTTTGGTGCCAATTTTAGCTTATAAATCTTGGTATCCTTCTTATGACTCTGAGTGTTCTTAGGATTGGCCATCCTAGGAGCCTCAGAGACCTTTTGTACAATTTGTTTTTCTTCTTTTCACTTCTTATTCACATGCATCTCCTATTTTGGTTTTTCCAATTTCTGCATTTAGTATTGATGCTTCTATTATTGTAGGATTGGGTTAAATGATGGAAGTGAATTTTTTTGCAGGTTATTTACATATTAAAAAGCATGATGAATTCTTATAATATATTTTAAGATTCATATTCATCATTGAGCTACTTGGATTGGTTTACTAATTCATAAATCTAGAATTTCTGGAAGTCCCATGTAGCAAAAAGTAGTAATTTTCTTCTATTTTTTAGAACATGTTAAAACAATTCAAGTTAATAACAAAATTTACCCCAATGCATTTTCACTTGATTAGGTTAGGTATTTGATAGGTTAACTAGCTCATTGGTTCTTGAATTTCTAGTTTTTAGAGTAATAAGTTTCTGTTATTTTTTAACACGTGTTAACAGGGGTATTTTGGAGTGATTTCACTTGTAATGGAGTCCAAATAAATCATACTTAATGGAGTCCCATCTCATTTTCAATTTATTTACTTGGTCATTGGGTGAATTATCTCCTCTTGTAGCAATTTTGTTTCGCCTATAGCAACCTCCTGTAGCACTCCTGTAGCACGTGTATACTTTACCATATTTTCTCTAAAAGATTGGTTTTTTTCTCTTAGGCTTGAATGATAACCCCTAGGTTCTAAATCCATGATTGAGGAAGAATAAGCACCAATTAGGACATGCCTTTTTACAAATTATATTAGGTCTATTTATTTGAATTCATGCTCTTAGGATTTCAATTACAAATTATTGTTCTTGCATAGGATTAATTTCTTTTCGAAGTAACATTTCCATTTTTACAATTATTTTAGGCTCTAATTTCATCAAACTCACTCCATTACATCAAAGCAATGAAGAATGACACATTGTATATTGTTGCACATATAGTGCTGACACCTCTTAAGTTTGTACGAACCCCGGGTTGATAAATTAAGTTGGTAGCCTTGGGAGTTGCAACATTCTTGTTGTAATTTTGAGGCTCATTAGTAAATTCAAATTGGAAAAAATCAAATGTCCATACATTAAATTCCATAGTTTCCTTAGATCCATTATTTTTGTGGACACACTCCAAACCAAATTTCGCTTCTAGTCGATAAAATTGTCCTCCTCGTAACCTCACATTTTGCATTTACACCCATAGTGAATTTTCTTCATCAAGCACACACCTTTCTAAAATCCTATTTCAATGCTTTTTTTATTCAACTAATTCACAAAGGATTCTTCTTCAAGTCGAGTATGTATATCACTTCTCTCATGCCACATGCTTCTCTTGTATGATGTAATGTAAAACACCTTTCACCAACTATCTCAAAGATTATTTCATCTCCAAACCCAATACCTCCCTATGAAAATCATTCCAGCTTACCAAACCAATCATGTCTATCAGGCATATTTATGGTCATGTGGAAATCAATGTATCGAGCACTTTGGAAAATCTCTATTGCAATAATTCAAGTGACCAATCCACCCTTCATAATGTTCTTTTCAAGGTTTATTTTCTATTACATTGGGCAAGTGCTTCTTGTTCTACCCATGCTTTCACGTGCTATAGACTTGTGCATAATGTCCTTCCCTTTTATAGTAGCAACACAAGGCATTCTTTCATCAAACATTTCCTGACATTTTGTGAATTATTTTCACCAAATTTTCCTACTCAAATTTCTTAACATGATCTTTGTTCTTGGTTGTATTCACAACAAGAGCTTGATTAGAACACCAAATTTTGAACTTATTCTTCTTGAAGTATCATGCTACCAAATTCATTAACTAAAACAATGTCAGTGTTTTCTGAAATAATTAAACTTGTTACAAAAGGGTGACACACTCCAATGAATCTATTGCTTGTTAAATCAACTAAATATTTCAAATACATGGTATAATAAACAACAATTAGATGAACATGCGCCTTGTATGTAGATCGCATAATTAATAATATTTTGTCACCAAGTGTTGTGTCCCCACCTAGTACTCTTGAGTCGTAGCCATTAATGAGTAGCCATGAAACAATGTCTTCCAAACTCTCATCCTTAAAGGCAAGATATCCATAATAAATAAAAAAAGAGTCTCCTAGTGGGGGAAATGTGATAATTAAAATGAAACTGAGATAAACAAAACTGGATTTACAAAAATTCATAGCAACCAAATTCCCATGACCGTATTGTAGTGTTGTTTTAATCAATCCTAATTTACCGAGACTGCAACATTTAATTGTCAATCCAGGGTAGGTCTTGCTATTTCAATGGAGTTCACACTGTTTGTGCCAATCCACTACAACCAAGAAAATGGAGAAAACAATAAAATATGTCGCTGAATCAAATCATTCACGCAGAAATAAAAACACTCCATAGAATTGAATCACACTTTGCAATTACCAAATTAAGGGCATGCCACAGTGACTAGTATCTACTCCAGCTGGCTACTACCATTTTGTTGATTAACTCAGCGTAACAACATAATGTAGATTGGAACTGTAATGAATGTAATTCACAATTTGTACAACAACAACAAGAAACCATATAACAATTAGCGAAATCACAATGTACATTACCTCTAACACTACAATCCTTGCCAAAGAGGAGTGCCCTTCTTCCTTAGAAGGGCGCAGAAATAACACAAAATTAATTAACGAAATAGCTGAAGAGTAGTGAGAGCATCATCGTAATGATTAATATTAAAAATAATTCAGAGTTACAGAATTAGAGTAACAATACTATTCTATATGTCGTGTCCTTGTACATAAGAAATCATGTTTCTTTTATAGTTATTACATACCCAAAATTAGAAACAGATTAGTCATGATAATCTCATGATTCTCATGCTGATAAAAAATAAAAGTAGTTACATCCTATTTCTAAATATAAATATACATTAGTTA
Source organism: Pinus tabuliformis (assembly GCA_031772625.1). NCBI lineage: Eukaryota > Viridiplantae > Streptophyta > Pinopsida > Pinales > Pinaceae > Pinus > Pinus tabuliformis. The sequence goes on along the minus strand of CM062816.1, from coordinate 1,166,752,571 downwards.
GGATTGCAACCGCTTGGGTCAATTTCTTCCAAAATAAACAATTCCTAATGCTGACAGTTGTTATGTGGAATAGTACCCATACTTGCCAGCTTCGGTGCAATAGAATCCTACGATTGAATAGCAATTCGGGATGTCACAAAAATCACTAGCAACAACACCCTTGGTGTAACAGCGGACCTTGTTATCAACACGTAGTGTAACAACATTCAATGTGTAATAGTGGATTGTAACAACATACAGGGTGTAACAATGAATTGCTCTAGCCTGCTATGTGATTGATCAGCACTGCATGTCTACTCCATAACCTTGCTCCCATGAGAAATACCTAAAAAGGAGAAGAGATTCCCAGAATACTCCTCCAATGCTTACCCCAGTCAGCCACAAAAAGGAAAAGGGGATTAATCATGTAAAGTTCATAGGCCTAGGGGATAAGAGGATCAAAACTAGGGAAATAAGGTGCAGGAAATAGGTAAAAATTCACACTCAACATCTCCCCTCAACTGAATCAATTGCTTGTCCCCATGCAGATTCTCATCTTCTCCTGCTATACCCCCGATGCAAGTCTATAAAATTGTAAGCACGAGCAGTGTCTTCACCTGGAGATCTGTACCCTTGAATGTCCATCAACTGATGTGTCCAAGATTCTTCTTCATAATCACATAGGTGGTAGTCTAGCTGATAGTCTTCTACTAGCAACCAAATCAAAGGAAATTTAAATCTGAGCCCAATCCAGAACGCCCCCAATGTCTGCACGATCCAAGCATACTCAGGCACCCATGTAATGACAACCATGGAATTTATGTATTCAAAAGGATCCCCTTCTTGCAACTCAGCGCTACAGGTCTCAGTGAATTTATGACATCCTGCTAGCGCTCAGTTTTTCATATATGCATGTAGATTGAGGGCGATCCTCACAATCCTTTTCCTATAGACAATTGGTTGTTCCCTAATCTCTAGAGTGCTCAAGAATATCTTAAACTCACGCCTGAGTTCATAAATCATCCTTGGTTCGGCTCTGATCGACAATGTTGTCCTTTCTTCATTAGCTTCTACTGATTTCATGGCCAGATGCCACTCAATATGGTTCCTCATAAATGAAAGGAAGGCCTACAACTGCAAATCTCCCATATAGGAGAACACACTTGCTACCATTTTCGTGCTGACATAATCACAAAATAGATTGCAAAGAAAGCTTTGTTCATCAAAATCGCAGAAGCAAAAAGTCTCCAGAAAATTCCAGGTTGAAGAACCCAAATAAGACATATTCTCAAAAACTATTTTTAATTGAAATAAATAATATTGTTCCCAAAGGAACACTAGATATGATAGGGACGGATGCCTGCATGCTAGCAGGCTTAGGGAAAGGTCGCAGAGCTTGGTCTTGTCATTCATCAAATTTGAGACCTGTCAATGTAACTGATACAATTGTTCATCCTTCTTCTTCATGGCTTCCTTGTGCCTCCATGCTTCCCATTATCTCTCCCATTCTTCCTTTAACCACTTCTCCCTAAGGGAATCCATCATCCTTTTGTGTGCCTTGAGTGAGATCACCTCCTCTTGTAGAGAGAGTGCCTGCTGCTTCCAGTTATGTAGCTCTAGTAACAACAACATCTTTTTAGAACACCATCCTTCATCAGGACCTGGTGTTCTCCCACATGCACTATCGATTGAGGGTGTAACAACCTCTCGAGGGTGAAACTGCTCCACTTCGGCTGTTGGTTCTTCTATAACAACAACTTTGTCAATGGATTTTGTTACAGTTTCCTTATCTCCCTGATTAGCTTCCATTCCCACTGTTGGTTCTTGTGTAACAACAGTGTCATCAATAGACTTTTGCATATCATTTTTCCCTAGGTAGGATTCTGTCTACACTGTTGGTAATTGTGTAACAATAGTGTTGACCACAAGCTTATGGATTTTAGCTTCTCCTTCCTTTCCATGGCTAACTTTCATTTCCACTGCTGGTTCTTGTGTAACAGTAGTGTCAGGCGAGGGATCCTGTGTATCCACTACCAGATCACTTTCTGTGGATTGTGTCATTTCAGTTGTTGGTACTTGTGTAACAGAAACGTACTCAATGGGTTTTTGTGTTTTAGCCTCCCATATTTCAGTTTGTGTTTCCCTCGAGATGGTGTCTGCTACACAGAATCTAAACCCTGTTGTCACTAGCTTCTCAACACAAGTCGTGCACACAATGCCCGGGACATATCCCCTCCTGGCCTTGTCCACGGCCTCAACCAAGGTGTCTAACCCTGGGGATCTTGTCTCTGCCTTCCCCTCTGCTAGTCTTTTCATTAGCTCTCTATTTTCTTTTTCTAAATTTTCAATTCTTAATAGCAATGATTGAGTTCACTCTTACCAGGTGAAGAATGTTCCTCTGGCTGAACCTGATCCTCATCCTTCTGCTCAACTGCCTCTTTGTTCTTCTTTGACATGGATGGGGACTCTGGGTTCCTACTAACTCTTATCCTCTGCTTTGGCCACCTACCATCAATTGTTTGGTTGACTGGCCTCTTACCAAACCTTACTGACGAAGGCTAGGGCTACTCCTTTGTCATCGCTGGAGCTTCTTCAGACATCCCGGTTTGCCTCCCGCGAGTGGTCGTAGCCTTCTTCCTCATGAATTCTTCCCAATTCCTGCCCTAGTGGCTTAAGGCATCCAGTACAATGAGCTTGATGAGGCCATGGTTGGTGATGCATGTTTCTAGATGTGCAATTGTTTTCACGGCCGCGGCTTTATGCCTAATGTTTCATAGCAAGAAGTAGGGAATATTGATGAACTGCTGACATCGAAGGTGATTTAGCAATGGAAGGTGGTAATTGAACATAATTGTTTCCCTTCCCTTGCAAGTAATGTACTTTATGAGGTAGAGGGCAACATCAACCCATGGCTAGGGAAGTGACAACCTGTCGAGCCCCCTCCCTTTCTTTACCAGTGACTTTTCCTCTTGGAGGAAATCCCCCTTCAGGGAGCAGTCATTAACTTTCTTTTTAAACCATCTCTTTCCTTCCATTGGTAATCCTATCACTTGAGAAATCACCTCTTCTGTAACCTCCAACTTCAACCCCCTATCCTTCGTCTAGTTTCTCTCTAAATTCTTTGCAAATTCCATGGCAACTCCACCGTCTGATCCCTCCAACCTCTAGAAGAACTCAAACCAACCTACTTCCCAGAAAATATGGCATGTTTTGGGGCAATTATCCAAGGATTCTATGGACCCTGACTCATGCCGAATTGCTACTCCACCCATTGCTACGCGAATTCAGTGTTGTTTTTTCTTCCTTTTCCTTTCCTTCAGAAGTTCCGGGGTAGTCAACACACTACTTAGTCATTTCAGCCTACAACTGTTCTTTTCCCACCTATCTGAGCACTCTGAATGGGGATGCAATGCTCCAGCAGGGGTAAATTGTAATGTGGCATAGGTGAGGATTGCAAATTAGGATTTTGCAATCATGGTTCGTACTACATGGTAATATTGCCTTATTAATGCTGGGTTGTGGGAGGTCTCGTCGAAGGTACGCTTCCCCTTTTTGGAATGATCGGGCATTAAGTAACAATAATTACCAGGTCACCATGCCTTAATTGCAGGTTTTTTTTAATAATCACAGGTCATGTCAAGGTCATGTCGCAATATGATTTGCTCCCCCCCGGCTTTAATGTGACAGTCGTCCTTGGCTGTCAAAAGTCGTGTTAAGTTGCCATAATTACCCAATAAAGTGAATAACAACATTAACTTTGTATGATGTACCTGGGTGACATGGGGAGAAATCATGGGTGGTGAGACGCGCGAACCTAGCTCCCGTGGTGAGACGTGCGAACTTAACTCCGATGACAAGAACCACGATGATGCCTGTTGTTTATTGCAATAAAATATCTTATTCCACTTATTTCTAGAAGTCATCAGATGTTACAAGTGTAACAACCAAGATGACTATTATATATTATTAATTTTTACAAAAATAGAGAAGAAAATATCATTTAACAGCATTATCATAAGGTATGCTTTGAAATAACAAATGTTGTTACAGAGTGTGTAACAACCTCCACAAGGTGGTTTTCAACTGCTACATAAATTGTCTGTCTGCGCCTGGAAAAGTTTTTCACAGCTAGATTATTTTATTGTGTGTTTTTTTTTAAAGTTTGAAGGTGTAATAACTGCCACCCGTAGTTGATTTTCAGTTGTTACACTTATTGGAAAAATTAGAATTTTTGCAGCACAAGGGGGCTTTCCCCTATTCCTGTAATTTGAAGATATGAATTTGTGACAATGTTGACGAATAAATCCCTTGAAGCAGGTTTGTGATATAACTGAAGACGATGCCCATTTGAAAGCAATGGTGTGCTTGTACTATCAATGGTCACCAAATTTACAATCCCATTATCAAAAACTGCATCTACCTCATAGGGACCTAGCCATCTGGTGCAAAGGTTACCCTTGAAGCCTTTGAATCTTGAGTCGTATAAGAGAGCCCAATCTTCTTTCTGGAGCTTCTTCTTCTTGATTAATCTTTCATGCCACTTAGCTCTCTACTGCTAGATAATATCTGTTTGTTGGATAACAACTAACCGTTTCTCCTCCAATTCATTGAGTTGGTTCAATCTCTGCTTTTGTGCTATAGCCAGATCCAAATTTACCTGCAATTCTATTCGTAGTGTCTTGATTTTGAACTCAATGGGGAATAAGGGATTCTTGCCATACACAAGTTCATATTGTGAGAATCTCGTGGTATTCCTCCATGTAGTCTTGTATGCCCACAACACTTCTGGAAGTTTTTTGGTCCAATTTCTTCGGTGACTAGCCACAATCTTAGTAAGGATCCCCTAAATGACTTTGTTAGTGATTTTCCCTTGGCCATTTTCTTGTGGATGATAAGGTGTTGTGATTCTATGATGGATTTTATATTTTTCAACCAACTTCTGGATCATATGAGATGTAAATTGGGGCCCTCCATCTATAACTATCTCCCTGGGCATGCCAAATCGGACAAAGATGTTTTCAAACAAAAAATCTAAAACAACCTGCTATGTGGCTCTGGTTAGTGCCTTTGCCTCAACCCATTTTGTGACATAGTCAGTGTAGACCAAGATGTAAGATTTCTATCTAGATGAAGGATTAACTAGTCTTACAAAATCTAGGGTCCATTTCTCAAAAGGTTCCAAGACGATTTGGGGCTGTAACGGAATCTCATCTGATTGCAATGGTTGGCCCATCCTTTGGTAGCTATCACATCCCTTCAAAAACTTCTTCATATGTTGAAATATTGTTGTCCAATAATACCGTGTTGAAAGGACTTTGTATCCTTTCTGTTTGTCTGTGAAGTGCCCTCCACAAGGTTCCTCGTGACAAGCTTTAAGGATGTCAAAGATCTCATCTTCTCTAAAACAACGTCTAATTTGGAAATCTAGTCTAGTGTGATCGAGATTTCCATCTATCCAGGTATAGGTAGCACTTTGATATATAATATTTCTTTTCTCTTTCGAGGACAAATACCGTGGAAACTTCCTGGCAGTGAGATAATTGGCTATGTCTGCATACCAAGGTGAGTAAGTATAAATATCAAATAGATATTTATCAGGGAAAGCATCCTCAATAGGAATGCAATTGTCATCAATACTTAACCTAGAAAGAAAATCAGCTACTACATTATCTTTTCTAGGTTTATCGACAATTGCGATATCAAATTCTTGTAATAACAATAACCAGTGTGTGATTCTACCATTGGTAATTGTCTTATTCATTAAAAGACGAATGGTAGAATGGTCAATGTGTACAAATACTTGATACTCGGTGATATAATGTCATAATTTATTGATGGCATGCACGGCTACTAAGAACTACTTCTTGGTCACTATGTAGTTGAGCTCAGCTGGGGTTATATTTTTGCTTATGTAGTAAATAACATAAGGTTTCTTATTGTCCAGTTGGCCCAAAACAACACCTACAAAAATATCATATGCATCTATAGCTATGTGAAACGACAGTTCCTAATTAGGTCCTCGTAAGACTGGCACTGCTGATACACAACATTTCAAATTTAAAAATCCCTGCTCACACTTTCTTGTCCACAAAAATTTGACATCCTTCATGAGCGAGGAAAATAATGGCGATGAAATTTTTGAGTTTTTTTCTATAAATCTCTTGTAATACCTTGCATGCCCCAAGAAAATATGTACCTCTTTTTGCATCTTGGGGGTTGGAATTTTCATAATTACCTCTATTTTTGTAGGGTCTACCTTGATTCTTTCAGCAGAAATGTAGTGTCCAAGCACGATCCCTTCAGTCATCATCATGTGACATTTTTCAGTGCTCAAAGCAACATTAGGCTGTACACATCATTCCAACACTTTTTCCAGATAACCAATGCTGTTTGAAAAGAATCACCATAAGGTGTAAAATCATCCATGAAGATTTCAAGGCAATCATTCAATAAGTCAGAAAAAATCCCCTGTATTTACCTTTGAAAGGTTATTGGTGCATTACAGAGTCCAAAAGGGAGTACTCTGTATGCGAAGGTTCCCCAAGGGAAAGTAAAGTTTGTTTTACCCTGATCCTCTGTGGTAACATGCATCTGATTGTAGCCACTAAATCCATCTAAAAATGAAAATAAGTTCTTTCTAGAAAGGGTATCAAGGACCTGATCTATAAATTGAAAAGGAAAATGGTCCTTTTGAGTGGCCTTATTGTGTTCTCTGTAATCTACACAGACTCTCCACTTTCAATTCTTTTATGAATGATGAGAAGCAATGACACCCACTGGATTTCAGATATCAGATAAATAAAATTAGCACTCAAGAGTTTTTGTAATTCTTCCTTCACCACCTCCTTAAGTGCAGGGTTCATGCGATGCTGTGGTTGTCTGACTGGTTTGCAACCATCCTTCAAATAAATACAATGAGTTCATAGGTTAGGGTGGATCCCTTTCATATCTGTATAGTCCCATGCAAATTCCTTTTGTATTTCCGTAACAATTGTAACAACAGTTGGTTTTGCTCAGCAGTCAAGTTGGGGTTAATATTCAAAAAATTTCTAGGTTCTATCTCAATTGGACTACTTTCAATATTCAGAGTGGTTCTCATTTGTTCATAATCGATATCTTCCACCTCTTCTTCCCTAGTCGCATTTTTAACAAAAGCAACAGAAAGCGAGTTACTAATAAAACCTTTAATGACATCATATTCTATCTCATCTTTGAAATACTGATCTTTCCCCAAAGTGAGGAGCGGCATGGAAAGATCAGACTCAAGCTCAAACTCATCCCACCAAGGGTTGTATACATCCAAATTTGGTTTTTGGGGGTAAATATTAAGGTTCTTTGTAGCCTGGCCATTCGAGATCACCATAGATCCAGATTTTCAACCTATAAATGCATCTGCAGTGGCTAGCCAAGGTCTCCCTAAGATCAAAGTATGTCCCCCCAAATTGGATTTGGGCTGTAAGATAAGAAAGTCAACTGGATACCTCTAGGAAGCTATTATAATCACTATATCCTCTAACACCTGCTAAGGTTTAACACGGGACCTGTCTACTAATTCAAGTACAGTAGGAGTATGTCTAAGTCCCTGTAGCCCAAGAGTGGTAAAGAGGTCCTTTGTCATTACATTAATGGCATCCCCAAGATCGATCAACATGTTAGCTATGGGTTGATCATTAATGTAGACAATAACATAGGATTTCCTGGGTCATTATACTTAGTTAAAAGACGTTGAGTAGACATTAATTAAGATAATTTCCCCATCACATGTATGGTGGCAGGGTCTTTAGGCTTCCTCCCAGGTTTCTTGATGCACAAATCTCTCACTGTTTTAGCATAAAGAGGTACTTCTTTAAGGGCTTGTAGTAGAGGAATTCCTACATGCAGATTTTGCAACTCCCTAAGAAAATCAGATTCGGGCAGTGATGCCATTCTTGGTTTAGCCAATCTCTGAGGATATTGATTGTCCTGAGTTACGACAGTCGATTCGTTTGTTACAGGTGTATCATCCTTTCTCGAGTTGGTTGTTATAGTAGTAACAGTTCTTCGCGGGTTGGTTGTTACAGATATAACAACTTCCTCTTTATCGACTGTTATAGGCACAACGGTTGCCTTAGAACCTCCAGTATCTCTTCTATATTGTTCACATTCGTCCTCTATAATGGTAGGGGAGTGACTTGGTTTAATTTCCTTGCCCAATCACAATTGAATTTCATTAAGCCCCATGGGGTAATAAGGTAGGTCTAGAAGGTAGTCGGAGTCTCTATGCCCTAAGTTGCTTTATTGTTTGGGTTTGGGTTAGGTTTCACAGGTAGTTGGGGTCGCACAGGTGGTGGAGGAGTAGTAGTTTGGAAAGGAGATAACTACAGCTGTTGTTGCATGGGTAATCTAAATAAAGTTGAATTATGGACATTTCCTCTACAGTTTTGATTCCAAGGATATGGTTGTGATTGGGGATATTGGATAAAGGGAGATGAGACCACTGGTTCCAGGGTGAAGGAAACTATGCTCAAGAAGGAGCAAGATATTTCCATGGATATTACTGAGTATTATATGCATTGTTCCATGAATTGAAAGAGGAAAAATCTTGACACATACCTGGAGGTCGTGGTTGCCATGGTCTCCTTGGTGTGATGAAATAAGATGATTGTTCCTCCTCTCTTGACTCTCTAACTACTGTCTTTAATCTAGGAAGCTCCAAAGATTGCCTTGTCGAATGTTCCAACTCGTAAATATTACAAAAGCTGATGTTGTTCAATTCACATTCCCTCAAAGGATGCTTCTTCCGGCAATTTGGACAGAACACAACCAGAGGTCTATCAGCTTCTTCTTATGCCTTCTTGATCTGTGTTGTCGTTATCTGGGTAGAGAGAGTACTGAGGATATCGGTCTTGAAATTCTCGAACAAATTCTTGATCTCTGCTCTAGTTACTCCTCCTCCTACATATTTTTGTATTCGGGTAGAGGCATCTCGAATTGTGCTCCTCCCCTTAGACGATCCTCTAGAGAATCTTAGATAGAGCTTTACAATTTTAGCAAATGGTTCCTGTGATATATCCCCCTTCCCTAATAGGTTCAGGGTGTCAAGACAGTCGTCCCTCATTCCTCTAATAAATATAGTATTCAAGATTTCATGGTCTAAATCATTGTGTTTAGACCTTTGCAGATTATAGTGGAACCGTTCTACATAGTCTTCCAGACTCTCATCCTCCTTTTGTGTCATTCTAAATACCTCCTCCCTTAAGTGCCTTGTTCTGCAATAGTCTTGGTACTTTGATAAGAACATCCCCTTCATATCATTCCATGTTCGAAAGGAAGCGGAGTCCAGTCCCATGAAACATCTCAAGGGTGCCCCTTATAAAGTAGCAGGAAATAATTTCAATTTCTAAGCATCTGAGGTATAATCATAACTTCTGCATAAGACATCAAACTCAAATAAAAATGTGTCTAGATCTTCCATAGTCATCCCTTGGAAGGATGGTAAGGACGATAGAGGAATATTTTTCATAGGAGCTTCACCTCTGATATCCTCGATTGGAAACTCAAAGGTGGTGATAGTAGCATTTGTTTTATCATTGTTGTCATTGTTGTCCCCCATGACTAATCCTTATAACCCTTTCTCTAACATACTTCCCTCAAATTGTTATTCTAATGGTCTTGTAGGTGTGATTGATAGCTTAGATATCCTTAGGGCTGGCTATTTCACCGCAGTACCTATATTTGGGTATTGATAAACCAACAGGTGCTCTCTCATCTCAGGTGTTTGATGTTCCCCCTTAGTGTCCCCTTGTCCCTTGGTCCTTAAGTTCTGGCTACTAGCTTCCCCCTCCTACTCTTGGACTGGATTCTTGATCCTTGGGGTGTGGGTGCTAGCTTTAGAATGATATGGTGATGCAGGAGCATGAAGCTTGAAGACAAAAGGCTTTGAATTTATTCCAAAAATACAAAAAAAAACTTTACAAGCAAAGGAGTGGGATCCTTTAGCTGTCAATTTACAAGCTTTCTAATAGGATTTGAGCTAGGATTTAGGGATTCAGTGATTTTGTAATTAATTCATGTAGTTTAGATTCAGTTCATATTCTCGAGGAGAATATCAGCCAGTTTAGATATTGGTTAAGATTAGGAAGATTCGACCTAGTGATTAAGGATCAGATTGTTAGAATGAAATGGTATTTATGTAAGTTATGAATGATCGTAAACGGATTTTTTATTGATTCGGCTTGTTTTGGCCATATAAGATTAAGTTGTAGAAATTATATCTCTGTGTATTTCTGTTTGTAATTGGTCAATCCTAGAGGTGTTGCATCCCTCCGTAGTATCTATGTGTATTATTGAATTTCCAGTTTGGCCTGAGAATTTAGAGTTCTGTGTGATCGCATTGAATTTATTTTCTGCTGTGTATTAACAATTGTGGGGGTGGAAGTGTACAAATTTCTTGATTGGGGTTGAAGCCCCACACTCATTCCTAGCCATTGATTTCATTTTCAACGTCTTACATCATAGTCACTGCGGTGGTTGGGCTTGTTTTTAACCCGTGTGCTAATAGAAGTCCCACGAGCTGTAGGATTTAATGGCCTCTGTTATCCAATGGATATCGAATCTTAAGATTATTGGATGTCAATCTCAAAACCGGACCCGAAATTTTATAGAGAAAGGGTTTATAAACCTTATCGGCTTCGTGAGGGTGGTAAAACGTCGTGCAGATCCCCGTGCGATATCACTGTTGACTGTTGATCATTGGATTTGTTTCGCATTGCAATAGTTCATGAGTAAATGAACCTTGGCCTTATGGAAATGTGATTTGCGATATGCGATGGTTATAGGAATTGTAAAGAAGTTATCATTGCAGTGAAAATTAAGCAGTTCTGCTAATTTAGCATAATAGCCAAGTTTAGAGGTAGATGACTGATACTCTAAAAGAATTCTAAGAAGAAATTCCACCTGAACTTACAAAAATCATTTCTGGATTTGAACGATTGTCCATTACACATGCACTGAGGCCACCATTTGTGGTATTAGAGAATCCTACTAACATTGAATAGGATCTCAAGGATCAGAAAAACAAATCCAACATGGCTTTTAGAGTTGGAGGAAGAGGTGGTGGTCGAAGAAGAGAACGACCAGTGGCAAATGCTGAAGTGTTGGAAGATATGCAACAGATGCAAGCTAGATTGGAAGCAGTGGAAATGGAAAGAGATGCAGATGCTAGAGATGTCAATGAACCTAAAGCTGAAGTTGTAGAAGAAGAACCTACAGATGTAACCCCTAAAATGAGATTCTTTAAGCCAGTATTGAGATCCACATCCAAGCCTATACTTGAAGTCTCAATCTACATATGAAGCTTAAGCCTTGAGGAATTGATAGACTAGATAAAGGAAATGGAACAATTATTCGACTATGAAGAAACAGATGAAGGAAAGAAGGTGACGTTTGCTGTCACAAAACTGAAAGGACATGTAACACTTTGGTGGGATGGAGTGTAGGTAGAAAGAAGAAGACTTGGCAAAGAACCAATTAAGAATTGGAACAGGATGGTGGAAAAACTAAAGAGTAAGTTTTTACCAAGTGATTATGAGTAAAAATTATTTAGATAGATGCAGAATCTTAGACAGAGGTCTATGACAGTAAAGGAATACACAGAGGAATTCTACAAAGTGAGTATAAGAGCAGGTCAAATCCAAGATACAAATGAGAAGGTTGCCAAATATGTGAATGGTCTTAGAATGGACATTCAAGATGAGATAAGTGTACTGTCTCCTAAAATAGTAGAAGAGACTTATCAGATGGTACTGAAGGCTGAAGAAAAACTCATGAGGAAGTAGTCTACCAGAAGTAGAGGTACTCTCTGTGGAAGGGGAAGTCAAGGTGGTAGAGGAAGATCCACAACACCTAGAGATGGAGCTAGCAGCAGCTCAAGTCAGAATGCACCCACAGGAGGTGATGCGAGTGGCAAAGGGAGTTTTTCCAGAGGAAGAGGAGGTAGAGGTAGATGAAGAGAAGGTAGATGTTACAGATATAACAAGCTAGGACATAGAGCTTATGAGTGCCCAGAAAATATAGGAATGAATCAGAGGAATGAAATTGTTGCAAAAACTGAAGAGGAAGCAACAAAGGTAATAGACGAAGAGAATGTACCAGAGAAAGGGGAATCTTTGGTAGTCAACAAAATTTTGTTAAAACCAGCTAAGGAAATTGTTGAACCAGCACAGAGGAAAACCTTGTTCAGGACTGTGTGTAAGGTTCAAGGGAAGTGTTGTCAGATGATAATAGACAGTGGTAGTACAGATAATTTGGTCTCCACAAAAGTGGTGGAGAAGTTGAAATTGAAAACAAAGAAACATCCAACACCTTACAAGGTGTCATGGCTTCAAAAGGGATATCAGTTGGTAGTGAATGAAAAATGTGAAGTGGAGTTGTAGTTGGGAAAATACAGAGACAAAATTTTGTGCGATGTGATGCCTATGGATGTGTGTCATATATTGTTGGGTAGACCTTGGTAGTATGACAGAGGAGCTATGCATGATGGAAAGAAGAACACATACAAATTCAACAAAGATGGTGTCAATCATACATTGCTGCCAATAGAAGAAGAGGATACATCAAAGAAACCTGATTCAAAGACCGTTTTGCTGAGTGAAAAGGAGTACTTGCAGCAGATGGAAGAAGATGAGGTAATTTTTGTGTTGGTTTGCAAGCCCAAGGTAATAATTACTTCCACAAAAGTTTCTGATTTACCAATTGAAATTCAAGAGATGTTGGACAATTATTGTGATATCATTGTAGATGATTTGCCTGATGAGTTACCACCCATTAGAAAAATCAGTAATCACATAGATTTGATTCTAGGAGCAATCTACATAATAAAGAAGCTTACAGGATGACTCCCACAGAGACTAAAGAGATCAGGAAACAAGTTCAGGAAGTATTAGATAAGGGACAAGTTAGAGAGAGTTTGAGTCCTTATGCAGTGCGAACAATGTTGAGCCCAAAGAAAGATGAAGGCTAGAGAATGTGCACTGATTCGAGAGAAATCAATAAGATAACAATCAGGTACAGATTTCCTTTACCTAGAATCAAAGATTTGATGAATTGTTTGAGTGGAGATAGATATTTTACAAAGTTAGATTTAAAAAGTGGTTATCATCAAATTAGAATTAGAGAGGGAGATGAGTGGAAAACTGATTTTAAAACCAATGAAAGACTGTATGAATGGATGGTGATTCCTTTTGGATTTTCGAATGTCCCTAGTACATTTATGAGGCTTATGAATGAAGTTCTGAAGGAATTTATTGGCAAACTTGTAATAGTATATCTAGAGTATATATTAGTTTACAACAGATCTAAGGAGGAACATGTGAGACATCAGAATTATGTCTTACACAGGCTACAATAAGAAACGTTACTGTTAAATTTAAAGAAATGTTAATTCTTGAAGGAGGAGTTGGTGCATTTGAGCTTTGTTGTTTCTGTTGAGGGGTTAAAGATGGATCCAGAGAATATCAAGGCTATCATGGAGTGGCCTTCACCAAAAAGTGTCTTTGAGGTAAGAAGTTTTCACGGTCTTACTAGTTTTTACAGGAAATTCATAAGGAATTTTAGTAAGATCATTGATTCAATTATTGACACAATAAAGAAGGATAGACAACCATTTAAATGGATTGTTGAGGAAGAAAATAACTTCCAACTGTTGAAGATAAATATTATTGAGAAACCTACTTTGATTTTTCTTGATTTGAATAAACCTTTTCAAGTGAACTGTGATGCCAGTAGAGAAGCCATTGGAGATGTTTTGAGTCAAGAGGACAGACCTATAGCTTATTTTAGTGAAACGTTGAATGAGACAAAGAAGAAATGTTCTTCTTATGACAAGGAGTTTTACGCAGTGGTGCAGTCTTTGAAGAAGTGGAGACATTATTTGATGTCCAAAGAGTTCATGCTGTATTCAGATAACCATGCATTACAGTACATTACACCATAGCCAAAGCTTAACCAGAAGCATGAAAAATCGGTATTCTACCTGCAAAGTTTTAATTTTGTGTTAAAACATATAACTGGTCAATGAAACAAAGTAGCAGATGCCTTAAGTAGAAAAAGAATTTTATTTCAAGAAAGTCAAATTCAAGTGTTGGGTTTTGATTTTCTTAAAGAGTTATATGATAAAGATCTAGATTTTAAAGAAGCATTTGAAACTTGTAGAAATCTTGTTTTGTTAAACAGAAGCAAGTGGCTAGATTATTTCCTGCAAGAGGGACTATTGTTTAAAAGAAATCAACCATGCATACCAAGTTGTTCTATGAGGGATAATTTGATCAAGGAGAAACATAGTGGAGGACTTGGAGGGAATTTTGGTGTAGATAAGACTTATGAATAGTTGAACATGTTTTATTTTTGTCCGAAGATGATGTATGAAGTGGAAAGGTATGTGAAAAATTGTAAATTCTGTCAGTATGAAAAGGGAAGGAGTTAAAACATAGGTTTGTATGTTCCATTACCTATTCTAGATAGGCCTTGGGATATGGTAAGTATGGACTTTGTTTTGGGTTTACCAAAAAATCAAAGAGGAAATGATTCAATTTATGTAGTAGTTGATAGATTTTCAAAAATGGCACATTTTATTCCATGTTATAAAACCAGTGATGCTACTCACATTGCTAATCTATTTTTTAAGGAGATTGTAAGATTACATGGGTTACCTAAGAGCATTGTTTCAGACAGAGACACCAGATTTGTTGGAAATTTTTGGAGGACATTGTGGAAGAAGCTTGGAACTAAACTGAGTTTTAGTTCTGCTTATCATCCTCAGACTGATGGATAGACTGAACTTGTAAATAGAAGCTTAGGTAATCTTCTAAGAAGTCTTGTAGGTGAACATCCAAAACAGTGGGATCAAGTATTGGCATGGGCAGAATATGCATATAATGATTCTCCTAACAATATTACAGGGTAGCATCTATTCCATATAATCTATGGAATGCACCCAAGAGGAGTGTCTGAATTGAGAGACTTGGGAAAAGCTGAAAGGAGAAGTGCTAAGGGAGAATATTTTGCTACAGAAGTTCAAGCAATACATGAACAAGTAAAACAACAACTATAGGACAACAACATAAAATACAAGGCAGAGAAGATTTGAAGAAAAGAGAAGTTAATTTTGAGGTTGGAGATTTGGTTTTAGCACACCTGAGGAAGGAAATATTTCTAAAAAGGGAGTATAATAAGCAAAAGTTTAAGAAAATTTAACCATGCAGAGTCTTCAGGAAATTTTCTGCAAATGCATATGAAATTGAATTACCCCCTGATATTGGAATATCTCCAATTTTTAATGTTGCTGATTTGTTTAAGTATGAAAGTGAAAATGAAGATGACACAGCCAAGGATCAAGAAGAACAAAAGATTGATTGGGTAAAACAGTTACCTATAGCAAAGGAATTGAAGCCATAGAGTATTTTCAACAAGAAATTGTTGAAGAAGACATGAGGATAGGAGTATTTTCAGTATTTGGTCAAATGGAAGGATCAACCAATTGCTAAAGCTACTTGGATGACAAATGCCATGCTACATAGAAGAGATCATGGACAGGAGCCCGTGAAGAATTTTGTACTTAGGAGTTTGATGCAGGAGCATGAGGCTTGAAGATAAAAGGCTTCAAATTTATTCCAAAAATACAAAAAAAAGTTTACAAGAAAAGGAGTGGGATCCTTCAGCTGTTAATTTACGAGCTTTCTAGATAGGATTTGAGCTAGGATTTAGGGATTGAGTGATTTTTTAATTAATTCATGCATTTTAGATTCAATTGAGATTCTCGAGGAGAATATTAACCAGATTAGATATTGGTTAAGATTAGGCATATTCAATCCAATGATTAAGGATCAGATTGTTAGAATGAAATGGTATTTATGTAAGTTCTGAATGATTGTAAATGGATTTTTGACTGATTCGACTTGTTTTGGCCATATAAGATTAAGTTGCAGAAATTATATCTATGTGTATTTTTGTGTGTAATTGGTCAATCTCAAAGGTGTTGCATCCCTCCATAGTATCTCTGTGTATTATTGAATTTCCAGTTTAGCCTGAGAATTTAGAGTTCTGTGTGATCTAGTGTGATCACATTTAATTTCTTTTTTGTCGTGTATTAGCAACTATGGGGGTGGAAGTGTACGGATTTCTTGATCGGGGTTGAAGCCCCACACTCATTCCTAGCCATTGATTTCATTTTCAATGTCTTACGTCACAGTCAACTACGGGGGTTGGGCCTGTTTTTAACCCATGTGCTAATAGAAGTCCCATGAGCCGTAGGATTTAATGGCCTCTATTATCCAATGGATATCGGGTCTTAAGATGATCGGATGTTAATCTCAAACCAGGACCTGAACTTTTATAGACCAAGGGTTTATAAACCTTATCGTCTCCATGAGGGTGGTAAAACGTTGCGCATATCCCTATGTGATATCACTGCTAACTGTTGGATCACTGTTGATTGTTGATCGTTGAATTTGTTTCGCATCACAATATTTCATGAGTAAATTAACCTTGGCCTTATGGAAATGCGATTTGCAATATATGATGCTTAGAGGACTTGTAAAGTACTTATCATTGCAGCTAAAATTAAGTAGTTATGCTAATTTAGCAGAATATCCAAGTTTGGAGGTAGATGAATGATACTCCACCTTAATAAATTCCACCTTAAGTTGCAGAAATCATTTTCATATTTGAACGATTGTCCATTACACCTGCACCCAGGCCACCATATGGTCCCAAGATAGAGGAATCAAAGGTTTCTGCCCTTGTTATGGGAGTAATAACATTTTGCAGCCCTATTTTTTTTGCATCCCTTTGAGAGCTGGACTGTTCTTTTTCCGCCTTAGAGATTAGTTCCTGGATAAATGTTTTCCTTCCCCAATCTACACTCTTCCTTTCCTTTTTACAACTTGTTTTTCCTGTGACTAATTAGAGTGGGGGTACTTTTGGTATCTCTATAATTCATACAATTGCACACATGAACCCTACGTGTATTAATTCGCACCCTAAGTGTCTTAGTCTTCGACAATGGTGAGACCACCTAGGTATGTTAGAGTGATGTACAGGTTCTTACCTCTCGTCTTACCGCCCAACGAATGAAGCGCTGAAGACACGCGGAACAAAACACCAAAATTCCTTGCCCTAAGTGACTGAGTGGTCACAATGGTGAGCCCACCCAAGTAAGTTACAGTGATGCACAGGTTCTTACCTCTCATCTTACCACCCAATGATTGTGGACTAGGAGCACTCTATCATCAAACAAACAACTTGGCTCACTGTATTGTCAACTGCCATCCCTAGCAACAATGCCAGAATGTAGTGATGTTTTAATAAATCCTAATTGACTGAGATTGCAACATTTAATTGTCAACCCAATGTAGGTCTTGTTGTTTCAATGGAGTTCACATTGTTTGTGCCAACACACTACAACCAAGAATCAGAAAATGGAGAGAACAGTAAAAGATGTCGTTGAATCAAATTATTGAATCAAATCATTCATGTAGAAATAAAAACACTCCACAGAATTGAATCACACTTTGAAATTACCAAAGTAAGGGCGCGCCACATAGTGACTAACATCTACTCCAACTGGGTACTACCATTTTGTTGATTAACTCAGTGTAACGACATAATATTGATAGGAACAATAACGAATGCAATTCACAATTTGTACAAGCCCCGGAAGTGATGATTGATGCTATGTGATTCGTTCTCCACATTTCACTAGTTTCAATCCCACTTCTTCACCCCTGTGAGCATCACCCGATGCAATGAGTGCTAAAGTGAACTATTCAAAAATCATGAGAAATTAGTCAGTTACGACTACCTCTCATGGAAATGGTCATACGTGAATGACTTACTTAACGCAGTTGAATCCCCAATTTTTCATACTTGAATTTGTTGTCTAACATTCTCCAAGTTTGAATTAACTTGAAGGGGTCTCGATTACGTTTTGTGATGTTAGCCACAAATTTGTTGTCTTAGATTTCCTATGGGTCAGGTATGTGATACATAGCCTTCAAGTCTTCTGCCCTGAATGATCCTACAAGATCCATCCTTCAATTCTTGAACTACTTATCTTCGATCGTAAGGTTTTCGACCACCCATCTCATCATGTCTATGTAGGGAAGGATTTCGGCTCTTGCTCCTATGCTATGAAGGAAAGAACAGGAGGCATCCCTACATTGAGGTCCTCAAGGCTTTGTCGACCTAGCTGTTTCTCTTGTAACATTAATTTTAGGATGCTCATCATCCAGTCTGTTGTAAATTGCTTCCCAAGCTGTTGCACCTCTAGCTACATCACAGAGTGTATTAGCAAAGATAGGAGCCATCTCTATATGCTCTGTCTCAACAATGGTCTTCTTAGTTTGCTTCTGCATCACCTTTATTAAGAACATGTCTTTTGTCGCTTGCCTGAAACAGACAAGAAATATTAGCGCAGACAATATCAAGTAATTAAGACTAAAATCCTCTGTGAAATGACTTTGGATCATGAGAAAGGTTTTTTTTGGATACTTAATTATAACTCCCCATAACTTGGAGAGTGATTATCCTCCCTCAGGTTGCTAAACATTTAATAACCTATCAACTCATTTGTTCTTATTATTTAAAATGTAATTATTCCGCACGCTTTACCTGCTTAATCGTAGATCATGGTCTTTAAAGGGATACCGTGTAATTCTTTATCAAATATCGGGAAAAATGTGATTTCAAAATTCACAACATCGCGTTTCACAAATTGTTAATGTTTGTGATAAGGCATGTTCAATTTTTTTGCGAATTGCGAAATGCAATTGTGCAGCGACGAGATAAGGTTATTACAGCAGAAGACCTTTTCGCATATCACAATTTTGTAAAGGATTTATAAAATAGTGATGTGAAAAAGCGCAATATGTGATGTGCGATATAAATTTCCTCCTTAGCTCATTTTGCAAGGTTTTGCTAAGTTTTTCTTTAGAGTTAGGGATTATTGTCCTAGGCTTAAAAATTTAAAAGGGTACCCATTTATAACTCAAATGCTAACAATTGTTAGATAAAAATGGGGGGGTTGTTTCGTAGTACAACACACAATTAATTATCTTCGTTGAAACTATAATCATGCTTAGGTGTAAGTTTTACATTCATATTATTGTATACCTAACATACCAACTCCAACTCTCATAATATCCATGTAAATTCTCAGATTTCATATTTCAGGGCCTCACAAACTTTGAATTTGAAGCTTTCCCTAGAGACAGGAGACATTCACATTTTTTTAGGTTCTATTTGACACAAAATTCCTCATAAACAGAGGCCCATCTGGATTGAAAATCTCTACATCGAAGGTTGCCAATGTGCTTAATTTCATATGTCAGGGCTCTCACAAATGACCTTACACCCAGCTACATCCTTTTCAACCTAAAGGTCACTACATAGTAGAATGGGAAAAAATCAAGCACACAGAGGGTCAAAATGGACACTTGGTGGGCCGAAGGAAATAAAATATGGAATGGTGTGTACCCTTCCATACATTACTCTAAATTTTAAAATTTTCAATTTTATAAGGGGTGGGGGAGGTCAAATAAAGCTATGCTATAGAAATGAAAATCAATTCAATACGTATGTCTTTGGCATAATGGAATTTTTTTTTCACACCTGAATCTAATGGATTTGAAACCCTGACCTCTTTCGATTTTATAAAATCCAAATTTATGATGCTCGTCAAATCCTTTTTGTGGTTGAATGCTATAGTCACCATTGGAACACTTGATCTTGAAGTCAGTTCTCTAAAGTCTTTTAGTGTTTTCTTTAAAATCAGAAGCATTAGAATTAGTGTGAACACATCAGGCAGTACAAGAATATTATTTTCATGAGCGAGATGGTTGTTAAAGGGTGAATATTTAAACACACACACTTTCATTTGGCTAAGTGTGCACAACAGGGTGTACTCTTCTATGAAAATTACCTAAGGCTAACATCATGCCCCAACCACTTAATCATGCCTCTGGGTATTGAACCTTCGCTACTTCCAAATGATTTTTTGTCAAGATTACAAAAGAAACAATGTAAACTTTGAAACGGGAACTATAAATTCAAAACGGGAACTCTAGCCAAAAAACCCCGTAAAAACATCAAAAACAATGCTAAACATGAAAGTGTTAATGCTCGAATAACACCTTTTTTTTTTCTAGGGTATACTTTCAACATGTTTTAAAAATGGCAGTGAAAACCAATTTTTTGTGCAAAAATTGTCCAAAAAACACCCTCAAAATGAAAAGTGTTGACGTTCAAATAACACTTTTTTTTTTAATGGTAAATTTTGTGCAAAAAACACTCTCAAAACGAAAAGTGTTGACCATGGGATAACACTTTTTTTTTCAAGGGTAAAATTTCAACATTTCGAAATAATGACATAAAATATTTTATCACAACCCCGAAAAATATTAAAATTTCAAAACAATAATGAAAACATAAAATAAAAAAAAAAATTAAAACAATGAAAAAACACAAAACAAAAAACAAAAAAGTTAAAAAAACTAACAAAACATAAATTAAATATAAAATAAAAACAAAATATAAAATAAAATAAAATAAAACAAATATATTTAAAAAGACAAAAAAAAATCAAACATAAAAAATAAATAAATAAATAAATCAATCATAAAAATATTAAAAAAACAAAATTAACCTATAAAAGATAAGAATTAAAAAACTAAAAAAAAACTTAAAAATTATAAACAAATAAATAGTAAGAAAAACATATTTAAAAAAGAAAAGAAAAAACAAATTATCTTGTAAACCATAAAAAATTTGGCAAAAGAAAAAAAAAAAAACAAAAACATAGCTAAAAAAAAACTATAAAATTAAGTAGGTAAAAATAGAAAAAGTTGAAAAAACATTAACAAAAAACTAAAAAAAATTAAAATTAAAAGCAAACTAGATTTAAAAAAAATAGAAAATTAACAAAAAAAAAATAAAATTAAACTATTAAGATTAAAATGTTGATTACTTAAAAAAACAAATATAAAAATATATATAAAAAGACAAAAAAAAATGTTGAAAAAAAAAACCAAAATTAAAAAAAATAATAATAAAAAAAAAGAAAAAAAAAAAAAAATATATATATATATATATATATATATATATATATATATATATAAGTAACAAAAAATAGAAAAATAAAAAAATAAAAACCAAAAAAATATGAAAATTTTAAAAATAATATATTTTTTCAAATAAAAAAAAAAATTAAAATAAAAAAACATTTAAAATTTATTATTATTAAGCCCTACTTTTTTTATTTGAAAACAAAAAAATTAAAAATTAAAAAATTTAATTTTTTTTTTTATTTAAAAAAAAATTACCCCCACTGCCGCCCGGCCACCTATGGTGGCGCGACAGTCGGTGCAATTTATTTTTTTTCTTTAAAAAAAAAAATTAACTTAAATTTTTTTTGTTTTTAAATAAAAAGGTATGGCTTAATAAAAATTATTTTTCATTTTTTCTTTTTAAATAAAAATACATATTTCTTTTTAAATTTTAAATGTTTTTTGATTTTTTTTTTTTGGTAATTTGAAAAGATATATATATTTTTAAAATTTTCATATATATATGTATATATATATTTTATTTTTATTTTTTAATTTGAGTTTATTTTTGTTTTTTAGTTTTTTCTTTAAATGTTTTTAATATTAATTTTACTAGTTTTTTTATTTTTTTTGTCTTTTTTATATGTATTTTTATATTTGTTTTTTTAAATAACCAACATTTAAAAGAAGAAAAATAAAACAACTGTAAAATCCGTTAAGTAATCATAATTTCAAAAAAAATTGGACATAATACATTTTTAAGTGTGAAAAATAAGTATTCTAAAAAATGGTATGCTGCATCAACATGTTTCAAAATCAGCGTGAAAATCGCTAACATTTAAAAACAAACATTTATATTTGATACATAAGAAAATTTAAAGTGTCAAAAATATGCTTCGATAAAAAAAAAGTGTATTCTGCATCAACACTTTTCAAAATTGGGTCACGTTTTTACTACCCCTACGAAACGGGTAATCGTATTGGTTATTTAAAGTGCCAAAAACTATTCTTTAAAAAAAATATGTGTGTTCTGCATCGCCCCTTTTCAAAATTGGGTCAATTTTTTGCTATCTCTAAGAAATGGGTAACAGTATCAGTTCCCATTTCAAAGTTTACGTTGTTAAGACTTGAAGGGAAAACTATTAATCACAAGGAATTTCGATCAACTAAGTTACTATAGTATGGGTTACTCTTTTGTCCAAATCTCCAAATACTTGCATCTAATTCCAACTACTTATTTGTTCCTTTGAAGAATTGAACCTTGACAATTGCTCAGGTACTCTTCTATTAAAATCACTCAGGAATTTCACCTGGCACCAACTGCTCATTCATGCTTTTGTGGAGTTGAATCTTTTCTATTGTCTGGATACTATTTTGTAAAGATCACCTAGGACTTGAACTTGGACCCAACCACTTATTCGTGCTTCTAGGAAATGAAACCTTGGCCATTGCCTTCATCACTGAATGATGACCCCATTGTCATGTTTGAAAATAATATCACTACAACACACTCTTATTCCTAATCTTTGAGGCATAATATTAACAAAACATGGATTAGGGCTAATTTATGTAAGTCAGTATCCAGTGTCCATGCCTTCTCTGTAGTTTTCTATGTTTGTAGGGTTCACCATTAATGAATTTCTAAGTTTATTTAACACAAAATGCATTGAATATTTTTCTAAGGACAGAATGCATTGAACTTGCAAGCCATATATTTATTTTTTAAACTCAATGGAAAACGTTTTCCTTTCCTGGTTAATGAAGTTAGAACAATTCCTGCGAAGTTTCATCTCTACTAAAGACAAGATGAATGAAGGTGTGCATGAAATGGGTTGATGCACCAAATAATGGGGAGTCTAGTCCTATAATCTGTTTCATAAGGCCAAGCTTACAAAATTTATCTTCATGTATTTTGAAACGTGCAATCACAATTTTGTTCTTTGTGAGATAGAGTTCAAGGTCATGAAGTGGCTAGCAAGATTTTGAAGTTGTGGACTATTTAACATTCATCTAGAGACAACTCTTGTTTCTTAATCTAAAATTATTATGATAGCTTATGGGATGGCCCCCTATAGGATAGTGTTTCCTTCAATGTTGGTGTGATTTTGGTTAAAAATATATATCTATTGAGGTTCCTCATTTGCAACAATCAATGTATTAAGACTAAAGATGAGTTTGTTTAGTTTTTCTTTTTGCATTGTGTCATTGAATGGACTAATCTAATGAATTATGGGTAGCTAGTCTTACTATTTGAAACAACTTATTTTGGAGGTTTGGCATCTATTACCAAGCTAAATTTGCGTTTGATATTTGTCTTTGGCCCCACAACTGCCATCCAGAATATTCATAATGAGAGTTACTATTCATGGCATCATAGAAATGGTTTCAATACCACAACCTATCAACTCTCCAATTCTTTTTACCATACTGGTCGTGTTAGCTAACATGGCCAAATCTAATAGATCTAGCAATTTTTTTGTCTAATACACTTCCAACAATAGACAAAGAGACTATTTCTCTCTCATATGCCAAGATAATCTTTATCAGCTGATTAATAACTGCATGTATCATCAAGGTAAACTCAGTTTTGTCTGTCCACAAATGTGTGATAGCTACAATAGTATTTTTATTTGTATTTAACTCATCTTGGTTGCATTCCCAACATGGACTACACTTCTCCATGCTTCTTGTCTCAAGGCTTCCATCATTATCTAATTATTATAATTTTCCTCCTATAGAATTTGCGAATTTCAACCTGTTTCACTTCTGCTAGACTAGAATACCTTAGGGAATTTGATGAATGATGGTAAGGAGCAGTAAAAGAGAACAAATAAACAACATAAAAAATAATAGGGAATAATCTTAGGATTAACCTATTTAATGTATTAATAACAATCGAATGTGTATGGTGGTTGTTAATATCTCCAAGCTATCACAAATGTACTGCGTTGGAAACCAACAATTTTCCCACACAAATCCTTATCCAAAGATGAGGAAAATTAGAACAAAGTGATAAAAGAAGTTGAATTAGGGATTTTATAAGCTCATTCCCTTTCACATATGTTATGGGGTCTTCCCATAGGAACCACTTGGAAAAAGAGAGGAAAAAACTACTTGTCATGGGACTGCCATGGGTGTACAATTTTGACAATAACATGGAGCGTATTTTTTTGTTCCAAAGTACTCCTGTGTTACTCTCATTTTGGGGAGGATTCATGAGTGAGGGTGGGGGTGCTCCCACACATCACTTATAGCCACCCCTTTTCCATGTATGTAGATATCAAGAAGCCCAAGAATGTCTTCGTGTTTTGTGGTTTCAGAAAGATTTCAAGGGATCATGGACAATTTCCACTCTCCACTATGCTTGGTCCATTGAAAGTATGTCAAAATCTTATCCAACTTTAAATTGGATTTTATACAGAATATAATAAGATGAATAAAATCATCACTTTAAAAAATGAGAAAAACCATCCCCAAAAGTTATGCCTAAATAGTTGTCTCCCCCAACGTCACCCTCTTCTAACTATGTGGAACCCAATCTGGAGTAACATAAGCTTTGATGAGAAAAACTTCAGCTAGTTGTATGGATTTGGTTGAAGAAATAAGGAGGCATTAAATAAGCATCTAGATTCTCAATTGAAATAAAGGGAAGTGGTCAGTTCGAAATGATCTGAAAGTATCTCATTGTGTTTGCTAGATCATTTTATGAATTTTATTTTTTTTGTATTCTTTTTAATATTTTGTTTATCACAAACATTTAAAGGCTACACCTTAATTAAGGCGTCTTGCATGACTATATTTTCCTGAAGCTACAAATCTAAAGTAAAACTTTGTAGCAGTCAACTAAATGTTGTTCTCTGAATTAAGGAATATTGTTTGACATTGTGAAAAATTCCCCAAGTTATAAATCAAAATTAAATTTTGTATGATTATAATTGTTATTCAAATTTTTGTAGCTATAATCACTAATAAACTTATTTTTATGTTAGGTGTTGAGGTTCTAAAAGGAGAGAACCAAAGGTATTTAGTGCTGTAGTAATGCTGGAACTTTTGAATATGTGAATATGCCATTTTTTTCTTTGGGATTGTTAGAATTTAAATGTTATGATTCTGAAAGGTCAATATGTAACAATATAGATTCTAATAAGAAAAGGTAAGTCAATCATGTTTTGAGTAGAAAAATATGAATTTGTTTTTGCAAAATTATTTGACCCTATATTTGACAACCCTAATGACCTTTTGTGAGTTAAATAAATTAAAATTTGGGTAGAGGCAAAGGGAAAACTAATTTCAGGGCTGAGGTGGATGTGGTGATTGGGACATAAGACAATCAAGGAAAAAAGGGGGAAAATGGCATGAGGATGGTTGGCCTACAAGACTGACTAATGATGATTGGATCAACCAACACAAAAATTTGAATTCCAAGGAAAAGTGGAATATTTTGGTTGGTCCAGACTGGTTGGGATGGGCTAGGATCATACTAACCACAACCAAAATTCAGACAAGAGGAAAAGGAAGAGGGGACAAGGCAGTAGGAACATGAGGGGAGAGGAGAATTTCAAAGAGGAAGAAAAGGAAAGGATAGTGCACAGGTCAGCGAGGCAACAAGAAAATTTTTTGTGGTTTATAAAGAAGCAACACAAAGGTGAGTTTATCTAAAAATTTGACTTTGTCTACACTATTTTTACAAATAATGAAATCCCCTAAATTTCATGCGCGTAGACTGAATGGATGGATTATTATAAGCCCTAGATTGTTATTTATGGTATGGCATTAATTTCTCTAGGGTAGAAGGACAATGTAGCCTTCTTGCAAAAAAGGAAAACGATGAAGAAAACCATATCAATAATTTTTCATGATTTTTTCTCTTATAGTCAACAAATTGGATTTGGTAAGTTCATGAACTTAATGCCTCCAAACTATTACAGTTATTTTAGTAGGAAAAGTAAATAATACATATCAAAGTGTTAAATATCACACTAAAACAATAAGTGTTAAAAATGAGTTGTGGTTCTGTTTCAGAGTTTCAAACTTGTATAATTTCAAATTGTATTTCGTTCATGCTTCATGAGAAAATACAAGTTAAAGAATCCGGGCATTTTATGTTCCATGAATGGTTAATCAAGTAGTGGAGTTAAGTTTTGTTCACATTGCTTGCAATATATTTCAGAACAAGGGTTTGCATACTTGATAAAACAATTCTTTGTTGTATGAACAAAAATGTATTAAATTATTTGGTCCACTGCTCTTTGTTTTGGGTTTTTATGAATCAACCAACCACTTTGTTTTAACAAAGAGAAATGTTTCTCATTTTAGATGGGTGGACATTTACAATTATTGTGGTGACTATAATGAATGAATTTATATTCCATTAATTCTTACTGCATTTGGATAAATCTCCTTACTATGTTTTGGAATCCCTCTTGGGTGGAGGCCAATCAGTTGCCCTAATTTGAATTTATCTGCAGATAAGCAATTGTTGTATCCTCTAGACTCCCAACATAGGGTGGAGATACGATGGTTATAGTTTCAAGATAGTGTAGCTGTTTGGAGTCCCTGAAGGGTGGAGAGAACTAATGAAACCTTTGAATCTTGTGGGGGTGGAGAAATATGGTCTCTGGAGTTCCTCAATGACAGTTGGGTGGACGAGAGTCTGCGTCTAGAATCCCAGTAAAAGCCTTTTGGGTTAATCAGGGTGGAGGCAAGATAGGTCTTTGGAATCCCTGATTTTGTCCCAGGCTTGTGGGTAGCAGATGCACTATGGGCAGTCTGTTAATGGATGGGTGATAAATTAGGGACCAATTACCAAGATAGCCACAATTATGCTTCATTTGAACCATTCAAAACTATGGAAGGTGATCTCTGCTTCCTCCGAATTGAGACACTTGACACTCCATAAATTTAATAGCAAAAATGGTTGGCTTTATTGGTTGTGCATCAATACTACATTTGTCTATGACCTACTAATCAGGGCTAAAAAAATGTTGTCTCTGTAAATTGTACCTTATTTCCCACTTTGCAATAAGTGGCATAAGGAATCCAAACCATAAGAGTTGCTTTACACTTGTGGAAATTATGAAGTTGTTTTGTTATCTTTTCTACTACACAAAAAAACTATTTAATCTATGTGTGAATGGTGAAAATAGAGACCATAATATTTGGGAAATAATATTCACTAGAAACTAGAAAGTTGCACACTATTTATGCTACTCAAATGTTACTCAATGAGATATGATACTCTAGTTTTATGATTAAGGGAAGGAAAGAAAAGAAATATGCAATTATCGTCCATAATATTTTGTTGTTCTAAATAATAGTGCTTTTTGAAATCAATATAAATCTTTGGCACTCCTCATTTCATAATGCTTGGTATCCAACTCCATTAGTATGCAATCATGTATTTTTGAGATATTCATCAAGACATTACTAATGCACCTGTGCCTGTAAGACAAGACATTTCTAGGTGTATTTTGCTGTAAGCATCCATTTATGGTAATTAAGCTTGATTTTTGTTTAGACAATGATATTATAGTGTTCTACCATGTAAATTTGGGCACAAATATTTGCAGAATTTGTGTATAGTAGAACATTAGAGTCTAGTGAATTTATGCATTTTATAGCATCTTCTATACTTTTCTTTGCATAGTTTCTGTAAAATGGTGGCATTTTATTAGGTTTTATAGTTTGAGCCATTAAGGTAATTGAAAAATACCTAGCAACTGGGGAAAATTTTAATGCGTCCATGCCAATGAAAGGTATTGTTGTTGTTGTTAGCGTGTTTTTTTAATTGGTGTCACTTAGGCCTTAACCATAACCCCATTCTTCCCACTTACTCTGTTGCATGGGAGTCTTCAATGGGCATTTGTGTAAGATGGGGAATTCCTTAAGTTTTTACTCTTATTACAAGTGAATAGGGAGTTAAATCTTATTGAATTTCCTATCATGTCATGGAAAGGGTGGTGTAATAATATATTTGTTAAAGATGATCCATTTGTGAAAGATGTAATAATATACTTGTCATAAGATGATGGCTTGACTTCTTAAAGCTTTAGAATCATGGGATTTAGAAATGTTTATATAGGCATTGTTCATAAGACACTTTTTCATGCTATTAATATGCTTGTCAATGTTCAACTTGTTGGTTGTTTTGTAAATATGGAACTGCTACCATTCTATGATTTCCTCACCTAGAATCTAATGCATCCAAATGGATTTATGGGTGTTATTTCAATTCCCACTAAATTATCACTTGCACATGCATTGTATGTTCCAATGCTGAGGATGGAATATACATGCCTACCATGAACTAGGTCATCAACCTAGTAGAGATATTGGTCCCTTATTGTCCCATTAGTACTTGTTACGTCGATGTTATAGAAAATTTATAATTATTAGATATCATTTTGGGATTCAACTGCGTTAAGTAAGTCATTCACGTATGACCATTTCCATGAGAGGTAGTCGTAACTGACTAATTTCTCATGATTTTTGAATAGTTCACTTTAGCACTCATTGCATCGGGTGATGCTCACAGGGGTGAAGAAGTGGGATTGAAACTAGTGAAATGTGGAGAACGAATCACATAGCATCAATCATCACTTCCGGGGCTTGCACCCGGTAACCAGGACTTCCCAGGAGGTCACCCATCCCAGAACTCCTCTGGCTCAAGCGAGGAGAATTGAAGGATGGATCTTGTAGGATCATTCAGGGCAGAAGACTTGAAGGCTATGTATCACATACCTGACCCATAGGAAATCTACGACAGCAAATTTGTGGCTAACATCGCAAAACGTAATCGAGACCCCTTCAAGTTAATTCAAACTTGGAGAATGTTAGACAACAAATTCAGGTATGAAAAATTGGGTATGTATGCAATAGCCTCTTTGGGAAACCCCCACAATTATGCAGTAGCAATTTTATGTAGACTGTATGGATTGCCAAATAACACTAAGTTTTCAATAGAATGGATTCCCTTGATATAAGCTTATGTTAATTCCTATATCATGAATTGGTCTTCTATCCTCTCTGACAACTTAGCCACCTCCATTACTGAATATCGACAAAAGAAAGCCTCCTCTTTAGATAACCTCCCTCCTTCTATTTTTTGAGCTTATATTATGGATGCTATCTACTTTTGCATGACATTTCCAACCATGGGTTGGAAATGGACCATACAAGATCCTTACCCAATCCATGTCAGTCATAAGAAAATATGGGAATCACATTATATACCTCACTTCTACAAGATATTTCATTCTATCATGTTGCCCCTACGCCAAATGATTTTCAATAGGAAAGCCCCTATGTTTTCCCAAGAAGTTGCAACAGATCTGCTTATTATAGTCAAGTATTTCATTGAGGAATGGTTCACCTACATTAGGGTTATGGTAGCACTATTGATCCATGCATCCTTCCCTTATATGTTTCTGATAATCTATTAGCAAGGGAGATTGCCTACCAGACTGTGGGAAAGGGCCTGACGAAAGTTGTTAAAGATGACAAGAAGTCATTATGGCCTACATTCTCTACCAAATATGACTCTTTTACTTTAGCTAATTTTGTTCATGCTACTAAGGAATCAACATAAATGGAAGCCCTCAGGCTTCATACATTGCCTACAAGGCAATTCGATCCAATCAATGTGGCATACAATGTCACTACAGATCTAAAGCTCAAGGCATACAATCATGGGGGAAATTACTTTGAGGATTTGTTACAATCAACAGTTTCTTTCGAGCAAGCACTTGAATGGGCAAAGGATAACCTGAAACCTGAAGATTTTCAAAGACTTTAGGAATTCAGGAATGACAGGCTTCAGGTCATTCCAATGCATTTATTAAAGCTCGAGAATAAGCCTACCCCGAGTAACATTGTTGATAGCAAAGCCCCTCGCTCTCAAAAGGATTCTCAGGTGAACAGTGAGAATACAACAGACATAGGGAAGGTGTAGGATGCAGACAATATGGCTGAGTCCAGTAGGAAGCCAGTAAAAAAACAGGTAATAGACACTCTGGCCACAAAGACAAGTTTAGAAGTGCAAGGCACTAGTTTGAAGCAAGAATGGGATCAATTCAATCAGAAATTGTAAGTCAGCCCGAAAGCTCCAAATACTCAAGAAACAGAGGAATTCAAGACTCCTCCAAAACTTCATCAAGATTCAGAGCCCAAGTCTGTCTGCGAACAATCTACACCTATGGATCAAGAAGCAACAAAATCCCAGCATACTGAAATCATCCATGCTCTACCCACATTAGAAATTATTCTAAAAGTGCCGGAGGTACCTCCATTTGACGTATTCTATAGCCCTCTCCACAAGGCTGTAGTCCGAAGGCAAAGGAAAAGAAGAAGGGTAGATGCACCCAAATTCTCACCTCACGATGAGCCAATGGACGTTGTCTGGAAGGATAAGAATTTCAATCCAACCGATAACTTGACTAGACTGTCACAGTTCACAAGGGCATATGCGTCAGCCACTATGGATAAGGCCACTGAGGTGTCTACTTTGCTAAAGGAAAGGGAGGAAATAATTGCGCAGCTTGAATAAGAGCTTGAGACAGAAAAAGCAAGCACAAACAAGTAGGCAACCCAACAACTTGCACAATTGCAGTAGGACATGGAAGTCTTGAAAATAAGCTATCAAGCTGACTTATTGGCTAAAAACGTGCAACTCTAGTAATTATAGCAATCCTTGGACAGGTACAAGGGTGTTCCCACTGCTGGGGAATTCATCAAAGAGGCTCTAGAACTAAATTCTCTTCTAGTCAAGCAACAAGAGTATTTCTGCCAGAAGTTATCACACATCACTCCCTACTTGATTACCAGCGACCAACTCATAGACAGATCCATTGACCAAAGAATGGAGTTTAATGATTTAAACACCAAGATCTATGAATTCATTAAATGGAAGGAATCAGAAGAAGGAAATAATGCCAATCTACACGAGATTGAGGAAACTCACAAAGACATCTTCTTTACCAATTGGGATGCTAGGATAAAACAGGTCAAGTTGGCAGTCACGAGGGTAGTTCGAGTATCAAAGAACATCATTAAGGTAGTAAATAATACCCTGTTCGCTACCAATCTCATGAAGGATGGTAATTTGAAAGAAATGTCTCACTTAACTGCCCTGAGTAATGACTAGCAAGAAAAAGTCGTGAAACAAAGAGATGCAATTATGAAACTAACTATGACTGACTGGGAGTCGTATTGGTAGTATTTGGTCAAGCCACATAGCCAGATCATGACCCTCAATTGTTCCCTCCATGCGACTCAAAGGATGCTACCACCTCTTGCCGACACGATCTTTACAGGACAGCTCAAATCTCATTTCGGGCCACCTCCTCAAATTCAACCAATGATTGATATTTGCGATTTAAAGGACAAGCTAGCAGACAACAAGTCATCCTCTTAGTTCTGTTTAGTTGATCTCTGTTTATTTTTGGAGTTAGTTACCTATGAATGGGGAAGGTTGTTTGAAACCTCCTCAAATTTTGTATAATCTATTTTTTCATACTTAGTTAGAATAGTATTTATACCCTTCTCATGCATTTAGAGAAGGGTCCAGAGTTTTATCAAAAACATTTGCAAAGAATGCACTATTGTAAGTTTGTGAATTCTTTGGTGAAATGATGGAACATGATATTTTCTTTTAGATAATAAACTACTTTCCTTTGTTGATGCACTTCTGTATTCTTGGGAGATAATTTGATTTGAAGGAAGAATTTGGTCTATGTCATTCGTCAAATGAGCGGGGCTTCATACATCTGGTAGTATTATCGTGTGTGCATAATTTTATTGACATTTAATTAGTGGCAAAAATTTCTTTTCATGAATTATATGTGAGATTTATTGTTTCTGTGAAGCATTAATTGCACTTCTGTATTGATGCCACAACTGAGGTTTTAATTTTCATATATAACTCAGTAGACATGCAATATATTTTATAAATTCCTTTGACTAACTATTTAGTCAAAGGAATTATCTTTTACGTTATCATATTCATTTAATTGTGTTCAATCTTTATTATCACATGTTAAAAGGATATCTTTGTAGATCACATACCATGCAAGAACACCTGGTTTTATATTAGAATAAGTTAAGTTAAAGAGATTGCATCATAGAATAAGTCACTTAGATTATCATTATTCTATTGCAAAACATTCATAAACCACCCACTCTCATCTTAAAACCCACATTGGGAAATTGGTCCCATTATCCCCAGTCGGAGCCACCACATCAAGCAGAAAAAGGAGATGTCTTAAGGTCCGAACCGGGTGGTTATCCCCCATGTTTCGGCAGTAGAATTATAAAGCCACAACATTTTGGTGCTAGAAGGATGGCCTTCAGCTGTGAATGGCATATAAACCTAAAGATCATTCGGAAAGCATTCACAAGAGTCAAAACCCCTCCACCACTTCTATACCTTCTAGATCTTGTTCAGAATCCCTTGACCAGGAATATGAAGTTGTAGAAGCATCTCCCTCATCTCTTGAAGTAGTAAGGAAACCACCATCTCTAGATTATTGTTGGGTAGCGGAGGTCCCACGTAATAGTTTTGGGGCTTAAAGCCTATAAGTTAGGATAATAATATTGTAAATCTTTGAAATATGCGGAGCGCAAAATGTAATAGGTCAAGTCAAAGGGTTTTCCTCCCAAGAAATAGTATAGAATAATAAGAAGTAAGTCGGCCTGCCCATGGTCCGCGAACCATGGGAATGTATAAATAGAGTGAGGCTCTAAGGGTAAAAGGTAGTTCTAGTTTTTGATGGATCTTAGTGCTATGGGTTTGTCAAGATAGTATTTTGTGTGTTTGTAAGTTCGCGTCAAGGGTGTTGGTGGCTAGATAGAGGCTCTGTCGCTATGTATGTAGAGGTCTGGTAAAGTCCGCAACTGTGTGCGTGGACCCCTGCAACTGAGTGGACAGGGCGGATTTGTTTGTATTGAAGAAAAGATCAATAAAGATAAGAATTCCTGAATCATTGTGTGTTTTCTTACAGATCTGTTATTTGCTTATGTTCTGAATTTATGCATGATCTATTATATGAGCTTACATATTTCTTTGAAATTGCGCGCATTGGGCTTTAAGTTTAAATGTTTTCTTAAAGACTGTAAAGGGTAGATCTGATATATAACAAACCCATAAATAATAATTCTTGAGGAAGTGCCTCGTTCCAGCTCTACGCGGAGGTAAATTAGAGCGATGCTACAGAATGGTTCGCAAACCCTCCCACCCACATCAAGACATCCCAAGGGTGCAAAAACCTAGTTCCAGCACCCTCCCCTGCTACCTCGGGTGAGACCTCAGTCCATGCTCTGTAGGCTATTATCGAAAGGGCCAGTAGCTACGGGATTTGTTCAGCTAATAACTCTTCCATACTTGGGTCAGGGCCCAATAAGCCAACAAATGGTTGTGTTGCTAGGACTGGGATCTGCCTAAGGGATGTCCAATATCGGGATGTTGGAACCCTATGAAGAAAGAGTCTGAGGATTGATTGGATTAGGAGCGGTACAAGCTCATAGTAGGTCCTAGTACACCGACACGCAAACTAGAGGTTAAACATGACGAGCGTGATCTAGTTGCCGATATTCAAAGGAGTAGGAAGCAAAAATCCAGAACAATTTTGGTTCGTGGTAAGGGCAGTATGGGAAGCACATGTAGTTACGGATGACATCATCAAAAAGGCTACCCTAGTTAGCACTCTACAGGACTGCGCGCTGACATGGTATATAAAGTACTCAAGCAATCACCCGAATGCGGGAATAGTAGAGATCTGGCCTGAATTGAAAAAATAATTTAGCTAGCCGAAATCAGAAATGCAGTCGATCATACGGTTCAAGGAGATTGCGATGATTCCTGGTGAAACTCCATGGGATCTAGATCAGAGAATGAAAAGTACAATCCATGAGGTGAACATGATGATGTTAGATGCATAGCACTACGCATGGTTTGTGTCACCATTGACACCACATCTGAAGATGGCGCTGTCATAGTAAAAGATCTCAACCCAGGCTGAAGCATTAGAGACAGCGATGAGGTTGCATGAAACTCCAATACAGGATCTGGGGTTGGGAGTTCAACAAATCCATGCACAAATACAAAACCATGTTTAGAAATGCAGAGTTTAAAACAGGAAAAGGAACCCTGGCTAGAGGTCTAGGAGGAAGTGTGGTGTATAAAGTGTAGAAGCCAGGATCACGATAAGGATCACTGTCTGGCCTTTGCGAACTATGTGGAAGTGGAGGGACCAACACTATTGCAACCAAGGGCACAAGCAGGGCCAAGCACAGCACCCTCGCTCTGGTGTGCAATCTATAAGGTGGGAGGGAAGCACAATACGGAAAACTGTCATCTATTACCAAAATTTAACCAAACCCCTCAGTAGCTATTTTGCAACTTTTGCAGATCGGTGGGCCACGAGGAGCGAGACTGTCGTAGTTATCAATTATTGATGGACCGGTCACCTGCCTAAAGAATGCAGACTAAAGCGCGAGGTCAGGATCCAGCCCCGATGATAGTGCGCAGTGGGTTCCAGGGACGTGGACAAGGACAGGGGGGAATGGGGCTAGGGGGGTCATAGGCAGCTAATTTGTTACAACTGCAGAGGACCAGGACACTATGCACAGGACTGTACCAACCCAACCAAAATATTGTGCCTTTACAGTGAGTAGCTTGATAATGAAATGATAGATTGCCCCACATTGATATCACAGATACGTGAGAAGAGGGCATCGCAACCTACAACGACGTAAAGCATCCAAATGATGAGGGTCGAACCACGCGAGGAAGACACCAACATAAACATGGTGCTCAGAAGTGGCATAGCTATAGGGGAGGATAAGAAGAAAATAACCAAGGATGATGTTGAGGTTTGCAAGGAGACAAATCTGGAAGCTAGGAAGAGCTTCACAGAGGTCTCTACCCCAAGTAGTAAGGATCAACCTGAGTCAGAGAGGATCCCTCAATGCTAACTACCTTTTTAGAGAGATGCATGAAATTGCTTCGCGACAATAGTGCGCTTAAAGGATTAGAAGAATTGATAACTAGGTGTGCAGGGTCAAGTGAACCTCACGTGGTCTGAAAATTGGGAAAACATGCATTGTAGACTGGCTGGGAAATGCGATTAATGGCGCAGATTGGCGACTATGAGATGGATCAGATCATTTTGGACTTAGGCTTAGATGCAAATGTACTACCTAAACAGACTTGGGAGTGCATGGGCAAGCCCACACTACAATGGTCTCCTATTCAACTGTGGATGGCGAACCAACAGAAGATCCTACCCATGGGACGACTACAAGGAATTACAGTAGATATAGACGGTGCGAGCACCCGAATGGACTTTGAGGTAATAGAAATCATGGATGAAAGTAGCCCTTACCCTGCATTGTTAGGGATAGATTGGGCCACCAATATGAATGGGGTTATTAATTTAAAGAAGCAAAAAATGATATTTGAGAAGAAGTCACTCTGCATAGTCATTCCGCTAGACCCGACTAAAGGACTGTGTTACACTAAACTTGTGCACAATGAAGGAAGTGATGATGAATTAGATTTTATCTACAAAATTACCGCACGAAATCAAGATTGGGTCAATCCGACTATGGAAGGAAGAATATCTTGGGGGTATGCAAAGTCCTACACCAAAGATTTAGATGAGGAAGACAAGAGGTGGCATAATCAATTGAATGGGGTAACCACGTTAAACTGCAATATTATGACTAAGTCACTGTATTACGTCAGAGCTCAGGATTGCGAATTGCTGATGTATGATGGGCTGATAGCAGTAGGTGAATTCCTAACCAAATTTTAAAGCACGATACCAGAGCACCAACAGTTTGATGTGTTGAGATGGGCATTGCGCGCTAATCCTGTTCATTGGTGGGGCACACATGAAGGAACCTTCGACGATTGGCGCGGCTGCAAGCGCATGATGCAAATAAGATTTGGGAAACCGGAACTACGAATAACTGAGAAATACAATGGACGTGATGACCCGCGCATGCACCTTACTAGATGGGTCCAAGCCTATGGGGAAGAGCCTCAATTGGAGTGGGTAAACTTATTTTATCATACCCTGGATGTCATTCCAAGGAACTGGTATACTGAAACAGAGCTCCGACATGGTATAGGTGAATGGGATATCTTGCACGAAGGTTTTTTGTTAACGTTCCTCTTTGAAGATCAATGGATGGATACTATGGACGACGCGTTGCAGGTGGTGAAGGCCGCTATTTTCAAAATACCACTGGAACCAGAAGAAATCGTGTAGCCAGACTGGTTGTGATAGTTGAGCCAGACCCTGGAATGTTACAATGTGCATGTAGAAGATGATGAGGATGACCCTAGAAATATAATTATTCCGGAAATAGAGGGGATTCCTATCATGGACCACCAATTGAGGATCTAGACATTACTGCGCCACTGAAAACAAAACAAGTAAACATCGGAACAGAGGAAGAGCTGAAGTATGCAACGCTTGGGGACTATTGGAATGATGCCACAGTGGAAAAGGTCGTCGAATTGCTTCGAGAGTATCAAGATTTATTCCCCATTAAAATCACGGAGTTAAAATGGATGCTCGGTGACCTAGGAATGATGAAGATAACCCTGAAGCCATATGCAAAGCTAGTTAAACAATGACCTTACCGGTTGAATCCAAAATACAAAGCGAAGGTCCGCGAAGAGTTGGACAAAATGCTTGCAGCAAGAATCATTGAACCATTGGAGGAGTCCGACTGGGTAAGTCATATAGTTGTGCAGGAGAAAAAATAGAAAGGTGAAATTCGCATCTGCATGGATCTCTGAAAGCTCAATGATGCATGTGTTAACGATCCACTTCCGACACCATTTACAGATGAGGTATTGGAAAATGTGGGAGGACAGGAAGCCTACTCCTTTATCGATGACTTCTCGGGGTAACACCAAATCAAGATTGCACCGAAGGATAGGAGTAAAACAATGTTCGCTACTGAATGGGGCTGTTTTTAGTATACGGTGATGCCCTTTGGACTAAATAACATGCTGACCATATTCTCACACGTTGTGGTAGCTACAGTCAACGAGTTTATACACAAGTTTTTAGAAGTATATCTTGATGATTGGACCGTATTCAGACTGGTTAAGAAACATACTTCGAGCTTATGGTTAATGTTGGATACTTGCTGACGGCACCAGATTGCGCTTAACCTAAAGAAGTGTACTTTCCTCGTCCCCTTCAAGAACCTGCTTGGCCATGTGGTTTGTAAGCAAGGTCTGATGGTGGATTTGGCAAAGATTGTTGTCATATTAAACCTGCAAGTGCCACGAAGTGTCAAACAACTGCACGCCACACTGGGACACACTGGTTACTATTGGAAGTTCATAAAAAGCTACACACAGATCACGACACCAATGGAACAGTTGCTAAAAAGGGATGCTACTTATTGCTAGAATGAGGAATGTAACAAAATTCTAGAAACGATTAATTAAAAGATGGCATCAACCCCTATATTGGTCTTTTCGAAATGGGACATCGAATTTCACGTGCATGTTGACACGTTATGTATCGCCTTGGGTGCGGTACTCACTCAAGAAGGAGCGGAGGGAATTAATCCCCTGATCGCGTTCATAAGTCGATGATTGTCAAAAGATGAGAAGAACTACTCCACTACTGAGCGAGAAGGATTGGCGATGGTATATGCGCTCCAGAAATACCGCCACTATTTGCTTAGAGGACACTTTAAGATGTATACTGACCACTCTGCACTAAAATACCTAGTGAATAAGCCTGTGTTGGGGGGGCACATTTGTCGGTGGTTGCTATTATTTCAAGAATATGACTTTGAAGTCATCGTAAAGCCGGGATGTCTAAACGTAGGCCCAGATCACCTGTCCTAAATTGAGAAAGGCAAAGAGCCCACAAGTTTAGAGGAAGGACTACCAGATGCACAGTTGTATGTAGTACGCGTCACGGATGGAATTGGTGATATGCACA
Source organism: Pinus tabuliformis (assembly GCA_031772625.1). Classification (NCBI taxonomy): domain Eukaryota; kingdom Viridiplantae; phylum Streptophyta; class Pinopsida; order Pinales; family Pinaceae; genus Pinus; species Pinus tabuliformis. The sequence goes on along the minus strand of CM062816.1, from coordinate 1,166,714,542 downwards.
ATCGACTTTAGTGTTATTGCAGGGCACCTTTACAAAATGGGAAACAACGAAATATTACATAGATATGTACCTGAATTCGAGCGAGGATAGATCCTGGTCGAAGCACATGGGGGCCTTGTTGGAGGACATTATGCGAGCCAGACCACAACATAGAAGATTCTTCGTGCCGGACTATGGTGGCCAACTCTACATCAAGACTCGAAAGCGTGCTGTCAGGCCTATGACGTATGTTAGCTGACTGGGAAACCATCATGGAGGGATGAAATGCTGCTCAAGCCACAGATGACATTGCAATCGTTCGAGAAATGGGTGATCGATTTTGTGGGGCCTATCACTCCTCGACAAAAGACAGGGGCACGTTATATCATCACGGCGACAGAATAATTGACTCGATGGGCGGAAGCACAGCCGATTAAAGACTGCATGACCACTACAGCCGCAAAATTCCTATTCGAGAATGTGTTAACGCAATTTGGATGCCCAAAAATTCTAATGAGCGACCACAGAATGCATTTCCTGAATGAGACTATTAGCGCGCTCACTGAGGAATTTCATATGTACCATCAATAGAGTATGCCGTACCATCCACAAGCAAATGGGACCGTTGAAGCATTTAACAAAATTTTGGAGACAACGTTGACCAAGGTATGTAATGTGCAGTGCAACGATTGGGATTTGTGCATATCTGTTGTGCTATGGGCATACCAAACAACGTGCAAGAATTTGATGGGCCAGACACCTTTCCGGTTAGTCTACAGCAAGGAAGCTGTCATGCCAATGGAGTACATTGTACCTAGTTTACGAATAGCAGTGGCAACAGGCATGGCAGACCACATGACTTTGGAAGAGAGGATCGTGCAACTGGAGGAACTTGAGGAGGAGCAATTTCTGGTAGGATTTCATCAGCAAGTACAGAAGCAGCGAGAGAAAGCTTGGCATGATTGCCATATCAAGATGTGCACGTTCAAAGAGAATGATCTAGTATTACTATATGATAGCAAGTTCGAGAAATTCCCTGGCAAGCTCCGCATGCACTGGTTGGGACCTTATGTAGTCAAAGAAGTTACAGATGGAGGTGCGGTCCAACTTGATAAGCTTAATGGAGACCCCTCCTTGGGAAGAGTAAATGGCAGTTGCCTGAAGCTCTACATGGGTGGGCCGACCACCAGAATAACTGCCTGAAGGATAGTCTCACTACTTTAGCTATTTGAAAGAGAGCGTGGGATGTTAAAGCAGTCTAGGGGGCGACTGCATGACAACCAGGGTGCGCGTAGACTTGGTTTGTCACAAGGGTCATGGTTGGACAAAAATGGCTGCGCTGCTACGTTGACAAGTAGAGAGGTGACTGTTGCTATCACTATTCATGAAAAAATGTTTGAGTTATGGAAAACGGGAGCGGGCGGCGGGTAATTAAGAGATGAGGTATGAGCTAGATCTGGAACGATTTTTTGTAGGCTTAGAATGAGGGCACTAGAAAAGGTAGGAGCCAACGAATTTGAATTTCGAGACACTTATAAATCACAAGGGGGAAACCACCGAATGAGCTGCACTTGTGAGAATAGTAAGCTATTGTGCCTTCCCGCCACTATGGAACTATTCATTATCTATGCTCAAGGAGTAAGCCCAAGGGTTGTGATATGGCCATTGGAGATGCAGGGCTTTCTGAAGAGGACAGTGTTGATAGGTGCGGGCACCCTGCAGAGTTCAACATCGATGGTAGGGGATGTGCTGGAAATTTGTAGACACGAAGCAGAACTGGTCCGGATGCCGCTGTCTCACCCATGGGTTGGATGGCGAACCATGAAAGATAAGGGAAAGGTTGTAAATACAGAGACAAATGGTGGAATTGTAGTTAACAGGTCTTCTCTTATGCACCGTGAAGATTGGGATGTCGCGGATAGCAACAATGGTATTACAAAATTGCAATACAAGCTACAGCAGAAAGTGCGTCCAAAAGATACGAAATTGGAAAATGGTTGCATTGCTACGAGGAGTTCCCATATGCAGCACCCCAACTAGAGCTAAAATTCTATGAGGGGGTGTTCTGTGTTTACCGAGCATAGTAGAATGAGCAGTATCACTTGCATGAATTGGTAGCGACATTGGAGCAGAAGCTATAAGAAGCGTCACAAGAGACAAAGAGGGAACAGTACGTCACTCATAGTAAGGTGAACCGCGAAGCCTAGGCAGCACATATTGTTGCACTGATGAGTGACTCGGGACGAGTCATGATGATTGTGTTGGGGGCCTATTGGGTAGTGGAGGTCTTGCGTAACAGTTTTGGGGCTTAAAGCCTATAAGTTAGGATAATAATATTGTAAATCTTTGAAATATTCGGAGCGCAAAATGTAATAGGTCAAGTCAAAGGGTTGTCCTCCCAAGAAATAGTATAGAACAATAGGAAGTAAGTTGGCCTTCCCATGGTCCACGAACCATGGGAATGTATAAATAGAGCGAGGCTCTAAGGGTAAAAGGCAGTTCTGGTTTTTGATGGATCTTAGTGCTATGGGTTTGTCAAGATAGTATTTTCTGTGTCTATAAGTTCGAGTCAAGGGTGTTGGTGGCTAGATAGAGGCTCTGTTGCTATGTACGTAGAGGCCTGGAAAAGTCTGCAACTGTGTGCATGGACTCCTGCAACTGAGTGCGTAGGGCGGATTTGGTTGTATTGAAGAAAAGATCAATAAAGATAAGAATTCCTAAATCAATGTGTGTTTTCTTGCGGATCTGTAATTGCTTATGTTTTGAATTTATGCATGATCTATTATATGAGATTACATCTTTCTTTGAAATTGCGTGCACGGGGTTTTAATTTTAAATGTTTTCTTAAAGACTGTAAAGGGTAGATCTGATCTATAACAAACTCATAAATATTAACTCTTGAGGAAGTGCCTTGTTTTGGCTCTACGCGGAGGTAAAGTAGCGCAAAGCTATAGAATGGTTTGCAAACCCTCCAACCCACATCAAGACATCCCAAGGGTGCAGAAACCTGGTTCCAGCACCCTCCCCTACTACCACGGGTGAAACCTCAGTCCGCGCTTCGCGACCTATTGCCGAAAGGGCCAGCAGCTGCGGGATTTGTTCGGCTAATAACTCTGTTGAACCTAGGTTAGGGCCCAATAAACCAACAATTATATTCTCGAATCTCCCGAAGTTCATTCCTTGATACAAAAACTGGAACAGATATCCATTTCTACTGAGAAGCCAAAGAGACCTGCAAAGTGAGAAACTCGAGGTCACTCCTTTTGAGTTCCCTATCCCTCCACGATGTAGGAAAGTCACTTCATCAGTATCCAAATCAGACGCTAGGGAGATCACTTCACCTTTCCACCTATCTATTCCTTCATCAACTTCTACTCAATCCACTACCTCTCAAATATCTACTTCCACTATTAGTACTAGAATTATCGATACTAACCCAGTAGTAAGTGCTTCACCATATATACCTACTTCTGGACTGACCGTTCCATTTTCTCAGACCTTAACTCAAGTTATGGCCAATCAACCTGCTCAACCTTAGAGGAATTCTGGTGTTTTCCTCGTTGGAAATCCAAATGCGCTCCCAACAAATCAAGAAAAATTGTTGCCTAAGTATAATCGTGATGATGCTCTCCCGGCCAAAGAAAATCTAAACAATTTTATGTTAGCCATGGATCTAAATGGGGTTGCACATGAAGATGCTGTAATCAGATTGTTTCCTTATACATTCCAAGGATCTGCCAGATCTTGGTATTTTTCCCTTCTAGCAGGTTCAATTAGAGACTGGGATACTTTTCATGAAGTATTTCTGATAAAATTTGGTGATGACATAACTGTAGCATCCTTGATCAATGATATTTCTAATTTAAAAGCTAATACAGATGAAGAGATCAAAGATTTCAACTCCAAATTTTAAAAATTGCTAAACAAAATCCCAACTACCTCTAAACCTGGTGTAGATGTACAAATAGACTGGTATATATTATCTCTTCCTTATAATATTGCAATATTTGTAGATAGGGCCAATAAGTTTACCCTTGTAGAAAACATGAAAGAGGCCTTGTCTGTAGAAAGAAGAATCGAAGCTTTTGAAAAAGACCACAAACAAATGAAAGGAAGACCAAGAAAGTAACTTTTAAATATGACTCTAAAAAGAAAACTTCAAAGGATCCTTTCGATCTGTAGGGCCTTCAAAAAGTGTTAAAAACAATGTCAAATGAAATGGTAGAAATTAAAAAATAGGTAGCAGAATCTTCTGCACCTAAAAGGCCTTTCCAATCATCCAAAAAGAACTCCTCTTTTTCATCACAACCTCCAAGCACCAGTTCAAATGCTGAAGCTAACCACGAATCAGTAGAAGATTCACCAAATTATGAATAAGTTGAAAGAGAAGAAGAAATTGAACTGAATGGGATGTGGGATTTTTTTCTCCCAACAGAAGAAGATGCACAAGCAATGCCAGTAACTACCAGAAGAAAAAATTCTCCTGACACGTCTACCACTAATCAGAAGAAAAACACTGCTACTCCTGCAAAATAGAAAACAATAATTAAGAAATCTAAGGCTAGCCAAACTGAACTTATTCCTCCAGACTCCGCGAATGCTTCAAAGACATTGGTTATCTCAGATACGGTCAAATACAATATAGTGGAAGACATGAAAAATACTAGAGCTAACATTACATTGCATGAGCTCACTAAACTTAAACAACAATAGAATACCCTGTTAAGAGAATCAAAATCAGTTCTAGTATCTCCCCTGCCATCTGCTGTAGTTACTAAAGCCGCCTACAATATGGGAAAACCTCCTTCATCCTCGAACAAAGTAGATCCTTCAGATATAGTTCTAATTGGCAATTGAACTATCTCTCATGTCCCCTCCTTTATGCTTACTTATGAAATTTTCAACAGGAATGTTCATAACTACCTTGTTGACTCAAGAGCCTCCTCAAACATAATGCTAAGCATTATGTGTGCTAAATTGAACATTACACCTAAAAAATTTGCGGTACACATAGTTCAGTTAGACAAGACGAAAGTAGAGGTACTTGGAGAAATATCCTCAGTTTCAATTAGGCTTTCCTCTAATCCAAAATTATCACAAATAATTGACATATTGGTGGCTGATATCCCTGAATTTTTTGGTTTGATTCTCAGCAGGGATTGGTCTAAAAAGTTGCATGGTTATTTTGCAACTGACTGGCCTCACATGTGGTTGCCACATAATGGTAAACCAAACCAAATTAGGATAGGCTGAGAAAAATTCATGAAGTATACAATCATAGACCTCGAGGGAAGCACTGAACCTATTGCCTTTGCTAATAACATCATTGGAAACTATTCAGTGGAGTCCTCTTTAGGATCTTTTAATGCTAAAAAATCTCCCTTTTTAGATAACGATGTAGTTTCTAAAATTGTGAATTTCTTGCAAACAGATGCTTCCAAGTGTTTAAATTTAATTGATAAAGTTTAAAATGACTCTCCATTATGGACTCTCTATTTTGATGGTTCTAAATCAGAAGACGGTGTAGGTCTAGAAAAATTTTCAATAGAATTAATATGTAGACCATCCATTCCTAAAAATATAACAAATTGGAGAGTGTTCAATAATGATGTGGATATAGTAAATTTTCTTACATCAGAAGGATCATATGAAGAGAATATGATAGAGGAGCATGAGCATGATATAGAAATAAAAAATAATCTTGATCTAAACCCAATTTCTAAGTCTGTGGTCAAGATGGAAGATATTTATGATTTGAAAGATAGGTTTAAGAAAATTACTAACTCCAAAACTCAAAGTTCTACTCTGAGATTTGAAGTAGTAAACCTAGAGTCATATGAGAAACCTAAAAATATCAACCTAGGTCTTGACCTAACATCTGAAGAAAAAGAATCATTCATCAGCTTATTGAAAAAATATAAAGGTGTCTTTGCTTGGGATTATGTAGGTCTCGAAACATATGATACCTATATAATTCAACATACCATACCCATGACTTCAAATGAAAAACCAATTCAACAAAAGCTTTGAAAAATTCACCCGACCCTTGAAAGTCAAATTAAATCTGAATTGAACAAGCTCCTGAAGACCAGGATAATCTTCACTGTCAGGCATTCTAAATGGGTATCGAATATGGTACCTATGAGGAAAAATAACGGTGATATTAGGATCTGCATTGATTTTAGAAACCTAAACAAAGCTGGCCAAAAGGATAATTTTCCTCTGCCTACTATCGAACAGGTACTGAAATCAGTTGCAGGTTCTGAATTAATTTTGCTTCTAGATGGATTCTTAGGATATAATCAAATCCTTGTGCACCTAGATGACATATTAGATACAACATTCAGGACCAAGTGGGGAACATATGCCTATTAGAAAATTCCTTTTGGACTCATAAATGTTGGTGCCACATTTCAATGTGCTATGGACATTGCCTTTAGAGGTCTAATAAATAAATCGGTTGTTATTTACTTGGATGATATCACAGCCTATTCCAAGGATAGGAAAAAAGATTTAAGTGACCTTAAGCACATCTTTGAAAGATGCGTGAAATATGGTATTTCCTTAAACCCCCAAAAAATCTTATTTTTCTTTACCATAAGGAAAACTCCTTGGGTTTATAGTATCCAAGAAATTATTTTACATCGATCCTGATAGAGTCCAAGAAATAGAAAAAATTTGACTCCAACACAATAAGAAAACCATGCAATCATTCCTAGGCCAAATAAATTTGTTAAACGATTCGTCCTAGATTTTTCACAAATAGTCTTACCCCTTCAAGCCATGATAAGAAAAAAATGTAGTTTTCAGATGGAGCAAATATGAAAGAGAATCATTTGAGTTGACAAACAAAGCCATTATTAATGCCCCTTCTTTAAAAACTCCCGACTTTCTCAAACCCTTTGTGTTAATACTTTTTCATATGATACTTCGTATGTTACAGTTTTGACATAGCTGAACGATGAAAATGTCGAGGCACCCATCTCCTTTTTCAGTTCTAACATACAAGGTGCCAAATTAAATTATTCATCTGTATAAAAGCGAGCTTTTGCACTCTTTAAAACTCTAAAACATTTCATACATTTTCTTCTTAAACCCATACAAAGATAGTTGTACCATACCCTACTGTAAGACAACCACTAATTCAAAGAGAAGTAGGGGAGAAAAGAGCTAATTGGGTAACTGCACTCCAAGAATATGATGTAGAAATCTGGCCAGCTAAAATTGTCAGGGGCCAAGGTTTTTGCAGGATGTTAACAGGAGTTTCTTAGTTGCCATCAGGAGAAGATCAAGGTAATGAATTGAATATATCAAAGGTAAGCCTCAACGATACGAAATCACAATATGTGGATTTGAGATTTTATCTAACAAATGGATATGCTCCTATGCACCTTAATTATAAAACAAACAGAACCTTAATATTAAAGTCAAATCAGTATGAGCTAGTCAATGATGTATTGTTTAGAAAGAATTATGATTCAGTATTGTTAAGATGCTTAGAGAAACCTGAAGCTGAGAGGGTCATGTAGGAATTACATGATGGACCAACTGGTGGACATTTTGGAGGAAATACTACTACTCATAAAATCCTGCATGCAGGATATTACTAGCCAATGATATTTAAGGATGCACATCAATATGCAAGGAAGTGAAAAACTTGTCAAACTACGGCTGGGAGAGAAAGAAATCCAACATTCCATTTACAACCCGTTAACATCCAACAACCATTCGAACAATAGGGATTAGATATAATTGGTGAGATTATTCCTAACAATTCCAAGCAGCATAGGTACATCCTCACAGTTACTAATTACTTTATTAAGTGGGTAGAAGCATTCCCATTAAAGATAGCTAATACAGAAAACATCACAAATTTCATTGATCAGTACATAATTACCCAGTTTGGCTTACCCTCAACTTTAAAGTTTGATAATGCATCTTACTTTTTTGGAAATACAATGGTATAATTTTCTCTCAAGTGAGGTTTCAAGTTAAAATATTCAACTAATTATTATCCTCAAGGTAATGGATTCACAGAATCAACAAACAAAAACCTCATCAAAATGATCAAAAGAACTATTGATCTAAATCATAGGAACTGGCATAAAGCATTGACATTTTCTCTGTGGGCAGACAAGATTACTCAGAAAGCCTCTATCGGTTCTTCTCCTTTTGCTTTAGTTTATGGAAAAGACGTTGTTCTACCCACAAACGTAGAAATTCCATCTCTTGCCCTAGTACAATTTATCAATGAAACCCTTCATCTTCTCTCTAGGCTAGACAATTTCAATTTCTTAAAATCGAAGAAAAAAGAGAAAAGGCTAAAGCAACCCACTTCCATCACCAACAAATAGTCAAAGATTCTTTTGATACAACTTCTACCAGTAAAAAATCCCTTGAAGTAGGTGACTTAGTCCTGAAATGGGACAAGGCACATGAGGAAAAGGGTAGACATACTGAATTCCAAAGACTATGGCTTGGCCCTTTTCAGATTATTGAAAAAATCAGACCATCAACGTTTATTTTACAAGACTTGTCCGATAGGAAATATTCTTTGCCCGTCAATGGGAAAATGTTGAAAAAATACTTTTCTTAGGAGATAACCTCTTCGAGCTTTGTAATATATTTCTTTTTAGGAAAATAATGGTTAAACTAGTATGTACGCCTGGCTTTTTAAAATAAGTCTTTGATAACATTTCTAATTTTTCGCTTTTATAAGAAAGTTGGAGTTAAAAGGAACAATTAGGACATTTGAGTACTAAAATAAACTTCATCCCTCTGGAAAAACTTGATATTCCTTAAAAAAAAATATTTTACGAAAAACTCTTATCTTTATAGGATATGACGGTTCTTTTATTAGTCAAGAAAAGAATATTTAACCTAGAAAGGACTTCCTGTAGATCAGTATCTTAAAAAACTCTATCATTATCACCCAAGACCCTTAAAAAGGCTAATGGCCTGCCCCATCTATTAAAATTTTCTTTTTTCAGAGTGTAATTCTAAAATATAAAAAAATTAAAAGGTAAAGAGTCTCATCACGATCTTATTTACCATGTTCATAGGGAAGTAGTTAAAAATGATATTACAAATACTACATATCAAAATAGGGTAATAGCTAATGATATTCTTGATCAGAAGACAAGGGGTCTCATCAAGAGCTAGCTTGTTCAGTTTATTTACAACCAGTGAATGGCATTGTCATCAGTAGGTTACCACACCTACACAATGAATTTTAAGGGCTTACACTCAAAAGGTAAAAAAGAAGGGACAAAGTCCAAGAGAGATTCAATTCAAACGAATATCATTTTTGAAATCTAAAAATTCATACAAATGGGATAATGGATCATTGTTGGTTTAAAGGTAACCTTGTCGAGGCTATGAACGCCTGCTGGCAGCAGAGGCTCTATCTGTGATAAATGAGTATAAAACCAAAAAACTAATCTGCATGAGGCACCTACTATATTATTTTAAACCCTATTATTGACTGATGCTAACATTTATATTTCTATCATTTCAGGGGTGAAGTAATTAAGAAGATGGGCCTAACCAAGTAATGGTAGTTCGAGAGAAATGTTGTTTACCTTATAACCGATGAAAACATTATTCTTATAACTCCAATTACTTTGAAACTTCTTAGAAATTTTAGAAAACTACTCAGAGATAATTGGTTCTCCCAAGTGAATCGCGAATTGTTGTACTACGAAACAACTCCCCCATTTTTATCTAACAATTGTTAGCACTTGAGTTATAAATGGGGACCCTTTTAAATTTTTAAGCCTAGGACAATAATCCCTAACTCTAAAGAAAAACTTAGCAAAACCTTGCAAAATGAGTTAAGGAGGAAACTTATATCGCACATTGCATATCACACTTTTTCTCATCACTATTTTATAAATCCTTTACAAAATTGCGATATGTGAAAAAGTCTCTGCTACGATAACCTCATCTCGTCACTACACAATCGTATTTTGAAATTCGCTAAAAACTTGAATATGCCTTATCACAAACATTAACGATTTGAGAAATGCGATGTTGCGAATTTCACAATTGCATTTCGCCTAATATTTGATAAAGCATTACAAAATACCCCTTTAAAGACCACGATATGTGATTAAGGAGGTAAAGCATGCCAAATAATTACATTTTAAATAATTAGAACAAACGAGTTGATACGTTATTAAATTTTTAGCGACCGGAGGTAGGATAATCATTCTCCAGGTTATGGGGAGTTGTAATCAAGTATCCCATAAATTTTTTTTCTCACAATCCAAAGTCATTTCATAGAGGATTTTAGTCTTAATTACTTGATATCATTTGCGCTGATATTTATTGTCTATTTAAGGCAAGCAACAAAAGACATGTCCTTAAGAAAGGTGATGCAGAAGCAAACTAAGAATACCATTGTTGGGACAGAGCATACAAAGATGGGTCCTATCTTTGTTGATACAATCTGTGATGCAGCTAAAGGTGGAACAACTTGGGAAGCAATTTACAGCAGAATTTATGATGAGTGTCCTAAAATTATTGCTACGAGAGCAACAGGTGGGTCGACAAAGCCTTCAGGACCTCAATGCAGGGATGCCTCTTGTTATTTCCTTCATAGGATAGGAGCAAGAGCCAAAATCCTTCCCTACATGGGCATGATCATATGGGTGGTAGAAAACCTTATCATCGAAGATAGGCAGTTCAAGAATTCAAGCATGGAGCTCGTAGGATCGTTCATGGTAGAAGACTTGAAGGCTATGTATCACATACCTGACCCACATGAAATCTACGACAGCACATTTGTGGCTAACTTCGCAAAAAATAATCCAGACCCCTTCAAGTTAATTCAGACTTGGAGAATGTTAGACAAAAATTCAAGTATGAAAAATCGAGTGTGTATGCAATAGCCTCTTTGGAAAACCCCTACAATTATGCAACAACAATGTTATGTAGACTGTATGGACTGCCAAACAACACTAAGTTTTGAGTAGAATGGATTCCCTTGATAGATGCTTGTGTTAATTCCTATATCATGAATTGTCCTTCTATCCTATCTGACAACTTAGCCACCTCCACTACTGAATCTCGACAAAAGAAAGCCTCCTCCTCAGATAACCTCTCTCAGTTCTAGTTTTGTGCTTATATTATGGATGCTATCTACTTCGGCATGACATTTCCAACCATCGGTTGGAAATGGACCATACAAGATACTTACCCAATCCATTTCAATCTTAAGCAAATATGGGAATTGAATTATATACCTCACTTCTACAAGATATTTCATTCTATCTTCTTGCCCCTACACCAAACGATTTTCAATAAGAAAGCCCATAGGTTTTCCCAAGAAGCTGCAGTAGACCCAATAGATGTAGGCAAATATTTCATTGAGGAATGGTTCACCTACATTAGGGTTTTTGGTAGCATTCTTGATCCACACATCCTTCCCTTATATGTTTCTGATAAGCTATTAGCAAGGGAGATTTCCTACCAGACTGTGGGAAAGGGCCTGACCAAAGTCCTTAAAGATGAAAAAAAGTCATTATGGCCTACTGTTCCTATCAAATGTGGCTCTTTTACTTTAGATAATTTTGTACATTCTACTAATGAATCAACAAAAATGGAAGCCCTCAAGCTTCATACATTTCCTACAAGGAAATTTGATCCAAACAATGTGGCATGCAATGTCACTATAGGACTAAAACTTAAGGCATACAATCATGGGGGAAATTACTTTGAGGATTTGTTGTAGTGAGTAGTTTCTTTCGAGCAAGCACTTGAATGGGAAAAGGATAACTTGAAACCTAAAGATTTTCAAAGATTTCAGGAATTCAGGAATGAGAGACTTTGGGTCATTCCAATGCATTTACTAAAGCCCGAGAATAAGCCTACCCTGAGTAACACTGTTGATAGCGCAACCCCTAGCTCTCAAAAGGACTCTCAAGTGAACACTGAGAATACAACTAACATAGGGAAGGTTCAGGATGCAGACAATATGGCTAAGTCCAATAGGAAGCTAGTCAAAAAATAGGTAATAGACACTCCAGCCACAAAGACAAGTTCAGAAGCCCAAGGCACTAGTTTGGAGCAGGAATGGGATCAATTCAATAAAAAATTGCAAGTCACCCCGAAAGCTCCAAATACTCAGGAAATAGAAGAATTTAAGAGTCCTCTAAAAATTCATCAAGATAAAGAGCCCAAGTCTGTTGGTGAATGGTCTACACCTATGGATCAAAAAGCAACAAAATCCCAACATACTGAAATCATCCCTGCTCTTCCCACCTTAGAAATTGTTCTGAAAGTGACGGAGATACCTCCACTTAATTTATTCTATAGCCCTCTTTACAAGGTTGTAGTCCAAAGGAAAAGGAAAAGAAGAAGGGTAGATGCACCCGAATTCTCACCCAGAGACGAGCCAATGGACATTGTTTGGAAGGACATGCCTTTTAATCTGGCCGAGAACTTAACTAGACTATCATAGTTCATAGGAGCATACGGGTCAGCCACTATGGATAAGGCCACTGAGGTGTCTACTTTTCTAAAGGAAAGGGAGGAAAGAATTGCACAGCTCGAACAAGAGCTCGAGACAGGAAAGGAAAGCACAAACAAGAAGGTAGCCGAGCAGCGTGCACAATTGCAGCAGGACTGTTATAGCTCCAAATATCACCCTTGGTATTTGTGATGCTTGGTTTATGGCCTAGGGCAACCCCTCCTTCTAGGCTTGGTCCAAATATTTTAAAAATAGTGTTTTTCTTCTTGTACGCTACTTTTCCCTGTGATAAAAGTGTGTACACACGGGTTAGTCTATACCCAACCCGCGTATATGTGTTAAAACACTTAAAAAAAATTTAAATTTCCTTAATTATGAGCTGAGATAACGGGTTTTACCTATTGATTACCTACTAGTGCCTGTTAGGTTCCTATACAATTAGGTTTCATTTTTCATGATTGACCAGGGAAGTGCCAAATATGTTCATCTTTTTATGCTGCAAAGGTTCCATATTTTGTATACATATAGGGAAAATTAAAAAATGTAAAGAGGGTATGCCCTAAAAGAAAAATCAAAGGGAAAAAAGAGTAAATTGGTCAACAAAAAAAAGAGAATGAACCCCAAACCAAAAGACCAAGAAAGTGGCCAGCCAAAATGCCACTATCATCTTATTTGAAAATTCACAATGTGCAAATACTGTTGTTTATCACACTTGATGGATGGCCCAACAGTTCAATCTGGACCATGCCATGTTTAAATTGCTTGTTATAGAATAGAGAATGATTACCTGTCCTAACAGTTCAAGCTTGGCAGATGAGTAGATAGGCAGAGAAATTAAGGAGCCCAACTGCTTAATATAGGCCCTTGGAAGAGATAAGGGTAGACTTACATAGCAGGGCAGTCAAAAGAAAAGAGTAACTTCAGGGTTTGCAAGTTCAAATGCACCCAATCCAAAGGAAGAAAAAATGTTAGGTGTATTAGGCTGGGTAGGCAGTTATTTGGTTGCAGAACAGTGGAAGCTTGACTAATTTCCCCTTCATTCCCTAGAAATCATTCGCTAGCATCCCCTCAAGGACATTGGGGTCTGACCAAAAGTCTTGTTTCACTCCATTCTATAGGAAATACTAAGTTAAACTCTCAGTTTACTTAGTGGAAAGAAGACACATTTCTTGTGTAAAAATCATCATTCCATAGTCCTTTCATCTTCTTATGTCTAAGTCTTCACTCCACATACTTAGCATTCACCCATACAATTTCAATTCATAAGGTCATATTAACCTCTAATTCTATTATATAGCTCCCTTAAACATTTCCCTATCCCTATAGTACAAAAACTATATTAAAAACCCAAAAAAATGTAAATATCCCCACCCCTTGGCACTATAGCCATATACCCTAGCTTGGGAAATACTATGTCCATTTGGGATTTGTATTAGCCCTTCCGCATCCAAAATGCTTGGGATTAATTTAACATTTGGCTAAATTAATAACCATTGATCCCCTCACGCATAAACCTTACCACATTACTCACCGTGCTCATATATTTTCGGGTTTCATTTGATATTTGATTAAATGAATAACCGTGATCATCTGCGCCGAACCACAAAACCCATTAACCTAAAGTTTTTCCCCCGCCATATTTTTATAATGTGTAATATACAGGCGGGTCCTCGCGCGTATTGTGCCCACATCTATGCATCCCATCAGCCGTTGATTTGCGCCTGGCAGATCGGACGACCCTCACCGATATTGGAGCGACACCGCTGTACGAGGGTTAGCTCCCGATAGAAGGCAGTTTTTCCGCCGTACGTGGGGACACGTGGCTCGTTTTGATTGCATCGGGCCCGTGCTGACACATACCGCCCCCGTACCAAAGGCGGTCTGATAGCAAACCGCTTACCACTCGTCCTCCCCGCCGCGCACGTCATCCCCACGTCAGCTGCTGCGTCGGCGCCCTCGCTACTGTACAGTCCACCCTGGCCGCCCCGTCACCCATCCACGTCAGGCGCCACCTTACCCGCCGTACCTTGCTACAGGACCATGTGACGTCATGCTGACGTCAGCATGAAAAAGCGCCAAAAGCCCGAAAAACACAAGTTTTCGTTAAAAACCAATGAAAGTGATGTTTTTATTTGTTTTTGCGCAACCAATTGTAAAAGTTCATGCATGAGTTTTTACGTTCAGTCCACCATTTACGTCCCATTCGACTGCCCACGCGTGTTCAACCTGCCAACCTGACCTCCTCGGCTCTGCCTGCAGCTCCTTTCCACCGCAAACTCTCGAAACAAATAGGTATTTACCCGGGAACGCCCTTGACCCTATTTTTTCATAAATTCTCTGCATAAGATCACCAATACACTTGAATTCAATCCAAAGACATTCCCGTTTACAAACTCCTCCACTCTGCCTCACTAGGCAACCATATTTTCGGGCAAAAACCTGCCAAATGTCTATGATTCTGACAAGCTGCCCATTAAAGCTCAAAATCTGACCCTTGTTTGCCTGCAAAACCACTAAAGAAAATCTGCAAAATCCCTGCTATTTCCATTTCTTTTTAAGCTTCCTTGTTGCAGAGCCCTGCATACTCTTTATTCCCCTTGAGCTCTACTCAGCGGGGGCATCTTCGCACATAACTTAAAACTATAAATTCCCTGTCAAAAATCCATCGTCGGGACTCTATTTCCTGTTGAAGTATACACCAAATCCAATTATAATCCCAGTAAAATCATGGAGGCCCCAGTAGCCTTAAATATTGCACCATTAAATGCACCCCATAGAGAGTTAGAGTGGATACCTCTGGCAGACAGAGATTATCAAATTGCTGATATGGAAGGAGACAAGCCTCACCTTCAGGCTTTCTGTGAAATAAGGAATAAATTCATAAACAAAGCTGACCTATTGGGAATATGGGAATCCAACATGCCAATGTACTACCTGCCCTCAGTGAATGTCTTCCCCGACCTCATCCATCAATTTTGTGCTAATTATGATCCTTCTCAAAGGGCAGTGATGGACCCTGCTGGAAATATCCTCTTTTATATTACCCCTCAGTCCATAAATGAGATGCTGCAATTCAAGCCAACTCAGCCTTTGGTCTCCCTTTCCATGAAACAATTACTGGATCAAGCCTCAAAGTTGTCCTCTGCAGAATTTGGCCGAATTTCCAAGCTGTTTATGCCACCAGAGTGTTACTCCAGATTCATAATCCCCTATCACCATGCTTGGTTTACTGAGGAGGGAAAATTGCTCATAGACATGATCTCTTACATCCTAGGATTCAGAACTAGTGAAATTTTGGATGAGACTGTCTTTGCTTTGATGTCCATATTTACTCCAGGACAACCCCCTGCTGTCAAGTATGACTATGCCACCTTCATAGCCAACAAGATTCATGAGCAGTTCATGAACTTAGAGAGGGAAAGGGTATTCAAATACACTTCACATATATATCATTTGCTGCTATACTATCAGTTTGAAAGTTTCTCGGTTTTCCTTAAGAAATTGGATGCTAGGGGGGAGCGAAGGTCTGTGATATTTTGGTCATCAGTGGTCCATCATGTTAATCTCTCCCCATACACATACTGTGAGTTCATTGACCTTTCTATCTATCCAGCCACTTGCTTATTATCAGCAGACCCTCCTCCTAGGCTCACTGCTGAAATGTAGAGAATTCTTCACCTCTCAAAAGGATACAACATTGGTGACTAGTATTACTATCAAAACCACACTGTAATAAGGATCTATGGCTGTGAGTTGGCCCCATGCAGACTACCAAAATATGTCCCCATGAGACTCTTTACCTTGGAATACTATCGGCAATTCAACAGTGCAGACTTAAAGCACTTCTATTTTGCTAGGAAAAAGGCACAGCTTAAAATAAGACATCAATTGGGCCCATTTATCTTTAATAAAAGGGAAGAAGCATGGAAGGATGCCGATAAGATTCTGAGAGAGAAACTTAAGCTCAAACTGAGTTTCTATTGGTCACCATATGACCCTGAACATTTCATAAGCTTTAGAAGAGTCAAAAACAAGCTCACAGTGTATCCCCACCACAAAATCCCTGAAATTGAACAATATGCCAATCAACAAGAATGGGTAGAGGGCACAGTAGTGGAAGAGCTTACTGAAGAAGAGATTACAGAAAAAGAAATCAAAAACCTTATAAAATCAGTTGACTTGGAATCTTTTGGACAGGTGTTTTTCACATCTCCTCGGCACCTTGGAGAAGGCACCTCATCCGCCACGACTTCCCAACAGCTTGCCCAAGAAAGTGCTCCACTAGCAGGAACATCTAAAGGGAAAGAGGTGCAACATTCAGAACAACAAGTGCACCATTCAGAGCAGCAAGAGACAATGGCAGACCAACCGGTTTCAACAGATGAGCAAAGTCAAGGGCAACACCCTTCAACACAAGAAAAGACAACTGAAATCCCTATATTGCAGACTCCTCTTAATGAGGAAAGGGCCAAGAAAAGGGATAGACAGGAAGAAACCCCCACAAGGACATCTACAGATCAGCAAGGAGAAAAGAGACAAAGATTGAATCCTTATTCAGAGGAAGAATTGCCAGAGGGGCCAACTGAACAGCAAGTTCCCCCAAGTATGGAGACATCAGCCAGCTCCTTCCAGCCAGAGCAAGAAAGACAACAAGGTGTGGAGGTCACATCCACCAGGCAACAGAGCAAACAGGGCTCTGATATCAAAAAAGCATTCACTGATATTAAGGCTAGAAATGAGCCAGTGAGGTTTGATCTTTACAACTAACGGCTAAGAATGGCTCCCACTAATCAGCAAAGGCTAATTGTAACCTATGACATTCAAGAAGGGAAAATGACCCTCAGTCATTTCAGACCTACAACGTAGCAACCACAATCAGCTGCTGACTATATTAGAACCAATTTGGAAGTTCTCTCCAGGGATATCCATCCGATGGACCAGATTGAATTACACAAGAAGACCGGCAAAATGGTATATTCTACCTTGGCAGACAAAACATTGTTGGCCCATAGATTACAAAATTCATTGCATAATACTGTTGCCCAACTAGAATTGGAGAAAGCTTCATCACAGGCCAAGGAGAATAGAATCAAGTCCTTGGAGGAGATTATTATAGAGTTGGGACATGATCCCCAGGATCCGAAGGGCATTCAGGCCTTGATCAAAAAGAAAGAGGAAGACATAGTAGCCCTCAAAAGACAACTCAGGCTGCCAGCTACACTACATCCTCAAACCACAGAGGTAGCACAACAAAAAGAGGAGCAGGATGTGGTAACTTTGCTTATGAGCTTGCACAAAAGATTGATAGAAATAGAGAGTGACTTGGAGGCATCATTGCAAGGGAGACATGGAGAGTTGGCCTCTCAACTAATTCAAACAACTCACATTCTTACAACTGCTCCTCCCATGGACACCACAATAGTCCCTCCCATTGATCCAACATCCACAGCAGGTACCTCAAGTTCAGCACCAGTTTCAACAACAACAACAGCAGCAGTAGAGCAAGAGGCCAGCCTAAGTATGGAGGGGATGATGAAAGGAATAAAAGCTATAGAAGTACAAATGGCAGAATTGAAAGAGGCCAAAGAAAAGCTGGCCAAAATTGACGAAAGATATGACAAGTCAAAAATGGATGTAGCTGAGAAGACAAGGGAAGTGAAAACCCTGGAAAAAAGAATAAAAGAGCTAGAGAAAGAGCTTACTCTTGATAAGACTCTAGTTGAGGTCAAGAAAATTTTGTGGGCCAAGATTGGCCAATCCATTACAGACCGGTGGCAATCCATTGAAACTATACATGAGCAGATGGACTTGATATGTTTGGCTCAGTTTGAAAATGAAAAGGCTAGAGCATCTTTAGGAAATATGCCTGAGCATGCCAACAGAGTGATTCAATTCCTGAACACTTATACTAAAGATCAACTCGCAGCAATAGGTATCAGGAACAAGACTGATACCATCTTACTAGTAAAAAGGGTGCTGAACCTAAGGAATTTTGTGCAAAATCTAGAAAGAAAATGCCAAGAAATGCAAGCAGAGGTAAATGAGTTCAGAATAAAGTTTGCAGCATTACAGAGCAGAGGGCTACCCAGTTTAGTAACCAGTGCTGGAAGACTGCTATCACATGAGCATTATGCCAATAGGGTAAACAACTATGCCTCCAATCAAATCACAGCGTCCTCGAGCACATCAGAAGAAATAGGGCCTCCATCTGGGCAGAGTCTCTATAACAAACTGGAAAATCTGTTCTACATTGAACATGAGATAAACCACCTATTTGAAGTCTAGCCCAACTTTTATAGATACACTGAAGTTGATGAAACATTGATAAAGATACAATGACATCAGCTGCCTACAGAGGATTGGTGGAAAGGAATGATGGAGACATTGCTCAGGTAAATTTTGTTTTTGATTATTTTTTATCAGCTACAGGTCAGCGAATACAGAGACACGGTCCACCTGTCAAAAGATAAAAAGCAGCATAAAGCATAAATGGAATGGTGATTACAGCTCGTTAATGCAAAGAAATCAAACACCGATAACAAAGGCCAAGACAGTGACAAACAACATAGCAGCATCAAGGCAGCAAACGCAGAATCAATGCAAAATGGCTAGCCGACTCACTCAGCCCAGAAAGTCAAAATACCTCTGACAAATTGGACAGCTAGAACATTCATATTTATTGCAACATTTATTCCCTCATTTACTGCTTCTTGCGAGTTGGTAAAGGAAGTTATGAGTTCAAAGACTTATCCTCATGATATTTTGGATCTCCCTTTTGTATAAATACCTCCCATAATATGTATTTGGGGTTGGTGATTTTCTCTCTAAACTGCGCTGTAATTTTTGAGACTCTCTAATACAAATGGATGTTGAAGTTCATGGTTTTTGTGCTGTCTGGATGTGTATTTGATGTTCTGGGACCTGCTACAGAATTCCTGCGTCATTCAATGGAACAATAAGTTATTCTAACTATGTTATATGTTTTCTGTGTTTGCAAATTTCATATGTATTCCATAATCTTAGTAACAGAGAAGAAAGAATAGCCCAGAATTTGTTTAAATGCACCCTGTGTTCAATCTCTGCTATTAATTATGTTTTCTTTAGGACTAGTCATAAATATGAATTCTTAACTGCTCATGTTTGCACTAATTGCTTCATTCTGAATACTGTTTAGGAATTCTTAATTGCTCCTGGATAATATTCATACACTTTTCCTCTGCCAGCATAATGAGAGATTCTTGATGGCCTTTCATTCCCTGAATTCATTCCACCAATTTCCAGATTTGAAAATTGTTCCAAAACTACCTGTCTTGCTCTGTAGTTCTACCATTCCCCAAGAAGCACTTTCAGCAGCTCACCATCATTGACTCCATTGCCCAATAGTATAGACTGTTTTCGACTTGCATCCTAGCTCTGCTTGAAATCACCATCCAACAAACTTAAAAAAAAATCGTGCACATCATAACTAGCCTAAAATACTTCAAGACAAAGCTAAATCACAAAGAGAGAGCCCTCTCTGGTTGCAGGCAGGCTAGGACCTAAAGCTAAAAGATTGGTTAGTGGTTACCTTGGCTGTATTCCCTCCAGGAGGCAGGGAACAACCTGAGTGATAACATCATTGGCGACTCCACTGGGGAGCTTGAATGACTATTTGTAAACTACTGTTTATTTTCTTAAAACTACAGATGGAACATGAAGTTAGCCAGGTAGCCTTTGAAACTGTCTTTGCTCTGCAATTACAGGAGTAAATAAAAGCTGCTTCAGTCAATCTCCAGTATAGTTTTAGGCTTTAAACAGTTGTTCCAAAAATTTGATCAGTTTCCCTGTTTCAACATATTTAAAGGAAAAACCAAGCCTCCTATATTTGAAAGTAACTCTTGTAGAATATTGTGAAAAAATGTGATCTTAAAACATTCTTAGAAAATACCAAAAACAAATTTAGAAGCTGGCTCCAAAGAAGAAAACTCGGTACACCAGGTCAAACCCTGACCCAGATCCTCCAGCTGTTTTTGAAAACCCCAACTTGATTCCTAAGACCCTTAGGAAACAAGAAGAACAAGAAAGTTCTGCTGGTTTAGACCTTGAAACAGTTCAGCAGAGCTATATCCCAACTCCTGCTAAAGCCTCAGTCCGTCTTCACACAACTGCTGCTTCTCCTAGTTCTTCATCTACCTCTCAAAGCACCCTCCCTACACCTCCATCCACTGCACATACTTCTACTCCAATCCCTGCTGTTCCAGCTGTCCCATTTCTTCCAGTTGCCCCATTTATCCCTGTAAATATGGCAAACCGTTATGCTCCTCTTCACTTGCCTGGAAATCCAGGGGCTATGCCTCAGGATTATCAGAGTAAAATCACATATTTTGATGGTACTGGCTCCTATACAGCCCAGCAACACACGAAGAAAATGCAAGATTATTTTGAGAATTATGAAATAGATGATGATGATGTAAGAATGAAGATTTTTATCCAATGTCTAACTGGTGATGTGAGGATTTTGTTTAGAGCACTTGCTGCAAATTCTATAACTGATTCAGAAGCTCTTTATCAGTCTTTCTTAAACAGATGGGAAAAGAAGAAAGACCCTTTACACATCTTAACAGAATATGAAAATTTAAAAAGAGGCCCATAGGAGACCATCCAAGACTATTGTGCTAGGTTCAACAATGTTTATAATGGTATTCCTCAAAACCTTAGACCTCCACTTGATTGAGCTCTGATCAAATTTCCCGATGGATTTGATTCTGACATGGCATACCAATTGAGGGAAAGAGCCCCTCCAAGCTTAGCAAACATGCATAATATAGCCGTTAGTGTGGAGGCAAACCTTATTGCTAAGCGAAATCGGGCAAGAGCTGAAAGAAGGACAACTTTCAAAGAGGAACCTTCAACATTTGAACAAAAACTTGATGCAATCATCAAAGGTATGGACAGGCTTGGGGATAGATTGGAAACCATCGAAAGAAAATCATCATGGGAAGGTCAACCAAGTAACACTGCAAGAAACCCAAACTTTAGAAAAAATCAAAATCCAAATGTTGGGAGGGCTGGCCCTGACCAAAACATCAGACCCCCATTCCAAGAGAACTATGTCGAAGCCTCAACATCTAGTGAACCAACAGAGGACACCCAAATCAACCTAATGGGATTGAACAGTGAGCAACAAATTTTCCTAACACAAGATGACCAAGAGGCTCACAACATCAATCAATTTCAAACCAAATCCGGAGAATCATTTGATTTCAGGGAGGGCTATGATGCAGCAGTCTATGAGGTTCATAAACAGTACAAATTGAGAAGCAGAACCATAGATGTGCCTCAACCTACCAAGCTGAAGGATACCAAACAGCCAAAGAAGACAAAGGATAAAGTTGTCCTGATAGAACCCTCTAATAAAACAATCCCAGACCCAAAGGAAGTCACTGTGGAAGATGTATCAGATTCACAGTCTTTAAAAAAACAGCCATACACATCCCATTCTTCGAAGGAAAGTCCAAATTGTTCTCTTGAAAATAATTCCAAATCAGATGTACCTCAAAACAACACTCATAATCAAGAGAAGATCACTGAAAATCCAGCTAAAAACGAAACGTTTGTTGTCCATAATGCAAAAATGCAGATAGAAAAACATTTTAACTTAGAAACGGAAATAGGTAAGATGAAAATAGCTATTCCTCTCTTTGAATTGGCCAAACATGAAGTTTATAGACAACAAATCTATAGGTCACTCCAGATACCAGAGAATAAGGATTCAGTCAATGTTCTAGATGATCATCCAGAGTTGATTTTTGGTCCGGAAGTCAATGGTAAAACAGTAGATGGAGGATTTCCTCCATTCTATGTAAGCTTGAACATTCATGACAAGGTGCTCCATAATGCTATGTTTGATTCACGAGATTCCCACAATCTAATGCCTAAATCTGTGATGGAAAGACTGGACCTAGACATCACAAGACCCTACAAAGATTTGTTCTCATTTGATTCTAGCCAGGTCAGGTGCCTAGGCCTAATTAAAGACCTTTGTGTATCCTTAGTCCAATATCCAGCTAAAATAATCTTGATGGATGTGGTGGTAGCTGATATTCCACCTAAGTATGGTATGCTTTTGTCCAGATCTTGGGGTGTAAAACTCCAAGGATCTTTGCAACTAGACATGTCCTATGCCACTATTTCAGTCTTTAGCCAGCCAAAGAGATTATACCATGAAACACTAATGAAATATGTGATTAGTAGTCAAGAAAACCCCCAAAACTTCCCCATCTATTCTATGCATTCTGACTTGGATTCATTCATTTTATATAATGCTGGGATGTGTCCCAAAACTGATGTCAAACTCCTAATAGCAGCACAAACAGAAAGTATGAATGAACCATCTACTGCTCAAGATCATAAAATTGTTGATGTAATTAATACAATAAAGGAAAATGACATACCATATGAGTTACAAGAGCCAAATCTACTAGTTGAACAAGCTTCCACAACCCTTAAGGCTAATCATAACCAAGAGATCTTATGGTACTTAGAGTTTGATGGCTCTGTCAACAAATTAGGAGCAGGGGTAGGGGTTTGGATTCACAACATGCAAAATGACCATGCTGAAGGTCATGCATATAGGTTAAATTTCAGATGCACAAACAATATGGCCGAGTATGAAGCCCTGTTGTTAGGACTCAAACTGATCAGAGATCTAGGGGAAACCAAGGTCTCAATTCTATGGGATTCAGATCTGATCATACAGCAAATGAAGGAAAATTTTGTTACGAATGATGTTAGGTTGAGAGCTTACAGAGGGGCAGCCATTGAAATACTTAACACTTTCTCAAAATCTCAACTCACCAAAATCCCTAGAAAGCACAATTTACACGCACATAGCTTGGCAACTTTTGCCAGCACTTGCAAGCTGCCTTTTGAACCCAACCACCACTTCACTGCTGAAATTAAACATAGGCCTGTTGTCCCAGATAATGTAAAAAACTGGCAGGTCTTTGAAAATGATACACAGATAAATAACTTCCTGACTTTGAAAGAGGAATTCTCTGGCATAAACATTGATACTAGCACTATGGATGATCAACAACAGATAGACAAAAGTGAACAAAACATATCAGCTGAAACAGAAAATCTGATTTTGCAACCAACCACTTTTGATGACAAGAATTTACAAGAGCTGAAGCTAACATACCTCGATGAAATAGCTGAGGTGGAAGCTGAAGTAATTGAACTAAAAGACAATTTTCTGCGCACAGGCCTAACTCCTTTAGAGGACATATTTGACTCAAATGACATTCCTAGAAAGCCAAAGATGCAGCCTCTCAATGCAGAAATTGAGGACTGCAATATTGGAACCACAGAAAATCCCAAAATGGTAAAACTCTCCAAAGCTCTGTGTGCTGATCAGAAGTTGAAATACATCGAGTTGTTTAAAGAGTTCCAAGATGTCTTTGCATGGAGTTATGAGGACCTCAAGTCCTATGATACTTCGGTCATTCAACACACTATACCTTTGAAAGAGAATCAAAAACCTTTTAAACAAAAGCTTAGAAGAGTGAATCCTGTCCTCCTTCCCTTGATTGAAAAGGAGGTTAAACGAATGCATGAAGCTGGAATCATTGCACCTATCAGGTTCTCAGAATGGATCTCAAATCTAGTCCCTACTAGGAAGAAAACGAGAGAGATAAGACTGTGTGTTGACTTGAGAAATTTAAATAGAGTTTCTCTCAAAGATCATTACCCCTTACCAAAAATGGATCATATCCTACAAAGGGTAGTGGGAGCCTCTAGGATCTCATTGCTAGATGGATTCTCAGGATTCAATCAGATTTTAGTCCACCCGGATGATCAAGATAAAACTGCCTTTACAACACCTTGGAGAACCTTCAAATATGTCAAAATACCTTTTGGACTCAAAAACGCAGGGGCTACTTTTCAAAGAGCAATGGATATAGCCTTTGCCAAAGAGATCCATGACTTCTTAGTCATATACCTTGATGACCTCACTGCTTTTTCAAAATCAGACGAAGAACATCTAGAGCATTTGAGGCAAGTGTTCCTAATTTGCAGAAAATATGGCATATCATTGAACCCAAAGAAATCATTGTTTGACCTAGAAGAAGGCAAACTCCTAGGTCACATAATTTCAAAAGATGGCATTAGGATTGACTCGGACATAATTCAAGCTATTCTCCAAGTTCCCCATCCAAGAAACATCAAAGAACTGCAAGCTTTTTTAGGGAAGATCAATTTCCTAAGAAGGTTCATCCCCAATTTGGTCGAGCTAATAAGACTCTTGAACAATATGCTGAAGAAAGATTCTAAAGTCAAATGGACGATGGAAGCTAAACAAGCCTATGAGGACATCAAAATAGCTTTAACAAAAACACCAGTCCTCACAAGTCCCAAGTTTGATAAAGATTTCATGATCTTTTCCTTTGCATCTGAGCATACTATTGCTGTTGTCCTATTACAGAAAGATGACCAAGGATGTGAGAAGCCCATTTCTTTCTTCAGCAAAGCCCTTAGGGATGCACCTTTAAAATATCAGATCATGGAAAAACAAGCTTATGCCCTTGTAAAGGCCATCAAGGATTTCAGAGTTTACATTTTGTACTCACATGTGATAGCCTACGTTCCAAATGATGTGGTTAAGGATATTTTAACTCAAGAAGGAATTGAAGGTAAGAGGGGCAAATGGATAGCCAATATTTTAGAATATGACATTGAAATCAAGGCTACAAAACTGATAAAAGGACAAGGGCTAGCCAAATTAATGACTGAAACCAACTTCCAAGCCCTTGACATTAATCAACTAGACAACGAGCAGGAGATGGCGACTCCACAGATCAATCAAGCCTTTTTACAATCACCTTGGTATGCTGACATATGTTTTGTATTGTTAAACCTGCAAGCTCCTCCAAGGTTGTCCAGGACTAAAAAGAGATTCCTAAAAATGAAAGCATCAAAATTTTGTGTCATAGACAATGTTTTATTTTGGAAAAATCATGAAGGTATTTTGCTTAACTGCCTAACATTGAATGAAACTGACAAAGTCCTCAAGGCATTTCTTGCAGGGGACTGTGGAGGACACTTATACTGGAAATCAACAGCTGATAAAATCCTAAGAGCTGGTTTCTATTGCCCTTCCCTATTTGCTGATGTGAAAAAGTTTGTAGTTTCATGCCATAAATGCCAGATCTTTGAAGGCAAGAGAAAGCTGTTACCTTTACCCCTCAAACCTATTTCAACTGAAAGACCATTTCAACAATGGGGTTTAGACTTTATAGGTGAAATCCATCCTTTCTCTTCTGGCCAACACAGGTGGATTTTGACTGCCACGGACTATTTTACTAAATGGATAGAAGCCATCCCTTGTAGGCAAGCCAATGACTCAATCATCATGCAATTTTTAGAAACCAACATCTTGTCTAGATTTGGCTGTCCAGAGAAAATTATTACAAACAATGCTGGTACATTCAAATCCAAAAGAATGATCAATTTTTGCCATAATTACCACATTACCTTGGGCCACTCCATAGCCTATTACCCTCAAGGTAATGGCTTAGCTGAGTCATCCAACAAAAGCCTCATCAACATCATTAAAAATGTCTTGGAGGAAAATAAAAAGAATTGGCATAAAAAACTTATGAAAGCACTATGGGCAGACAGATTGACCACCAAAAGATCTATTGGTACAAGTCCATATGAATTGGTTTATGGAATGGAGGCAAGATTCCCTTCATCTTTGGGAATCCCTGTAATCAAGTTGCTACAAGAAATACAAGCAGAACCTAATGATATTCAGAGAAGGATCAATCAAACTATTCACTTGCAATAGACAAGAGAGGAAGTATATCACAGAACCCAGGTCCTAGAAGATTAACTCAAAAATATCTTCTACAAAATAACAAAAGCTGAAGATTTCTTCATAGGAAACAAAGTGTTGAGATGGGACTCTAGGAGGGAAGATAAAGGGAAGCATGGAAAATTTGATTTCCTATGGAAGGGACCTTATGTTATTCATGTTGTACAAGGTAACAACAGCTATTTTTTGAAGAGTTTGGATGGCAGAGATAATGAGGAAGGTCCGGTCAATGGGCGAATGCTCAAGCACTATTTTGATTCCCTTTGATCAACATAGCACAACTATATATTGTACATTAATATTTGTATTTCCATCAGTTTTTATTTACAGCAATTAGCTAAGGAACAAGATGTAGCAGATTTTGAGCTAAAAGTCAAGGAATTACACCACTTTAGGTGTACATTTTGCAATCACCACAAGAGATCAAGAAGAAAGCTTGGGATTTATAAAGATGATGATAAACACTCAGAAAAACCAGCAAAGACAGAGCTGTAATTTTGCACCAATCAGCTCATAAAGACTGCACACATGCTACAAAGGTTTAGATCATTGGCTTCCAGGATAAGGAAGTTTTAAATTACAACAGCCAACTGAGAATAAGGGAATCTGACCTGCTGTTCTTGGCTCTTCACCAGGAAAAGACATCCCCAAGTGGAGGCACTATTAGGTTCCTATACCAATAGGTTTCATTTTTCATGATTGACCAGGGAAGCAGGGAAATTTTAAGAACCCTCCCTAAATTTATAAATATAATAAATGGGCGAATCTCCATGGTATATAGGAAAAATGGAAGGTGATTTCATCAATAATATAATATGTATATATAATTTTTTGGCGAATCTCTCACCAGGCATGGCGAATATTTTACTCAATTATAAAATCTTGTAAGATCTTGGCGAGTCTTTCACTAAATAATAAAACTTTGTAAAGTCCTAGTGAATCTTAGCATAGGCTACATGCTGGTTTAATTCCCCCATTTAAATAGGCTACATTCCAGGTGAATACCATGGGTCAATACCATGTGCCATTTTTATTTTTATTAATTCTAATATTAGGGTTAATAATGGTTTTTTGCATGGTATTAATAACAATCTAGCCCATGGTATTTGTCCCATAGTATTTTGGCCATAGGTTTCACCTCAATATAACCCATTTTTTGAGTGTTCGTAAATATAAGGTGACTTATGGAGTAAATATAAAAAAAATGTTTTATTTGTTTACCATACCTCTCGTTTATTTACATTTTTATTAATTTACCATACCTCTTTTACAAATATGGTATTTGGCCCATAGGATTCACTTAAATAAAACCTCTTTCTTGAGCCTTCATAAATAGAATGAGGGTTATGGACTAAATATAAAAAGAGGTTTTATTTATTTACGATACATCTAGTTTATTTATATTTTTATTTATTTACCATACCTTTTGAGTAAGTATAAAAAGACGTTTTATTTATTTACCATACCTATCATTTATTTATATTTTTATTAATTTACCATACCTCTTTTATAAATATGGTATTTGGCCCATAGGATTCACTTAAATAAAATCTATTCTTGAAAATGGGCGAATGGAAGGTTGTAAGTCCTAATTTCAAGGGCTAAATTTACCTTTTTTACCCTCTCCCTTAAAATAAGGTGGGCTATTTGAGGTGATTTGTAAAAATGTACTATGATACAAAATATTCGCCCACTAAAAATTTAAAACCCCTTAATTTCGCCAAAGGGAAAACATTCGCCCCTAAAATTATCCTTGCAGGGAAGTGCCAAATATGTTCATCATTTTATGCTGCAAAGGTTCCATATTTTGTATACAGATAGGGAAAATTAAAAAATGTAAAGAGGGTATGCCGTAAAAGAAAAATCAAAGGGAAAAAAGAGTAAATTGGTCAACAAAAGCAAAGAGAATGAACCTCAAACCAAAAGGCCAAGAAAGTGGCCAACCAAAATGCCACTATCATCTTATTTGCAAATTCACAATGCGCAAATACTGTTGTTTATCACACTTGATGGATGGCCCAATAGTTCAATCTGGACCATGCCATGTTTAAATTGCTTGTTATAGAATAGAGAATGATTACCTGTCCAAACAGTTCAAGCTTGGCAGATGAGTAGACAGGCAGAGAAATTAAGGAGCCCAACTGCTTAATCTAGGCCCTTGGAAGACATAAGGGTAGACTTAGATAGCAGGGCAGTCAAAAGAAAAGAGGAACTTCAGGGTTTGCAAGTTAAGCTGGGTAGGCAGTTATTTGGTTGCAGAACAGTGGAAGCATGACTAATTTCCCCTTCATTCCCCAGAAATCATTTGCTAACATCCCCTCAAGGACATTGGGGTCTGCCCAAAAGTCCTATTTCACTCCGTTCTATAGGAAATACTAAGTTAAACTCTCAGTTTACTTAGTGGAAAGAAGCCACATTTCTTGTGTAAAAATCATCATTCCATAGTCCTTTCATCTTCTTATGTCTAAGTCTTCACTCCACATACTTAGCATTCACCCATACAATTTCAATTCATAAGGTCATATTAACCTCTAATTCTATTATATAGCTCCCTTAATCATTTCCCTATCCCTATAGTACAAAAACTATATTAAAAACCCCAAAAAATGTAAATATCCCCACCCCTTGGCACTATAGCCATATAACCCTAGCTTGGGAAATACTATGTCCATTTGGGATTTGTATTAGCCCTTCCGCATCCAAAATGCTTGGGATTAATTTAACATTTGGTTAAATTAATAACCATTGACCCCCTCACGCATAAACCTTACCACATTACCCACCGCGCTCATATATTTTGGGTTTCATTTGATATTTGATTAAATGAATAACCGTGATCATCTGCGCCGAACCCACAAAACCCATTAACCTAAAGTTTTTCCCCCGCCATATTTTTATAATGTTTAATATACGGGCGGGTCCCCACGCGTATTGCGCCCACATCTATGCATCCCGTCAGCCGTTGATTTGCGCCCGGCAGATCGGACGGCCCTCGCCGATATCGGAGCGACCCCGCTGTACGAGGGTTAGCTCCCGATAGAAGGCGGTTTTGCCACCGTACACAGGGACGCGTGGCCCGTTTTGATTGCATCGGGCCTGCGCTGACACATACCGCCCCCGTACCAAAGGCGGTCCGATAGCAAACCGCTTATCGCTCGTCCTCCCCGCCGCGCACGTCATCCCCACGTCAGCTGCTGCGTCGGCGCCCTTGCTACTGTACAGTCTGCCCTGGCCGCCCCGTCACCCATCCACGTCAGGCGCCACCTTACCCGCCGTACCTTGCTACAGGACCATGAGACGTCATGTTGACATCAGCATGAAAAAGCGCCAAAAGTCTGAAAAACACAAGTTTTCGTTAAAAAGCAATGAAAGTGATGTTTTTATCTGTTTTTGCGTGACCAATTGTAAAAGTTCATGCATGAGATTTTATGTTCAGTCCGCCATTTACGTCTCAGTCGACCGCCCACGCGTGTTCAACCTACCAACCTAACCTCCTCGGCTCTGCCTACAGCTCCTTTCCACCGCAAACTCTCGAAATAAACAAGTATTTACCCGGGAATGCCCTTGACCCTGGTTTTTCATAAATTCTCTGCATAAGATCACCAATACACCTGAATTCAATCCAAAGACATTCCCGTTTGCAAACTCCTCCGCTCTGCCTCACTGGGCAACCATATTTTCGGGCAAAAACCTGCCAATTTCTGTGATTCTTACAAACTGCCCATTAAAGCTCGAAATCTGACCCTTGTTCACCTGCAAAACCACTAAAGTAAATATGCAAAATCCCTGTTATTTCCATTTCTTTTTAAGCTTCCTTGTTGGAGAGCCCTGCATACTCTTTATTCCCCTTGAGCTCTACTCAGCGGGGGCATCTTCGCACAGAACTTAAAACTGTAAATTCCCTGTCAAAAATCCATCGTCAGGACTCTGTTCCCTATTGAAGTATACACCAAATCCAATTATAATCCCAGTAAAATCATGGAGGCCCCAGTAGCCTTAAATATTGCACCATTAAATGCACCCCATAGGGAGTTAGAGTGGATAACTCTGGCAGACAGAGATTATCAAATTGTTGATATGGAAGGAGACAAGCCTCACCTTCAGGCTTTCTGTGAAATAAGGAATAAATTCAGAAACAAAGCTGACCTATTGGGAATATGGGAATCCAACATGCCAATGTACTACCTGCCCTCATTGAATGTCTTCCCTGACCTCATCAATCAATGTTGTGCTAACTATGAGCCTTCTCAAAGGGCAGTGATGAACCCTGCTGGAAATATCCTCTTTTATATTACCCCTCAGTCCATAAATGAGATGCTACAATTCAAGCCAACTCAGTCTCTGGTCTCCCTTTCCATGAAACAATTATTGGATCAAGCCTCAAAGTTGTCCTCTGCAGAAGTTGACCGAGTTGCCAAGTTGTTTATGCCACCAGAGTGTTACTCTAGATTCACAATCCCCTATCGCCATGCTTGGTTTACTAAGGAGGGAAAATTGCTCATAGACATGATCTCTTACATCCTAGGATTCAGAACCAGTGAAGTTGTGGATGAGACTGTCATTGCTTTGATGTCCATATTTACTCCAGGACAGCCCCCTGCTGTCAAGTATGACTATGCCACCTTCATAACCAATAAGATTCATGAGCAGTTCATGAACTTAGAGAGGGAAAGGGTATTCAAATACACTTCATATATATATCATTTGCTACTATACTATCAGTCTGAAAGTTTCGTGGATTTCCTTAAGAAATTGGATGCTAGGGGGGAGCGAAGGTCTGTGATATTTTGGTAATCAGTGTTCCATCATGTTAATCTCTCCCCATACACATATTGTGAGTTCATTGACCTTTTTATCTATCCAGCCACTTGCTTATTATCAGCAGACCCTCCTCCTAGGCTCACTGCTAAAATGAAGAGAATTCTTCACCTCTCAAAAGGATACAGCATTGGTGACTGGTATTACTATCAAAACCACACTGTAATAAGGATCTATGGCTATGAGTTGGCCCCATGCAGACTACCAAAATATGTCCCCATGAGACTCTTTGCCTTGGAATACTATCGGCAATTCAACTATGCAGACTTAAAGCACTTCTATGGTGCTAGGAAAAAGGCACAACTTAAAATAAGACATCAATTGGGCCCCTTTATCTTTATTAAAAGGGAAGAAGCATGGAAGGACGCCGATGAGATTCTGAGAGAGAATCTTAATCTAAAACTGAGTTTCTATTGGTCACCATATGACCCTGAACATTTCATAAGCTTTAGGAGAGTCAAAAACAAGCTCACAGGGTATCCCCACCACAGAATCCCTGAAATTGAACAATATGCCAATCAAAAAGAATGGGTAGAGGGCACACTAGTGGAAGATCTTACTGAAGAAGAGATTACAGAAAAAGCAATCAAAAACCTTGAAAAATCAGTTGACTTGGAATCTTTTGGACAGGTGTTTTTCACATCTCCTCGGCACCTTGGAGAAGGCACCTCATCTGCCATGGTTTCCCAACAACTTGCCCAAGAAAGTGCTCCACTAGCAGGAACATCTAAAGGAAAAGAGGTGCAACATTTAGAACAACAAGTGCACCATTCAGAGCAGCAAGAGACAATGGCAGATCGGCTGGTTTCAACAGATGAAAAAGGTCAAGGGCAAGACCCTTCAACAAAAGCAAAGACAACTGAAATCCTTGTATTGCAGACTCCTCTTAATGAGGAAAGGGCCAAGAAAAGGGATAGACAGGAAGAAACCTCCACAGGGACATCTACAGATCAGCAAGGAGAGAAGAGACAAAGATTGAATCCTTATTCAGAGGAAGAATTTCCAGAGGGGCCAACTGAATAGCAAGTTCCCCCAAGTATGGAGACAACAGCTAGCTCCTTCCAGCCAGAGCAAGAAATACAACAAGGTGTGGAGGTCACATCCCCCAGGCAACATAGCAGACAGGGCTCTGATATCAAAGAAGCGTTCACTGATATTAAGGCTAGAAATGATCCAGTGAGGTTCCAGCTTTACAACCAACTGCTAAGAATGGCTCCCACTAATCAGCAAAGCCTAATGGTAGCCTATGACATTCAAGAAGGGAAAATGACCCTCAGTCATTTCAAACCTACAACGCAACAACTACACTTAGCTACTGACGATATTAGAACCAATCTGGAAGTTCTCTCCAGGGATATCCATCCGATGGACCGGATTGAATTACACAAGTAGACCGGCGTAATGGTATATTCTACCTTGGCAGACAAAACATTGTTGGCCCATAGATTACAAAATTCATTGCATAATACTGCTGCCCAACTAGAATTGGAGAAAGCTTCATCACAGGCCAAGGACAATAGAATCAAATCCTTGGAGGAGATTATTATAGAGTTAAGACATGATCCCCAGGATATGAAGGGCATTCAGGCCTTGATAAAAAAGAAATAGGAAGACATAGCAGCCCTCAGAAGACAACTCAGGCTGCCAGCTACACTACATCCTCAAACCACAGAGGTAGCACAACAAAAAGAGCAGGATGTGGTAACTTTGCTTATGAGCTTGCACAAAAGATTGATAGAAACAGAGAGTGCCTTGGAGGCATCATTGCAAGGGAGACAGGGAGAGTTGGCCTCTTAGCCAATTCAAACAACTCACATTCTTACAGCTGCTCCTCCCATGGCCACCACAACAGTCCCTCCCATTGATCCAACATACACAGCAGGTACCTCAAGTTCAGCACCAGTTTCAACAACAACAATAGCAGCAGCAGAGCAAGAGGCCAGCCTGAGTATGGAGGGGATGATGAAAGAAATAAAAGCTATAGAAGTACAAATGGCAGAATTGAAAGAGGCCAAAGAAAAGCTGGCCAAAATTGACGAAAGATATGACAAGTCAAAAATGGATGTAACTGAGAAGACAAGGGAAGTGAAAACCCTGGAAAAAAGAATAAAAGAGCTAGAGAAAGAGCTTACTCTTGATAAGACTCTAGCTGAGGTCAAGAAAATTTTGTGGGCCAAGATTGGCCAATCCATTACAGACCAATGGCAATCCATTGAAACTATACATGAGCAGATGGACTTGATAGGCTTGGCTCAGTTTGAAAATCAAAAGGCTATAGCATCTTTAGGAAATATGCCTGAGCAAGCCAACAGGATGATTCAATTCCTGAACACTCATACTAAAGAGCAGCTGGCAGCAATAGGTATCAGGAACAGGACTAATACCATCTTACTAGTAAAAAGGGTGCTGACCCTAAGGAATTTTGTGCAAACTCTAGAAAGAAAATGCCAAGAAATGCAAGCAGAGGTAAATGAGTTCAGAATAAAGTTTGCAGCATTACAGAGCAGAGGGCTACCGAGTTTAGTAACCAGCGCTGGAAGACTGCTATCACATGAGCATTATGCCAACATGGTAAACAACTATGCCTCCAATCAAATCACAGCGTCCTCGAGCACATCAAAATAAACAGGGCCTCCATCTGGATAGAGTCTCTATGACAAACTGGAAAATTTGTTCTACATTGAACATGAGATAAACCACCTATTTGAAGTCCAACCCAACTTTTACAGATACACTGAAGCTGATGAAACACTGATAAAGATACAAAGACATCAGCTGCCTATAGAGGATTGTTGGAAAGGAATGATGGAGACATTGCTCAGGTAAATTTTGTTTTTGATTATTTTTTATCAGCTACAAGTTAGCGAATATAGAGACACGATCCACCTATCAAAAGATAAAAAGCAGCATAAAGTAGAAATGGAATGGTGATTACAGCTCGTTAATGCAAAGAAATCAAACACCGATAACAAAGGCCAAGACAGTGACAAACAACATAGCAGCATCAAGGCAGCAAAAGCAAAATCAATGCGCAGTGACCAGCCGACTCACTCAGCCCAGAAAGTCAAAATACCTCTGACAAATTGGACAGTTAGCACATTCATATTTATTGCAGCATTTATTCCCTCATTTACTACTTCTTGAGAGTTGGTAAAGGAAGTTATGAGTTCAAAGACTTATCCTCATGATATTTTGGATCTCCCTTTTGTATAAATACCTCCCATAATATGTATTTGGGGTTGGTGATTTTCTCTCTAAACTGCACTGTAATTTTGAGACTCTCTAATACAAATGGCTATTGAAGTTCATGGTTTCTACACTGTCTGGATGTGTATTTGATGTTCTAGGACCTGCTACAGAATTCCTGCGTCGTTCAATGGAACAATAAGTTATTCTAACTGTGTTATATGTTTTCTGTGTTTGGAAATTTCATCTGTATTCCATAATCTTAGTAACAGAGAAGAAAGAATATCCCAGGATTTGTTTAAATGCACCTTGTCTTCAATCTCTACTATTAATTATGTTTTCTTCAGGACTATTCATAAATATGAATTCTTAACTGCTCATGTTTGCACTAATTACTTCATTCTGAATACTGTTTAGGAATTCTTAATTGCTCCTGGATAATATTCATACACTTTCCCTCTGCCAGCACAATGAGAGATTCTTGATTGCCTTTCATTCCCTAACTTCATTCCACCAATTTCCAGATTTGAAAATTGTTCCAAAACTGCCTGTCTTGCTCTGTAGTTATACCATTCCCCAAGAAGCACTTTCAGGAGCTCACCATCATTGACTCCATTGCCCAATAGTATAGACTATTTTTGACTTGCATCCCAGCTCTGCTTGAAATCACCATCCAACAAACTTAAAACAAAACCTTGCACATCATAACTAGCCTAAAATACTTCAAAACAAAGCTAAATCACAAAGAGAGAGCCCTCTCTGGTTGCAGGTAGGCTAGGACCTGTAGCTAAAAGATTGGTTAGTGGTTACCTCGGCCATATTCCCTCTAGGAGGCAGGGAACAACCTGAGTGATAACAATGCCTGTGGCCCAACTGTTCCCAATGTTTCCCAACTAAGAAACTAATTTGGGAGAAGTATAAAAAGACTTGAATGGGAAGGCCTTAAGGAGGAGAGAAATGATAGATTGACTATACTGAGATTATCCCTTGATCAAGTCTGAAGTATCCCTATGCTTCAAGAACTTCCCCAAGTTCAGGAAACCCTTGTTTCCCTAAGTGTTG
The DNA here is from genome assembly GCA_031772625.1 of Pinus tabuliformis. Classification (NCBI taxonomy): domain Eukaryota; kingdom Viridiplantae; phylum Streptophyta; class Pinopsida; order Pinales; family Pinaceae; genus Pinus; species Pinus tabuliformis. Next base: position 1,166,679,167 of record CM062816.1, on the reverse strand, counting down.
ATATTCTCTCACTTGCTTGAGATATCATGGTATTGGTTATGGAAGGAGGTTGTTGAAGGCTAGGACTGGACAGACCTGGAGGACGGTTCCACTTGAAGCCAAAAGTGGAAGACTCAGGTGAACTCTTTCCATGTTTATTATAGTTTTCTACAATAAAAAGAAACTTTATCTTGTTACTGAGATCGACTTTGTTTATGCATCAGACGTTATTGTTATGGTTTATGTATGAATGACTATTTCACTGTATAACTAACTGTTTACTTATATGATATAAAGTTGATTCCACTAAAATGCTTTATCTATATGCTGCTATGTGTATTCAAATTGGTTGATTTGCAGATTCGAAGATCGTCAGGAGTTGCAGAGGGTTTGAACCTTGGCTGGAACTACCCAAACGAAGGACATCCGGGTATGTCCATCCTCGCAAGTTTGTTTATTTAAGCATGTTTCCTAAGTTGTGTGCATGTTTCTTGCTGTAGATTACTCCTGCTCTGTTAGGGTTCTGACCCAAAGCCCTAGGGGACTTATTCTCTTAACAGAATTGGCGACTCCGCTGGGGATATTTTGCGTAGGTTTAGGCTGAGCAATTACTTCTTTGTATATATTATATTTTTGTGCATATTTTGTCAGGAATTTTTGTGATATAAATCATTCATCAATTTAAAAAACAAATATCAAAAATTTGGAATTATATCTATATATATATATATATATATATATATAAAGCTGCCTGTGTGTACATAAAGTGTTTCAAAAATAATATACAAAATCGGGACTAAATGTCTATAATCATGTCCAGTGTATCTATCGACCCGGCTTAGGATGAGTGGCTAAGAAACTGACCACTGCGTTGGCCACACGCCGAAGAATGCGAACCCAGTCTCATGATACTCCTACCATGTGATGCTGCATCTCCTTTGGTAGGTCTTCTATGGCCACCATCGATACCTTGTGAGTCAATCTCACCAAGTTTCTTTGGATTGCGTGTAAGACCCTCTCTGTCTTAGCAGCTACCTCCTTGGCGCCTCTTCTGTGACGCCTGTGCTGCAGAAATCCGTCTGGTCGTACCAAACCCACATCTGGAACATGATCTTTATGTCAGTATTTTAATCCCATCAAAAATATCTTTAAGTTCATTTTCATATTTAAAAAACACAAAAAAATTTAAAAATTAGTAAGACTTTAAAAATGGTTACTTATGTCTCCCCATGCTGCATTTGGTGGCAGCACCAAATCCGGATCTCCTATGAAATCCGCGCTAGGACAGGGATAGTTTTCCACATCAATGATTTGTTGTTCCCACCAGGAGAAGAACTCATCATCGAAAGAATTCCTCAGCACGTCCGTGCCTCCAAGAAATTTCATCAGGTCAGCCCTCCTACCCATTCGAGGATCTCAGGGGCTACTAATAAAGACTAATACTCTGGGACGCAGCCCAGGAACCTTCTCAAAGAAGAAGGAGCACAAAATGGTCCCATATCCAAATTTTTTGGTTTGCCCTTTCTGAATGGAGGACAACTAGCTCTTCATGTTGGTAAGAAGAGGTGTACACCAATCAAAAATAGTGGTGAGACACTCCACAGCCAAGCTCATGGATACTCGTGATGCTTGGTGCAATGAGGCTGATCCATTTATCCTCACTATGGTGAACAGTAAGATCCTTAGGGACAAGCTCTCCACATGTTTTATTGGAATCTGGCTTCCAATATTTTCCAGATTCCTAGGACAGTATATATGAACGTAGTATTCCACTGAAAGACTACCTCATGTCCGGCCAATCGAATGTACAAATTCTCCTCTCTGGGAGAGACCATTGATAAAGTAAATATCCTCTACCTCTATCCTCAAAGGCATTTGATCAATCATAAATGCATCATCTTCGATACTCCAATAGTGGATTAGCATTTCAAGAAAATGGGTGTTGGCCTTCATATTGGGAATTTTGAAATATTTCAATAAGCCACATCCCCTCAATGCATCTAAGTCCTGTTGATCATTCATAACTTCATTATCAATGGTAGTATGCTCCCTCTCTCTCCATATGATTGTCATCCTGAAAGAAAATTAAGTTTCCACCATTAGATTTTTGTGTTGAAATTTCAAACTGCATATATGTGGGTCCCTTTCCCACACAGTCACGTGTAGGGCCTTTGTATGTATGGGTCTATAATATCCAACTCGTGTATATTCCACGTTGAAATTTTGAACATAAATTCCTACAATCAAACCTCAATAAAAATTTATAAAAACAATCATAAAGTAATGCAAGCTTGAAATGGAGGTTACTTGATGATTTTGATCCAATTTGAACGGTCCAATTCTTTGGGGGAAAGTTTGCTTTTTTTTCTCCACAGCTTTTGCTCTCAACACAATGGTACAAATGGCGAGTCAAAAGGTCATTTTATAGCTTTGAAAATGTCAAATTTTTTCAAAACTTGATTTTTTTTCTTCTCATGAATCTTTTAATTTGTGAGCTTGGACTGTCGGGAATAGGTTGTTTTCTTAGGACATTTTGGATGCTTCTTCAGAAATTTCACATTGGTTCCATGACTACTGACCCGTCATGGCAGGTATCGTTTACTCACTGGAATATAGGTTAGGGAACCATTTTTTCCCTTGCATTTTGCATACTAGCCTCCATTTGTCGATATACTTGCCATAGGGTTGATCCCATCGTGTTATGGTTAGTAAACCATGTTCACTTGGCAATTTTTAAATCATGACATGATGGTAGAGCCATCCTTTACATGGGCATCATAGTTAGCACCTCACTGACATTGGTTGCCCATGTTGTTTTATTGAGTAGGCTCGAGAGTCCTCTCTAGTCCTGCCATGACTTGTGCATTGAAGACTCATTCCTCTTTGCTTCTTCGCTTCGTTCTAGCCTTATACCCTAGAGGCTCCTTTGTGTTGAGTTGTACTACTGCATTGCATTTTGACCATTTGCACCTTTTGGCCTTGAGCCGACTTCACTTGGACTCGTGTTTAAGCCACTTTTTGACCATGTCTTCTACAAACTCAAACTTGCAATCCCTTAGCTTCTGCAACTTGACACACCCTCAGACCCGTGGAAGGAACATCCCTTTGAGTGTCCTTGACCAACTTCACCTCCCTACATTGAGCATAGGAATGTTCCCATCTCAGGAACTAGATCATCTATTTCACTGACACTCATTCTTTCCACTGTACTATAACATTCTTTTATTCTTTTTCCAGCTTAAAGAAAAAGACAAAAAAATTATATATTCCAAAAAGAGTGGGAACAGGACAACATTTCCATATATTGTTGGCAGCTAGAGTTAGTTGTGTCGCCCTTGAACAAAGCACTCAAAAGAAAGTCTCTCCTCCATTTGGGTAGTATTTAGTTTGATTTAGCTATGCCTTGTAGAAGTTTTGAATAATAAACACATATTCAATAGAGATTATCCCGATTATACACTATTGCGGAATACATGCATAATACATAACCTCCTCTACGTTGATCATCAATTACTAATTCCCCCCAAGGATATTGAGATCTACTCAATACTCCTAAATTACCCCATTTCATGACAAAAACATGAGGAAAATAGCATTCTTGCCTTGGGCCAAGAAACCACATTTCTTGTGTAAAACCTCTGTTTTCTCCTAAGCGTAAGTTGTTGACCTTTATAACTTGGCGCTTACCCTTCATAAATTCATATTAACTATTTACTTATTTATATAGCTCCCTATGCTTATTCCCCCTTTCCTATATTGTATTAATATATAAAACCCCATATTTTAATATTCCCCGCCTCTGTTTTAATATAAACCATATCATTATGAAATCGGGAATTAATGGTTCAACTGGAATACATTAAAAACCCTCCCCGCGCGCAAGTGTTCTAAGGTTAATTAACACTAGGTTAATTAACTATTTAAGCACCCCAATGGCCAATCAAACGGTTCCCGATACATTTAAATCCGCATTTATTACGATTGGGCCCCGCGCCATAACCCTCCGCCACCTCACACCTGCGCCAGCCGTTGGATCTGGGCCCGCGCATCCGACGGCCCACGATTATATCGCAAGGCCCTCCATGCCCGATATTTACTGCCCGAGGAGCCAGCGGTATTACTGCCATACCAAGGACACGCTGCGCCCTCCCGGCATGCTCGCGGCCCCTCCTCTTGATACCACCTTGGCTGATAAGCGGTGCAGGCTAATACCGCTTACCGCCCCCTCGCTGATGTCACCTCCACATCATTGCCACGTCACCCTTCCGTACCCTCCACTACGCAACAAACTCTCCCGTCATGCTGACGTCATCTGACCAAAAACGCCAAAAAGCTCGTGAAGCCGATTTTTTGTTTAAAAACCTGTAAAGTTGTCATTTTCACTCATTTCTATTCGACGTCTGTTTCCCAAGACTGTTGCATGCAAAAGCACGTCCAACAGCTGCGCAAGCTCCAGTCTGCCACCCTGACCAACAAAGTCCAGCAAGCTGCTCTCAACTCGTCAGTTAGCCTGCAAATTACTCTCGTGCGCTTCCAAAACACAGGTATTTACCCTGTTCCACCTCCCAAGCCTGTGTTTTTTGGTTTTCCTCACCAAATTGTACATGTAATATCCAAATTCAAGCAAAACAGTCCATAATTGCTATACCAAGGCACCCATAATTGTCCTGTAGCCTTTTTTCCACAGAAATTCAACCTCCGAGTTAAAAACACAGACAATTGAAAAATGGAAGCCCCTGTGGCCCTCAATGTCGTGCCTCTCAATTCACCTCATACATACCAGCATCATTTACCCTTGGCCGACAGAGATTTCCAGATAAAAGACCCAATTGGTTGCCAAAATCATCTGCAAACTTTCTGCCTAGTCAGAAGCAGTCATCTGGACAATTCTGATATCTATGGAATATGGGAATCCAATCTCCCCAGGTACTACCTTCCCTCAGTCAATATATTCCCAAATATTATTCGCCACTGCCGTGCAAACTATGACCCTGTCAGTAAAGAAATGATCTCTCCATGACAAACTGTCATTTTCTACATAACTGCTGAGTCTATCAATGAAATGTTGCACTTCATTCCAGCTCAACCTCTTGCTCTTCTGTCCATGGGATATTTGCTTGAGCAAGGCTCTCAACTGTTCAGTGCACAAAAACCCCGGATTGCTAAGTTATTCATGAAACTAGAATGCCAGCCCCAAGCCCCACCTCCTTATTTATATGTCTCATTTAATGAGACTGGAAGAATTCTTCTTGACATGATATCAATAATCTTGGGATTCAGGTCCAGTGAATTTGTGGATGAGATGGTTCTGGTTCTGTTATCCACCTTTACTCCAGGACAAGCCCCTGCTATTAAGTATGACTATGCCTCTTTTATTGTTGACAAAATCCATACTCAATTTATGAATTTGGAAAGAGAAGGAGTGTTTAAATACACAAGTTTCATATACCATCTTCTATTGTATTATCACCTAGACATTTTTATATTTCCCATCAGGAAATTGGATTCCAAAGAAGAGAGGAGGTCTGTGATCTTTTGGACCTTAGTCTTCCACAGAATTATTGAATCTTCTTATACCTATTGTGAATTCATTGACCTGTTTATACATCCAACCTCCACTCTATTGATAGGAGCTCCTCCTCCTAGGCTCTTTGGTGACATAAGGAAGATTTTACAGCTCTCCAAGAACTACAGGATAGGTGACTGGTACTTCTACCAGGATCACACTGAAATCAGGATATATGGCTGTGAGTTGTGCCCTTATAAGCTGCCCAGATATGTGCCTATGAGGTTGTTTGCTCTGGAATATTTCAGGCAACTAATCAATGCAGATTTGACTCACTTTTGCAATGTGAAGAAAAAAGCTCAGCTAAGAGTAAGAAACCAATTAGGCCCCTTTATCATTAACAAGAGGGAAGCATGGGAAGATGTTGATAAAATATTAAGGGAAGTCCTGAAATTGAAGAAAAGCTTCTGGTGGGTACCATATGACCCAAATGGCTTTATAAGTGAAAGAAAAGTAAAAAACCGACTGTCAGCTTACACACATCATAGGATCCCTGAAGTAGAACAATATGCCAATCAGGATGAGTGGATAGAGGGTACATTAGTAGAAGAACTTACTCGGCAACAAAAAATGGAACAAGCTATGAAAGATATAGAAAAGACCTTTGACCTAGACTCTTTTGGACTGGTATCTTTCAAGCTGCCTCAACAAATGGGAGTGGGTACATCTTCTGCTCAGACTTCACAGCAACCTATACAAGAGGATAGCACACTAGTTTCAGGTTCTTCAAAGGGCAAGGAAGTGGCAAGCACAGAGCAGCAAGAAATGACTAATCAGTATGAGAAAATTCCTCCAGTGCAGACCAAAGTAGCAGAGATTCCTGCACTTCAGACTCCTCTTAATGAGGAAAAAGGCAAGAAAAGGGACATAGAAGAGGCCACACCCATCAGTGGACCTGTTGAATAGCCAGGGGCTAAAAGGCAAAGACTCAATCCTCTATCTGAAGAGGAAATCATTGAAGAGACAATAGAAAGCCTAAGAGGTGAGAGGGCAACCAGCCCACAGACATCCCCAGTGATAGATACATCAACCATCTCACACAGGCAGGAGCTGGAAAGGCGGCATAGTGTGGAAGTTTCATCCATAAGGCCACCAAGCAAGCAGACCTCTGATGTCAAAAGAACTTTCACAGAGATAAAGGCTAGAGATGATCCATTGAGGATGCAAATTTATGACCAATATCTTAAGATGGCCCCCACAAAACAGCAAAGATTGATGTCTACATATGACATAAAGGAGGGCAAAATGATCATGAGCTATTTTAAGCCCAAGGTGCAGCAACCACAATCGGCAGCTGATTATATCAGGAAAAATTTGGAGGTATTGGCCAAAGACATTCATCAAATAGACCAGATTGAGCTGCACAAATAGACAGGAGAAATGGTGTATTCTACACTAGCTGACAAGGCAATTTTGGATCATAAATTACAAAACTCATTTGAGAACACCTTTGCTCAGCTAGATTTAGAGAAATCTTCCTCTCTGGCAAAGGACAACATGATAAAATCTTTGGAGGATATTATCATTGAACTGGGACATGATCCCAAAGATGCCAAAGGCATAAAAGCATTAATGAGGAAGAAGGAAGAGGACATTGCTGCCCTCAGAAAAAAGCTCAAAATGCCTCCTTCTATGCATCCACGGACAGCACATGTTGTACCACAGAAGTCCGAGGAGGACATGATGGACCTACTGATGAGGTTAAATGAGAGATTGAGTGAGACGGAGCAGGCATTGGAGAAAGCACTACAAGAAAAGCAGGGAGAGTCGACCTCCCAGCCACCTGAGGTAACTCTAACAGCCACAGCTGCCCCACCCACAGGTATAACAACACTACCTTCCACTGTCCCAGCATCAACTACAGAAATCACCATAGGTACCACAGCAACAGCACCAGGAAGCAGTACAGCCATGACCACAGAGTAGTTAATCAAAGCCATGGAGGAGTTGAAACTCCAAGTATCTGAATTGAAGCAAGTCAAAGAAAAATTGGCAAAGATTGAGCAAAGCTATGATAAATCCAAAATGACTGTGGTAGAAAAAACAAGAGAAGTCAAAGCATTGGAAAACAAGGTAAGATCCTTAGAAAAAGATCTCTCTCTGCATAAGCCTCTGGCATAAATTAGAGGAATTTTGTGGACCAACATCATTCAATCACTTAGTGGTGTATGGAGGTCTATTCAAACCATTTATGAACATATTGATTTGATAAAAGTCGCCTAAGTGGAAGTCCAGAAAACAAGAGCCTTATTGGGACAAATGCCTGAGCAAGCTAACAGACTAATACATTTTTTGAATAATAAGACCAGTGAAGAACTAGAAGCACTAGACATTAGAGATAGAATAGGTACCATTTTGGACATCAAGAGAGTTCTAACCATGAGAACTCTAATGCAAAACTTGGACAGAAGATGCTAGGACATGCAGTTGGAAATTGATTCTTTCACAGACAAATTTACAATCCTAAATCAAAAAGGTTTGTCGAGTCCTTTGGGAGATAATGATCGTTTGATGAAGCACAAGGACTATGTACACAAATTAAATACATTTTCTGTCAATCAAGCTAGTGCATCTTCAAGTACTTCAACAGAAAAAGCACTTCCATCTAGCCAGTCCCTTTATGACAGTCTGGAAAATCGTTTTTACATAGAGCATGAGGTGAACAATCTGTTCACCACTCCACCTAATTTCTTCAGGTACACAGAGACTAATAAGACTTTAAGGAAGTTGCAGAGACATCAAAAACCAGGACCAGAGTGGTGGCAAAGCATGTTAGAAATCTTGTAAATTCATCATTGGTCAAATCAAAATTGTGCGCCATCTGTTATAAATGTGCAGAACATAAATGAACCACGATCCTGCAAATCAAAGCGTATCACATCAGCGTTAAAGGAAGTCCGGCCAGAGCAGAAAGATCAGCACAAAAGATTAGTGGAAGACAGATGGGAGACCGACTTACAACACCTACCTCCAGTACTTCTCTTTAATTCGGATCAACCAACGCAACATGAATTTATTGCACCATTTATTGTCTCCCTGTTTTCGAGACCGTCTGTCTCTATCTATGTAGAAGAAATATTAATTATCAACAGATATTTATTTCTATCAGATATTTTTCATAATATCTTGGCATTTTTATATAAATACCCCCCCAGACGAGGTATTTGGGGTTGGTTGGTGGTGGATATTCATAGCTGTGACTGTAATATTGAACAATTTTGGAACAAAAAGGTTGTTGGAACCATTTTGTCTTGCTCATTGGATGAAGATTTGATGCTAAGGACCATGTTGCAGAATTTTTGAATCATTTCATGGGTCAATAAGTCTTTTCTAACTTGTGTTTTACAATTTTTGTGTTTACTATATCATCTATGTTTCATGATCTAAGTAATAGAGAAAAAGAATAATCCAGAATTTTCTTGTTTGCACTCTGTGTTCAATCTCTGTTATTATTAATGTTTTCTTCAAGGATTAGCATAAAAAGTGAATTCTTAATTTCTCCTGTTTCCCCTGGTTCTTTCATCTTGTATATTAGTTAAGGAATTCTTAAATTTCTCCTTGTAAATAATCATCCATTTTCCCTCTGTCAACATGATGAAGGATTCTTAATTGCCCTTCACCCATTGACTCCATTCCATCAGATTTCAGCCTGTAAATTGTTCCATATTTGAGTACCTTGCTCTGTGATAAATTCTTTGATAAGAAACTTAACCCAGGAAGCTATCCTTCTTCAACTCCATCATGCCCAATGGACTGAAATACTTCAGCTTTGCCTCACTGTTCTATTGAGTCCCCATCCTTCCAACCAAACTTTAAACAAAACCCTTTCACTTCATAACTAGCCTAATACACCTTAAAACAAAACTAAATCATAAAGAAAGAGCCCTCTCTGGATGCATATTGGCTAGAACCTGTGTCTAAAATATTGGTCTATGGTTACCTCGGCCGTATTCCCTTTCTTACAACTTTTGGGGACAACCTGAGTGATAACACCCACCATGGATTCATGCTCTCATCTATTTTCCACAATGTTCCAATAATGAAGTTGTCCACCTCCATTAAGTCATTAAACTAATTGTTGAATGCACATAAAAGGTTAGTTGGACAAGTTTTAAACTTAGATATGGACGCTTGGGTAGAGTACACCATTATTTTTTATAGACATAATGTTAACAATCATCTTCCTCGAGTACTTCCCCACCATGGATTTACCCTGAAAAATGTGTTAGTTCAAGTGTGGGAATATGAAATATATAAATCAATACACACAATAATGAAAAACAAAATAGATAATAATGAAATATAAACTATAAACCATAGTTACCAAATTCAATTCAAATTCGATAGGGAAAAAAATTTGTCTATATAAAATTCAATATAGAAAAAATTTGAGAATATACATCTTAATATGATTAACAATTTTTTTTTTTCCAAAATTTAAAAAAAATAAATTGGAATAATGATTATATTAAAAATTTCAAAAAAAATCATTAAATCTTTCTCTTATACTTATTCTCAACATTCACCTTGCATGTCTATATAAGATGATCCAAAAATAATGAAAGAGAAAATGCATCAAATTTATTAGTATTGCAAAGTGAGAAAAATGTAAATAAAATCTAATAACATGAATAACAACCCTGAAATATGAAGTTCAACATAAAAAATAAGACATTGGATAATAAAAGTAGGTTTAAAGTGATCTCCACATACCAAAAAAATTATGCCTCAATCACTATTCCTATGGGATCCAAATTTATTTAACAATAAGTGTGTGTGCAGATTATCCCTTATGCACATAACATAAAATGAACCTTTCATTGAATTCCACACCACTGATCATCTCTTTTGCACTACTTAATAGCTATGGTAATTGCAATCATAAAAAAAAAATAGAAAAATGAAAAAATGAGTTTTAAAATTTTTATTTTTTAAAATATAAAACTTATCTTTCTCTACATATTTTAATAAAGAAAAACTTATAATATTTTAATTAAAAGAAAAACTTATATTTTTTAATCAGTAATTTCTATTAATTAGCTAGAATTTTTTAGTATTAAATTTCTATAATCGTTTTAATATAGAAAATACTGTTTTTTGTTCCTACCTTTTTAATAAGCAATGCTACTGTTGTTTTTAATAATTTTTTTTAATATTTTTTAATAAGAAACTTCTCCAAATTTTTAATATAAAATTTCTAAAAAGCTATTTTTTTCATTCTATTTTTTAATAAGAAACTTCTCCAAACTTTTTTATTTTTTAAAATATAAAATTTATCTTTCTCTACAATATTTTAATAAAAAAACTTATAATATTTTAATTAAAAAAAACTTATATTTTTTAATAAGTAACTTGCTATTAATTAGCTACAATTTTTTAATATTGAATTTCTATAATCTTTTTAATATAGAAACTATTGTTTTTCATTCTTATCTTTTTAATAAAAAGCTACTGTTTTTCATTCTTATTTTTTAATAAGAAATTTCTCCAAACTTTTAATATAAAATTTCTAAAAAAATCTATTGCTTTTCATTCTACTTTTAATAAAAAAAACTTCTCTTTTTAATAAAAAGAACTTCTCTAAACTTTTAATTTAAAAAAAATAAACAACTATGAATAAAAAATTACATTTTAAAAAACTTCTCCAAACTTTTAATTTAAAAAAAATTAAATAGTTATGAATAAAAAACTATATTTATTAAATCTCTGAACTTTAAAAATAATAATAATAAACCAGTAATAACAATACAACCCATTGTTATTTAATTAAAAAAATAAAAAATATAAATATATATATATATATATATATATATATATATATATATATATATATATATATATATATATATATATATATATATATATATATATATATACTTACTTTGTAGGTGGTTTAAGGGAGGTTCCTCTTAGGCTTTAGTCACCTGTCCATTGCAAATAAGAATAAGTCACGTGTCTACCAAGTAACGCTCGGTTCATTTGTCCACTCCATTCATATCATTCAATATTTTTCATTCATTTTAATATAAAATTCATTTGTCTACTCCATTCATATCATTTAGTGTTTTTCATTCATTTTAATATAAAACTCATCGTCAACCAAAGAAATTTGTATTGTATCAATATCATCGTATTTTTCAGCGAATCGAATCATACAGACGAATTTTTGAATTTTTTTTCCTAATACGGGCGAACTTGGTAACTATGCTATAAACCATGAACTAAGGACTAGAAACCAATCATGAAAGTAACCAAGAAATAAACAAGTGTAGGAGTAAGATGGACCTTAGTGGAAGATAGGGCTTGTAGGAAAGCATAGAGGTTGGGCTTGAAGGGCTTCACCATAAAAATTTGTTATTCTTTGGATGCTCAAGAGCAAAAAGATATTCTTGCAGGAAATACACATACAACACATAATAGGTTGGGCTCCTTTAGCTTACCCCAAATATTGTTAGAGAGATGATAATCTTGAGGGATTGTGGAGAATTGAAGACTTATGTCTTCCTTACTTATGTCTACCTTGTGTTGTGTGTGGGGTAGTAGAAGGGAGCACCATGGATTTGTGATTGTTGAATAATTTTCTAGAGTGTTGTATGATGAGCGTAGTGGCTATGTTGATAGAGGTTAAGATGAGTTAAGGTATAGAAGCTTGAGGATGGATTCCTTGTATTCTAAATTTATATGTGATATTGGAGGAGCTCAACAGACCTCCAATATCACATACAAATTTAGAATACAATGGTAAATTCACATTTCCAATAAATTTATCTTTTACATTAATTCACTAATAAAAAATAATAACACTGGAGTATTAAATATCTTTAAAATAATCCGACTTACTAGTACCATTAGTTGTATGGAAATTTAAGTAAAATACTCAAGTCAACATACCACTAATATTATACAGAATTTTAGAATACAATAATATATTTGCATGACCAATAAATTCATCTTTTACGCAAGTGTACTTATAAAAATTATAACGTTGGAATTATGAAGATCTTAAAACACTTTGACTTACTCAACAACTTTGTACCATATGCTATATGGAAATTTAGGTAAAATACTCAAGGATAATGACATTGGTTGTCAACAATCTCTTTTCTTCAAAATATGGAGTCCTTGGCCATGAAACAAGCAAATTCTATGGAAAGTCTTGGTATTCAGGGCAAAACTTTTATCTTAAATGTTACAACTAACAATATTTTTTAAACAATTTAGGAGCACTCACTTCTAAACAATTAAATTTGATCATTGATCAATTTTCGCATAACCTTGACTCCACAATAATTAGAAACAATGGGTGGCTTTGAGTAAACAGACCAATATTCTAATCTTAGTTAACCAATAGTATTAAAAACAATCTATAATCACAAAGTATTGGATCAATGAACTTGTCATAGAGTTTTGATAAACAAAATTGGCTTTCTTGAGTTGTTGAAATAATAATTAGATTACCTTCTCTCAAGATTACCGGCTAGACACACAAGTCCATTGTTTGTTTCAAATTTCAAGTGATACAATATATATGAATATACTCTTATAATTGCCAATAAAAATGGTAATTGTGAGTCATTAGACAATTTGTTTATCTGCATGGCTATATTTATTTTCCTGAGGGAAAATAGGATAACTTTGAAATGTTTTTGTCATTGTTTTTCAATATCCTCGAATAGCAAAGAGGATACTTGGAGGAGATTTTAACATGGTAGAATGTAATTATAAACACAAAACAATTTGATGTGCGAGGTTAGGGTAAGATCCACCTTTAAGAGCATGGATATAAGTGAGAAATGCAAACAATTCCCAGTGGAGTGTTGGTAGAGGTGGCCTAATAGGAAAAAGAGAGACAAATCACACAACAAGGTTAAAGCTAGATAGGACTGGTTCTATGGAGATGTGTAGATGAAAATTTCATGCATTGTTGAACTCATCGATGTTAAAGATAGCTAATTATTCTAGCATGCAGAGCAATCCAAATTTAGAGTTTGAGTTAGCTAGTGTCAGTGTGAGTTAATTGAGTCAAGTGAGTGTCAGTTCAAGTTCAATGTTATATTTGGGAAACGTTAAAATTAGTGAGTTTTTTCATGTTGAAGTTAGCATCAATTTAGTCATGAGTTAAAAAATATAAAAACCCCTCATTAGGTTCATTGTAATCAAGTCAAGTTTGTGTGATCAATAAAATAGCAACAACTCTCTTTTGTGTGCAATAGAGAAATTTTGAGGTAAAAAATAAGCCTCCAATCAAAAATGTACAACAAAAATAAACTTTATGAGAACCAATAGGATTAAATATGATGATGTCAACCATAGGGGATGATTCACCATTTTTGAAGTAAAAAGGTAAAAAGGTAAAAAGATAAAATAAATAAACAAATAAAACTATTTTTTCAACTCATATTTTCAACTTATCTCCATGCAATTTTATTTCAATTTCTAGTGGGAGCACTTGTTGGATGTAGAATTTAATTTTTCATCCAATGAGTACCCATGTTGCATGGTTTTGATGGACCTTGGTACATGAAAATGTGAAATACATGAAAAACTGTGATTGCAATCACGTTTTTCAAGTATTTCACATTTTTCGTGTAATAAGGTCTATCAAAAGTATGCAACATGGGTAATCCTTGGATGAAAAATTAGATTCCACATCCAATGAGTGCTCCTGCTCAAAGTTTGAGTAAAATATTAGGGAGATAAATTTAAAATACGAGTTCAAAAAGTAGTTTTTTCTTTTTTCCCTCCAAAACATGATGAGATAATCTAATCTTATTTTATTATTTCCACTATTATTTGATAATATTCCTTAGAAAGTCCATTTTAGATTTCAAAATTTCTCTAATGTGTGAATTTTTGTGTTAATTTATGCATTTCCTCCTCTGTCTTTCCAACAAATTAGAATCAAAGCTGAGGAAGGAATACAAGATCCTAGGAGCTTGCATATCCAGTAAGAAGATAGTTAGGTAAATAAGGATGTCAATTTAACAAACAATTGCCAATCAAACAAGAACCGTACCAAGTTCTCACGTTTTAGAGGTAGCAAAAAATCATCCGATTTTGAAAAGTGTTGATTCAAAATACACTACTTTTTATTTTTTTTTCAAGCATATTTTTGACATTTTAAATTTTCTTATGTATCAAACATAAACATATTTTTTTAAATATTAGTGATGTTCACGTTGATTTCGAAAAGTGTTGATGATCAACCCTTTTTTTGAGGGGGGCACTTTTGACACTTTAAATTTTCCAACATATTAAGTGTGCATAATTATTTTTTAATTTGGACATTTTTTGTAGTCGTCTTCTTCTTCCTTGGGATATTTATTTTTAAGTGTTTTTTAGGATTTTGTTTCTTGTTTTTCTTTTCAATTTTGTTTGTAATGAAATCTTCGTTTTTTCTCATAGTTAAAAAAATGGTCAATATTTTAAAGTTAGGATTTTCTATATATTATGTATCTTTAATTAATATTTCAATGTGCATCAACTAATTGTAACTAAAAAGACAATAATTTTAAACATTCGATGAAAAAATACACATTTTGAATATAGATATAATACAAAAAAAAACACATTTTGAGATTTTTTTGGTAAAAGTGACATGTCAAATAAATAACTTTTATAGGAATGTTTTAACAAAAAAAGTAAAAAAATAACATTTTTATGAATTTTGTGTCAAAAAATAATAATATTCACAATTTTTTTTCTTTCTAAAAATAATCATTCACATAAAAATAAAAGTGAAAATCAGATAATAAAAATATCAAACATATAACAACAATAATTGAATACTTATTCTTCTCATAAAATCTCAAAGTCAAAACATTACAAGTATAACAATTGAATAATTCTCAAAATTGAGCTTGATATACAAGCATAACTTAAATTTAATCAATAATATCATATAGTCCATGCTCACGATCTTCTAGAGTTTCATTATTGTCTTCTTCCTTAGTATTTTGTGCTTTAGTTTGGCCATTTTCCTCTTCTGATGGATCTTTGATTTCTGTAAATCTCCTAAGGTATCATTTTCCAATCATTCCATCGGATAGTGGTTGAGGTCCCTTTGTCTTTTTTTTCACACATGATTCATTAAAATCCTCTTTCCTCAAACCAGTTTCTTGCATTGCTTCTCGAAGAAGCTGAATATCATTAATTATTTGCTAAATACAACTGCATTGTAGTGAGTATTTTTCAATGGCTATGAAATTTCTTCCTTTTTATAGACAACATGCTAGCATTGTACCTAATCATCAAGTACAAAAGAAATAATTAAGTAAATTAGTATAAACATATAAAAATAAAAAAGAAAACATTGAAATTCAATTTATATAATAAAACTTACCTAAACTTGAGAATACATCCAAAACCCAACTGAACATAAATCTATAAGATCAATGCATGTAGTTTTTGATAAATGTTAAAAATCTCTCCTTTTGCATCTTTATCCTCATATGTTAGTTTTCTTTTAACAACATCATGAACCAATACTTGGCTGTGACTCTTTCCATCCATTAGATTCAAAAAAAATATACTTATAGCTATCATATTTTGTCCAAGATTCAACATGAATGAACTCAAAATCACTTATAATTAACTAATCTCCACAATCAATAAGCTTTGAGTTTTTTTTTTTAACATGAAATAGTAAAATTTCAATTAACTTGTAAATACATATATATTTTTTTATCATTAATCAAAAATATAATTTCAATGTCTTACCATGTAAATTGGATTTTTGAGTTTGCTTTTCCCTTGAAGCTTGATAATACCATTGCAAATTGTGTGCCTGAATTAAATGTCACAAATATCCAAAGTGGTGATATGACTTCTTGAAATCCTGCAACCACTTTATCAAAAGCTTGATAACTATAAGACTCACTATCATATCCAATGTTTGAGAAATTGAAACCATGAGGAATATCTGCAATAACTAGGGAATAATCCTTTTTAGGTATGCGATTTGTAATGTCTTCATAATACCTTGTATTATTTGATATTGAACAGTGTGGAACCCATTCCAAATATAATGATTAAAATGATGATCAAGTTCAATATTCTTAAGGCATTACCTTCTCAGTGTTTCCAACTTAATTTTTTCAATAAATGTTTTGAAACTCTCTGATACTCCATTTGCATCTTTCTTAGACATATTTATATATATATATATATATATATATATATATATATATATATATATATATATATATATATATGAATATATATATATATATATATATATATATATATATATATATATATATATATATATATATATATATATATATATATATACGTATAAATCAACATACCTTTTTGAGTGCAAGATAAAAATATGAGCGTTGCTATAGAACTTGAATCTAGGGAATTTCATATAGCATCATCCCAACCCTTTTCATTCAACATTTTAACCATTTGTTCTTATATTTTCATATTAAACCTCATAACTGAATAAATAAAGTAAAAAAGGTGAATATAGTGATATGTATAACAAATACTAGTTACCAACAACAATATGTTACATTTAAAAGAAAATTTTAACAAAAAAATAAGTAAAAATAATTCAACAAACTTACTTTTGAAATTCTTCGCACATTTCATCCAATGGTAATTCACCTAACTTTGCACGAGATAATATTAATTTGACAAGTCTGTCATCCTTCACTCTTTGCACTTCTCTCCAATGTGTGATAGTCATATCATCTGAAATATTCTTGATTTCATGACCTGTTTTACTGCTAGTACATATTAAGGGTTTACACGTTTTAACCTTTGATTTTTATGCCAATATTCTCCCACATGTTGAAAATATCATCAATAAATTCCAATATCTCCGCAGTTCTAAATGTGAATTGGAAAATATTATCTATACCTCTAAATACATTTGAATTTAGTTTTCCACCTTTTGTATTGATTTTTTTCTCAATTTGATAACATATTTCCATACAAAATTCCTTCTGAAAGCTTAGAGAAACACTTGCCTTATTCCCACTGCAGTTTTCTTCAAATTCACTATGAATAAATCTGACCCTTTGGATGAAAGCCATAGACATCATATACTCATTCTCTGTATTATAATCCCATGCCAATAAATTTGTTCCTATTTCTGTTAAACCATCATAAATGATACATTTCACTGTTTCAAAACACTAGTTATTGAGATATTCCTCCATCGATTGTCTTCTATCCTCTGCACAATGGTTTCCTCCAATTACATGATATTTGTTTTCAAAACATTTTGACCTGTCAAATGCCTATTTGTTAGGAACTTGAATTGGATCAACAAGAACCACATAATCAATCAAACGTGAATATGGCTTGTACCTAATCAATTATTTCACAATTATGAACACGCAAGTGGTGTGGCTTTCTGATTTGATATTTAGATTGTGCTTCATTTGGATTATAGAGTTGGCTGACATTAAGCTGAAATGTATGACCACCATCAATTAAGTTTCTCTTTATCAAATAATTTCAAATGACATTTTGTTTTGTTTTAATAATGTCATCCTGTAAATCAACACCCGGTGTTATGATTCCCGGTTTCCTTTAGAGCTTTTAATATGATCTTCATTGATACCCATGATTTTTTTAGAATGACCAACTTTTGATTCCTTCCTCCTATTGGTTAACAAATTTTCTTCTAAATAAAAAATCTCCTCATCATCAACTAGAAAAAAAATGTCCGTGGGAATTCTTTTTTTTTGTATTTTATAGCTTTTCTCCTTTTCAACAACAATTCTAATCTCATTGTCACTAATAACAACATATTCTTCAGCTTCAACTTCCACATCTTCAAAACTAACATGTCTAACTTTACTAGATTGATGCACTTTAGCCATTCTTTGTTGATCCCCTTTATGTACTCTTGTAGTTTCATGAACTATTGTTTTTTGCTTCTTTCTCCTATCTTCTTTTGTCTCTATGTGGAAATTGTTGATCACATTCATAATATTTGGCTCTAGATAATAAATTCCCTCCAACATAATTGAAAGACTCTCAACAAAATCCTATCAAACAAAATATAATATGTCAATGATAAATAAGTTATAAAAAATATAATGATACTTACAATAATGCATAACACATAAATATAAATAAGCAAACTTACAATGTTATTTGCAATGTTGATTGTGATTTCTTCACACATCTTTGTAGAATCTTCATCCGTGTCATACTTGATCTTTAAGAGACGATATCTAACCTTCTCATGTGCCTTGGGAAGTTTTGCAAGAACATAAACAATATCTATATTTGACACCAAACATATGTCTCGTACTTTTCCCATCACCTCATAATTTCCACCATTGTAAATCATACAACAATATAGATATATTTGTACACCTTCATTGTTTTCTCTATCTTTAACATGCCATGTAAATTGTGTTTTATCTATTTCTCGTGCCTTCTTCCATTCTGAAATAATATTCAATGGATTTGAGGAGCTAGTTGCTTGACTTTTACCATGTGTCTCAGTTCGGTTTCGTTCAACAATATTCATAGAGGGTCCAACTACAACTTTAGATGATGTAATTGCTTCCATTGTTCCAAAAACATTCACAGATACCTTCTTTGATGCCATTTTCCTAATAAAAAAAATAAAGAAATATAAGTTTATATTTTAACACTTAATTTTAAAATTTTAAATAAATAAAAATAAAAGAAAAAAATTGAAATTTAATTTAAAAAAAATATTTAAAATCAAAGAAATTTAAAAATAGTGCATAGGCAGACGCACCCGCAACCCTGCATCCCCCTAGTGGGCGAGGGGCCACAGGGCCATGGGAGTAATATATATATATATATATATATATATATATATATATATATATATATATATAGTTTTGAATAAAAGATTCTCTATTTTTTTAATAAATGTAAATTTTTTCAAAGAATAGTTCTTTTGCTATCCTGGAGGAAGCTAGCAGTTTGCGTGACACACAAATAATATTTTGGGGTTTACGACCTGCCCTCCTTGCCGTAAACTGGGTCACCTCATGGGATTTGAACCTAGCTATGTCTCGTTCCAATGATTTCATAAATTTCAAATTAATGAATTGAGCTGCTCGCCATGACGAACACAAATAAATAAATGATTGAATTTAAAGGAAACAAAATTTGAATACTTGTTTTTGCATTTCAAAGCCCTAAAAATTATGATTTTTCATATTTTTTTGTCTTAAAAATCCTATAAATAAGGGATTTTTTAATCATATTTTTTCGTATAAAAATCTATTCTTTTATTATATATATTTTATGTGGTTTCCCCCTAAAATATGATATTAAACAAATAGTTAAAAAAAAATAGTTTTTCAGCGAGAAAACAATAAAACAACATATTTTCCCCAAATTCCTCTTTAAATGGGAAAAATAAAAGGAAAGCTAACGTTTGAAATGCGAAAATATGTCATTGAATGTCTTCTCGATGACAATGTAGCTCCTCCACAACCTTGCACAAAGCTTTGTAATGAATCCTCTAAAAGACTTGATGTGGTGTAAGGAATAAAAACAATCAAAGTTATTAAATAGCGAAGATTGCGGGATTACTTATTTTTGAATGTGGGACTAAAATTAAAATTAAGAAAAAATAATATATAGTTAATATTATAGGTTAGATTAAATTTTGTTAAATGTAGGATAAAAAATAAAATATAAATTATAAAAATGAACTTAATTACCTATTTAATGTTAAATAATTTAAGTAAAATATTTATTTTATTTCCAAAAGAACACATTAAAGAAAAATTTGTGTGGAAAATTTGAACAGAAAGTAGGGTCAAAATTTTCAAGGCAATTTTAGTAGAATGTTTTGAAATAAATTTTAGAGGGAAATATTTCAAACGAAATGTTTAAAAGGA
Organism: Pinus tabuliformis; assembly: GCA_031772625.1. Taxonomy (NCBI): domain Eukaryota; kingdom Viridiplantae; phylum Streptophyta; class Pinopsida; order Pinales; family Pinaceae; genus Pinus; species Pinus tabuliformis. Next base: position 1,166,658,767 of record CM062816.1, on the reverse strand, counting down.
AAATATTTAGCAAAAATTATTGGGGGGAAACTTTGGAGGGAAATTTTCATTCTCTAAGCTATAAATAGTCATTGGGAGAGAGTGCACTTGTATCATTCAACATCTTTTGTGAAAACTCATGGATTCTTCTAATTGTGAAGTTTCTCTTTCTGCAACATCACCATCTTCCTCACATAAAAACTCTATTCATATTGATGAATAAAACAAGATTTTTTTCACTATGAATGGAGAGCCAAAATTTCCACTTAGTTCTAATCCTAAGGATTATGAGAGCACCGCTAACGAAGGGTAGGATGAAGAATTTCCTTTAAATAGAGAGCTAAACTTTCCAGTTACTCCTAATCCTAAGGATTATGAGAGCACCACTGACGAAGGGGGGGATGAAGAATTTCCAGTAAATAGAGAGTCAAATTTCCACTTAGTCATAATCCTAAGGATTATAAGAACACCACCGATGAAGGGGAGGATGAAGAATTTCTAGTAAATAGAGGGTTAAATTTTCTACTTAGTCCTAATTCTAAATATTAAGAGCACACCACTGACAAAGGGGAGGATGAATAATTTTATGCAAATTATAATTTTACTATGAATAGAGAGTTAAATTTTCCACTTACTCACAATCCTAAGGATTATGAGAGCACCACTATTGAAGGGGAGGATAAATAATTTCCTAGAAATGATAATTTTACTATGAATAGACAGTCAAATTTTCCACTTAGTCCTAATCCTAAGGAATATGAGAGCACCACTAATGAAGGGGAGAAGAAGAATTTAATGCAAATGATAATTTTACTATGAATAGAGAGTCAAACATTCCACTTAATCCTAATCCTAAGGATTATGAGAGCACCATTGACGAATGGGAGGATGAAGAATTTCCTCCAAATGGTAATTTTAGAGGCATAAATGTGGATACAACATTTTCTATGAGTCAATATTTCAAAGGTGCTCATGGTGATTATGAATTTCCTCCAAGCAATGATTCCAAAAGAAAAGATGAGGATTGATGTAGGTGCATAGAAGAAGCACAAAATTCGATGAAGGCTGGACCAAAATCTTGCCAATGTGATGAGATGGCCACATGATGATGCTGGGAGAAATTTAAATGTTTTTGTAATAAATTATAGATATTTACATTAGGAAGTGAGTTTTTTTTTACAATAAATTTGGAAGAATTATTTCCTAATGTAAATGTAGTTTCAGTTTCCCTTATTTTTTGGAGAAGGGGAAATAATTCATATTGTGACTCTTGGTTGTTTCATATTAGCTTTACTTTTAAAGAGAAAGAGTGATTATAATTGGATAATTATATTTTTTTGATCCATATCGATGCATTTAGAGTGGAAAAAGTGGAGGAATCAACTCACGAGACCATTTCTACTGGCAGGACCCAGTTTGGCAAAACAACGTTTGAAACCTTCTAGGAGAATTTTGAGACATGAAACGATGTTTTTTGGGGGTAAAAACTTACTTCTCTCAAAACACACATTTTCTTGTTATTCTACACACATAAACCTTTCCAACGGCGCAATAAGTGTATCAATCGGAGTCCATATGCAAAAGTTATGCCACTTAGAAGTTGACCTTCCTGTTTTCACAAATATGGTTTGGGATGATGTTGCGTCAGCCCCCATTATTCATGGAAAAGGGTCTAGCCACATGTTTGTGATGTAAAAGACTCTATAAGAGTCTATTTTGTAACTCTAGTTAGGATTTGATGTAGTCAAACTTAACCACTAGTAGGCTATCAGGATGTGTTATAACCGAGCCGCTAAGAGGAAGAGTTATTCCATTCTTTCGAGATAATTTTGTTCCAAAGCTGAGAAAAGATAGCCATGAGAGATAAGAGGTAGATCACATAGAGAGGACATTTTTCACTATAGTAGCCCACATGCCATAGGAATTACTTATTTTTACCTATAACCATATTTCGAGACAGAGAAAGAGAGCAAAGCGGCCCCACCTTCCACCTGGGTTTTCTCCTGAAAGGGTTTCCCAGAGAGAATATCTTGTGTCTTATGTGTGTGTGAGATTATTTTGTCATTCTCTATTTTTATGCATAATTTCAATTCGCATGCATGTACTAATTACAATTAAATCCACAGATCTTAAAGTTTAATAAATTGTAATAGTGTAGAATTTTCAGAGATTTAATATAATATTATTAGATTTGTTGTGACAAACTGTCCCATGGAATATCCACGACAATTTATAGATCAAAGGGTGTTTGAGAAGAGAGGGTGCAATGGAGGTAGCAGAGGAGGAGAAGAAGATAAGCTCCAATGGGAGGAGAAGTGGCAGAGGTCGAAAAGCCTGGGCTACACATGCCCACATTGTATATCTGGTCAGTTTCATGTATAGTTGAATTTTTTAATGAGAAATTGTTTATATGCCTATGTGTGTGTTAACTTCTTTGTCTACATACTATTAGTGAAGTTGTTTGTCTGCACTTATTGAGTCAATTTATGTTAAGAATTTCATTTTTTTGAGAAGTGTAGTGGTTATAGATGCTATGTATTGATGGTATACTGTTATTGGGCCTTATATTGTTATGGATAGCTAAGTACCTGCTATTGATATGCTAGTGGTGCTATTATGTCATATGTTGAGTTCATATTGAAAGGAAAGTTGAATATTGTGGCCTCAATTGCTGTGTAGTTGTGCGTGATTCTTTTTTATTTTGGTTTAAATCCCTGTGGGAAAGTTTTTGTTATGTTCTAGTAGGTGAATTTGTGATATTTCCAATGATTAAGTTTTGTTACTGTAGAACATAAATTCTTGTTTTGAAAATGATGTTAAAATGCCTCTTTCACTCATTTTTGAATGGTGAATTTGTATGGTGTGATTTGCCATTATTTCTTTTGAATTTTTGTTGTAAAGTTTGTATAAAATGTGTGGTCACACCCTGGAATAGTGGCTACGAGATTATCTATTAGTGATAGAGCATTGTGATGGAAGAAAAAAGAGTGCCCTGTGTTGGAATTCTATGAAAATCCTTTTAGATTTGTCCTTGTCTTGTAAGTTCGAGTTAGCGTTACAAATCCTGATGAAGAGAGGTAAAGTAAATCTTTGATAGTGTCAAGGAGAAAGTTATGGCCATGGAAATTCGATTAGAACAAGGACGAGTTGTTTCAATTTCTAAAAGTCCAAAAAAAAAACTTCTTTAGAGCGCTATGAAACCATTTCGTAGTGCCTACAAGTCTTTTTTTCTACTAAAAAATTATTTCTTAATGCCTACAATAGAAAATTTTCAGGGTTGTGTAAGAGACATTAGGACTATCTTCCTCACTCAATAGGACCTGCTTTCAGGCATAACTATTCTCGATCTTGGATGGTTAAGGGACATCAATCCTGGAAATAGAGACATGCTAAAATTACAAATTCTTCCAAGTTCAGGACACACAACAATAGTGTTGTCTACTTGGATGGGGCCACAACACATCAACCTTGGTTCAAAAGGCATGAAAAAGGATGATCAGGTTTTGGCCCCAAAATCAGTTTTCTTTCATGGCCAACAATCTTCAAACCTGGTTTTGATCCTCACAATTTCTTTGTTCTAAAATCCATGTAATCAATCCCTGATCAGAGGGCATATCCAATCATCTACCCTTGCCTCCAACACCTAGAGTGATGGCATCTCTTGACCCATTTCTATGAATGTAAATAAGCAGGATGAGATGATCCTACACTACCACTTTCTGCACATAAGGAACACTCTAGGCTTCCTTGATTACCCTATTTTTTTCCCCTATCACCCTAGATTGCACATGAGATACGAAATATTGCATGCATGCCTTCCCAAGAGCATTTAACTTTAAAAGAAGCTTCCTTCTCTTGGACTATTGGTGTTTTTTTGTTTTGTTTTAGAGAAATCAACTAGAGTGTATAAAGGTTGAGCTTTGTAATTTTATGTCTTTCGATTGAGTGAGTATTGAAATTTGGGTTTAATCTTTGAACAATGCAATACATAGCTTGATAAACCTATTTGATCTATGAAACCACACATCAATCAAGCTGAAGTGAGTGTGTGTATATATGTGTGTGTGTGTGTGTGTGGGAGTTTTGTCAAACCAATGTGGACTTCGAGAATACAATATAACTTATTCACTAATTGATACATAAATTCAAGCTAGTCCAAAATAAATTCATAACTGCACTACATCAACTTGTGGTCATCTGTTCTAACCTTGCTCCAGATTTCTTCACAAGTTAATAGCTGGCATCTTCTGGTAACATGTAAAAGCAAGGTTAAAAACTATTTTATGCCCTTTCTTTTATGTGTAGGTTGTATAATAATATATCCAAAAACTATTTAGTCTCATATGCATTATTATTAGTCATAGTACCAAATTACCAGTGCAGGTTCATATTGTATTCATTCACTTTAATGTGAAATAGGGGTCATTTTAACTGATAAGGACAGGAAGGCCACTTTATCGAGTCACTACTGACTTCATGTCTGAAATCTGTAGAGATATCAAAATTTCCAAATTTTCTCTCAAATTTGATTGTTTAACCTTTGTTACCTTGGACCATACAAAAACAAGGTCACATTCAAAAGTTATTAAGAAAGTACAGTGTTTTACACATCAAACTGTGAACCTTTTCTCTAACATTCTAAATCTGTATTCAACTATATTGCTTCATTCAATGCTTTAGCTGATTAAATAACCATTTTTTTTTATCAATATCTGATGCATATGAGCTAAAACTGGATTTTAATTTATAAATACTAGTAAGTATATCCTACTCAGTCTAATTTGAGTACAATTTAATATAATAATAACGTCACTTCTATTTTGCAGTGCCATAATATTCTAGAGAATATTGAAATATTTGGAAATTTGACCTCATTCTTTCACGTACAAATACTCTAAATAGGAAAATACAACATCTTTCAAGTGGAGACAGTGATATTTCCTGCTATAATAACCCTCCCGTCAATATGCATTGGTTGCTGGAAACAAATGGATTGCTTGGAAATGGAGACATGCTAAATTTACAAATTCTTCCAAGTGCACGAGACACAAAAACAATGTTGTATACTTGGATGGACCCACAACACATCAAACTTGGTTAAAATGGCAGGACAAATGATGATCAAGTTCTAGCCCCAAAATCAATTTTCTTTCATGGCCAACAATCTTCAAACCTGGTTTTGGTCCTCGCAGTTTCTTTGTTCTAAAATCTATGTAATTATTCCATGATCAGAGGGCATGTTCAATCATTTACCCTTGCCTCCAACACCTGGAGTGATGACATCTATTTACCCCTTTCTCTGACTGTAAATCAACAGGATGAGATGATCCTACACTACCACTTTTTGCAGCTAAGGAACACTCTAGGCTTCCTTGATTACCCTATTTTTTACAAGACAAAATTATGGGTAGAATGCCCTCCATGACTGACTTTTTTGATGCTTTGATTGTAACCTTATGGTCTACTCAACAATGGTTTGTAGCTGCTACTGACTTGATATAAGAAAAATAATACACACCTTGCCTCAAGGAATTTACTGCTGTCAGGCCAGGAGGTAACTCCTCAAATGTAATTGTGTTATTCATTCAGGTTGTTCATTATATATACAAGAGGTAGTGACTATTCATTTAATCTCCCGATGACTCTCCATTTTCTATATTATTTATTTACACTAATTATAGTTTTTCACCCAATTCGTATGATTAGGTGTCAACATTCCCCCATTAATTTGAAGGGATGTTGGTGAGTCCAAGTATCGTTCTGAATCTTTCAAGCTTTTCTCTTCCAACTTCTTTGGTGAAGATGTCTGCAATTTTCCATTAGTGGGACAATGGCAAAGATGGATTGTTTTGGCCTCAACATGATGTCGAATGAGATGATATTTTGTATTGATGTGCTTCGTTCGATCATTGAACTTTGGGTTCTTGGCCATCTCTATTTCCGAGGTATTGTCAATCATGAGTGGAGTCAATTGTACTTGTTTTACCTGCAAATATTCAAGAATTTTCCTGGGCCACACAATTTCTTTTGTTGCCTCAGCTGCTACAACATATTCTGCCTCTGTTGTGGAATCTGCTGGAACTGTTTGTTTGCATAATATCTAGGATACATCTCCTGATCCAAGACTCATAGCATAACCTGAAGTAGATACCCCATTTTCTTTATCTCCATTGAAGTCTGAATCAGAGTATCCAATCAAGCTGAAGTTGCCCACCTGTGTATACTTGATTCCAAAGTCTTGAGTTCCCTTCAAGTACTTTAGAACTCTTTTTGAAACAGACCAATATCCCTTACAAGGCTTTTGCATAAACCTAGAGAGGATTCCAACAACAAACAAAATGCCTGGTCTGGTAGTAGTTAGGTAGTTGAGACCTCCTACAAGCTGTCTATACTTTGTTGCATCCTCAAATTATTTTCCTTCAATGGATGTGAGCTTTAAGTTTTTTTCCATTGAAGTAGTTAGAGGATTGCATTCAGTCATGCCAAACCTGTTCAACAGATCTCTAATGTACTTCCTTTGAGAAAGGAATATGGACTTAGGATGTTGAGTTACTTCAATACCAAGATAGTAATGAACATAGCCCAAATCAGTCATTTCAAAACCTTTCCTCAATTCCCTCTTTATGGATGCAATGTAGCTCTCATTGTTCCCTGTCATCAAAAGATCATCTACATATACCACAAGATATACAACTATTATTCCAACCTTCTTGACAAACAAATTTGCATCATCAAGATCATAATGTTTGAAATTGAGTTTCAGAAGATGCTCAGTTAGTTTTTCATACTAAGGTTGCAGTGCTTGTTTGAGACCATACAAGGATCTCACAATTTTTCATACTTTATGTTCATGTCCTTTCACAAAAAATCCTTCAGGTTGGGACATAAAAATGTTCTCTTTTATATCTCCATTCAAGAAAGCAATTTTTACATCCATTTGATGGACTTTCCAACCGTTCTAAGTTTCTAGGGAAAAGAGTGTCTGGATGGTAGCCCATTTTGCTATGGGGGCAAAAGTCTCCTCATAATTGGCCCCTTCCTTTTGTGCAAAACCTTTTTCCACAAGCCTCTCTTTGTTCTTTTCAAGTGAGCCATCATCTTTATAATTGTTCTTGTATAACCACTTGCAGTCAATTGGTTTGGTTCCCAATGGAGGATCAACCACCTTCCAAGTGCAATTCTTTATTAAGGCATCATACTCCTTTTGCATTGCTTCTTTCCATTCATCATGAGAATCAGCGTCTTTGAAGGAAGTTGGTTCAAAATCTGTACACAAATTCAATTCACAATCATAAGAAACATCCATATCAACAGGTGAATCAGAGTCATTTACATCACCTCCATTTTTCCGGTTTGAATTTCTAGTTCGTGTCTTTATAACCTCATCAGGATGAACACTTTCAAGTGTCTTTGTCAATGACTTTGGGGGACCTTTCTCAGATGGTCCAGACTACTCCGTTGATTAAGTTGGGACTGAATCAAGATTGGGTCTCTCATTTCTATCAATCACATCACTCAAAGTATCATCCGTTGTTGGAGTTTTATGCGGGGAGAGAGTGCTTCAGAAGAATATTCCATAGGTTGATCTAGTATAGAAATTCCCCCTTCAAGATGTGGAATCTGATTATCAAATTCTTGAAATGATTTTGCATTTGTGAATCTATCCAAGTGATCAAGTTGCCGCTAAACAACATTGTCAGTTTTGGATAGAAAGATTACATATCTAGATACAACAAATTTTTTATTGACTTCATCATAAAGACGATATTCTTTGGAGGTGTTTGAATACCCCAGGAAGATACACTTACAAATTCTTGCACCAAGTTTGTTTCTATGTACCTTTGGTATCAAGGCATAACATGTGGAACCAAAGACCCTGAGATGCTTTACCGAAGGAATGTGCCCATTCCACATTTCATAAGGAGTCTTGTTTCTAATAGCATTAGATGGACATCTATTCTTTACATATACAACACATAGAATTACATCAACCCAAAACATCAATTTTACAGTTTTGAAAAACATCATGGAGCACACCATATTTAAGATTGTCCTATTCATTCTTTCAGCTACTCTGTTCTGTTGGGGATTATAAGGCATAATCGTTTAGTGTTTGATCCCATGTTGGTGAAGATAGTTTTCAAATTCATTTGAAGTGTATTCTTTTCCATTATCGGTGTGAATAGATCCAACATGAGATTGTGCATCATTTTCAATCCATGTATGAAAGTTCTTGAATGTTTTAAAAGCATGAGATTTGTTTTTCAATAAATAAACCCAACACATTCTGGTGTAGTCATCAATACATGCCATCATATATTTATTTCCATTTGTAGAAGGAACATGCATTGGACCACATAAATTTGAATGAATGAGTTCAAGTTTTATATGTGCTCTCGAATGTGAATCATGAAAAGATTGTTTGCTATGCTTTCCTAGAATGCAAACATCACATTGCTTAAGTTTCCTAGGAATTGTAGGCAAACTAGTAACACCATTTTTCTTCAACAAGCGGAGGTTGTCATAGTTCAAGTGTCCAAATCTAGCATGCCATAATAAACTTGATGGAAATTTACCTTCTTCATATTGATAATTGTATGAGAGATTTTGTGCACGAGCATAGGTACCCTACAACTTGAGAAACCTTTCTTCTTCTATCCCCATCATGACAAGTGAGTGGTCTGATGCTTTTCTCACCTCAAGATTGCCATCAAACATATGAATGGAGTGTCCTTTCTGGCGGATGTGGACCAAGGACAATAAGTTTCTCCTCAGCTGTGGGAGATATAGAACATGATGGAGAAGAAAGTCTGGAAGACCAGGCAATTTAAACCTGATCGTGCCAAGCCCTGATGGCTTGAGTTTTGATTTTTCTGCAAAGTATACTGCTCCATCAACATTGTCAGTAAATTATTTAAAAAATATCTTCTAAAATTCATGTAGCAAGTTGCTCTTGAATCAAGAAACCAATCATTTTTCCAAGAAGCAAGAGCATTAAATAAGCCTTCATTTACTCCAATATTATAGTGTGCCACAACATAGTGAGCGGATTCAGGTGCTTTACCTTTCTCTTTGTTATTATTTTTACCTTTGGGTTGGTTTCTTTCCTGCTCAATTCTGTCCCAAGGCAACTTGCATGTGGATGCATCATGTGATCCATCTCTTTTGCAGCATATGTAGTGCAAATATGACTTTTCTCCTTGAGAGTGTTTGCCCTCCCTACCTCTGAAATTTCTTCCTCTTCCTCTTCGACCACCTTTTCCTCTGGAAAAATCTTGAGCAAGATTCTTTTCTCTATGAGCAAGGCACGCAACCTATTTAGAAGACTGAGGAGTTGCCTTCTTCCCAAAATCTTTCTCTCTTTCAGCAAATTTTTTCACAAGGGAGTCAAAGGTAATATCTTTGAGGTTTCCATTTGCTTACAATGACTCAAGATAATTTGAGTAAGTGGGATAAAGTGCTTTGAGAAAAGTTATCAGAGGAATATCCAGTTCAACATTAGTGAATTTAATACCATGCATAATATATTTTACTTCTGATGCAAGAGAAAGAGGATCATCATTTTATAATTCAAGGGGGAACAATTTAATCATGAGTTGAACAACTTCAAGTGCAGGGTGTGAGTCATATAGTTCCTTCAATTTTTGTAATGCTTCGAAAGCATTTGAAAATGGTGAAATATTGCGACTCACCTCTTCATTTACTGATGCTGCAATTAATGCATAAGCCTTGCTGTTCTCATTTTCCCAAGTGGAAAATTCCTTGTTTGAGGTAGGCTGTTCTGGCTCTTTGTCTTCATTTCCAACACACACTCCTTTACATAGCTCATTAAAAATGAGAGTGTGTTTGATTTTGCGTGACCATTCTGGATAGTTCTCCTTGCGGGTGAGAACCACTCCCACAATAGATATCAATGAATGCATTAAAAAAATTGTGTACTGTAAAAAAAAATATACTTCTACTGCCAATACTCTATAAGAAATTGCACTTCTGGTTTAAAAAAATAATAATATATATAACAGAGGTATATATATATGAGGGAGGGGTTATGTGGTGGAGGTGCAATGTGATATTAAAAGAAATTGTGATATTGGGCATTCACTAGACACTGGAGCAGTATGGAGGAAAATGAGATCTAAATGAGATTGCAGTTTTTTTGTTTTACATGACAACCAACTATTCCTTGACATTCTCCCTACTGATTACCAATTCTCTGCTTGCAAACAATTTGATGGCCCTGGCTTAAGATATAGATGATGTCTCGATGAATGTAACTTCAACCTCCAAGACTACTGCACAAGGGCTCCCGCTATGGTTAATGCACCTTGCGTACTAGAGCAACTCTTTCAACTAGCATATTGATGTAAGGGACCAGGTTTTTCAACTAGTGTATTGATGTGAGGGAGCAGTTTTTTTTTTACCAATGTATTGATGCAAGGGACCAGGTCTTTCAACTAGCGTATTGATGTGAGGGAGCAACTTTTTTTTAACCAGTGTATTGATGCAAGGGAGCAGCTCTTTCAAGAATCGTATTGATGTGAGGGAGTAGCTCTTTCAACCAACATGTTGGAGCTGCCAGTGTATTGGAGGTAGCATGGAGAGGAATGGACAGCAGCTTTTACAGGGAGCAGCATTGCCGGCATCATTTCAAATATGGATGTTCAACAGTGTTGGGTCACAAGATATTAGTGATGCAACAAGACATTTTCAAGGCAACGAGACTGCCCAACAAAGGCCACATGGTGGGTTATAGGTTTGAAAACAGGGATTCCATAGTCAACATAATTGGAAAGGAGGCTTGGAACGAAGAGCATGAGATGATATTGAAACAATTGTGTGGAGTTGAGACGAATTTAAAGCGTTACACTAGATTATTATACAGAGGGTAGAGGGCAGGGAACCGAATAATATGGCAGACTACAAATTTCTAAAAAATGGAAGAAGGGAGTTACAATGGCAGAATGCAATGCCAAAAGTAGAGTTGACTATGATACCATGTCAAATCAGGAGGTAACTCCTCAAATGTAATTGTGTTATTCATTCATGTTGTTCATTATTAGAGGGAGTGATTGTTGAGTTCATCTCTCGATGACTCTCCATCTTCTCTATTATTTATTTACACTAATTACAGTTGTTCACCCAATCCCTATGATTAAGTGTCAACAATTGCCAAGACCAAATACAATAACAAATTACAATTTATAAATTAAAAAAAAAAACATTTTGACTTTTACTGGGTATTATCTAGCGTTCAAACAAAATCTTATGAGTGTCTTCAAGGACCATAGCCAACATATTAATTTTTCATGGGTAACATAATTATAAAATGTGAAATCCCCATTCCTCTTAGGATAACAACTTTGAATAAGAACAAGTGGATTTAAAGAATAACCGATTTCGTCTCAAGGTAACAATGTATAAACAAATAGAGGGAAACACTTTTCCACAAGATAGGAAAAGAAATTGATAATCTCCTAGACTACCATATCAGAAGACAACTAGAGAAAAAAGACAATACAATAAATAGATGTGGAATATCACATAAATGAGAGATAATTGTTAAATTACTTGCTGGAAGAGGAAAGAGAGTAAAAACTTCCAATGATAAGAAAAACCATCATTTATTTACACATCAATGATTACTCTGTTGGAGGGAATATTAGAATCACTAGGGCAAACACCTGTAAGCCAAAAGAAAACATGAAAAAGATAAATCCATACAAATACTTGAAAGGAATAGAATTATTACAGCATACAGTAATAACATAAGTGATCCAGGTGGATATTGGTGGCCACCTGACTTTTCCACATAGACCGCCTAGTCAGTTTCATATGTTTCCTTAACTGTAGCACAATTTACTATTTTTGGCAGTCTGTCAGGTCTTGAACTTCCAAAGCCGTTTTGAGGCCCTAAACAACGTTTTTTTTGGAAAAATGACTTTGGTGGTTCATAAAGCACCCGCATTACCAGCAATAATACTCAGAGGGATCCTTCCAATGAGGTATCATTCGTGTCAAACACAAATAATATGACCAAGTTATGACCCCAGGAAGTTTGTTGCCCAACTAACCCCAATGGGGCCCATAAACTCTTGGTGTTACATCTCCTCGGGTTAGGGTTTTAGTTGTTTAGGGTTTTCTCTTATTGTTCAATAATAAAAGGCCCTTGAGCCTCATTATAGCTAATTTCAGAGGCACATAGCCGCCACATCTCTTCTCAGAGATAAAATATCATCGTCTGAGCTAGTCTTCTTTCTATTCTGTTTATAAGCATACTTCAATATTTTATATTAATGAAATGAAGTGTTATTTCTGATTCATCTCTATATTTATGGTTATATCTGTAATTTGTTGTGTTCCTATTTAAATTTCGATCAGTGGTATCAAAGCGGTCTACTCTTTCTCTATTTATCTTTGCATGTCCCTAAAAGGGTCAAGATATAAGGAGTTAGGGCTTGAACTGGTCGAACCTTTGCAAGACCAACCTCGAAAATCCTAATGACCTCCCATGGAGAATGAAAAGAAAGACGAGTGGGCTCAAGATCCTATCAAAATCTTGCTCGAAGAAGCCCTCGAGCGACAAAGGAATGCAATGATGGACAAATTTTCCTAGATCCTTCAACGGCCAACCAGGGGCGACGCATCTACTTCTACTAGCTACTCTGGAAGTGCCACACCCTTTAAAGTACAAGTTAAGTTTGACATTCCCATATTTGAGGGACAGATAGATGTGGATGTCATAGATAAATGGTTAAATCTGCTAGAAGGATATTTTAAGTTCATGACTTTTCCAGCAGGGAAAATATCACTTTTACACTTCTCAAAGATGCCCCCAACGTCAAGGACTGGTGGGAAACCTACTGCGAGCTAAACGATGAAAATACAACCTCACTATTTTCAGTTGAACTGCCTTGGAATTCATTTCGGGATGCCATCAAGGAGCAGTACTACCATGTCAGAAGCTATGAGGATAAATACATAAAGTGGATCACACTGCGATAGGTAAGGGACCAAGATGTGCCAGATTTTCCCAATATTTTTTACATCCTTTGCACAAAGTTGGGTATCAAGGATTCTGAGCGGAATTTGTTACTCAAAAACCATAGATACCTACACAGGTACATCCAAGATGAGATGGAGTTCCTGGAAATCTCCTAGCTCAGCACAACGTACTGATATGCTATCGAGATCAACCAGAAGATTAAATAGAAGAAGTGAGACTTTGGATCCGCGAATTTGAAGCAATGGAAAGACATCTCAAAACCACAGAACCAAGGGAAAAGCTAAGTCAGGGTTACCCAAAACAAACCGCAAGAAAAAAACACCACGAAGTCAAAGAAGGACATAGGAAAGTGGTGTGATTTCCATAAGAACCCCACTCACAATACAAGTGAGTGTCGGGCCAAGCAGTCACTGGTGGCCAAGTTGAACACTTCATAATCAGATGCATGTTTTGACTCTAAATCAGAACCCAACAAGAGGAATGAAAAAAGGAAGAAGATTATTGATGCGGAGCCCAGCGCCAATGTTGCCACCACCAAGATCCATAAGAATAAGCCCGAAGATCCAGAGGAGGGCGAGCATCTTTTCCACTCACAAATGTGGGTGAAGGGTTCGCCACTACAATTCATTATCAACATTGGTAGCCAAAAGAACCTCATTTTAGTAGAGGTTGTGAAGCGGCTGGGCCTACTAACCATACCACACCTATAGCCGTACAACATCGTGTGGCTTCACTAAGTATGAGATCTCTGAGTTAGCCAGCAGTACCGATTTCCCTACAACATCAAGCCCTTCAAAGATGAGGTATTGTGTGATGTTTCTCCTGTTGACGTTTGTGATGTATTATTAGGAAAACCATACTTATGGAAGCGACATGTTGCTTATTAGTCTAGACCTTGCTCTGTGATTATTTATTTGGGTAATACGTTATACAAGTTACTGAAGGTAGTCCCACCTACCGTCAACTCTTTGATCTCTGCTAAGAAATGCAGCAAGATCGTTTCCCAGACTAGGAAATTTATTTTATTTCTGGTTTTCTCTCAAAGTAAGGGGAAGATAGTAGCCACATCCATGACGCCCTGGAAGGGTTTCTCCACACAGCAGAAGCAGTTGGATACGGTCATGAAAGAATACAGGGACATCTTATCCTCACCCTCAAGGGTACCGTAGCACTATTAGGTCAAGCATTCATTCAATCTGACTTCTGGAGCACCTCTACCTGACAGGCCGATATATCACTACTCCATTGTGGAAAATGCCAAGTATAAGTAGCGACATGATCAACATCGAGTGCCGCACAAGTTTCAGGTGGGCAACAAAGTTTGGCTGCATTAACAGAAAGAGCACCTTACGAGAGCCCATCAGAAGCTTAGACCACTCTGATATGGTCCTTAAACCATTACCAAGGCTATGGGAAACAATACTTTGGAGCACAACATTCCCCCATTTGTTGGCTTGTGCTGAGTGTTCAATGTGGATTGCCCTTGACCATGCTTCCCACCATTACTGGACACACCAAACATTGTAGAACATCTCACAAGGGAACAGGCTCAACAAAAATTTCTCACATCATGGACGCTCTGCACACAATGGGGACCTGTTGAAGCCTCGAAAATCGGCTCTACAACAAGGCGGATACCCACCCGGTCCGGAACATGGTTAGCAACTCCTTTTCCATTTGGTATAGTGGGTCCGACCGGGGATGTGGGACCAGTTTCCTAATATATGTGTGTGTGTGTTGAGAATTGATATTTCTTTCCTAATGATTCCTAAGTAAAATGCTTTTTATTCTAAATCTAATCTAACGACATGCAATTATATTCTAATAAACAGAATTATCTAATTCTAAACTAACTCGGGATGTAATCTTTCCGTTATGCGATCTAAAATGATTTCAAATAATAGTTGGTAATAAAGATCATTCAACTGCTATGAGAAAAGAATTCAATAAAGATAAACCATTTCATATAAAAAGTTAGATGAAATAGTTGTGAAAAACATATCGCATAATAAGTTACCCATATATTAAGCATAAATAAATAGCTATCACTATACAAAAGTGCCAAATGATAACTCAAGCATTTAAGCATTCATATATAAATAATTGAACATGAATATCACCATAACACATAAGCAGAAATAGTTAAGAGATAAAAGTACCATTTATAACTAGTTCTACTCATGAGCTCCAGCAATAATGATCTATTTCTTCTTAATCCAACATCCACTAAGAGTATAAAAGTGCAACATCAGTAGTAGATATTAAATGCAGATATCAATAAATCTTGTTCCATTCATTCATCAAAACCTCCTCGGAGGGTGCAAAAGTGCATGTTCTAAGGACAAGTTTTTGATAAATTTCTAGACCCTTCTCTAAATGCATGATAAGGGTTTAAATACTACTAACTAATTCTAAAAATAATTTATTACAAAAATGTAGGATGCAGTTTTAATGATTGTCCTCATTTCAGGCAAAAATAAAGCAAAATTAAAACTAAAACTGAATCTAAAAGTAAAACTAATAATTAACTATCTATGTATATGTTCCTTGAAATCACAAGCGTTTAGCATTTACTTGAGGAGAGTTGGCTGGCCGACTTCCGACTTTAGCTGTCCTGTGAAAATTGAATCGGTAAGAGCTGGCGCCATCATCTCGGCAGAATTGATGATACATTTGAGAGTCATGCATTGGCTATGTGGTTTTACCAAATACGCCCAGTAAGAATCCCAATTCAACATGGTTAACCTTTGGATTGATTCTGCCTTTCCTTGAGCCTTTTGTCTACAGCTTATTTGTAGATGTTGTACATTTGGTAGATATTTACATACTATTTGAAGATAAATACCACTGGTTTTGAGTTCCAATTTTACCTTCTGTCTTTAGCGCTTTTTTTTCTACAAATTTCCGAGCTTACAGGCGACTGAGAAATTTGAGGCTTTCCATCTCGAAGGGTTTTGCCTGGCCATGCGCAATTAGCGCTAGGCGGTAATCACGCATCGAAAACTGCCTCTATTTCACAATCCAGGCTTCCCTGATGCGATCTTCACCTCTTGTTCGCTCTTTGTTAGAAGATATAAAGCTTAAATTTTGTGGAAAGAACGACTTAAACATTCTTGGTTCTAAGCTTTAAATTCTCTATACGTGATATCAACACTATCTAGTATCCATTTAACCATGTCCATGTATGGGAGATTTTTGGACCTCGCCCCTATCTTGTGCAAGAATGAAGATGCTAGATCTGCAATAGATGTCTTAGAAGACCCGTGTGAGCCTACCGTAGCCATAACCTCCATTACCTTGGGATCTTCTTCCTCAAGTAAACTATACATGCCTTCCCAAGTAGTAATACCTGCATCTTTGTTGCAGGTGGTGTCTGTGTACAAGGGAGTCATCTCTTTATCTTCAGAACTCAGAGCTTTACTCTTCTTTCCCATAATATCTTGAACTCTGCTCTACATACTTCTCTTCTCTTTGCTCCTACAGTTTACAAATAAGGTGAGAATGATGATAAGAAAAAGGTGACAGGAAAGCTTTAAATGCGGAAAACATATAAAATATACCACCTTACGTGAACTCGTTCCTTGATAAGATCATAAAAACCATATTTTATTAATGATTGCCAACTAACTCATTAATTAACATTAATGTGCATAACTGGGCCTCGATTTTATGAAAAAACTTTCTTGAACAACGGGCCCTGCAAATCTGCGATAAGGTGATTTTGCGATTTTCTTCACAATATCGCAGATCGCAATACCGCAAATTGCAATATCGCAAATCGCAGATCACAAATCGCAGATCGCAATATCGCAAATCACAGATCACAATATCGCAAATCGCAGATCGCAATTCCGTTGTGTGTGGTAATCATCCGTCAATGTATTTTCTGTGAAATGCGATTTGCGAGATGTGCCATCACATATTGGCGTTTTAAGGCCTTTCATCGTAAGTGATGTTTGAGGCATGCGATGCGATGAGGATCTTCTGATGCATGATTTCGCATCACAATTTCTTACTCTTAGAATTCCGCTTGTAGGAAGGCATCCATTACCCTTTTGCGATGCGACGTGTTTTAAGGAGTGATTTTATTCTAACTTATCATAAAACTTAAGTCTTTTTAGTTTTTTTGAGGGTATTCTCCTAAGTTTATGATAGTAAGTTTTATTGAAAAAGGAAATACAAGCATTAATAGATTTTTTAAGGTTTTGAATAAGGGTCCCCATTTATTTAGTATTGGTGATAAAACTAAATAATAAGGGGGGTTGTTGCTGGCCACAACAATTAGCGATTCACTTGGAAGAACCAATTATCTCTGCTTTTCTTTTCAATTTCCTAAACTTCCAAAACATTTTTTTTTTAGAAAATCAAACTTTATTATAAAAAGATAAAATACATTATGCTTTTCAGCTGTCAATGATAGTTTGTTTCTTCTATGTTAAATTTGTTTATTTACTTCCTAGAGCTAGTCATTGTATCTATATGAGTCACTACTTAGTTTATAGAGACAAAAACAAAGGCTTCTCTGTAAATCAGTTTTAGATATGCTCATTTGTCGTATGTAGAGCCTCTGCTGCCATCAAGCATTTATAGCCTTGACAGGGTTACCTGTTACCCAGCAATGATCCTATATCCCACTTAGGGAAATGTACAATTTTCAAAGAGAAATCCATATCTACACTTATTACTTTCATTTTCTTTTAATCCTCAAAGAACAATGCCTTGGTTTGATAGACAAATTATGATAGTGCCACTAACTTGATTTATAGCTTTGCTGAACAAGCTGGCTGGTGATGAGACCCCTTGTCTTTTGATTGCAACAATCTTGAGTCATTGCCCTATTGTGGTATGCAGTTTTGGCAAAGTCAGCAAGCTATAATATCTATGATCATGATAAGTCAGCTCGTGATGAGACCTCTTATTCTTTAAGTTTAAAGTGTATCATTGGATTATTCCTTGAAGCTTGTGATTCCTTAGGTGGGGAGGAAGTCATTGTTTCCTTAAGAATAGCTCTGGACGCCAATGGTAGAGTTTTTGGAAAGAGATTTTCGACAGAGAATCTTTGTTTTATTATTGATACCTTTCATTTGATTGATATAAAACAAATTCCCACTAAAGGTCTCCTTTTATCAAAAATTACAAGGTTGAAACTAGTATCATATTCATGCTTATAGCTCTTTGACTGTATCTTTCAATAATAATGACCAGCTTTCTAAATTATTTCTATTTATACAAGTGAAAAAACAAAATCTAAAAGAAATACTTGTCCTTTTCGTGAATTCCAAATGTAACTGTTTACAGCTGGTTTTATTATGAAAACAAAGGAAAAACTAATCTACAAAAATAGAAGAACGATCTCCTATGGAAAGTATTTTTTGAGGATCTGCCCGTTAACAGGTAAAGATTCTCTTTTTCCTATTAAATCCTGTAACATAAAGGTATATGGGCCTATGATTTCTATGATTTGGAAAGGGCCAAGCCACATTTGTTGAAACTTCGTGTGTTTTCCCTTTTCCTCATGAGCCTTGTTGCATTTTAAAACTAGGTCCCCTATCTGAAAGTCTTTTCTGTACATCATGTTTGAATCAAAAGAATCTTTTACTAATGCTTGGTGATGAGCATGAGTTATTTTAGCCTGTTCTCTTTGCTCTTCTAGCTTAAGGATTTGTAGTTGCCTTAGTTGTAAGGAAGAAGTTGGTGTTTCATCAAAATATTAAACTAAGGCCAAAGAGGGAATTTATAGATGAGTTGGAAGAACCACTTCTTTCCCATAAACTAAATTAAAGGGAGAAGTGCCAATAGATGCCTTTTGCGTTATTCGGTCTTCCCATAAAGCATATATTAAATACTTGTGCCAATTCTTATGGTTCTGGTCAATGGTTCACTTAATGATATTGATCAAGTTTTTATTCGTAGACTCAGCTAACCCATTCCCCCGTGGGTAATATTTGGCAGAGTACTTAAGCTTAAAACCTCTTTTGAGTGAAAATTCAGTCATAGCATTGCCAGGAAAATATGATGCATTATCAAACATTAAAGCAGAGGGTAAACCAAACCTGGTGATTATGAACTGATCTATGAAATCAATGATGTGTTCGGCATTAGCTGTCTTGAGAGGAACTGCTTCTACCCATTCAGTAAAATAATCTGTAGTTGTAAGGTTATACCTATGCTGTTTAGAAGAGTGAGGAACGATCTCACCTATTATATCCAATCCCCATTGATCAAAAAGTTGTTCAATGTTGACTGGCTACGAAGGTAATGATGGCTTCTTTTGTCTCCCAGCAGCAGTTTGACAAACTTGACATTTCCTTATGTAGCTATGTGCGTCTTTGAATAGTGCGGGCCAGTAATAGTCTGCATGGAGGATTTTATGTGCAGTAGCATCTCCAGCATAATGTCCACCTGTTGGTCCATCGTGGAGTTCCTGAAAAACCTTTTCAGCTTTAGATTTCTCAAGACCATCTAAGGAGAACAGAATCATAATTCATCCTAAAAAGTACATCGTTCACGAGCTGATATTACTTAGCCTTCAGCCTTAAAGCTCTTTTCTTTGTATAATCGAGGTTTGAAGGGGCATATCCGTTCTTTAGATAAAATATGATATCACCGTATAATGAATCAACATCATTTAGGCTTACCTCGTACATTTGTATCTCTGTAGATGATATTTCGGAAATAAGTGATGCTCCAGCCAGCATTTTGCAAAAGCCTTGACCTTTAACAATATTTGCTGGTTTAATCTCAACGTCATATTCTTGTAATGTGGTAACCCAGTTGGCTCTTTTCTCACCCACATCTTTCTGTACTAAAAGATTTCTTACCGTTGGAAATGATACTATGATCTTTGTATGGATTTTGAGCAGAAAGGGTCTGAAATATTTTATTGCTTTGAAAATAGCATATGCTTGTTTCTCTACGTCTGAATAATTTAACTCAACCCCTTGTAGATTTGAACTAAAAAGAGAAATTGGGGCTTCTGCCTTGTCTTGATTTGCTTGAGTGAGTATCGCATCATATGATCTATTAGAGGCAAATGTATATAAAATGAAAGGATCGAAAAAATTTGGAGTTGCTAAAGATGGAGCGTTAACAATCACTTGTTTGATCAAATTGAATAATCATATTCATCTTGGCCCCATTTGAAGATTGAGATCTTTTTAATCACTGCTTGTAAAGGAGATACGATTCTGGAAAAATCTAGAACAAATCTCTTTACAAAGTTAATGTAGCCAAGGAAAGATTGCATAGCTTTCTTGTTGTGAGGCAAAGGTATTTCGGAAATCTCCATGATTCTATCAGGATCAATATGGATTCCAGATTTTGACACTATGAATCCAAAAGTTTTCCTTCACTTAATGCAAAAAAGGACTTTTTTGGGTTAAGTGAAATTCTATACCTTTGACACCGTTGGAAGATCTGTTTTAAATCTCTAAGATGATTGCCTCACTTCTTGGAATATATAGTTATATCATCCAGGTAGATTACTACCAATTTGTTTACTAATCCCTTAAATGCGATGTCCATGACCCTTTAAAATGTGGCACCAGCATTGATCAGACCAAAAGGCATCTTTTGATAGGCATAACTACCCCATTTGGTTTTGAATGTGGTCTTTAATTGATCATTGGGATGGACCAAAACTTAGTTATAGCCGGAGAAACCATCCAAGAAGGACATTAATTTTGATCCTGCAACTGCCTGCAATATTTGCTCCATAGGAGGCAAAGGAAAATTATCTTTTTGGCAGACTTTGTTAAGATTTCGAATGTCAATGCAAATTCTAATGTCTCCATTATTATTTCTAACGGAAACCATATTGGAAACCCATTGAGAATGTCGTACGGGAAAAAAGATTTTGGCTTTCAGTAACTTATTAAGCTCAGATTTGATCTAGTTTTCTAGATTAGGATGGATCCTTCTCAACTTTTGCTGGACATGTTTTTCATCGTTTATCATTGGGATGGTATGTTGGATGATAGAAGTATCCTATGTCTTAAGTTCATCGTAGTTCCAAGAAAAGACACTTTTGTACTGTTTCAAGAGGTGAACATCCGCTAATTTTTCTTCAGGAGCTAGGCCAAGGCCTAGGTTGATATTATGTGGCTTGGTGTCAGTTCCTAGATTTACTAATTCGTAGTTTAGAGTTGAACTTTGAAGCTTTGAATTGGTAGATCTTTTGAATCGATCTTTCAAATCATATAGATCTTCTAATTTGACCATTGATTTTGGCATAGCATTATTAGTGTTATCTTGTTGCAATTGTCTGTCATGTTGGTCCTCATCAATTATCTTATTGGTGTAAGATCCCTCAGAGGTGAGGAAGCTTACAATATCAGGATCATTGTTGAAAATTCTCCAATTTGTGATGCTATCAGGAATCGAGGGTCTAAAAATTAATTTGATTGAAAATATATCACGGCTAAAGTCTTCTGAGGGAATAAGCTTGGAAGCTACATTTTCCAAGAGATCAGCACTAGCATTTTGGAGTCTAGGAATTGACGAAATATTAAATGTTATAAAATGTTTAGTCAGATCTTGTACTAAAGATTGGCAATGCTTTAAATGACCTGATAGACAGTGTATAGTATTCCGCACCTGTCTGATAACAATTTCAGAATCTCCAAAGACTTGTAGATATTTGATGTCTAATCCAATTGCTTTGTATAATCCTTGGACTAAAGCCTCATAGTCTGCAGTATTATTGGTGCAATCGAACTCGAGTCTACAAGTTAGCATAGTTTTGTTTCCCTCTGGGCTAAATAATACACATCCTACTCCTACTCCTTCATTAGACATAGAACTGTCAAAAAATAGCTTCCAAAATACAGATCTATTTACAGGATTATCTATAAAATTAATACATTTAGAACTATCTGTTTGAGAAAAATTTTCTACTTGAGATAAAACAGAATGTTCTAAGTAAGGTGAAGTGTGAGCATTAAAATTTTCTAGGAAAGAATCAACAGAATAGTTGCCAATTATATTACTGTTGTATGCTACCGGTTCATTTTCTCCTTCCAATTTTGTTACTATGTATTTCGGATGTCTTTCTCGCTGAACCTTTATCTGATTTGGTTTACCATTGTAAGGGAGCCACATGTACGATCAATTGGTTGCAGAGTATCCATAAAGTTTTTCTGACCAATCCCTACTAAGAATAAAGCCATAGAATTCTAGAATGTCTGCAACTAAAATATCTATAACTTGACATACCTTTGGATTAGATGACAACCTTATCGTAACCTGATTTATTTCACCAGTCACTTCAACTTGTGACTGATCCAACTGCACTATGTGCACAATAGAGTTTTTAGGTTGAATGTTCAACTTTGCGCAAATTGATTTAGGTAAGATATTGGATGAAGCTCCTGAATCCACTAAACAATTATGCAAATTTTTATTGAAAATTTCATAAGTAAGAAGAAATGGCAGAGTATGAGATCTTGATCTTCCTCCAATTAGAGCGATTTCATTTGGATCAAATTTTTTAATCACAATATTTGGAGGTCTTCCCATCTCATGGGAAGCTTGCGATATTACAGTGGCGGGCAGAGGTGCAACTGGTACTGCATGTAATTCTTTCAAAGGGAGCTTTTGCTGATATTTTAACTTGCTCAATTCATAAAAAGTGATGTTAGCCCTAGTCTTCTTCATGCCTTCTATGATGTTATACTCCATTTCATCGGAAACAATCAATGTTTTAGATGGAATTGGTGAATCTGTTTGGACTGGGCTTGTTTGAGTTGCTTTGGATGTCATTTTCTTGGTTGTGACTTTATCCTTAGGCGTTGAGCTTGCGCTCTTTGGCTTAGGAGTAGGTTGAGGAGAATCGAGTTGACCTCTACTTCGAGTACTAACCGGCGATGCCTCTTGATCCTCTTAATCAAGGAGGATGAAATCGCACATACCTTGTAGCTCTACAACTTCTTCTTCATCGGTAGGTTCATCGGTAGAAATTTCCTCTTCTTCTTCCTCTGATTCAACATTTGTAATAGCATTAGGAGGCTTTGAATCAGTCGAAGGATTTCTTCTATAAGGCTTGTAAGGCTTTTTAGAAGAAGTTTCTGCTACTTATTTCTTTATATCAACCATTTCGTTAGACATGGTTTTCAAAACTTTCTGCAATCCCTCTAAATCAAATGGGTCTTTGGGCTATTTTTTCTTTGGATCTTCTTTGAAAGAAACCTTTTTAGATTTACGTTCTTCAATGGCGTTTTTATTTTCAAGAGATATGATGCGTTTCTCTACCATTATTGCTTCCTTCATATTGTCAGTTAAAGTTGTTTTGTTAGCTCTATCAATGAAGATTTCTATGTTTGATGGTAAAGCAGAGATGTACCATTCACTTCGCACTTCTTTGCTAGGTTTAGAAGTAGTAGGAATTTTGTTCAATAGTTTATTAAAACGCGAGTTAAAATCTTTGATAGGTTCCTTTGACTCAGCCCTAAGGTTAGACAGGTCATTGATTAATGTCGTAGTGGACTTGTCATCACCAAACTTAGTCAAGAATTGTTCTTGGAAGATATCCCAACTAGTAATAGACCAGGATGGTAATGAGAAATACCATGATCTGGCTGCTCCTTGCAAAGTGTAAGGGAAAATCCGAACGACATCGTCTTCATTAGTGACCTCATTGAGATTTATGGATAACATAAAATTATTTATGTGTTCTTCTACTAGCATGCCTGCTTCAAGATTAAACTTAAGCAGCCATTTTTCGGGATGGGCCGGTAATTGACTCAAGGGCACAGGCATTCAGACTGCCCCTGGGTTATTCCATGGAATTTGGGCCATCGTTGAACTGCCAACAGAGGAAAGCACAGAAGATGATCCCTACGGTTCAAAAGATGAGGATATTACAGTTCCAGATGTTTGAGAAGGAGATGTTGAAGTTCCAGTGGTCTGGTGGACGATGATTTGAAGTGGAGGAGTGGATGGTTGACTTCACGGTGGAGAAGTTGAGATGGATGATGATGACAAAAGAGTATCACTATCAGACCCTTTAGGTGATTTCCTTGCTCTCTTCCTTGTAGGTAGAGTAACTCAATTGGCTCAATAC
This sequence comes from Pinus tabuliformis, assembly GCA_031772625.1. NCBI lineage: Eukaryota > Viridiplantae > Streptophyta > Pinopsida > Pinales > Pinaceae > Pinus > Pinus tabuliformis. The sequence continues at coordinate 1,166,634,726 of CM062816.1, read as the reverse complement.
CAAACTTTTCGCTCTTTAATCTGGTGAGAGGATGAGCAGGGTTATATTGCGAAGTCACACTGCCTTGAGATTTATTTTTGAGGAGATATTGAAAATCGCTGAAGTTTATGAATCAAAGATTCAACTTTAGGAGGTTCTATAGTAGATTTGTCTAAAATGTCAGGGTTTGTGGCAATGGTTATTGTTCTTTTGACTTCTTGCTCAAGATTTAAAGATTCTAAATGTGATGGAGAAGTCGGGGGAGATGGTGAGGGTGACTTACTCTTGGAATGGTATTTAGATTTACACTTACTTGCCATTCATAGTTTTGGGCCCCCCTTCTAACGCCAAATATGTTGAAGCCCTGAAAATCGAGTCTACAACAAGGGGGATACCCACCCGGTCCGGACCTTGGTTAGTAGCTCCTTTTCCGTTTGGTATAGTGGGTCCAACTGGGGATATGGGATCAGTTTCCCAATATATGTGTGTGTGTGTTGAGAATTGATATTTCGTTCCTAATGATTCCTAGGTAAAATGCTTTTTATTCTAAATATGATCTAATGACATGCAATTGTATTCTAATAGACAGAATTATCTAATTCTAAACTAACCCAGGATGTAATCTTTCTGTTATGCGATCTAAAATGATTTGAAATAATAGTTGGTAATAAAGATCATTCAACTGCTATGAGAAAATAATTCAATAAATATAAACCATTTCATATAAAAAGTTAGATGAAACAGTTGTGAAAAACATATCGCGTAATAAGCTACCCATATATTAAGCATAAATAAATAGCTATCACCGTACAAAAGTGCCAAATGATAACTCAAGCATTTAAGCATTCATATATAAATAACTGGACATGAATATCACCATCACACATAAGCAAAAATAGTTAAGAGATAAAAGTACCATTTATAACTAGTTCTCCTCATGAGCTCCAGCAATAATGATCTATTTCTTCTTAATCCAACATCCACTAAGAGTATAAAAGTGCAACATCAGTAGTAGATATTAAACGTAGATATCAATAAATCATGTTCCATTCATTCATCAAAACCTCCTTGGAGGGTGCAAAAGTGCATGTTTTAAGGACATGTTTTTGATAAATTTCTGGACCCTTCTCTAAATGCATGAGAAGGGTTTAAATACTAATAACTAATTCTAAAAATAATTTATTACAAAAATGTAGGATGCGGTTTAAAGACCATCCTCATTTCAGGCAAAAATAAAGAAAAATTAAAACTAAAACTAATAATGAACTATCTATGTATCTGTTCCTTGCAATTGCAAGTGTTCAACATTTGCTTGAGGAGAGTTGGCTAGCCGACTTCTGACTTTATATGTCCTACGAAAACTGAATCGATAAGAGCTGCCACCATCTTCTCGGCAGAATTGATGATACATTTGAGAGACATGCGCTGGATGTGTGGTTTTACCAAATACGCCCAGTAAGAATCCCAATTCAACTTGGTTAACCTTTGGATTGATTCTGCCTTTTCTTGAGCCTTCTGTCTCCAGCTTGTTTGTAGATGTTGTACATTTGGTAGATATTTACATACTATTTGAAGATAAATACCACTAGTTTTGAGTTCCAGTCTTACCTTCCGTCTTTAGCACCTTTTTTTCTACAAATTTCCGATCTTACAGGCGACTGAGCAATTTGAGGCTTTCCATCTCGAGGAGTTTTGCTTGGCGATGTGCGATTAGCGCTAGGTGGTAATCATGCATCGGAAACTCCCTCCATTTCACAATTTGGGCTTGCCTGATGTGATTTTCGCCTCTTGTTCGCTTTTTGTTAGAGGATATAAAGCTTAAATTTTGTGGAAAGAATGACTTAAGCGTTCTTGGTTTTGAGCTTTAAATTCTCTATATTTGATATCAGCACTATCTAGTATCCATTTAAACATGTATGTGTACAGGAGAATTTTGGGCCTCACCCATATCTTGTGCAAGAATGAACATGCTAGATCTGTAATAGATGCCTAAGAAGACCCGTGTGAGCCTGTCATAGTCGTAACCTCCATTACCTTGGGATCTTCTTCCTCATGTAAACTATACATGCCTTACTAAGTAGTAATATTGGCGTCTTTGTTACAGGTGGTGTCTGTGTACAAGGGAGTCATCTCTTTATCTTCAAAACTGGGAGCTTTACCCTTCTTTCCCATAATATCTTGAATTCTGCTCTACATACTTCTCTGCTCTTCACTCCTGTAGTTTACAAATGAGGTGAGAATGATGATAAGGAAAAGGTGACAGGAAAGCTTTAAATGCGGAAAACATATAAAATATACCACCTTATGTGAACTAGCTCCTTGATAAGATCAAAACCATATTTTATTAATGATTGCCAACTAACTCATTAATTAACATTAATGCGCATAACTGGGCCTCGGTTTTCTGAAAAAAATTTCTTGAACAACGGGCCCTGCAGATCTGCGATAAGGCGATTTTGCGATTTGCTTCGCAATATTGTAGATCGCAGTATTGCAGATCACAATGCCGCAAATCGGAATATCACAAATCACAGATCGCAAATCGCAGATTGCAATATCGCAAATCGCAGATCGCAATTCTGTTGTGTGTGGTAATCATCCATCAATGTGTTTTCTGTGAAATGCGCCATCACATATCGGCATTTTAAGGCATTTCAGCGTAAGTGATATTTGAGGCATGCGATGTGATGAGGATCTTCTGATGCGTGATTTCGCATCGCAATTTTGCACTCTTAGAATTCCACTTGTAGGAAGGCATCCATTACCCTTTTTGCGATGACGCGCATTTTAAGGAGTGGTTTTATTCTAACTTATCATAAAACTTAAGTCTTTTTAGATTTTTTGAGGGTATTCTCATAAGTTTATGGTAGTAAGTTTTATTGAAAAAGGAAATACAAGCATTAATCAATTTTTTAAGGTTTTGAATAAGGGTCCCCACTTATTTAGTATTGGTGATAAAAGTAAATAAGAAGGGGGGTTGTTGTTGGCCACAACAGGACCATTGCTTCTTAAGGGGGGAGGAATGGTCTAGGTGGATATTCGTGTCCACCCACCTATTCCACCTAGACCCCCTAGTCAATTTCATCTGTTTCCTTAATTGTAGCACAATTTACTAATTTTGGTATTTTTTTTGGTCCTAAACTTCCAGAGCCATTTTGAGGCTCTAAAGGACGTTTTTTTGGGGAAAAATGGCTTTAGTGATTGCAACGGAAATCACATCAATAACTATAGTCACTAGAGAGATATTTCCAATGAGGTATCATACGTGTAAAACAAAGATAATATGACCAAGTTATGACCTCTGGAAGTTGGCTGCCTATCTAACCCCAACGGGTCCCATAAAGTCTTGGTGTTAAATCTCCTCGGGTTAGGGTTTTGGTTGTTTATGGTTTCCTGTTATTGTTCAATAATAAAAAGGCCCTTGAGCCTCATTGTAACTCATTTCAGAGGCATGTAGCCGCCACATCTCTTCTTAGAGATAAGCTATCATCGCCCGAGCTAGTCTTCTTTCCATTATGCTTGTAAGCATACTTCAGTATTTGATATTAATGAAATGAAGTGTTATTTCTATTGCATATCTATATTTATGGTTATATTTGTAATTTGTTGCGTTCCTTTTTAAATCTAGATTAGTGGTATCAGAGCGGTTTGCTCTTTCTCTGATTTTCTTTGCATGTCCCAAAGAAGGTCAGGATATAAGGACCTAGGGCTTGAACTGGTCGAACCTTTGTAAGACCAAGCTCGCAAATCTGGACGACCTCCCATGGAGGATGAAAGGAAATATGACAGGGAAGGAGATCCTATCAAAATCTTACTGGAAGAAGCCCTCGAGCAATAAATGCCATGATGGAAAACTTTGCTAAGATCCTTCAGCGGCTACCCAGGGGCAGCGCACATACTTCCAGCAACTACTCTGGAAGCGAAACACTCATTAACGTACAAGTTAACTTTTACATTCCCATATTTCAGGGATAGATAGATCGTGATTCCATAGATAAATGGTTAAATCTACTAGAAGGATATTTTTTTGTTCATGATTTTTCTAGATGGGAAAAGATCACTTTTGCACTTCTCAAAGCCACCCCCCACGTCAAGTATTGGTGGTAAACGTACTATGATCAGAAGGATGAAAGTACAACCTCATTGTTTTCAGCCACACCCACTTGGAATTCGTTCCAGGATGCCATCAAGGAGTAGTACTACCCTTTCAGAAGCAATGAGGATAAATACATAAAGTGGACCACGCTACAATAGGGAAGGGACCAAGACGTGTTGAAGTTTACCAATATTTTTCATACCCTTCGCACAAAGTTGGGTATGAAGGATTCTTAGCAGAATTTGGTACTAGAAAAGAGTGGTTTTCTAGAGAGTTACATCCAGGATGAGATGGAGTTCCTGGTCATCTCCTAGCTTGACAAGATGTACTGATACACTATTGAGAACAAGCAGAAGTTTAAATAGAAGAAGTGAGACTTTGGATCCGTGAATCCGAAGCAATGGAAAGACATCCCCAAACCGTAGAAATAAGGACAAAGCTAATTCAGGGTTACCTAAGACAACTTGCAAGAAAATGAGAACACAAAGAAGTGAAAAAAGGACACAGGAAAGTGGTGTGAGTTCCATAACAGCCCCACTCACAACACAAGTGAGTGTCAGGACAAGCAGTCATTGGTGGCCAAGTTGAAGGCTTCAAAATCAGATGCATGTTCCAACTCTGAGTCAGAACCCAACAAGAGGAATGACAAAGGGAAGTAGGTTATTGATGCAGATCCCAGTGCCACTGTTGCCACTGCCAAGATCTAGAAGAATGAGCTCAAAGATCTAGATGAGGGGGAGCATCTTTTCCACTCACAAATGTCGGTGAAGGGCTCGCCGGTGCAACACATTGTCTATAGTGGCAGCCAAAAGCACCTCATTTCAATAGAGGTCATGAAGTGGCTGGACCTACTTACCATACCACACCCACAGTCATACAACATTGGGTGGCTTCACCAAGGATGAGATCTCTGAGTCAGCAAGCAGTGATGCCTTCCCTACAACATCAAGCCCTTCACAAATGAGGTATTGTGTGATGTTTCTTCTCTTGATGTTTGTGATGTATTGTTAGGAAAAACCATACTTGTGGAAGCGACTTGCTTTATATGAGTCTAGAACTCGCTCTTTGATTATTTATTTGGGTAATACGTTATACAAGATACCGAGGGTAGCCCCACCTACCTTCATCTCTTTGATCTCTGCTAAGAAATGTAACAAGATCATCTCCCAAACTAGGAAATTTATTTTCTCTCGAGTTCACTTTCAAAGTAAGGGGAAGATCGTAGCCACATCCACGGCCCCATGGAAGGGTTCCTCCATGTAGTAGAAGCAGGTGGATATGGTCTTGAAAGCATACAGGGACATCTTCTCCTCACCGACAATGGTACCGTTGCACTGTCAGGTCAAGCATTCATTTGATTTGACTCCCGGAGCACCTCTACACAACAGGATGATATATCACCGCTCCATTGTGGAAAATGAAAAGTACAAGTAATGACATGATCAACGTAGGTTGCCACAAAAGTTTCAAGTGCGCGACAAAGTTTGGTTGCATTTGTAGAAAGAATGCCTTACAAGAGCCCATCAGAAGCTCAGACCACTCTTATATGGTCCTTACACCATTACCAAGGTTGTAGGAAATAATGATTTGGAGCACAACATTCCCCCATTCCTTGGCTTGCACTGAGTGTCCAATGTAGACCGCCCTCAACCATGGTTCCCACCATTACTGGACACATCAGAGATTGGAGAACATCTCACTAGGGACTAGGTTTAACAGAAATTTCCTCACCTCATGGAGCCTCAGCACGCAATGGGGACCATTTCTCCCTAAGGGGGAAGGAATGATATAGGTGGATATTGGTGGCCACCTAACTATTCTACCTAGACCCCGTAGTCAGTTTTATCTGTTTCCTTAATTGTAGCACAATTTATTATTTTTGGCAGTTTTTCGGGTCCTGAACTTCCATAGCCATTTTGAGGCCCTGTTATCGCTCAGGTTGTTCCAAAAGTTGTAAGAAAGGGAATATGGCCGAGGTAACCACAGACCAATATTTTAGATATAGATTCTAGCCAATCTGCATCTAGAGAGGGCTCTCTCTTTATAGTTTAGCTTTGTTTTGAGATATATTAAGCTAGCTATGAAGTACAAGAGTTTTGTTTTGAGTTTTGGTTGGAGGGATGGAGATTCAATAGAATAGTGAGGTAGAACTGAAAAGTCTCAATCCATTGGGCATGATGGAGTCAAAGAAGGATAGCTTCCTGGATTAGGTTTCTTATCAGAGGAGGTATCGCAGAGCAAGGTACTCAAATATGGAACAATTTATAGGCTGGAATCAGATGGAATGGAGTCAATTGGGTGAAGGGCAGTTAAGAATCCTTCATCATTTTGACAGAGGGAAAATGGATGATTACTGCTAAGGAGAAATTAATAATTCCTTAGCAAATATTCAAGATGAAAGAATTAGGGGAAACAGGAGCAATTAAGAATTCAGTGTTTATTCTAATTTTGAAGAAAACATAGAAAAAAAAAGAGATTGAAGACAGAGTGCAGTCACACAAATTTTGAATTATTCTTTTTCTTTATTATTGAGATCATGAAACATAGATGATATAATAAACATAGAAACTGTAAAACACAAGTTAGAAGGACTTATTGATCCATAATATCGTTCAAGGATTCTGTAACATGGTCCTTAGCATCAATTCCTTATCCAGTAAGCTAGACAAAAATGGTCCCAGCAGCCTTTTATTCCCAAAAAACTTTAGTATTACAGTCAAAAGCTATGAACACCCACCAACCAACCCCAAATACTTCGTCTTGGGGGGCTATTAATGGGAAAAGTGTCTATTCAGAACGACCCTATCCCACTAAGGTGTGACAGTGACCTTAGAAACAAACAAAGAAAACTACTTTTGTATTCTTCTTTATGAACTATAAACAAAGAGAAATAGGATGAACCAACCTGTGTCTTGCGCTAGTCCTTTGATTCAATCTCTCTCCTCTTTGACAGCTTCCAGCTTCCTGCTCCCTTACTTGCCCAACTTCACCAAGTACCTGCAAGATCACAGAAGAAGGAAACTATACAAAGACATGGGTTCATATTCATAAAAAGCTTAGGATCAGATTTAAGCTAAACATACAAATGTAACAAACATCAATGATACACAAGCATGTAGGAGAAACTCAAATAGTTTTATTGATATAACAAGAAGATCCAGGAGGAGTTACAACCGATGATTCCTGATCCAGCATCAACCTCCCAGCAAAGAAGCCCCTCTTCACCTCCAACAAAGCATAAATCACCCAATACTCTGATATCTATCTCAAAACCAACAGCAATTCTCTGCAATGTACAAAATTCCAGCCTCTGGATCTCTGGGATGAGGGATCCATATATAGATGTATGCAAGGAAGATGAGTCAGCTTATGATTTGACTAGTGTCTTCTCTCTGTCAATTCTTGCTTCCACTTGGAGACTGAGAGCCTCTTACTCATCCTTGGTCGAATTCAGTGAGGCAAGTGTCATTGGAGAAGATTCTAGAAGCTTCCATTGTCATTCCACCTCGCGGAATGGCACTGCCATTTGTCATTTCCCGCTCAACGCACCCTGGTAGTGCATTTAGGTGCATTGCAATGCACCTAGCTAGTGTATTTGGGTGCTATGCAACGCAGCTAGCTAGTGGAGCAGCTGAAATGATCTTGATTTGACTGATTCTGAGCAGTTTTCGGTGGAGAACTTCTGGGAGAAGCTGTAATTTGTTGACCTTGTTCCTTTAGGGGTCGGAACAACACTTTTAGGGAATTAGGATCCCTTGGTTTATGGACATTTCATGCTTGGAGCTGCAAGAAACAAAAATTTCTATAACAGTTGCCTCCTAAAGTATGAGTCCGTTTATCGGGTGAAATGCTTTATTAGGAGGATCCGAAGTTCTTTCAATGCTGGGAGGAGACCTGTAATAAGATACAATACAATACATTATCTTCATACTGTTTTCATGATCTAGCTGAGGCGGGCATTCCCATGCTCAGCTTTATAAATCATTTTCATGTACATAGGACAGACAATCGTCTGATGGTAGACTGATGATTCTGATAAAGCCATCATCCTTTTGGTAGGATGATTATCTATGCTGCAATGTTGTACATTTCAATGTCTTTATTTTCCTGAATATATATCGTAGCCTGGATGGATGAAACTAGATCCGGGGTCTTCAATCTCGTCCGATCTTCACTCGAGGTACAAGTCGATCCATGTGAGAAATGTTTTGAAGTCAAACATGGAAAGACATCGCTTGATTACTAGTCAATGATGTAAACTGTTAACAAGCGCGAGAGGAATCACCGACAATGATGATGACCCTCAAAATACTGCAGTACAATTCACGTGGTGTGAATAAAGGACTTGGCGTCGAACACCACACAAAATATTTCAGTCGAAGGTCATTGATGTATACCTGTCGCCGGAAGTGAGAAACTTGCCATTGAGGCATGCAAGATTCAAAGTACTGAATGGGGTGTTCCTAGATCCACTTCTTGGATAATGAGCTGATGTCGACAAGAAGTGATCCATCAAAGGAGGGCCTTAATGAATCCCACATCAATGACACGGAATGGAGCAAATGATTTTGATGGAGGTGAAAACGATCTGATGATATATGGTTCAGGATGGCGGTCATGAAAGAATGAAGTATAATGTATGGTAGTGGATGGGACACAGGTGACTTCTCTGGATGACTTCTCTTGAACATGTCGGCGAAACTTATGTGATGGATTGGTAGCATTTACCCCAAATGTGGATGGTATGGTGTGACCATGGTGATGTGACCGGTGAATGAAACAACCCAACCCGACTCGGGCACGGAGTGGAAGTGTCATGTTCAAGAGCGACTTGCTACCAATAAAGATTCTTTGAGTTTTCTTCCCAATTTTTCCCCAGTCATTGCTGACCAGTACCTCTTTATTTTTGTCAAGCTTGAGGAGGATAACATATGCTTGTTCTATACTTTGCCCTTCGGGCAAACCCATCGCTATGTTTTAACGAGCCTAGCAATACTGAAACTCGTTCTCGTCTAAAGACAAGTTTGTCGCTATTAATATTTTTAACGAGTTTAATGACAAAGATAACTCGGTCCTTTTCATTTTTAGAGAGTCTGAAAAGGTACGTAAAGGTAACTCCAAAATTCCTTTTTCGTCATCTAATCCCTTAAGTCCGAAAAAGTATAAAACAATACAGAAGGGATAAATTTTCGATAGTTTTAACGAGCCGAACAAAACAAGCGCTCGATCTTTTTGTGCAATAATCCCTCAGGTCCAAAAAGATTAAAATCTAGAGAAGGGATAGCACTTCCTGTCGCTTTAACGAGCTGGAAGGCCAAAACTCGGCAATCCTTTCATATTTTACGAGTCAGTTGAAAAGAGCTTAAAGAAGACTCGTCTTTTGAGGAACGAGTGATAAAATGGGTAGCAGCTGATTCCAGGTAAGGGTTGGAATTTTCCAATCACGGCAGTGTCACAAGGATGGCTAGCGAAATCACTCTTCGCAGCTGTTCCTCAAAATGGGTAAACAATCAAATGGAGGTGAATGATCGGCCAATGGAAAAGTGGAGGTGACGGTGCAAAAACGACCAAGGCTTTAATGGATGAAATGTTACATTCACTGTGGTTATTTACCGGGGAATAGTTCATTTTTTAACGAGCTTAAACGCGGGTGGAAACATTTGCTCATGTCTTATGTTTATTTTTTAACGAGCTTGAACTACGTGCTAAAACTACTCGATTAATCCAGTCATATGATAAGAATGTCTCATATATAAAAACCGAAACTTTTAGATTTTTGCCCCACGTCCTTTCTTTATGCAAGTTGGGTGACGACTAATCCTACGAGTTTAAAGGGTTAGAGGTCCTAAAAATTTAAAAAATAAATAGCCGCCCCTTGCTTGCACTCCAAAAGGTTTGCATGCCCCCAGGTATAAAATATGGTTTCAAGGTTACCCCTCAATTTGCAGACAAAACATTTTTTCTATCAGGAGAGGCCTACCTCTTACAGGTTACCCAAAGATTGTTCTATTTACGGCGTAAAAAAAACACTTCTTCGGCGATGTCTACCGAGATAAACAAAGGTGAGTGACGACGTCCGCCAATGCACATAACTCTGACAAGAAAATCGTATTCTAGAATAACCCCTCTTCCACTGACAGACGGGGTACAGACTAGTCATATTCTCCCGCGGAAACCTATTCTATATCTGAAGTTTTTCTGCCGAAGCAGACCAAGACGCATGCCCCCTGGGTTTCAGTCATATCCCTCCGAATTACTCGCGCTCATCGGGAGGACGGACTGGGTATTGAGACATTTCTTGCGTGAAGAGACCATTTAGGGATGGTATATGACTATTTGCTATGCGTGATCCGGGAAATGAAAGCTGGTCCATGAGCTTGACCACTCTTCCTTCGTGCGGAAAACACATTACTCTAAAGAGTGAGGAGACGATGGCTCCCATGCTATAAATATAGTCTCGTCCAAGGAGTAGGTTATAATCCAAGGGTCCTTGAACCACCATTATGTTCATGCGAACTGTCTTCCCTCTCAATGTTATGGGCACATCGGGAAGGATCCCTAAAGGTTGACTGGTTCCTTTATCAAAGCCTGTCAGATTTCTCATCTCAGGAAAAAGCGATGGCGAACCAAGTGCTTTCCAAGCAGTAGAGGAAAGGATACTCATAGAAGCCCCCTCATCTATGATGGTACCAGCCATGACCATTCTATATATTTGAACGATAATTCAAAATGGTACACTTGCTGGTAAGCGGGGTCTGCCTAGTTGATTCCAGTCGAAGGAGACAACTAGGTTGCTTGGAGGTGGGACCGAGTAGACGGCCGGGTATGGCTCTGACGAACTTCCTTCCTGTGGTAAAGGAATGGGTAGATTGCCCCCATGTTCATCGGAGTCTGTGTTGATGAAGAGAATTTGGACGGTGTCATCCTTGTTCTCTTCAGTGACTGTATCATCCGAAGATAAAACCTCTGAAGGCAAGGCCGGGTCAACTGCCGCCTCGACCTTTTGACTTTCGTCTGGTATGGATCCTGTTGGTTTATCTTCAATGATAGGCGCTTCAGCCGACCATCTGAGCAGGCCAGCTGGATTCTCAACTAGTGACGGACTCGGCAAGAGTTTTTTATATCCAGGAGGAAGTCGTAATGGTGAAACTGGACGATCATCCAAAACTCTTTTAGCTTCGTCTAAGAAGGGACAATGGTGGACGGCATGATTGCCCTCACACAGTTTACAAGGAAATCTAGCTTTCCCTTTTTGTCCTGGGGCTTCACTTTCACTAGTTGACGGTGTGCTTTCGACATGATCACCAGAGGTTGATGACACCAGATTGTGCAAACAAGGAGACCAGTCCCTTAGTATCCGGGGGATGCAAGGACAATCTCTGTGAAAGTGGTCTCTTTTGCAAATGACACATGGTGATTTAGGCCTGGTCGGTGCAGTGTGTGTATTTTCGTTAGACGACACTCGTTTTCCCCCATTCGCCTTTGGCTCCTTCTACTTCTTCTCTTTCTTCTTCTTTTCCTTCTTCTCCTTAGGAACATGGCTTTTGGCTTTGCCAGCCCCATCAAGCGAAGAGGAAGGAGGAGAGGAAGAATTAGAGGAAGTAGAAGGTTGGTGGGCAACTCTGGACTCATCTAATTGCTGATTCGATTGTTTAGGAATAGTGGTGTTCTGAACGACATTGGTTGAGAAGAGCCATACCGGCAAGCCAATTGTCAGTCCTGGAAGCGACAATGTGGCCATATGGGGTGCCCCAACATCTCCCCAAGAGGAGAAGGGACTAGGATTTACACCAAGGGGAATTCCTTGGTTGGTGGACTCCATTTTCTCAACCTAAGATCAACGTAGGAAAGGGGTAATGAATATTCCATTTAAAATAAATTTTTAGACGCTTTGACACAACTTGCTTTTTCAGTTTTTAAGAGTCGAGAAAAAACAAAAGATGACTCTAGTCTCCTTCGATTTTTAATGAGCTTGAAGTGACAAGTGCTCAGATGGACCTTTTCCGTTAAGGAGTCTGAAAAGGAACGAAAGGGACTGCTCTGGAGGTCTAGGTAGAGGGAGTACCAAACCAATCGCAAAACTGCAGAATACTTTTTACGGTACAGCAGTCAATCTTCCCGAATGCTGTGTTCGGTGCATTGCGATCAGTAGGGCGACCGACACAGCTTCCTATGGATAAAGGTTTTAAGCCTATAGGGGTCTCCCAATATATACTTGACGGTACGTGGGAGCACAAGTCCGTACTGGCACTTATCGTCTCAAAGTGGAGGAATCACCCAACCATCAGTGAGGACAACAGTTACCAGGCTTTACGATGCCGGAATACGTCTCTAGCCTAGACCTCTAAATGTTGTGCGTTAAGTTCCAAAGCGTTGTTAGATTCATTGAATTTATTTTAAGTTGATCTTTCTTATGAAGTTTGCCTTTTGGGTTCACCACGAGATGTAGATGTAATTCCTAAAATGCAATCTAAAGATGATAAGCAAACTTTTATCTCTTTTCAGCAATGAAAATCCTAGCTACAAGGGGAAAAGAAAGACACAATCTTTTCACAAAGAGAAAAGAGCACACTGTAAATGCACTTTCCTAAATCAAGCCAAACAGATTGTCAATATGCAAATGCACATGTGCATGTATTTGTTTTTCACTTTCTTAATATTGATGCCTAAAAAGAAAGTTGATGTACAAATCTGAATTTGCTTTCAAGTGATAAACACAAACAAGCTTCTTTTCGAAATAAAAAGGTAGAGATGATTACGACACTTTATGATTTTGAAATAAATACTCGTTTCGACACTAGAAAGTCACAAATTCAAACCAAAGGCAAAAGTAAAAGCATAATCGACTGTCAACAGCAAATAAACTTTCTCCTATGATCAAAATCGACACTTGCGATAGATCTGAATCAAAGGACGACAGTATGAATATTCTACTTTTGCAATGGAACACTGTAAATGATGTAACAAACACACAAAAACATCTACAGTTTTTTTGTACAAAGGAGGCGGAATTACGGCAAAGAAAAGGGGTTTTTAAACAGACACATACACTGATTACAGGCTGCAAAAATCAGAGACAAAACTTGAAAGAATGAAGCACTAGAACCTCACCTGCACAGGGCTAGGCTGATCAGTGCACCTGTTACACAGAGAAACTGGATTGCAGCGCAGGTTTCCCTCTCGGGAACTACGCTGAAATGCAGGAACTCTTCACAGTACCTGCGCTGGGGCAGAAACGAGAACTCTATCTGGGTTCTGGGTCACGGTTTGCAGTTTAATCTATGGTTTTTGGCCGAGTAAAAGCAATCAGTAATGCACAATCAGAGGGTAGATTTAAAGGAGGTCTAAGAGCTATCACAAAGGGAAATCAGATCATTTGTGAATCAGCTGTTCAAATCATAAACAGATCTAGTGAACGGATTGAAGCAGCAGATGTCTACTTTGCATTTGTTAATGGCAAATGCAGTTCGATTTGCTACTTCTAAGTTTATGAAACAAACAACAAGAGAAACACAAACAAACTAACTAGACAATCGTCCCCAATGGAGTCGCCATTTTGTTAACGGGAAAAGTGTCTATTTAGAACGACCCTATCCCACTAAGGTGTGATAGTGACCTTAGAAAGAAACAGAGAAAACTACTTTTGTATTATTCTTTATGAACTATAAACAAAGAGAAATAGGATGAACCAACCTGTGTCTTGCGCTAGTCCTTTGATCCAATCTCTCTCCTCTTTGACAGCTTCCAGCTACCTGCTCCCTTACTTGCCCAGCTTCACCAAGTACCTGCAAGATCACAGAAGAAGGAAACTATACAAATACATGGGTTAATATTCATAAAAAGCTTAGGATCAAATTTAAGCTAAACATACAAATGTAACAAACATCAATGATACACAAGCATGTAGGAGAAACTCAAATAGTTTTATTGATATAACAAGAAGAACCAGGAGGAGTTACAACCGATGATTCCTTATCCAGGATCAACCTCCCAGCAAAGAAGCCCCTCTTCACCTCCAACAAAGCATAAATCACCCAATACTCTGATATCTATCTCAAAACCAACAACAATTCTCTGCAATATACAAAATTCCAGCCTCTGGATCTCTGTGATGAGGGATCCATATATAGATGTATGCAAGGAAGATGAGTCAGCTTATGATTTCACTAGTGTCTTCTCTCTGTCAGTTCTTGCTTCCACTTGGAGACTGAGAGCCTCTTACTCATCCTTGGTCGAATTCAGTGAGGCAAGTGTCATTGGAGAAGATTCTGGAAGCTTCCATTGTCTTTCCACCTCGTGGAATGGCACTGCCATTTGTCATTTCCCGCTCAACGCACCCTGGTAGTGCATTTAGGTGCGTTGCAATGCACCTAGCTAGTGTATTTGGGTGCTATGCAACGCAGCTAGCCAGTGGAGCAGCTGAAATGATCTTGATTTGACTGATTCTGAGTAGTTTCTGGTGGAGAACTTCTGGGAGAAGTTGTAATTTTTTGACCTTGTTCCTTTAGGGGTCGGAACAACACTTTTAGAGACTTAGGATCCCTTGGTTTATGGACATTTCATGCTTGGAGCTGCAAGGCACAAAAATGTCTATAACAGGGGCATTTATACAAAAAAAACAAAATATCTTATGAAATATCTGAAGAAGATAATATCTGATGACAATTAATGCTTCTTTTACAAGAGATAGAGACGAACAGTCTCGAAAACAGGGGAACAATAAATTGACACTGTGCTGGCCGTTCCATCTTTATGGAATGTACCAGAGGTCGGTTCTGCGAGTCGTCTCACAGGTGTTTTCAACTGGTACTCTATGCTTTTTGCTGCGTCTTTGTCTGATATGCTTTTAATCCTGATTAGATACGCTTTGACCCACTTGATTCTTGTTTATCTGTGTTCATCTATATCACGGAAAAATAGCTCAAAATGTATGTTTTACCCAAGAGATATTCACAAAATCCCCAACATGTCTTCCCACCATTGTTGATCTGGCAATTTATGCCTCTGAAGCTTCCTCAGGGTTTCATCAGCTTCCGTATACCTGACAAAGTTAGGCTGTAGATGAAACAAATGTTTCACCTCATGTTCAATATAAAATAAATTCTCTAAATTATCATAGAGACTTTGGCCTGAGGGGAGTGCTTTTTCTCCTGAAGCACTTGTTGATGTATTAACTTGATCAACAACATAAGTGTTCAACTTATGTATGTAATCTGTGTGTCCCATTAGCCTGTCATTATTACCTAAAAGACTTGGCAGTCCTTTATCCTTTAAAATTGTAAATATTTGCATGAAATAATTGATTTCTTCTTGCATATCCTGGCATCTTTTTTCTAAATTCTGCATTAGAGTTTTCTTGGTTAGAACTCTTTTGATATCCAAAATTATGCTTGTCCTATCTAGGATGCCGAGTTGTTCTCGCTATTCTCTATTTCTATAATTCCAAAAGTGAATGAGCCTGTGGGCTTGATCAGGAATTTGTCCTAATAAAGCTCTTGCTTTTTGGATTTCACCATGTGTTGCATTCACGAAGTCGATTTGCTCATAAATAGTTTGGATAAATGGCCAAACATCACTAAGGGATTGAGTGATGTTGGTCCAAAGGATTCCTTTAATTTCTACTAGAGGCTTGTCCATAGTGAGATCCTTCTCTAATGCTCTGACTCTGTTCTGCAATGTTTTAACCTCTCTTGTTTTCTCTGCCACATTAATTTTGGATTTATCATAACTTTGTTCTACTTTTGCCAATTTCTCCTTTACTTGCTTTAGCTCTGACACTTGGAGTTTCAATTCTTCCATGGATTTTATCAACTCTTCTGTGCTCATACCTGTACTGCTGCCTGGTGCTGCTCCTGTTGATGTTGTACCTGTGATTACTGTTGTTGTAGCTGCTGGGACACTTGGGGCCAATGCTGCTCCAGTTGTTGAGGGGACTGCACTTGTAACTGTAGGAATTACCTCAGGAGGCTGGGAGGTCGACTCTCCCTGCTTCTCTTTTAATTATTTTTCAAGTGCCTACTCAGTATCAGTCAGTCTTTCATTGAGTTCCATGAGCAGATCCATCATGTCTTCCTCTAATTTTTTCTCTATTATTTCTACAGTCTGAGGGTGTCTTGAAGGAGGGAGCTTCAACTATTTCCTCAGGGCAGCAATGTCCTCTTACTTTTTCTTTATTAGTGCCTTTATGCCCTTGGCATCTTTAGGGTCATGTCCCAGATCCATAATGATCTCTTCCAATGATTTGATTCTATTATCTTTGGCCACAGAAGAAGCTTTTTCCCAATCTAACTGAGCAGTTGTGTTGTCTAAGGAACTCTGAAACTGGTGGGCCAACATTGCTTTGTCAGCCAATGTAGAATAAACCATTTCTCCAGTCTACTTGTGGAGCTCAATCTGGTCCAAGGGGTGAATATCTTTAGCTAGGACCTCTAAGTTTGTCCCGATATAATCTGCTGCAGACCGGGGTTGGTGCACATTCAGCTTAAAATAACTCATGATCATTTTTCCTTCTTTGATTTCATATGCAGACATCAATCTTTGTTGGGTTGAGGAGGCCATTTTTAAGTATTGATTATAAATTTCAATTCTCACGGGATCATTCCTGGCCTTTATCTCTGTGAAGGTCCGTTTGATGTCAGAGGGTTGTTTGCCTTGTGGGATGGTAGATGACACCTCAACACTATGCTACCTTTCTATCTCTTGCCTATGTGAGCTAGTTGATGTATCTACCACTGGGGAAGTTTGTTGGCTGATTACCCTCTCACCTCTTAGGTTGTCTATTGTTTCTTCAATGATTTCCTCTTCTAACAGAGGATCCAATCTCTACCTCTTTGCACCTGGTTGCTCTACAGGTCCACTGATAGGTGTGGCCTCTTCTCTGTCTCTCTTCTTTCCTTTTTCCTCATTTAGAGGAGTTTGTAGAGCTGGGATTTCAGCTGCCTTAGATTGGGCTGGAGGAATTTGCACTTGTTCCTGCTCTCTAGACCCCCCTGGCTGATCGGTCATTATTGGCTGCTCTGTAGTTTCCACTTCTTTGCCCTTTGAGGTGCCTGTGATTGATGTGTTGGTTATTTGTACAAGTTGCTGAGAAGTTCCAGCAGAAGATGTTCCAACTACTAGTTGTTGAGGTAGCTTGAAAGATACCTATCCAAAAGAGTCCAGGTCAAGAGTCTTTTCAAGATCTTTCATAGCTTTTTCCATTTTTTCCTGTTTAGTAATTTCTTCAACTAAGGTCCCTTCTACCCATTCTTCTTGATTTGCATACTGTTCAATTTCTGGGATCTTATGATGTATGTACACTGACAGCCTATACCTCACCCTTCTGTCATTTATGAAACTACATGGATCATATGGCACCACCTGAAACTCTTCTTCAATTTGAGCTAGTCTTCTAAGATCTGTTCAGCATCTTTCCACGCATCCCTATCATGGATAACATAAGGGCCTAACTGGTTTTTTATTCTCAGCTGAGCCTTCTTCTTTACATTACAAAAGTGGGTTAAATCTGCATGGATGATATGCCTAAAATATTCTAATGCAAATAACCTCATGGGCACATATCTAGGCAAGTTGAAGGGGCAAAGTTGACATCCATATATTCTGTTTTCTGTGTGATTCTGGTAGAGGTACCAGTCACCTATTTTGTAGTTTTTGGAAAGCTACAAAATCTTCTTCATATCACCAGAAATTCTAGGAGGGGGAGCTCCTATCAACAGAGTGGAGGCTGGGTGTACAAATAAGTCAATGAATTCATTATAGGTATAAGGGGAGTCACAGTCATGGAAGATTGAGCTCCAAAAGATCACAGACCTCCGGTTTCCTTTTGAATCTAATTTCCTAATGGGAAATGGAAAGCTGTCTGGCTGATAATATAACAACAGATGGTATATATAAGATGTGTATTTGAAGACACCTTCCCTTTCCAAATTCATGAACTGAGCATGGATTTTATTGGCAATGAAAGTGGCATAGTCATACTTGACAGCAGGGGGCTGTCCTGGAGTAAAGATAGATAATAGAACTAGGTTGATATCATCCAAAAATTCACTGGATCTAAATCCCAAAATCAAGGATATCATGTCAAGAATGAGTTTTCCACTCTCAATGAAAAAGGCACGCAAATTAGGAGGAGGCCCTGTAGGTTGATGCGTTGGTACCATGAACATCTGGGTAATGCGAGTTATCTCTGAGTTGGGCAATTGAGAAGCTTTTTCAAGCAAAAATTAGATGGAAAGAGGAGCCAAAGGCTTGGTGGAATGAAAATGTAACATCTCATTGATGGATTTAGCAGTTATGGAGAAAAGGATAGTGTTGGAAGGAGACATAATAGCTCTATGAACAGGGTCATAATTTGCACAGCACTGGTGAATGATGTCTGGGAAGACATGGACTGAGGGAAGAAAGTACATGGGAAGGTTTGATTCCCATAGTCCAAAAATGTCAGATTTGCTTAGATGGCTGTCTCTGATTTGGCAGAAGCTTTGCAGATGATTCCTATCACCAGTTAAGTTTTTTATTTGGAAATCTTTGTTGGCCAAAGGTAGAAAGTTCAAGTCTTGATGAGGTGCATTGATGGGTGCAACATTGAGGGCTACGGGGGCTTCCATGTTTGGTTCTTGTGTTTTAAAACTAGAATTTAGAATTGTTGTGGAGAATTGGACTGAACAACAAGTCTGGGAGGGTTTTTGTGGGCTAAACAGACTGCGCTTGACTCGAGTTTGGTTTCACAGGTAGAAATTTCAGTCGAAAAGTGGAATTTATAGGGTAACTGGTCGAATGGATAAATACCTGGCTTAAGGAGATGAATTGTGCAATTGCAGGTTGAAATGACTAATGGAAGAGCGCGTCGTCGTGGTTTCTCTGGAAGGGTGGCAGACTGTACGCTCGCGCAATCAACCGGACGTAATTTGCATGGAAGACTGCTCGCAGAGAAAAATAACGAAAATGACCTTTTCTTATGTTTTTTAGCGAAATTTTGGTTTGGCGGGGTGATTTTGGCGTTTAATGAACAGATGACGTCATCATGACGGGACACTTTGTCGCGTAGCAGAGGGTACGAAGGGTGATGTGGTGGTGACATCAGCGGGGGGTTAGCGGGAGGGCAGTAAGTGGTTTCACCCCGCACCGCTTACGAGCTAAAGTGGTTTTGATGGGGAGGGCCACGAACAAGGCAGGAGGCCGACACGCATCCTGAGTACCAGCGCAATACCACCCTTTCCCCGGGCGGTAAACTTTAGTGGTAGAGGGGGTCGCAATATAGATCTCAGCGGTCGGATGTGAGGGCCAAGATCCGAAGGTTGGCGGTTAATGGAGCTGGAGTGGGGTTAATGCGCGGGGGGCCCACTCGTATTACCGTTAAATTAACGATATCGGGCGCGATTTAATTGGTTATGAGGGTTGTGGTTTAAGTTATTAATTAACCAGATGTTAATTAATTCTTGCGGGTGCGACGGGTTAGGTTATTTAAAGGTTTCAAATAAAGCCTTAAATCTCGAATTATATAATGATATGGTTTATAATTAAACCAGGGCGGGATATTAGAATATGGGGGTTTTTAGTATATTAATAATATATGGGAAAGGGGAATTTATACAAGGGATTTATATAAATAAGTTTATTGGTTAATATGATTGAAAGCAAGCACTAAGTCTAATGTTAAGAAACTTAGGCTAAGAGAATGAAAAGGGTTTTACACAAGAAATGTGGCTTTGTGCCTAATTGAAAATGTGGCTTTATTTAGGCCTTTTGTAAAATGAGATGGAGTAATTTAAGAGGGATATTAAATAGATCTCAATATCTATGGGGGAAGATTAGTAAGTGATTTGGGAAAGATGAAGGGGAGTCAATCATGCTTCTACTATGGTACCTGTGATAGAAGTAAGATTTAATCATTCTGAGAGACAAAACTTATCACAAGTTTCTTTCTGCAACACCAAAACTGCCTACCCAGCCTAGTTTGCCTAACATTTTTTCCTTCTCTTTCTTTGGGTGCATTTAGACTAGCAAACCCTTAACAATTTTCTTTTCTTTTCATGGGAATCCTATCTAAGTCTGCCCTTATTTCTTCTAAGGGCTCAGATTAAACTGTTGAGCTTTTTTGCTTCTCTACCTAACTATTTATTTGCCAAGATTAAACATTTTGGATAGAGTTTTATTCTCTATTTCTAAAATAGGAAATTGAAACATGAACTAGCCAAGATTAAGCTATTTGGCCATTCATCATTAGTGGCATAAATCAACAAGCTGCACACCATTAGATTTTTGCAAAAATAGAATAGTAGTGGCGTTTTGGACTTGCACACGTTCCTGGTCTATTTGATTTGGGTTTCTTTTCTTTCATTTTTTGACCATTTCATTCTTTTTTCCCTTTGATCTTTCTTTTAGGGCATACCCTCTTTACATTTTTTAAATTTTCTGATTTTTTGACAATATGGAAAGCCTTTGCATTGGGAGAAGGTATGAAAATATTGGAGAGCTCATTAATGTCAATCATGAAATATGACACCTATTGGTATAGGAGCATAACACTGGCTCCACTTGGGGATGAATTCTCCTGGTGAAAAGTCAAGAACAGTAGGTGAGATGGCCTTCTAAACAACTCTTGCTGCACTCTAAAATATTCCTTTGCTGTAAGTAAACAAAGCTGTACAAAGGACTATGTAACATATATACATTTCTCTTGAGCTGAAAACAAAAATAGTAAATTCCTTCACTGTTTCTCAAAAATTTCTGCCCATTCCTTCCTATTCTATTGCTGTAAAAGCTGCAGAAACTAAACTTCGCTATGTACAAGTTAGAGTCATGATATATCAACAAATTGGATCAACATAGTGTTTTTGCATTTGACCATTCATTGGTCCATCTTCTACTCCTGTATCATCCAGGCTTTTTAGAAAGTAAGTATTGTTTCCTTGTGAAGCCTAAATAATAAAAGGTCCCTTCCATAGGAAGTTAAACTTCCCATGTTTTCCTTTGTCTTCTCTTTTGGAATCCCATTTTAAAACTTTGTCTCCTATGTAAAAATCCTCTGCCTTAGTCCTCTTATCAAATATCTTCTTGAGTTTTTCTTGCAACAGTTGGGATCTTTGGTACACCTCTTCTCTAGTTTGCTGCAAATGTATAGTCTGATTTATCCTTCTTTGAATGTCATTGGGTTGTAACTGAGCTTCTTGTAGTAACTTCATTACAGGGACCCCTAAGGATGGAGGAAATACAGCCTCCATACCATAGACTAGTTCATAAGGACTGGTTCCAATGGATCTCTTGGTAGTCAATCTGTTTGCCCATAGTGCAGTAGTAAGTTTTTTATGCCAGTTTTTCTTGTTTTCTTCCAATACTTTCTTAATGATATTGATCAGGCTTTTATTGGAGGACTCAGCTAGACCATTACCTTGTGGGTAATAGGCTGTGGAGTGGCCTAAGGTGATGTGGTACTTATGACAGAAACTTATCATTTTCTTGGATTTGAAAGCAACAACATTGTCAGTTATGATCTTTTCAGGACAGCCAAATCTAGACAAGATGTTGGTTTCTAAGAATTGTATGATCATTGAATCATTGGCTTGTCTACAAGGGATGGCTTCTATCCACTTGGTGAAATAATCTGTGGCAGTGAGGATCCATTTATGTTGGCCAGAAGAGGGAGGATGAATTTCCCCAATGAAGTCTAAACCCCATTGTTGGAATGGTCTTTCAGTAAAAATTGGTCTAAGGGGTAGAGGTAAAAGTTTCCTCTTGCCTTAAAAAATTTGACATTTATGGCAAGGAGTGACAAACTTTTTGACATAAGTAAACAAGGTGGGCTAGTAAAATCCAGCCCTTAGGATTTTATCTGCAGTTGATTTCCAGTAAATATGTCCCCCACAGTCCCCTGCATGAAATTCTTTGAGTACCTTGTCATCTTCATCTTTTATTAGAAAATTTAATAGAACACCTTCATGATTTTTCCAAAAAAGAGCACCACCTAAAATACAAAACTTTGAAGTTTTCATTTTTATAAACCTTTTCTTTGTTCTGGATAACCTTGGAGGAGCCTGCAGGTTTAATAATAACATATATCAACATACCAAGGTGATTCTAGGAAGGCTTGGCTGATTTGTGGAGTCACCATCTCCTGTTCATTATCCAGTTCATTGATATCTAGGCCTTGGTAATTAGTTTCAGTCACGAGTGTAGCCAATCCTTGTCCTTTTATAAGCTTTGTAGGTTTTATTTCAATATCATACTCTAATATAGTAGCAATCCATTTACCTCTCTTGCCTTCAATCCCCTCTTGGGTTAGGATATCTTTGGCAACAGTGCTTGGTACATAAGATATTATATGAGAGTATAATATGTAGACTCTAAAATATTTGATGGCTTTCACAAATGCATAAGCCTGTTTTTCCATGATTGGGTATTTTAGAGGCGCATCCTTGAGCACTTTACTAAAAAAGGCTATGGGTTTTTCACATCCTTGATCATCTTTCTGTAGTAAAATAGCAACAATAGTGTGTTCTGATGTAAATGAGAAGATTATGAATTCTCTGTCAAATTTTGGGCTTGTAAGGACTGGTGTTTCGGTCAAGGCCATTTTGATTTCTTCAAATGCTTGTTTGAATTCTAATGTCCATTTAACCTTGGAATCCTTTTTCATCATATTGTTCAGCAATCTGATTAATTCAGCCAAATTGGGTATGAATCTTCTTAAAAAGTTAATTTTCCCTAGGAAAGCTTGAAGTTTTTTGACATTTCTAGGGTGGGGTGTTTGCAAAATGGCTTCTATTCTGTCAGGATCAATTTTGATGCCATCTTTGGAGATTATATGACCTAACAATTTGCCTTCCTCTAGACCGAACAAGGATTTTTTAGGATTTAAGGAAATACCATACTTTTTGCATGTTAAAAACACTTGTCTCAGATGATCTAAATGTTGCTGATGTGATTTGGGAAAACCAGTAAGATCATCAAGGTATATGACTAGAAAATCATGAATTTATTTTGCAAAAGCTATGTTGATTGCCCGTTGGAAAGTTGACCCTGCATTCTTGAGTCCAAATGGCATTTTTACATATTTTAAAGTTCCCCATGGGGTTGTAAAAGCAGTGTTTTCCTGGTCATTAGGATGAACTAGAATCTGGGTGAAGCCTGAGAACCCATCCAAAAGTGAAATTCTAGAGGCACCTACTACCCTTTGTAAAATGTAGTCCATCTTAGGTAACGGGTAATGGTATTTCAAAGAAACCTTATTCACATTCCTTAAATCAACACACAATCTGATTTCTCCTGTTTTCTTCCTAGTGGGCACTAAATTAGAGGCCCATTCTGAAAACCTGATAGGTGCAATCATCCCTGCTTCATACATTCTTTTGACTTCTTTTTCAATTAAAGGGAGTAGCACAGGGTTAACCCTTCTGAGTTTCTGCTTGAATGGTTTTTGATTTTCTGTAAGGGGTATCGTATGTTGAATCACAGAGGTGCCATAGGATTTGAGATCTTCATAACTCCAAGCAAAAACATCCTGGAATTCCTTGAACAATTCAACATATTTAAGCTTTTGGTTAGGAGGCAGAGTTTTGGATAGTTTTATCATCTTAGGATTTTCTTCAGTTCCTATGTTACAGTACTCAATGTCTGCGTTTAGAGACTGTATTTTAGGTTTCCTTGGGATATCATTAGAATCAAAGAAATCTTCCAAAGGAGTAAATCTTGCGGGCAAATAATTACCTTTTAAATCAATAACCTCAGGTTCCCCCTCAATAATTTCATCAATGTCTATTTCTTTAAGATCTTGCAACTTTTCCTTGGTAAATTTGGTTGGGTGAAGTATTCGTGTTGTAGTTTCTGCTGCAATGTCTGTTTCAATTTTGTCTATTTTGTCAACCTCTCCAACGGTGTCCATGTTCATATTAGTGTTACAAAATTCTTCCTTTAGGGTCAAAAAATTGTTATTCTGAGTGTTGCTATCAAACACTTGCCAGTTTTTTACATTGTCAGGTATAGTTGGCCTGTGTTTAATCTCAGCTGTAAACTGATGGTTGGGTTCAAATGGTAGTTTACAAGTGCTGGCAAATGTTGCCAAACTATGAGCATGCAAATTATGTTTTCTTGGAATTTTGGCAAGTTGTGTTTCCATAAATGTATTGAGGATCTCAATTGCTGCTCCTCTGTAAAATCTTAATTTGGGATCATTGGTGAGGAAGTTTCCTTTTATCTGTTGAATGACCAAATCAGAGTCTCCCAAAATTGATACCCTAATTGCCCCTAAATTTTTTATCAGTTTAAGTCCTAACAAGAGGGCTTCATATTCATCCATATTATTGGTAAATCTAAAGTTCAACCTATATGCATGCCCTTCAGCATGATCATTTTCTAGATTGTGTACCCAAATTCTTGCTCCTGCTCCTAGTTTATTGACTGATCCATCAAATTCTAAATACCATAGGATCTCATGTTCATGGTTAGTATCAGAAGACTTAGAAATTAGCTTACTAGGGAAATCTGGATTTTCTGTTTCATCTGGTTCCTCTTGAGTGTCTGTTATATCAATTATTTTAGAAACTTCTTGAGTTTGAACACTAGAGTTTTGGTGTATAATCTCTTCTTGTTGAAGTGGTAAAACCTTGATATTAGTTGTAGGATTAACCTCAGCATTGTATAGAATGAAGGAGTCCATGTCAGAATGCAGGGAGTAGATGGGAAAATTCTGGGGCTTCTCCTGACTACTGACCACATATTTCATTAGAGTTTCTCGATAAAATCTCTTTGGCTGATCAAATACTGAAATGGTAGCATATGACCTGTCCAATTGTAAAGATCCTTGGAGCTTTGCACCCCATGATCTAGACAACAACATGCCATATTTTGGTAGAATATCAACAACCACTACGTCCATTAAAATTGTCTTGGCAGGGTATTGAACTAATGATACACATAAATCTTTGATAAATCCTAGACATCTGACCTGGCTTGAATCAAAAGAGAATAAGTCTTTGTATGGCCTGGTAATATCTAGGTCCAACTTTTCCATTACAGATTTAGGCATTAAGTTATGAGAAGCACTAGAATCAAACATTGCATTATGAAGTATTTTATCATGAATGTTCAAACTTACATAGAAAGGAGGAACCCCTCCATCTACTGATTTACCATTTACCTCAGGGCCAAAAATTAATTCTGGTTGGTCATCAAGGACATTTACTGCATCTTTGTTTTCCGAAATCTAGAGTGATCTGCTAATTTGATCTTTGTAGACATCATGCTTAGCCAATTCTAACAATGGAATTGCTATCTTTAATTTGCCTATTTCGGTCTCAAGGTTGAAAGGTTTTTCTGTTTGCATTTTTGCATTTCGGGCAGTGAGATTTTCTTTTTCTGGTGTATTTTCTACGTCTTTCTCTTTTTGAGGAGTGTTGTTATGGGTTGAAGTTTCTTCTATGTCAATTTCTGGAGGTTCTTCCAACTTTCCTTTGGGAGGAGAGGAGGTGGGAGGTTGTTTATTAGATTGTTGATTGTCTGATATATCTTCAACTGTCGGATTATTTGGGTTAGAACCTGTTCTAGGAAGGGTTTGTACCGGTGTGTTATTGGCCTTAGCATTTTTAGGTTGCTTGGTATCTTTCTGCTTAACCTTAAGGACATCTATTCTTCTACTCCTCAGATTATATTGCTCGTGAACATCATAAATGGCTGTATCATATCCCTCCCTAAAATCAAATGATTCACCTAATTGAATTTAGAATTGATTAAGAGTGTGAGCTTCTTGGTCTTCTTGGGTCAAGAAAATTTGTTGTTCACTATTGAGGTCCATTAAGTTAATTTGAGTATCTTCTGTTGGCTTACTAGAAGTTGAAGCTTCAGCATAATTTTCCTGGAATGGGGGCCTAATGTTTTGGTCTGAACCAACCATTCCAGTATTAGGGTTCTGGTTTTTTTTGAAGTTTGGATTTCTCCCAGTATTGATCGGTTGACCATCCCAAGGGGATTTCCTCTCAATTGTCTCTACTCTATCACCAAGTCTATCCATTCCTTTGATAATGGCATCTAATTTTTGTTCAAATGCAGAAGGTTCTTCTTTGAAAGGTGTCCTCCTTTTAGCTCTAGCTCAAGCTCCTTTACAAATCAGGTTGGCCTCAACACTGACAGCTATACTCTGCATGTCTTCTAAGCTTAGAGGAGCTCTTTCCCTAAGCTGATATGCCATATCAGAATCAAATGCATCAGGGAATTTGGTCAAGGCTAAATCTAGAGGAGGTCTGAGATTCTGAGGAATAGCATTATATACATTATTAAATCTGGTACAGTAATCTTGAACAATTTCTTGTGGACCTCTCTTCAAGTTTTCGTATTTTGATAAAATGTGGAGAGGATCTTTCTTCTTTTCCCATCTATTCAAGAAGGTATGATAAAGGGCTTCTGGGTCCGCAATAGTGTTTGGAGGAGTGCTCTAAACCAGGTTCTAACATCCCCAGTTAAACTTTGAACAAAGACTTTCATTCTGACATCATCATCATCAATCTCATAGTTTTCAAAATAATTTGTCATTTTCTTAGTATGTTGTTGAGCTGTGTAAGTGCTAGTACCATCAAAATAGGTGATTTTTCTTTGATAATCTTGAGGCATAGCCCCTGGATTTGCAGGTAATTGTAGGGGAGCATATTGGTTTGCCATAATTGCAGAGATAAGTGTGACAGCTAGAAGAGGAGGGTTTGAAGTGCTGATGGTGAGCTTGAAGAAGGTGCAGCAATGGCAGAATGGATTTGTGTTTTTCCAGAAGTAAGCTCAGTTTGGATAGTGTTTTGCAAATGTTTGTCATGGGGTGAACTAGCAGAATGTTCTTGTCTCTCCTAGCTTCTAAGGATCTTAGGAATCAGATTGGGATTTTCAAAGATAGGTGGTGGATTTGGATCAGGATTTGCTCTGGTGTAACAGATCTTTTTCTTTGGAGCCAGTTTCTGAGTATGTTTTTGGTTTTTGTTGAAATATTTTAACAATACAACTTTAACAACATCTTCTAGGAAATTTTAGATGAGGGGATTATGAGCTTTCCTAAAGATCTATTGAAACAAGCAACTGATCAAGTATTTGGGACAACTGTTTAATACATAAACTAGATTGGAGATAGATTGAAATAGCATTTATTTACTCCTGCAATTGCATAGAAAAAGTAGTTTCAAAGGCTACCTGGCTAACGTCAGGCTCCATCTGTAGATTATGAAATAAACATCAGTAACAAACAATTATTCAGATCCCCAGCGGAGTCGCCAATTATGTTATCGCTTAGGTTGTTCCCAAAAGTTGTAAGAAAGGGAATATGACCGAGGTAACCACAGACCAATCTTTTGGATACAGATTCTAGCCAATCTGCATCCAGAGATGGCTCTCTCTTTATAGTTTAGCTTTATTTTGAGATATATTAGGCTAGCTATGAAGTACAAGAGTTTTGTTTTGAGTTTTGGTTGGAGGGATGGAGATTCAGTAGAATAGTGAGGTAGAACTAAAAAGTCTCAGTCGATTGGGCATGATGGAGTCAAAGAAGGATAGCTTCCTGGATTAGGTTTCTTATCGGAGGAGGTATCGCAGAGCAAGGTACTCAAATATGGAACAATTTATAGGCTGGAATCAGATGGAATTGAGTCAATTGGGTGAAGGGAAGTTAAGAATCCTTCAACATTTTGACAGAGGGAAAATGGATGATTACTGCTAAGGAGCAATTAAGAATTCAATATTTATTCTAATTCTGAAGAAAACATAGAAAAAAACAAAGATTGAAGACAGAGTACAGTCATGCAAATTCTGAATTATTCTTTTTCTTTATTATTGAGATCATGAAACATAGATGACATAAAAAACATAGAAATTGTAAAACGCAAGTTAGATGATTCAAGAATTCTGTAACATGGTCCTTAGCATCAATTCCTTATCCAGTAAGCCAGACAAAAATGGTCCCAACAGCCTTTTATTCCAAAAAAACTTCAGTATTACAGTCAAAAGCTATGAACACCCACCAACCAACCCCAAATACTTCATCTGGGGGGGTATTTATACAAAAACAAAAAAATATCTTACGAAATATCTGAAGAAGATAATATCTAATGACAATTAATGATTCTTTCACAAGAGATAGAGATGAACAATCTCGAAAACAGGGAAACAATAAATTGACGCTATGCTGGCCGTTCCATCTTTATGGGATGTACCAGAGGTAGGTGCTGCGAGTCGGCTCATAGCTATTTTCAACTGGTACTCTGTGCTTGTTGCTACGTCTTTGTCTGATATGCTTTTAATCCTGATTAGATACGCTTTGACCCACTTGATTCTTGTTTATCTTTGTTCATCTATATCACGGAAAAATAGCTCAGAATGTACGTTTTACCCGATAGATATTCACAAAATCCAAAACATGTCTTCCCACCATTGTTGATCTGACAATTTATGCCTTTGAAGCTTCCTCGGGGTTTCATTAGCTTCTGTATACCTGACAAAGTTAGGTTTCAGATGAAACAGATGTTTCAACTCATGTTCAATATAAAATAAATTCTTTAAATTATCGTAGAGACTTTGGCCTGAGGGGAGTGCTTTTTCTTCTGAAGCACTTGTTGATGTATTAACTTGATCAACAGCATAAGTGATCAACTTATGTATGTAATTTGTGTGTCTCATTAACCTGTCATTATTCCCTAAAAGACTTGGCAGTCCTTTATCCTACAAAATTGTAAATCTTTGCATGAAAGAATTGATTTCTACTTGCATATCCTGGCATCTTTTTTCTAAATTCTGCATTATAGTTTTCTTGGTTAGAACTCTTTTGATATCCAAAATTGTGGCTGTCCTGTCTGGGATGCCAAGCTATTCCAGCTGTTCTCTGTTTCTATAATTCAAAAAGTGAATGAGCCTGTTGGCTTGATCAAGCATTTGTCCTAATAAATCTCTTGCTTTTTGGATTTCACTATGTGCTGCATTCACCAAGTCGATCTGCTCATAAATAGTTTGGATAGATGGCCAAACATCACTAAGGGATTGAGTGATGTTGGTCCAAAGGATTCCTTTAATTTCTGCTAGAGGCTTGTCCATAGTGAGATCCTTCTCTAATGCTCTGACTCTATTCTGCAATGTTTTAACCTCTCTTGTTTTCTCTGCCACATTAATTTTGGATTTATCATAACTTTGTTCTACTTTTTCCAATTTCTCCTTTACTTGCTTTAGCTCTGACACTTGGAGTTTCAATTCTTCCATGGCTTTTATCAACTCTTTTGTGTTCATACCTGTACTGCTGCCTGGTGCTACTCCTGTTGATGTTGTACCTGTGATTACTGCTGCTGTAGCTGCTGGGACACTTGGGGCCAATGCTGCTCTAGTTGTTGAGGGGACTGCACTTGTAACTGTAGGAATTACCTCAGGAGGTTGGGAGGTCGACTCTCCCTGCTTCTCTTTTAATGCTTTTTCAAGTGCCTGCTCAGTATCAGTCAGTCTTTCATTGAGTTTCATGAGCAGATCCATCATGTCTTCCTCTAATTTTTGCTTTATTATTTTTGCAGTTTGAGGGTGTCTTAAAGGAGGTAGCTTCAACTGTTTCCTCAAGGCAGCAATGTCCTCTTCCTTTTCCTTGATTAGTGCCTTTATGCCCTTGGCACCTTTGGGGTCATGTCCCAGATCTATAATGATCTCTTCCAATGATTTGATTCTATTATCTTTGGCCACAGAAGAAGCTTTTTCCCAATCTAACTGAGCAGTTGTGTTGTCTAAGGAACTCTGCAACTGGTGGGCCAGCATTGCTTTGTCAGCTAGTGTAGAATAAACCATTTCTCCAGTTTGCTTGTGGAGCTCAATCTGGTCCAAGGGGTGAATATCTTTAGCTAGGACCTCTAAGTTTGTCCTGATATAATCTACTGCAGACCGGGGTTGCTACACCTTCGGCTTAAAATAACTCATGATCATTTTGCCTTCTTTGATGTCATATGCAGACATCAATCTTTGCTGGGTTGAGGGGGCCATTTTTAAGTATTGATTATAAATTTCAATTCTCACGGGATCATTCCTGGCCTTTATCTCTGTGAAGGTCTATTTGATGTCAGAGGGCTGTTTGCCTTGTGGCCTAGTAGATGACACCTCAACACTATGCTGCCTTTCTAGCTCTTGCTTATGTGAGCTAGTTGATGTATCTACCACTGGGGAAGTCTGTTGGCTGATTACCCTCTCACCTCTTAGGTTTTCTTTTGTTTCTTCAATGATTTCCTCTTCTAACAGAGGATCCAATCTCTGCCTCTTTGCACCTGGTTGCTCTGCAAGTCCATTGATAGGTGTGGCCTCTTCTTTATCTCTCTTCTTGCCCTTTTCCTCATTTAGAGGAGTTTGTAGAGCTAGGATTTCAGCTGCCTTAGATTGGGCTAGAGGAATTTTCATTTGTTCCTGCTATCTAGACCCCCCTAGCTGATCAGTCATTATTGGCTAATCTGTAGTTTCCACTTCTTTGCCCTTTGAGGTGCTTGTGATTGATGTGTTGGTTCTCTGTACAAGCTACTGAGAAGTTCCAGTAGAAGAAGTTCCAACTACTGGTTGTTGAGGCAGCTTGAAAGATACATGTCCAAAAGAGTCCAGGTCAAGAATCTTTTCAAGATCTTTCATAGCTTTTTCCATTTTCTCCTATTCAATAATTTCTTCAACTATGGTCCCTTCTACCCATTCTTCTTGATTTGCATACTGTTCAATTTCTGGGATCCTATGATGTATGTACACTGACAGCTTGTACCTCACCCTTCTGTCATTTATGAAACTACATGGATCATATGGCACCCACCCAAAACTCTTCTTCAATTTGAGGTGGTCTTCTAAGATCTGTTCAACATCTTTCCATGCATCCCTATCATGGATAACATAAGGGCCTAACTGGTTTTTTATTCTCAGCTGAGCCTTCTTCTTTACATTACAAAAGTGGGTTAAATCTGCATGGATGAGCTGCCTAAAATATTCTAATGCAAATAACCTCATGGGCACATATCTAGGCAACTTGAAGGGGCAAAGTTGACATCCATATATTCTGATTTCTGTGTGATTCTGGTAGAGGTACCAGTCACCTATTCTGTAGTTTTTGGAAAGCTGCAAAATCTTCTTCATATCACCAGAAATTCTAGGAGGGGGAGCTCCTATCAACAGAGTGGAGGCTGGGTGTACAAATAAGTCAATGAATTCATTATAGGTATAAGGGGAGTCATAGTCATGGAAGATTGAGCTCCAAAAGATCACAGACCTCCGGTTTCCTTTTGAATCTAATTTCCTGATGGGAAATGGAAAGTTGTCTGGCTGATAATATAACAACAGATGGTATATATAAGATGTGTATTTGAAGACAATTTCCCTTTCCAAATTCATGAATTGAGCATGGACTTTATTGGCAATGAATGTGGCATAGTCATACTTGACAGCAGGGGGTTGTCCTGGAGTAAAGATAGATAATAGAACCAGGGTGATATCATCCACAAATTCACTGGATCTAAATCCCAAAATCAAGGATATCATTTCAAGAATGAGTTTTCCAGTCTTAGTGAAAAAGGTACGCAATTAGGAGGAGGACCTGTAGGTTGGTGTGTTGGTACCATAAACATCTGGGCAATGCGAGTTATCTCTGAGTTGGGAAATTGAGAAGCTTTTTCAAGCAAAAATCCCATGGAAAGAGGAGCCAGAGGCTTGGTGGAATGAAAATGTAACATCTCATTGATGGATTTAGCAGTTATGGACAAAATGACAGTGTTGGAAGGAGACATAACAGCGCTATGAACAGGGTCATAATTGGCAGAGAACTAGTGAATGATGTCTGGGAAGACATGGAATGAGGGAAGAAAGTACATGGGAATGTTTGATTCCCATAGTCCAAAAATGTCAGAGTTTATTAGATGGTTGTCTCTGATTTGGCAAAAGCTTTGTAGATGATTCCTATCACCAGTTAAGTCTTTTATTTGGAAATCTTTGTCAGCCAAGGGTAGAAAGTTCAAGTCTTTATGAGGTGCATTGATGGGTGCGACATTGAGGGCTACGGGGGCTTCCATGTTTGGTTCTTGTGTTTTCAAACTGGAATTTAGAATTGTTGTGGAGAATTGGACTGAACAGCAGGTCTGGGAGTGTTTTTGTGGGCTAAACAGACTGCTCTTGACTCGAGTTTGGTTTCACAGGTAGAAATTTCAGTCGAAAAGCGGAATTTACAGGGTAACTGGTCGAATGAATAAATACTTGGCTTAAGGAGACGAATTGTGTTATTGCAGGTTGAAATGACTGATGGAAGAGCGTGTCGTCATGGTTTCTCTGGCAGGGTGGCGGACTGTACGCTCGCGTAGTCAACCGGACGTAATTTGCATGGAAGACTGCTCGTGGAGAAAAATGACGAAAATGACATTTTCTTATGTTTTTTAGCGAAATTTTGGTTTGGCGGGGTGATTTTGGCATTTAATGAACAAATGACGTCATCATGACGGGAGACTTTGTCGCGTAGCAGAGGGTGATGTCAGCAGTGACGTGGTGGTGACATCAGTGGGGGGTTAGCGGGAGGGCGGTAAGTGGTTTCACCCCACACCGCTTACGAGCTAAAGTGGTTTTGATGGGGAGGGCCGCGAACAAGGCAGGAGGCTGACACGTGTCCTGAGTATGGGTGCAATACAACCCTTTCCCTGGGTGGTAATCTTCGGTGGCAGACGGGGTCACGATATAGATATCAGCCATCGGATGCGAGGGCCAAGATTTGATGGTTGGTGGTCAATGGAGCTAGAGGGGGGTTAATCCACAGCGGGCCTGCTCATATTACCTTTAAATTAATGATATCGGGCGCGATTTTATTGGTTATCAGGGTTGTGGTTTAAGTTATTAGTTAACGAGATGTTAATTAATTCTTGCAGGCGTGGTGGGTTAGGTTATTTAAAGGTTTCAAATAAACCCTTAAATACCGAATTATATAATGATATGGTTTATAAATAAACCAGGGCAGGATATTAGAATATGGGGGTTTTTAGTATATTAATAATATATGGGAAAGGGGAATTTATACAAGGGATTTCTATAATAAGGTTATTGGTTAATATGAATATGATTGAAAAAAAGCGCTAAGTCTAATGTTAAGAAACTTAGGCTAAGGGAATGAAAAGGGTTTTACACAAGAAATGTGGCTTTGTGCCTAAGTGAAAATGTGGTTTTATTTAGGCCTTTTATGAAATGAGATGGAGTAATTTAAGAGGGATATTAAGCAGATCTCAATATCTATGGGGG
This sequence comes from Pinus tabuliformis, assembly GCA_031772625.1. Lineage (NCBI taxonomy): Eukaryota > Viridiplantae > Streptophyta > Pinopsida > Pinales > Pinaceae > Pinus > Pinus tabuliformis. The sequence continues at coordinate 1,166,601,425 of CM062816.1, read as the reverse complement.
AAGATTAGTAAGTGATTTGGGAAAGATGAAGGGGAGTCAATCATGCTTCTACCATGGTACCTGTGATAGAAGTAAGATTTAATCATTCTAAGAGACAAAACTTATCACAAGTTTCTTTCTGCAACACCAAAACTGCTTACCTAGCCTAGTTTGCCTAACATTTTTTCCTTCTCTTTCTTTGGGTGCATTTAGACTAGCAAACCCTTAACAATTTTCTTTTCTTTTCATGGGAATCATATCTAAGTCTGCCCTTATTTCTTCCAAGGGCTCAGATTAAACCTTTGAGCTCCTTTGCTTCTCTACCTAACTATTTATCTGCCAAGATTAAACATTTTGGACAGAGTTTTATTCTCTATTTCTAAAACAGGAAATTGAAACATGAACTAGCCAAGATTAAGCTGTTTGGCCATTCATCATTAGTGGCATAAATCAACAAGCTGCACACCATCAGATTATTGCAAAAATAGAATAGTAGTGGCATTTTGGACTTGCACACTTTCTTGGTCTATTTGATTTGGGGTTCATTTCTTTCATTTTTTTTACCATTTCATTCTTTTTGCCCTTTGATCTTTCTTTTAGGGCATACCCTCTTTACATTTTTTAAATTTTCTGGTTTTTTGACAATATGGAAAACCTTTGCATTAGGAGAAGGTATGAACATATTGGAGAGCTCATTAGAGTCAATCATGAAATATGACACCTAATGGTATAGGAGCATAACAGGCCCTAAACGCCATTTTTTTGGTAAAAGGGTTTCAGTGATTTCCATGGAAATCACATTGGTAACTATATTCCTTGGAGATATCTTTCCAACAAGGTATCATACGTGTCAAACAAAGATAGTATGACCAAGTTACGACCCCGTGAAGTTGGATGCACAAATAACCCCAACGGGACCCATAAAATCTTGGTGTTACAACTCCTCAGGTTAGGGTTTTGGTTGTTTAGGGTTTTCTCTTATTGTTCAATAATAAAAGGGTCTTTGATCCTCATTGTAACTCCACTCAGAGGCCTATAGCCACCACATCTCTTCTCAGAGATAAGCTACCATAGCCTGAGCTAGTCTTCTATCCATTATGTTTGTAAGCATACTTCGGTATTTGATATTAATGAAATGAAGTGTTATTTTTGTTGCATATCTATATTTATGGTTATATCTATAATTTGTTGCGTTCCTGTTTAAATCTAGATCAGTGGTGTCAGAGTAGTCTGCTCTTTCTCTATTTTTCTTTGCACGTCCCCAATGAGGTCAGCATATAAGGAGTTACGGCTTGAATTGGTCGAAACTTTTTAAGGTCAGCCTCACAAATCTTGACAGTGTCCCATGGAGGATAAAAAGAAAGATGAAGGCGCAGGAGATCCTATCAAAATATTGGTCGAAGAAGCCCTTGAGTGACAAAGGAACGCGATGATGGACAACTTTGCCCAGATCCTTCAGCGGCTACCGAGGGGTGATGTATCTACTTCCAGCAGCTACTCTGGAAGAGCCACACCCTTTAAGGTACAAGTTAACTTTGACATTCCCATATTTTAGGGATAGATAGATGTACATGTTATAGATAAATGGTTAAATTTACTAGAAGGATATTTTTTTGTTCATGATTTTTCCAGCCAGGAAAAGATCGCTTTTGCTCTTCTCAAAGCTGCCCCCCATGTCAAGGACTGGTGGGAAACCTACTGCGAGTAGAAGGATGAAAGTATGGTCTCACTATTTTCAGCTGTACCCACTCGGAATTCATTTTGAGATGCAATCAAGGAGAAGTATTACCCTGTCAGAAGCTATGAGGATAAGTACATAAAGTGGGCCACACTACGGCAGGGAAGGGACTAAGACATGCTAGAGTTTACCAATACTTTTCATACCCTTCGAACAAAGTTGAGTATCAAGGACTCTAAGTGGCATTTGGTACTCAAATACCGTAGCTACGTATGCAGGTACATCTAGGATGAGATGTAGTTCCAGTACATCTTCTCACTTGGCACGACATACTGATATGTTGTCAAGATCGAGCATAAGTTTAAACATAAGAAGCGAGACTTTGGATCCGCGAATCAGAAGCAATGGAAAGACGTCCCCAAATTGCAGAAACAAAGACAAAGCCAAGCCGGGGTTACCCAAGACAACCCGCAAGAAAAGAAAAACACCACGAATTCAAAGAAGGACACATGAAAGTGGTGTGAGTTCCATAAGAGCCCCACTCACATTACAAGTGAGTATAAGGCCAAGCAGTCACTAGTGACCGAGTTAAAGGTTTTAGAATCATATGCATGTTTCGTTTCTGAGTAAGAACCCAACAAGAAGAATGAAAAGGGATGCAAATTATTGATGCGGAGCCCAACACCACTATTGCCACCACCAAAATCCAAAAGAATGAGCTCGAAGATCAAGAGGAGGGGGAACGTCTTTTCGACTCACAAATGTGGGTGAAGGGTTCGTCGCTGCAATTCATTATTGATAGTGGCATCCAAAAGAACCCGATTTCAGCATAGGTTGTGAAGTGACTCAGCCTACTAACCATACCACAACCGTATTCATACAAAATTGGGTGGCTTCACTAAGGACGAGATCGCCAAGTTAGCTAGCAACACCTCCTTTCGCACAACATCAAGCCCATCACATATGAGGTATTGTGTGATGTTTCTCCTCTTGACGATTGTGATGTATTATTAGGAAAACCATACTTGTGGAAGAGACATGTTGTATATGAGTCTATACCTCGCTCTATGATTATTTCTTTGGGTAATACGTTATACAGGATATCGGAGGTAGCCCTACCTACCACCACCTCTTTGATCTCTGCTAAGAAATGTAGGAATATCATCTCCCAAACTAGGAAATTTATTTCCTTTCTATTTCTCTATCAAAGTAAGGGGAAGATCATAGCCACATCCATGGCCCCCGGGAAGAGTTCCTCCATGCAACAAAACTAGGTGGATATGGTAATGAAAGAATAAAGGGACATCTTCTCCTCACCCACAAGGGTACCCTTGCACTATTAGGTCAAGCATTCGTTCGATTAGACTCTTGGAGCACCTCAACCCAATGGGCCGATATATAGTCGCTCCATTGTGGAAAATGCCGAAGCACAAGTAGCGACATGATCAACATCGAGTGCCAGACAAGTTTCAGGTGGGCAGAAAAGTCTAGTTTCATTTGCAGAAAGAACGCCTTACAAGAGCATATTGGAAGTTTTGATCACTCTGATATGGTCATTACACCATTACCAAGGCTATGGGAAATAACGATTTGGGGCACAACATTCCCCCATTCCTTGGCTTCCACAGAGTGTTCAATGTGGACTTCCCTCGATGATGCTTCCCACCATTATTGGATGCATCAGAGATTGCAGAACATCTCACCAAGGACTAGGTTCAATAGAAATTTCCGCACCTCATGGAGGCTCTACACGCAATGGGGACCATTGCTTCCTAAGGGGGGAGAAATGATCTAGGTAGATATTGGTGGCCACCAACCTATTCCACCTAGATCCCCTAGACAGTTTCATTTGTTTCCTTAATTGTAGCACAATTTACTATCTTTGGCAGTTTTTCATGTCCTAAACTTTCGAAGCCGTTTTGAGCCCCTAAACGAAGTTTTTTTGGCAAAATGGCTTAGGAAATTACAACAAATATCATGTCAATAGTTGTAGTCCTCATAGAGATATTTACAAGGAGGTATAATACGCGTCAAACAAAGATAATATGACCAAGTTATGACCCATGGAAGTTGGCTGCCCAGCTAACCCCAACGGGGTCCCATAAACTCTCGGTGTTACATATTCTCGGGTTAGGGTTTTGGTTTTTTAGGGTTTTCTCTTATTGTTCAATAATAAAAAGGCCCTTGAGCCTCATTTTAACTCAGTTCAGAGGCATGTAGCCACCACATCTCTTCTCAGAGATAAGCTATCATCGCCCGATATAGTCTTCTTTCCATTATGTTTATAAGCATGCTTTAGTATTTGATATTAATTAATGAAGTGTTATTTCTGTTGCATGTTTGTATTTATGGTTATATCTGTAATTTGTTTCATTCCTGTTTAAATCTGGATAAGTGGTATCAAAGTAGTCTTCTCTTTCTCTGTTTTTATTTTCATGTCCCCAATGAGGTTGGGATATAAAGAGTTAGGGCTTGAACTCATTGAACCTTTGCAAGACCAGCCTCACAAATCCCGACGGACTCCCATGGAGGATGAAAAGAAAGACGATGGGGTAGGATATCCTATCAAGATCTTTCTCGAAGATGCCCTCAAGCGACAAAGGAGTGCGATGATGGAGAACTTTGCCAGGATCCTTCAACGACTACCCAAGTGTGACACATCTACCTCAAGCAGGTACTCTGGAAGTTCCACACCCTTTAAGGTAAAAGTTAACTTTGACATTCCCATATTTGAGGGATAGATAGATGCGGATGCAGTAGATAAATGGTTAAATCTCCTAGAAGGATATTTTTCTTCTCATGATTTTTTCTAGCAAGGAAAATATCACTTTTACACTTCTCAAAGCCACCCACCACGTCAAGGACTGGTGGGAAATCTACTACGAGCAGAAGGATGAAAGTACGACCTCACTATTTTCAATTGCACCAACTTGGAATTCATTTTGGGATGCCATCAAGGAGAAGTACTACCCTTTCAGAAGATATGAGGATAAATATATAAAGTGGACCACAGTGCGGTAGGGAAGGGACCAAGACATGCCAAAGTTTACCAATATTTTTCATACCCTTCACACAAAGTTGGGTATCAAGGATTCTGAGTGGCATTTGGTATTCAAATAATGTGGTTGCCTACCTAGGTACATCTAGGATGAGATGGACTTCTGATACAATGTCAAGGTCGAGTAGAAGTTTAAACAGAAGAAGTGAGACCTTGGATCCGCGAATATTAAGCAACGGAAAGACGTCCCCAAACCACTGAACCAAGGACAAAGCCAAGTCAGGTTTACCCAAGACAACCCGTAAGAAAATAAAAACACGACAAAGTCAAAGAAGGACACAAGAAAGTGGTGTGAGTTCCATAAGAGCCCCACTCACAACAAAAGTGAGTGTCGGGCCAAGCGGTCGTTGGTGGCCGAGTTGAAGGCTTCAGAATCATATGCATGTTCTGATTCTGAGTCAGAACCCAACAAGAGGAATGACAAAGGGAAGTAGATTATTGATGCAGAGCCCAACGCCATTGTTGCCACTGCCAAGATCTAGAAGAATGATCACAAATGTGGGTGAAGGGTTCACCACTGCAATTCATTGTCGACAGTGGTAGCCAAAAGAACCTCATTTCAGTAGAGGTCGTGACGCGGCTGGGCCTACTGACCATACAACATCCGAAGCCGTACAACATCGGGTGGCTTCTCCATGGACTAGATCTCCATGTCAGCCAATAGTGCTGCCTTCCCTACAACATCAAGCCCTTCACAGATGAGGTGTTGTGTGATGTTTCTCCTCTCGACGTTTGTGATGTATTATTATGACAACCATACTTGTGGAAGAGACATGTTGTATGACCTCTCCCTGGGATTATTTCTTTGGGTAATACATTATACAAGATTCTGGAGGTAGGCCCACCTACCACCACCTCTTTGATCTTTGCTAAGAAATGCACCATGTTCATCTCCGAGACTAGGAAATTTAATTTATTTCTGGTTCACTCTCAAAGTGAGGGAAAGATCATAGCCACATCCATGGCCCCCAGGAAGGGTTCCTCCACGCAACAGAAGAAGGTGGATATGTCGTGAAATAATATAGGGACATTTTCTCCTCACCCATAGGGCTACCATTGCACTGTCAAGTTAAGCATTCGTTCGATTAGACTCTCGGAGCACCTCTACCCAACAGGCTGATATATTGCCGCTCCATTGTGGAAAATTCCAAGTAAAAATAGTGACATGATCAACATCGGGTGCCACATAAGTTTCAGGTGGGAGACAAATTCTGGTTGCATTTGTAGAAAGAACGTCTTACAAGAGCCCATTGGAAGCTCAGACCACTCTGATATGGTCCTTACACCATTACCAAGGTTGTGGGAAACAATGCTTTGGAGCATAGCATTCCCCCATTCGTTGAATTGCATGGAGTGTTCAATGTGGACCGCCATCAACCATGCTTCCCACCATTACTAGACATATTAGAGATTGTAGAACATCTCACCACAGACCAGGTTCAACAAAAATTTCCTCACCTCATGGAGGGTTTGCACGTAATGGGGACCATTTCTTCCTAAGGGAAGAGGAATTATCCAAGTGGATATTGGTGGCCACCAGCCTATTCCACCTAGACCCTCTAGCCAGTTTCATTTGTTTCCTTAATTGTAGCACAATTTACTATTTTTGGCAGTTTTTCGTTTCCTAAACTTCCGAAGCCATTTTGAGCCCGTAAACGAAATTCTTTTGGCAAAATGGCTTAAGCAATTATAACAAAGATCATGTTGGTAGCTGTATTCCTCGGAGATATCTTTACAATGAGGTATCATACGTGTCAAATAGAGATAATATGACCAAGTTACGACCCCGGGAAGTTGGCTGCCCAACTAACCCCAACGACCCCCCATAAACTCTTGGTGTTACATCTTCTTGGGTTAGGGTTTTGGTTTTTTAGGGTTTTCTCTTATTATTCAATAATAAAAATACCCTTGAGCCTCATTGTAACTCAGTTCAGAGGCATGTAGCCACCATGTCTCTTCTTAGAGATAAGTTATCATCACCCGAGCTAGTCTTCTTTCCATTCTGTTTGTAATCATACTTCAGTATTTGATATTAATGAAATGAAGTGTTATTCCTGATGCATATATGTATTTATGGTTATATCTGTAATTTTTTTCATTCCTGTTTAAATCCGGATCACCAAGGGATGTTGATTATGATAGTCAGGTATGAAGGAACCTCAGGATGTTGGTCCTAAACTACGACAAGCTAGATATGGTCATCTTTCTTTCATGAAAGCAACATCCACATAAATAGGCACAACATTTATTTTAGTATTAGAAATAAGGCCATGTCAATATGTTGATTATGATTCCCGAAATTATGAAAATGTAGATGTTTTCATAGTGTTTCCATGCCACTAACAACATCATACATGCATAGACACCTGTTATAAAAATGAGCCATGGGTGACAACTTATAAACTATAAACTAGCTCCTAATAATAATAATCTTTCAGATAAACAAATCTTCTTTAGGCATCCCAATTTGCCCACAAATTTCCAACAAGATCACAAATGGAAATATCGATGATCACACCCACTTAGATTCCTAATCTCTAAATTGTTGCACAAACATGTTCCACACACATGCATAAGACTCTGGCTATCTCAGACATGGTCTCTTGGCATACTGTTCCAACCACATGAATAATAGAAAATTTATGGTAGAGACTGGTAAATAAAGATGCTATTCAAATTATTCAACCAACATAATATAGTCCAAAAAAAGAACTGAAAAATGTTTGGCTGACAAAGGTTGTAGTGTAATATGTGTTATGGAGTAGAGTGGTAAACACACCTAGTTAAAAATACTAATGACATAAACCTAATATTTCTGAGAAGTCCTTCATTGACATTATGTTGACTTGAGATTCTTCTTCCCTTATCATTCATGAGCATCATATCACCTTACATCTTTCCATATACATTCATGTGAATAGTAAACCATCAAACCACACACCAATGGGTGGGATAAGAGGATTAAGTACATTGAATAGAAATGGATAACTAGGTTTGATATTTATGTAATTATCTTACCTTATTATTCATGAGCATCATGTCACCTCAATGTTTGTGAAATGACATTCATATGAATAGTAAGCCACACACCAGTGAGTGGCATAACTGGATTAAGTAAATTTAATAAAAATAGATAACAAGGTTTGATATTTATGTGAAGCATGACAATGCAAGGATGCATATTTTAAGAGGATCACCACATCTTGAAATTATTAACTCATTTTATGAAATTCCATTACCACCAACTGGGCCAATTGTGGAAGCCTGAAAGTATCTTATGTTAAAAGGCTACATTATCACTTTAACTATTGAATGAAGTATGATTTAGAGTTGATTCTTAGGATGAATGAATTCCTCATTGGCACGAGAACTACCATTTTTCAATTGTCAATCATGCAATTAATTTATCTTACAAAGCATTTTTCGAAACCTGATAAAAAAAAGCTAGCCAATCTCTTTTGATACTCTATTGTATAAAATTTTCTTCCTCTGAATCAACCATCAATTAGCAATTGCCCCTGAAGGTGAAAAAATTATGTTGCCATAAGGTAGAGAGGTGAAAATGATGTAATTTCATTTGCGTGGGAGTGGAACAATGCGAAATGCAAAATTTGAGAAATTAATGATGCCCTCGAAATATTAGAGGGGAATTTTATTTGTTTTGCTTGCAAAGGAATTCATATCAAATAAAAAAGTGTTGTGTCCCCATAATTTTCTTTAAGAAAACTACAATTGATAGATAATATATTTGTGAAAACAAAACTATTTTTTTAATATGATTTTCCACCAGAAAACATTTTCCTTACTATGATGGAGAGTTACTAATAGTAATCAATTTGCATAGACAGACATAGAAAGTGAATGTTTCACTTATCAGCAGTAGACATACTTCACTCATCATCATGAGGGCACATGCTTGTTTGTTTTGTCACTGTTTGCTTTGACCTTTAGTTTGAAACAACAAAATTGAAAGTGAAGTTTTAAAATCAAGTGTATTGTATGGTAGCAGGAGGATGACAAACAATCACAGGTGCATACAAAGGAGCAAGTGCCAAATATGCAAGGCGTTCCATCGTGCAAAGATGTTTTTGCATCTGTATACCATTTTGCAATCATTTGATATAGTTAAATTCTTTTTTAAAAATTTAAGCATGCACAATTATGAGTACAAGGTTTCAAGATACATTAGTACTTACACACTATTTTTGTAATTTTGTTTAAACCAAAGAATTTGCACCATAACAAAAATTACCACCAACATAAACTAGTCAACAATAACCATCAAATAACACAGTAATAAGGCAAGCAACTATGTGTGGTACTTTTTATCTCAAGTCAAATAATATGTTTTAATAAATTATTTTAATATGTTTTAAACCTTCCCTTTCACTATTATGGTTTCTCATTCACTATTTTAGAGCCAAATCATGAGGCTGTCAAGCTAATCCTAGAACCCACTTACCATGGTCTAAAAATTTAACATTTTATGCCAGGAGTTTACCCCAAAAATTCATAAACCCAATTAAATTACATTTTGTTAATAATGACAATGGGAGAATGAATCATATTATACTACATATAGGATGCAAGTTAGGACTATATCAAAATTAAATGATAAGGATGTTTTAGTATGGTTGCTTAATAAAATTATTGTACAATTTACAGTTCAATCTGGAAACAAAGTTGTAGAGGCATACCAAGTAGTGACCTACTAGAGCTTATAACTTCCAACGCTAATATCCATTTTGAGAAAACTCACAGTTTGAAAACTTTATTTCAGAAAGGAAAAGAATTGAGGGTTCAATTTTTGTAGAGATACTTATGATCACACAAAATAATCAAAATAATAGAGATATAGTCTTTGTTGTACTAGCAAAATTGTCATTTGTTGCCTTCAGGCCGGTTTAAATTCCCTATGACCCATATGACAATGAGTCAGATGTCATGGGTAAAAATATGCATGTTCAAAATGCTAAGACAGAGTCTAATGGATGCCAAAATGAAGAGACTCTTCCAAATATTTCAAAGATCATGAGGAGATTCGGTGTAGATATTCAATGCTATAGAGCAAATAATGAGATTTTAATCAAAGATTAGAAAGAGAAAAACTACCTCAATGCAGCCATGCTTAATAGTTCGACAGACATACAAAGGAAACTACAACATGGACAAAACTCAAATAATGTTGATGTGAGTGGTAGTGAATTGCACCGTGAAATCACAATAACAATTCACAATGTTCAGAAGTGCAATATTTAAAAACCTTGGACCAATAAGTTGGTTTGTACTCTAGTTAAGAAATTACGAAATCATGATTTTATGGAGCCAATTGTCATTCTTGGCCATTTGAACATATTTTGGGAAATCATTTGTTTTGAGGTTTTTCTATTTTTTCATTTGAATAGCACATTTATACAAAAACTATATTGTTGTGTAATTTGTGTTACAGTGAATTTGATTCATTAATAGAAGATTTGCTTATGTCTGAAGGTTGCATATTATGCCTATGAAATCTTGAATCAATATTGGGCACACATTTGATTGTGTATATGTTGCATGTGGCTTACCGAGTTCCCATCGAATGATTTTAACAGTGTATCCAAGGGGCAAGCCAACATTGTGAGGAGATTCATGGATCCCAGTCTTAGCGTTGCTAGAATATGCCCACTTAGAATTATCTTCAAAGTTATTTGCTAAACTTTATGAAGAATTCATAATAATATGATCCATTTTAGTGTGATGCTTGGCATGGGCGGGGGTAACCAAATTTCATTTTGTACCATGTTACATCAATGTATAACCTGCATTTTCCACCATACAACCTTTGCACCCATTAATATGTTGAATCCTCATTGTGGGTTAAGTAGATTTATGATATCCAACGTGGCTGATATTATGATACCTTCACTTAAGAATTCATAGGAGCAACCTCGACATGGTCTATAATTCATTAACATTATCGCATTAGTCGTGACCTTTACCACATGCTAAATTTGTGGCATTTCACCTTATTTTCTTGCATTAATTTCCTCATTGATTGGGATTCTAAGACTATATTCTAGTGAAAAAAATGATATCTGAGCTACTCGTTCTTTCCTATTGCATTCCAATGTATGCAAAATAAAATAATAAATTTTCTCCACTGGAAGCCCACAATTTGTTGTTGTTGATGTTGTTGGTGTTGTGTGCTCACTAAAAATAATGCATACTAGTGGGGGAGCCCAATCGATTCAATCAACATATGCCCATATTGATGCCATTCGAACTCTTTATAGAAGAAGAGAAACTCTCACGTCGTATTTCCTTCACAATTGCCTCTGAAGAAGTGAAATGACTTGGTGTTAGGGGCATGCTGGGGGCCCAAGAATAATGCGCTTATTCACCCTATCAAAACAGAGTGTCTTCATAGTCTCTGGCTCATGTACCTTGTTTCCTCCTTAATGGAAGGGACTTGCTACTTCGTAATCTCCCTTGTTTTTCATCAAGTTAATTTAAGTTCTTGGTTTTCAATAATATATTTTTCAAAATGTTATGTTAAGAAAAGCTTTAATGAGTGTATGTATGCACAGAATGTACCTTGGTCTCTTGAACACTTACCATGGATTTTGTGCACTTGCCACATATTTTTTTGCATCAAACACCTCTTTTTTCCACCTACACCTAACACCGCTTATATGCACTTAAAACAACTTTTTTTCCCACCTATACTTGCCACCACTTCTATGCATCTTCCATAGCTTTTATCCACATACCAACACTTCACCACCTCTGTCAGCTACTTGTTGGTTGTGCTACTATAATAGACACTAATCTTGATAGCAAGATTAATGGTTGGGTTGTTTAAGATAATGTAGTAGTTAGAGTTGGAATTGTTTGAGAGTACATGTTTTAAATCACCTTAAAATAAATGGCAAGAATGCTTTGAAAAATATTTTGCAGGCTACTTTATTTGATATATTCTGCAAACATTTACATATATGTGCAAAAGAGAAACTGCAAACGTTTTCATATTTTCATTAAGATTTTTAAACTTAAATTCATATCATTGTAGTCTATATACTCAAAAGAAATAGTCAAGCTTGTTCACAATTGTTGAAAAATTCATAGGATTCATAAACTTAAATCTTGTGCATGTGTAGGGGTTCTCAACTTAACAAATAGTACATGTGTAGGGGATCTTGTCACTCCAATAATGAATGTAGTTATTGTCTAGGTAAAACCTTGTAGGGTAGAGACAAAATCCTCAATCTCGACCTCCATAATATGTACATCTATAAAGTATATGATTTACTATTTAAATCAATAGAGTTATGCTGTTTGAATAATCTATTACAATTGAATCAATAAATCGTAAGGAATTTCAACAAATAGTTTCCACATAATTTTTGTGAATATTAAGGGAAAATGAATAACTAATTAACGTACAATTTCATTACTAATATCTACGAGTGTGTATATTTCCATACTTTTTATGTGTGATGCTAAGAATCCTCAAAAGTTAGTGTTCGAAAATTTCTAATAAGATAAACCAAAAATGAAAACAAAATACACTCCTTGCATTATTGTCATCACAAAACTAAACCACTGTAAGAGTATAAAATTACCCACGAAACATAATAAAGCTACTTTAAAATAATATTTCCCTTTACCTTTCATAGATCAAGTCCTAGATAAATTGGTTGGAAAGAAATATTTTTCTTTCCTCGATGGTTTCAATGGCTATATAAGATAGCTCCATAAGACCAAAATGAAATGACCTTTACTTGCACGTGGGGGACTTATGCTTATAAAGTGTTACCCTTTGGACATTGTAATGCACTTGCCACATTTCAAAGGGACGTTTTGGCAATTTTTGCTTATTTAATCCATGATTATGTAGAAGTGTACATGGATGATTTCACCATCTATGAAAATACTTTTGAGGAAGCCTTAGATAACCTGAAGAAACTTTTAAAATGACGTCAAGAAACAAATCTTTCCTTGAGGAATGATTTTTCTTTTTGTCTTTTTGTTATTGTTTTTTATTTTTTTTGTTTATGTTTAATGAAGGAATTGTTCTTGGACATATTGTATCCTTCTTGAGTATTGCGGTTGATCCAACTAAAATTGAAGTGATTGTTAACTTACCAAATCCATCTTCTCAAAAGGATGTGAGAATCTTTGTACCACATGTGAGGTATTATAGGTGTTTCATTAATAATTTTTCAAAACATGCATCGCCTTTATTTAAACTTCTTGCAAATAATGTAAAATTTCATTGGAATAATGATTGCCAAGTTCTTTTTAATATACTCAGAGAAAAAATTTCCACAACTCCAGTATTAAGAGGGCCTGATTGGACATTACCTTTTCACATATCTATGTACACTTCAGATTCAACCACAAGACTAATCTTAGGACAAAGAAAAAAACAAAGAACATATGTTATTTAATTTATCAACAAAAACTTAACATTACATGAACTCAATTATTTTGATACAGAGAATTATTTTTGGTATTCGTTTATGCAATTAATAAATTTCACCATTACATTACGAGATATGAAGTCTTTTTCCATACCGACCATTCTACCATCAGATACTTAATGAATAATCCAATAACAAATCACAAAATAAAAATATGGTTGCTACTATTCCAAGAATTTAATATCCCTCTCTTATACAAGCAACCATATTTCTCATCAAAGGAAAATAAAAGGGTGATGAGACGAAGTGCTAAATACTCCTAGATTCAAGGAGACCTTTCTATACTAGAATAGACATGGTTATCCGATAATATGTTTAGGAGGATGACATGTTAGATACATTGAACACATGTCGTGATGAGCCATGTGGTGGACATATTTAAGAGGACAACCTATAAAATCCTTTAGTGAGGAAACTATTGGCCAAGTATCTTTATAGATTCCAAGAAGTATGTTAAGAGCCGTGATAGTTGTCAAAGAATGGGTCGCTCATTTGAAATTAATGAGATGCCTCTTCACCTGAAAATTCTTGTGGAACCATTTGAGAAGTGGGGCTTAGACTTTGTGAGACACTTTAATCCAACATGAATGAAGAAAAGGTATATATTAGTTTTTACAAACTATATGACAAAGTGGGTGAAGGAAAAGGTTTTAACAAGAGCTACTTAGTCAGTAGTGGATTTCCTAATTGAAGATTTTTTTGTTTGTTTTGGTGTACCTAAAGAGATAATAATTGATTAGGGGGTTCAATTTACATCTAAGTTAGTTGAGTCAATTGTGAAGCTGTAAAAAATTAAACACTCCTAGTCACTTCATATCATCTACATGCTAATGGCCAAGTGGAATCTACAAATAAGGTTTTTAAAGGGGTTCTGATAAAGATAATTTAGATGGACTCAACAAATTATGTAAAAAGACTTCCTCAGGTCTTATGGGCATATAGAAATACATGGAAAAGCACTACCGGTCATACCTCATATGAGTTTATCTATGGAAAATAGGTACTTTTCCCCATTGAGTTTCATATAAAATATTTTGAAATTGCAGAAAAATTGGAACTAGACCCGTTAGAAGCTCAATAACAAAGGATTTTACAGTTAAATGATTTATATGAGATTTGGTTAGAATCTTTACAGAAGATCACTCTTATACAACAACAAAGAACGAAATGGCTTGGGACTTTCTATTTGATTCAAGGTTCAAAGAATTAAAAAACAAGTTTACTACTCACTAGTACAAAGTTTACTAATACAAAGATTACTAAGGTTTTTCTAGAAAGTTTTAATGGAGAGAGAACACACATTAGGGACATAACTATTTCTATTTCAGAAGGTATGGAACGAACAAAAGAAAAATGGTTTAAGAGTCACTCATTTTCACTTGCATGATGTCATTATCAAAATTAATCTCAACTTCATAAGGATCCAAATAGTGAGTAGTGAACTTATTTTTAAAACCTTTGACCTTGAATCAGGGCCCAATATCCAACTTTGAACTCCTTGCTCATTAGCCCGTGGATGATATGGAGTTGACTTTCAATGTTTAATTTTGTATTGCTTTACAATTGACTCAATCTTGGATACCCAAATTTTTGTACTACTTCTATGTAGGTACCTCAAAATGAACAAAAATGTCTTCAAATAAGAAATCTACTACTTACTATTCAATACCTCTTGTTAAAGCTTTTGCATGTGCCTGTTTTTTCACGTAGTATGTGCAAACTAATATATACCTTTTTTTCCTTCATGTTGGATTAATGGGGGCTACAAGGTCTCATGCCCACTTCTCAAATGGTTCCAGAAGAATATTTAGGTGAAGAGGCATCTCATCAACTGAAACTGGATGACCCATTATTTGATAACCATCCAATTCCTAACATTCTTCTTGGCATTCTTCTTGGCATTTTTAAAGATGCTTGGCCAATAGTATCCTAGCTAGAGGATTTTATATGTTGTCGTCTTCTTTGAAAAATGTCCACCACACGTATTATAGTGACATGCTTT
The DNA here is from genome assembly GCA_031772625.1 of Pinus tabuliformis. Lineage (NCBI taxonomy): Eukaryota > Viridiplantae > Streptophyta > Pinopsida > Pinales > Pinaceae > Pinus > Pinus tabuliformis. The sequence goes on along the minus strand of CM062816.1, from coordinate 1,166,586,243 downwards.
CAATATATATAGCATATAATCCTCTCTAAAACATCTTTGGATAAGTATGTCTATTCCAGTATAGAAAAGGTCTCCTTGAATCCAAAGAGTATTTAACACTTTGTCTTATCACCTTTTGCTTTTCCTTTGATGAAAATGTGATGGAAATTTTCCTATAGACAAATAATTGGAAATTTGACCAAACCAAGGAGATATAAAATAAATTGCAAATAAAATTTCATGGGAAAATCTATCTATTACAAAAATGGTCACACTAGGATTGTTGATATAAGAAAGGAAATCTACTACCTAATTTTCTCTCCAAGGCTATCTAACGCAATAATATTAAATTCTTGCAATAATAGTAAACATCTTGTTATTCTGTGATTTTTTATTGGTTTATTTATTAAGAATCTAGTGGCATAATGGTCAATATACACAAATACTTCATATTCCTAATGTAATGGTGAAATTTATTAACTACATAAATGACTACTAAACATTCCTTCTCTATAACAGTGTTATTAAGTTCAACCGAAATTGAGTTTTTGTTGATAAAAAGTAAATAGCATATGTTCTTTGTTGTTCTCCTTTTCCTAAAACTACTCTTATAGTTTTATGGTTGAATCTGAAGCGATTACTGATATGTGAAAAGTTAATGTCCAATTAGGTCCTCTTATTACAGTAGTTGTAGAAAGTTTTTCTTTAAGTATATTAAAATCAACTTGGCAATCGTTATCCCAATGAAGCTCGACATCCTATGCAAGAAGTTTTAATAAAAGTGAGGAAATTATACAAAATAAAATTAATGAAGCACTCATAACACTCAGCGTGTCCTAGAAAGCTTCTCACATCCTTTTGAGAACATGGAGCTGGTAAGTTGACTACATATAGGACTAAATTGCAATGCCATAGTCCAACGGTATGGGCCGAAGAAAAAATGGCATTTTTTAAAATTTTGGTGCCTGTTTGTCACAATTAGGATGACGTATTTGGCGTGAGTCGTAATTGCGAAGACAACGATTTGGTGTGAGTCGTAATTGCAACATACGATTTCTAAGGCTTCGTAATTGCGACGACATATGCTTTTCATCGCAAGTGAGATGGACAATGTTGGTGTTGGAATTGCGACTATATGTTATAATTAAAATTCAAGTTATGCTCTTATTAAAATTTCAATCATTGATAGCGTCGCTTGTAAATTCGTTCAAACAACACAAAAATTTCTTACCAAAAAAATAAGACATAAAATAATCAAACTTCAATCCATATACACCATCACAATCCCACTCACAGAGCTAGCACCCCTATACGCTTATAATTAAAATTTCATGAAACATTCTCTACCGCTTGCTCGCATCTCTGTAGGATAAAGTATTCATTGATCATGGTTTCGACTATTTTACCGGGACCATGCAAATTCTTCATAAATACTCATTTCGAGAAGCTTCATTCTTCCATTGAAAACTCTTCGCAATGAGCTTCCTTTGATCCCCAGAACCTTCTCTGCATAATTTCCAATGAAAAAAAATGTCAAGAACATCCTCGATCCAAAGGCCTAATCTGAAAGTAGCTAAGAGTCTATTTCAATCCCTAATTTTCTTTCAAATTCAAACCTTGGAGTTCATCTACAGGTACGATTTTTCCTTCATTGTAGATCTAGAAAATTAATAATGGAATTTTCTTCTTTACTTGAGGTAGATTAGCATAATTGGTGATTCATAGATGTGCAAATGTAGTAAGAAGAGCCATTAAATTTGATTTTAAAAATGCAGCCAAATAGGCTTGTTTCACCGGGTAGAACCCTATCTCAACAATATTCTTTATTTTTCATTTACAGGTAAGTCCCTCCTATAGTACCTATTGTGCACATGGTTAAGGATTAATTGAGTTTTTTTTTAGGTATTTACATAAATAATTAAAAATAATTTGATATCACCTCTAGGAAACATCATCATCACCGAAGACCGGCAAGTCCTTCACCTTGAGTTCCTGAGGCCACACAGTCAAGTTTAGTGGAATTTTAATGCTAACAGAGCTTGAGAATAAATTAGTTGGGGCACAGAGTAAATTGATAGCAAGATGATCAAACTTTGAGGGTGCTCGTTCCATATCTGCAATAGGTTCGATTAAATCCAAGTTGCAAGAAAGTATAAATATGGATTGGAAAATTAGATCAATTCAAGCATGATGTTTTCTGGGTTTAAAGTTTGTAGACAATTTCTCTTTGGAGACCGATAATTGAGTTTATCTCTCCTTGCGCTTCAACAAAAAAATTGTAAGGGCATACCTATAAAAGTGTACAGGAAAAACAAGACTATTCTTCTTCCTACTTTCTCTTGAAAAGGAACTAATTACGTTAACAAACATAAAAAAATTAGACATATATTTCATTTCATTTTGTGTTAAGAAAGATGCTTCAACAAAAATTAAATTTGATCACTAGAAATTTGATCACTAGGGGATTGGACAAGAGTCAATTTTTATTTTTTTAAGATAGTGACCTATAAATGTCCAACAAAAGATGTCCAAGTGTGTTAGACATGCTCCAATAAGGAATTAAATTTAGATCTAGATTCTAAAGTGAAGAGATCTTGAAAGAAAGGTTTTCAGTTACATGAACAACATATAAACACCATGAACACAAATAATGAAAGGAAGAGAATCAATTACTTTGGGATCCTTTTTTATAGAAATTTCATGGGGATGACAAATGCCTTGGTCAATGTTTTTGCTCTTTTGTATGAGAAACATCAAGTTGTCTTTTCATGTCAATCCTCCTGCCCCCAAAAATGTAAATCTGAAATTGTCAAAGGAAAAAAACCCTAGATCACATTGATTTTGGAAGGGGCCAATTTCTTCTATGCAAAATTTACCAAAATATTTGTGGAGGCATCAACAGGCTGAAATACCACCTTGCCAAAATTCTTGGAAATGATTCATCATTAGCTCTATGAACATCTGTATAATGCAACATATTTTCAACAACTACTAGAAGACATTCTTCTTGATCTTGAGACTCCTACTAAGAGAAATATGGATGTTACTCAACACACGTCTATCAGAATGTTCTGTAGGATAAGGTTGTAGGATGTGGATGTGAAATTGATCAAAACCATGTATTGCCATCAATTTGAGCCTGTCCAAACTGTAGTAGACTTGTTCACTGTTACTTTTTGGTTATTATGAAAGTGTCTACACAATGCGAGGGGTGCCTTCATGTGTTATGGGGTTCATGATGAAACCCCAACCTTTGTGTATTGGAAAGAAGTGAAATATATACTAGTGTAATTTATATTTCAGATTCAACCCTAAAGCTGAAAATTCATAGAAAATAGATCTAGGGAAAAGCCTCAAGGTTGAGGTGAAATTCTGAATTTAAATTGAGAATTATTTTCTTGTAATTCAACATATGTGTTTAGCAACTATATCCATAACTATAAAAGTGTACAGGAAAAACAAGACTATTCTTCTTCCTACTTTCTCTTGAAAAGGAACTAATTACGTTAACAAACATAAAAAAATTAGACATATATTCATTTCATTTTGTGTTAAGAATATTCATGCCTTGAAGGCTTTTTGAAAATTCTACCATAACAACCAGACAAGAGGGTGTTCAATATGTTATGTTCGGGCCCCTACAAAGAAGCCATGTAAGCTATGATTAGAGGGAATCTCTTAATGGCTTATTTCCTATACCCAACTCTTGTTGCGTACAGGAACACTTTAAATGTTTCTTTGCATGCATAACATGAAATTTCATTTACATATTGACTTGTGTTTATTCCATAGTATATATTTCATTCTGCAAATTCGTTTACATAGTGAAATTTCATTTCCTTACTAGAATTTACTACTTTATATTCTTCAATGATATTTTATCATTTACATGTGAGTTCATCCAACACAACTTGAGGAGGGTTGCTCAAAATTAGCAAAATCATGGAAGGATGAGGAACTTCTCTAAATGGTTTATGGATAACGTGTAAGCATATAATAGAGTAATGTTAAATAATATAGTGCAATGAGTCAAAATATCATATCATGTAATTAAAGAATCATTAAGGCTTAATGGTTATAAATTTTGAGCTAACTTGATACACCACCCATGGTCTTGTCTCCCTAGAGATATGGCTGAAGGGGAACTAGTGCCTAGGATATATTCCCAAATATGATAAATATTTTGTTAAAATATGCCTAGAGACAAACCCTTTATGTGTAGTGAGACTTCAATCTTGGAAGTTTGAAAAATCAACAAGTTGGCCTTGTATTAGTGATCACAGTCTATTTTGAAGTTACAATATAGTAGAAAGATATCAAAGAAAAGGATTTATTATATTGGGCTATTAGAGAATCCAATATAATTGTGAGGCCTCTATTTTGTATTCCTTTATATCACTTTTTACTCGTAGATCCCTCATACTTTTGTTTAGTTTGAATGGTTATTGTCATAGTTTTGTGCATTCTTGGAGACAATAAAGTAAGTATTTACTATCTGCCATGATTCCCTTGTTTTAACGAGATTTAAACATTAAAAGAATCATTAATAATAGTTTGTGTGTTTGCAAGTGTAAACTTAGTTGACTACATTTTTATGCATATGCCAACATGGTTTGATCTTGCAATCACCTCCTTATACTATGTAGCATATTCCTGTACCAATTGGGATTCCTACACTCATGAGGATTCTTGCACCAAATTTCCTGATTCCTACACCACACATCAAATTACTACACTCATGAGGATTCCTACACCACTTATCAAGTTCCTGCATCAGAGTCAAAGAATGCAGAGACTACTTCAATTAGTCAAATTTGGAGGACATTACCCTTTTGGTAGTTTTAATATTAGTTCAAGGATATTTTGGGAAACGTTTATTGTTCAACATCACACTCATTTTTCACCACGAGTCGCAAACCGAGAAAAGAGGAGCCATTTACCAAAACAATCCCTCATGTACCAAAGTCAACTCCTCTATTGGAAATTCAGTTGCACCATAACTAGAGCTTACTTTTATCCAATGAAAACTATTATGATTTGTAATATGTTCCTTCTATATTTGATTGGCTTGTTAATAGTTTGATTTGTAACGTAAATATCTATATAAACTGGAAGATAGCTTAGAGCCAAGGGGGGAGAGGATTCGCTTCTAATGTAACATTATGCAAGTATAGTCAAGCTATGGATCGCTCCCTCTATTTGTTGGAGTCTAATATTTTCTTACACCATGTAAAGACTGAGATTTCAAATATTAATTGAAGCACTTCATGCTAAGTTCTGCTTAAGTATCTTATACATTTTATGATTATAATCTCTGTGTGAACTAAATCATAGACAGAGCATGCGAGCTAGCTGGGTTGGCTGCCACACTAGCTCGACACTACTTTGATTTGATGAGATTAGGGTATGTTATGATTTTTTGAGTGAGTATATGGAATTTTTCATTTACTGTGTGAACGGTGTGCATACAACTAGATCATGATATTTTCTTTTCAAAATGTTTTTCTTATTAGTATTTCTTGATTGATGTCATGATTTGAACATAGTGCTGGGAAGAATTGTTTTGTGCATGGAATGAATTTTTTAGCAAATGCTTTAATGATTACATGTCATTTATTTCAAGTTAGTGCATCTTTCCTTCTACAGAATGTGTTGATTATGTTGGTCTACATTTTAAGACTGTTACACGATATTAATCTCACAACTTCACGTTATGATCCTTTTTCTAAATACTGATCTATCTATTTCCTAATTGTATGATTGTGCACAGGGTATGTGATTTCTATCAAAGTTGTTCGAATTCCAAATGCCTTGTTATACGAGATTTTTCATCTGCTCATTTTGATTGCATAATATTAATCTCTTGGCTTTCCACAATTGGTTTAGGTCTAATAGGAACCTGAGACCTCCTTGTTACAGGTCTATTTGGGCACATCACTCTCAATGATGAGATCAATGTAAACAAGGTCTATCAAACCATAATTCAGTTGCTACATGCCCTAGAGATGCCACCTCATTGAGTGCTTTCATCCATGAGAGTTTCCAGACTTCAAACCATGCTGAAGTGCTTCCTTGGGTCACCAGCGCACCCCAGGTCAGGGGTAAGTGCTCTACAGAGTAGGTAGCCCCATTCAAGGCTGCGTTGCAAAGAACCTAATCCCACTCAAGCCTGCGCTGGGGGAGAATCCTCGAAATTTTCATTGGATCCTCAGTATATTCCTCCTTTCTAGAGACTTCTAGAAGTAACCCAACTCCTATCCTATCAAGATGAGCTCGACTTAGGATAGCCTTGGATCATCTAATCCTCTATCCTCTCATCCCTTTGAACATGGAAACTAATCATCCAATTATGGAAAACCATTCAATTCCATATTAATGACAAAACCACTTGCATTCATCTATAAATTGGCCTCCCATCATAGAGCCAAGGGGTTTGGATATAATAGAGAAATATTGTTGGTTTAGAGACTTGAAATCATTGTCAAAGTAATGTTATGCTACTGGGTTGATGTTTCTATTGGTGTGATGAGGGCTCGGACTAAGCTGGATGAGTGACACGAGATCGAACCACATTGGGTGTAACTTCCCCTTCTATCAATAAATAAAGTTAGTAAAAGCATGCTAATGTGTCTCATTATATGGCAAAAGCAAAAAAGCACTCAAATTAAAAAAGATAAAAAATAATAATATAAAAATATCAATTAAATGAGTTGAGTTTCATACTTGTTAATTACAAAAAATAAATGCTAAATTTGTAACAAAGCTAACTCACAATAAATTTTGGTAAAAGCTATAGTGAACCTATTTAATGGGTTTAGAAAATATAAATAATGTTATAAAAAGTAAATACTAAATTTGCAAATAAGTCAACTCATAGTAAATATTGGTAAAAGTTATGGTTAATCACTCACAAAATATAAATAACTTTATGTAAAGTTAAATGAAATGCTAAAACTCTTTAAAAATATATATAAAAATAGAATTAGAATTTCTAAACAAACAATTTTATATATTATATTTTGAATAATATAAAATATGTTATTATAATCATAATTAGAAATTTTATTATAAAAAATTTAAAATATATTTTAAAAATTTTCAAAAAATAATTTTAACATTTCGTTATATGTTATTTTCAAATTTCTATTAAAAAAAATTGATTTTATAAACTTGAAAGGGTAGTTTCTTGGGTCGCGGTTTTATATATACGAAAAGATGATAATTTTTACTAGTATTTTAATAATAATTAAAAAATATGCTTAATTTTTATTTTTAAATTTGTTTAGCAATCTTTAGAATGTTTACAACACATCTCTTCAAGAAATTGGAATTAAAAAACATAAATCAATAGAGAAATGGGGGGTCGCAGTTTTGTCACTACTTAAAAATTTATGTAAAATATTAATGATATCTTTTAAAGAAAATGAATAAATTAGATAAAAAATATATATTAAATTTTAGAAAAATATGACATGAAATTGAATTTAAATTGACATGTTTTGTCTTCTTTTACCACCACCTAATTTTTGATGATTTTGTAAATTTAAGAGTAAACATTCCAACTCCATTTATTTTTATAAAACTTCTTTGCCACAAAAAGGGAGAAAGTGATACCTTTTCCAATACCTATTATATCTATGATGAACGTATGTTCAAATGTTATCGATTCCATTTGTTTACAATAAATAGATCTTATGCTTTGATTTTTGTCATCTTATGTTTATGTTGGTAGGTACCAATTGAGCGAATTCAGTTTAAGCGGGAGTGATGGGAGCAACTTAAAGGAGATCAAAGGAAGCGAAGGATCACAAGTAGGTTCTTTTATCTTATCTGTTTATTGTAGGAAAAAGTTAAACATCTTTACTTCAGTTGTTCTACGTGTAACTACCCACTTAGGGAAGATATACTTATCCGTAGGTATAAATTCTGTATAAAAAATTGGAGATCATACTGGGAATGACCATCGTTCCTCATAGTTATCCCTTGTCTTAGCAGCACCAGTAAACTTTGCTTGAGTTCATTTACCTATATTCAGTCATTTTGAAGCTTGTTTGGTCAAAATGTGTGCTTATTTGTCTATTGGTAGTGCTCTTCAGCATCAACGCATTGCTTTTCTTGAGACAGTGCTCTGCAAAGTAGACTTAGCCTAGAGACAGTGCTCTACAATGCACTATCTCCCAGTGAGGGTTGTGTTGGTCCCTGTCAATCCAAAAAACCATCTTTTTGCTTGATTTTTTCCAAACTGTTTCACATCTTGTTTATTGAATGGTCAATGTTTCTCTATCCCTAAAGTCCAAATTAGAATTTCTTTTCCATTCCCACTTTGGCTTTGTTTTTTCAATGTTTCTTTATGTTTTCTTTATCATTTTCAAATCAACCCCAAAGTTAGCTTACATTGATTAGTCTTTACTTTTCTGAAAAAGAATTGTTGTAAAGTCTTCATTTCTTTGAAAAAGAAACTGTCATAAAGTCTTCGTTTCTTGTGAAAAGCATGTTGGCATTATGATTCTGGTATGGCTTTATGATACATATGTTGTACTTGATGGCAACCCACTCATCTCAGATGATAAATTATAGTACAGAAAAGTTCACGCACTTATATGCAGAGAAAAGCTTATTGTATGTAGAGAAAAGTTCACGCACTTATATGCAGAGAAAAGTTTATTTCATGTAGAGAAAAGTTCTCGCACTTTTATGCAGAGAAAAGTTTATTTCATGTAGAGAAAAGTTTATTTCATGTAGAGAAAAAGTTCACGCACTTTCATGTTGGAGAACTTACCTTTGGTCCATGGTAGTTAGTCCTTGGTATTTGAACCTATGGTTTTGGACCATGGTACCTCATCAAAAGTGTGTATATGTTGGAGAACTTACCTTTGGTCCATGGTGGTTAGTCCTTGGTATTATTGAGCCCCATGTTTTTGGGCCCCTTGTATTGGTTATCTATGGTATTGATCCATGATTTTAGGAAGAAGCTTGCCTATATAAAGCAAAGGAGATCACTTGGCTAATTCATTCTTGCAAATCGAATATCTTAAGATCTGAAATATTGGGTTATTGTTTTAAAAGTTTGATCTATGAAAGGGAAGTTGAAAGCAAATCTGTGAAGGGTGATCTCTCGAGCGCTGCAGCTGCAGAAGTGCGGAGGCACCACAGAAGGCGCAGTGCGGAGGCGCCACAGAAGGCGCAGTGCGGAGATGCCACAGAGGCACCACAGAAGGTGCAGTGCGGAGACGCCACAGAGGCGCCACAGAAGGCGCAGTGCGGAGGCGCCACAGAAGGCGCAGTGCGGAGGTGCCACAGAAGGCGCAGTGCGGAGACGCCACAGAGGCGCCACAGAAGGCGTAGTGCGGAGGCGCCACAGAAGGCGCAGTGTGGAGGCGCCACAGAAGACGCAGTGCGGAGATGCCACAGAGGCGCCACAAAAGGCGCAGTGCGGAGGCGCCACAGAAGGTGCAGTGCAGAGGCGCCACAGAAGGCGCAGTGCGGAAGCGCCACAGAAGGCGCAGTGCGGAGGCGCCACAGAAGGTGCGAGTGCGGTGGTCGCGGCGCCACAGAAGGCGCAGGTGCGGAGGTAGTACAGATATCCGCAGATCTATACCAGTGAAGTTGTGATCCCTGCTTAAAATTTGTTTTAACTGCCTTTGACTATTCTGCAGGGTTTTGGGTGCATAACTGATGTTTGGTTACTGGTATTGAGTTCAGATAACATCATGATTAATGATTTATCTTTATGTACTAGATCTGGTTGATAACTCTCATAATATCATTGTATATGTATGGATCTGGTGATTGGGTGATTCAAAAGGTTGTTTGATTATGAGCTTCAATGTTGTTGTTGGATCCAGTTTGAAAATTTATGAAAAGTGGTCCTTGAAAGAAAAGAAGTAGGGGGTTGTAGCTCCCTTGCAGGAGAGACTGGAAAACGAGAGAGAGTTGTAGCTCTCTGCAGGTTGCAGCCTGCGTACTGGTAAAGGACTGCACCAGTACAAAATCATTGTAACAGGAGTTTCTAATTTGAAAGAAGATAGAGACATATTGCAGCAGGTGGTTTTCACCCACATTGGGTTTCCACCTTATATCTGGTGTTCTTTGGTGTGACTATCTGTTTTTCTTGTTCATGCTCAGTATTTTATGGTACTGATATGCAAAAATAATTCAAAGTGTAAATAAGGAAGATTTGTTAAAAGAACTTGATAATACTGATTCACCCCCCCTCTCAGTATTATTTTCAACAATTGGTATCAGAGCAGGTCCTTCAGAGAAGCTTGATCGCTTGAAGGTAGATCATTCATCATGAGCAACTACGAGAGAGAAGCATCAATCAGGCCACCAATTTTTGATGGGACGAACTTCAATTATTGGAAGATAAGAGTTACTGCCTATCTTCAATCTCTTGGTACAGAAGTTTGGGATATCATAGAGACAGGCTACACTTTTCCTTCAGCTACTCCTACAGATTCGGCCGAGAAGAAGAAATATGAAACAAATGCGAAAGCAGTCAATACTCTATTGGGATGATTATCCCAATCGGAATTCATGAAGGTAATGCACTATAAATCCGCAAAAGAAATATGGGACAAAATTGTCACGAGCTATGAAGGAGACGAACAGGTAAAGCGTGCTAAACTTCAAACTTTCAGGATTCATTATGAGAATCTCAGAATGTATAATGATGAAAGTGTGGCTAACTATTTCCTTAGGGTAGATGAAATTGTTAACTGCATGAAAAACTTGGGTGAAGAAACAAAAGAGGCTATTGTGGTTGAAAAGTCCTAAGATCCTTGTCCCCCAAGTTTGAATCTAAAGTGTCCGCTATAGAGGAAAAAGCAAATCTACAAACTCTCACCATGTCTCAACTACATGGAATTCTAACTGCTTATGAAATGAGAAAGGGAGGTCCATCAGACAGAAGAGAAGCGGCTTTCAAGGCTTCAGGCAAAGGAGATTACTATGAAGCAAGTCACGTGCCAGAAGAAGAAGAAGAAGAATCAAATTTTGTCAGAAATCTTCAAAGGGGTTCTAGAAGGTTCAGAGGTAAGTTACCTTTTTGTTTTGCTTGTGGAAGAGTAGGTCATTATGCTGCAAAATGTCCTTATAAGGATAAAGGAAAGGAACCTGCTAGATGGAACAAGAAACAGAGTGCAAACAAGAAAAGTTACTACACTCATGAAGATAGTGATGGTCTATCGATTAGTGATGAAGATGAACAAGGTAATGACTATAAACTGTTAATGGCATTTGAAGATGATGATTATATGGATGCTATAGATGTGGATAGCCTTTTTGAAGAAATTACTGGACTCAAGAGATGTATAGAAGAAAAGAATATGATCATTGATACTCTACAATTTCAAATTGATGAAAAGGAAAAACATCTTGAAAAATTAGAAGGTGAAATTGTTGGTCTTAGAAAAGAGATTGAGAAAACAAAAGCTATTAATCTTAAGTTTGTCAAAGGATCTGAAACTTTGGATGAGATTATCAATGTACATCGTTCTCCACTAAACAAGACAGGTTTGGGCTATAATGGAGAAACTTCTCAAGCAACCACTTCAAAAAGTTATCTTGATGCAGCAAGAAGGAATGAGCAAAAGCACAATGAAGACCATCAGGCAAGGCAGGGACGAATTGCAAACAGAGACTATCAAGGGCAATCCGTTTTAAGGGTGAACAAAAGATACAACCAGCCACAGGTAAAATCTTCTCAATTTAGTTCAAGAATGGATGACAATAGAAATTACAATCATTTGGCTGGTAGATTTGATAACCGCAGAAATTTCTTCAATGAACAATGTTTCTCTTGCCATAACTTTGGTCACAAAGCAGCTCAATGTGTTGCATATAAAACAATCATGACTAGAGAAGCTCAAAAACAAAGAAGTATGATCGGGATTACAAAAAGGACCTATAACAACTTTTCGGCTCTTGAAAATGAAGTTGAATGTTCTATTTGCAATAACTTTGGTCATGAAGATTCTGAATGCAGGAGCAGGTTTCAACAGACAAAGTAACAAGCCTCAAACACCAAAACATGGAGAATAAAGGAACCACAAACAGAAAGATGTGGGATAGCATTCTATGCAGAGGGACAGGAAAATCTATGGTACATTGACAGTGGATGTTCGAAGCATATGACAGGTGATAAAGAAAAACTTGAGTCATATTCTGCTCTAGAAAAGGGAAAGAAAGTTTCTTTTGGAAATGATACTCCTGCAACTATAAAAGGAAAAGGCACTGCTCAGTTAAAAGAAAAGGTCAAGGCTGGAAATGTTTTGTATGTTGATGGATTGAAACATAATCTTCTAAGTGTCAGCCAGATGTGTGATCAAGGAACTGAGGTGATATTTAGAACAAATGGATGTCTTGTTCGTGATCTTGATACAGGTAAAACGGTGATCAAAGGTAAAAGAACTCCAAATAATCTATACATATTTGAAGAAGGACAACAACAATGCTATCTAATCAAGGACGATGAACACTGGCTATGGCATCGGAGGTTGGGGCATCTAACCTTTTCACAAATAAGGAAAGCATGCAAATATCAGGCAGTTCGCGATCTTCCAGATATCAAAATTCCAGACAACACCATATGCAAATCATGTCAGTTTGGAAAGCAAACCAGAACTAATTTTCCAGAGAAGGAAGGATCAGCTAGCATGCCTCTTGAGCTAGTACATACAGATACATGTGGTCCATTCAAAAAAAGAACACCTCGAGGAGAATAATACTTGATATTATTCATTGACGATTTCTCCAGGTTTGTCTGGTTAGGACTAATGAAGCACAAAGATGAAGCATTCGAAAAATTCAAATCCTTCAAAGCCTTGGTTGAAAATGAATCAGGATACAAAATTAAGTGCCTCAAATCTAACAGAGGTGGGGAGTTTACCTCGAATGAATTTTTCGATTTCTGTGAAGAACATGGGATAAGAAGAGAATTCTCTACAGCTAGAACTCCTCAGCAAAATGGAGTTGTGGAAAAAATGAACAGAACAGTCCAACAAATGGCTCGTGCTATGCTTGATGAGTCGGGTACTCGCGCAACTTTCTGGGGTGAAGCTGCACATGCTGCGGTTGTTATTCTCAACAAAACAAATGTCCGTGTTAACAGCACTCAAACCCCTCATGAGCTCTGGTGTGGTGAGACTCCTTCGGTGAAGCACTTCAAAATCTTTGGGAGCAAATGTTATATTAAGAATACTGATGAGAAACTTGGAAAACTTGAACCTAGAGCAGATGAAGGCATTCTTCTTGGTTATTCTCCACATAGCAAAGCATACAAGTGCTACAATAAAAGATTTGGCAGAATTGTTGACAGCATTGATGTAGTGGTTGATGAGAAGGGATACATTCCTAGGCAAGTACATCATGAAGACATCGAAGAAGATGAAGGATACCCTCAAAGACAGAATGATGAAGAAGAAGAACCTCAAGAAGAACCAGAGGAGGAGACAAGAATAGAAGAGAAGACTCCATCCAGATATGTTCAGAAGAATCATCCAGAATCTCAGATTGTGGGGCAGAAAGAAGCAGGTGTACAAACAAGAAGAACAATTGCAGAAGCTTCAAGATATTTGGCATTACTCTCTTCCACTGAACCACAAAATGTGAAAGAGGCATGCAAAGATGAATGTTGGGTCAAAGCAATGGATGAAGAACTTGAGCAGATCGAAGAGAACAACACTTGGGAGTTGGTTCCTAGACCAAAAGATAAGAATGTTATAGGAACAAAATAGGTCTTCAAAAATAAATTGAATGAAAATGGAGAAGTAATTAGAAACAAGGTCAGACTTGTTTGTAAAGGGTATACGCAGCAAGAAGGAATAGATTTTGAAGAAACCTTTGCTCCTGTTGCAAGACTTGAGGCCATCCGAATGTTCCTTGCTCTCTCAAGCTTTCAAAACTTCAAAGTATTTCAAATGGACGTGAAATCAGCCTTTCTGAATGGAGACTTAGAAGAAGAAGTATATATTGAGCAGCCAGATGGTTTCATTCTTGGAAATGATCCAAATCTTGTATGCAGATTGAAAAAGGCTCTCTATGGTCTCAAACAAGCTCCAAGGGCTTGGTACTATCGTTTGGACAAATATATTCATCAACAAGGTTTTTCAAAAGGATCAGCAGATAGCAATCTTTATATAAAATTTGAAAATGACAAATTGCTAATACTTGTTGTGTATGCAGATGACATTATCTTTAGCAGCAATGAAGAAGCTATGAGTCAAATCTTTGCCTTGGTCATGCAGAAAGAATTTGAAATGTCCTTGCTGGGAGAATTGACATATTTCCTTGGTTTGCAAATCCAACAAAAGGAAGGAGGAATCTTTTTGTCTCAAACCAAGTATCTCAAACAGATTTTGAAGAAATATGGCATGGAAGATGCAAAACCAGTATGTACACCCATGGTCACAGGATGTAGCCTTAGTGCAAATGATGAATCTGCAGCAGTACATCAACCAACCTACAGATCTATGATTAGAAGTCTACTTTATCTGACAGGTACCCGACCGGACATCATGCATGCAGTTGGAATAGTTGGAAGATTTCAGGCAAATCCAAAGGAGACTCATCTTCAGGCAGTGAAGAGAATTTTCAAATATCTTCAAGGGACTCAAAATTATGGTTTATGGTATCCTAGAGATACAAATCTCACACTTCATGCTTATACAGATGCCGATTGGGCCGGAAGCGTGGATGACAGGAAGAGCACAAGTGGTGGTGCATTCTTTATGGGTTCCAGACTAGTATCTTGGTTCAGCAAGAAACAGAGTTCGATTGCCTTATCTACAGCTGAAGCAGAATATGTTGTTGCTGCATCTTGCTGCACTCAACTCCTTTGGATGATGCAGACCTTGCAAGATTTTCAAATCACTTGTACACCACCTATCTCCATCTTATGTGATAACACAAGTGCAATCAGCATCTCAAAGAACCCAGTCATGCATTCAAAAACCAAGCACATACCAATCAAGTATCATTTTCTTCGGGAACAAGTGCTTGAACAGAAGGTCAAGTTGGAGTATGTTCCTTCTAAGGAATAAGTTGCTGATATACTCACCAAACCATTGCCCAGGGAGACTTTTGAATACCTCAGGCAAAAGCTGGGGGTTGTTGATGCATCATCTTATTGTTGAATCTCTTCTGATTGTTGGTTGTACGGGAATATGTGTACATGTGCTGGGTTGCGGATTGGTTGAAGATCAAATAGCACTGGTTCAGGGGGAGCTTATAATGCATTGTTGGCATTATGGAGGATGTAAAGAAGGCGATCATGGATGCTGATCTGAATATTACTGCAATATGTCTCTATCTCTTTCATGGTCATTTATGGTGTTTGGTGGATTATGTTTCTTCTTTACAGATCTGGTTCATATTCAGGGGGAGCATGCTCTTAGGGGGAGCATAACCCTTTGCCCTTGATGTCAAAGGGGGAGAATGAGCTGAAGATTTTGAGGTTGCCATCAAGTCCAAAGGGGGAGATTTTTGGCATTATGATTCTGGTATGGCTTTATGATACATATGTTGTACTTGATGGCAACCCACTCATCTCAGATGATAAATTATAGTGCAGAAAAGTTCACGCACTTATATGAAGAGAAAAGCTTATTCTATGTAGAGAAAAGTTCACGCACTTATATGCAGAGAAAAGTTTATTTCATGTAGAGAAAAGTTCATGCACTTTTATGCAGAGAAAAGTTTATTTCATGTAGAGAAAAGTTTATTTCATGTAGAGAAAAAGTTCACGCACTTTCATGTTGGAGAACTTACCTTTAGTCCATGGTAGTTAGTCCTTGGTATTTGAACCTATGGTTTTAGACCATGGTACCTCGTCAAAAGTGTGTATATGTTGGAGAACTTACCTTTGGTCCATGGTGGTTAGTCCTTGGTATTATTGAGCCCCATGTTTTTGGGCCCCTTGTATTGGTTATCTATGGTATTGATCCATGATTTTAGGAAGAATCTTGCCTATATAAAGCAAAGGAGATCACTTGGCTAATTCATTCTTGCAAATCGAATATCTTAAGATCTGAAATATTGGGTTATTGTTTTAAAAGTTTGATCTATGAAAGGGAAGTTGAAAGCGAATCTATGAAGGGTGATCTCTCGAGCGCTGCAGCTGTGGAAGTGCGGAGGCGCCACAGAAGGCGCAGTGCGGAGGCACCACAGAAGGTGCAATGGGGAGACGCCACAGAGGCGCCACAGAAGGCGCAGTGCGGAGGCGCCACAGAAGGCGCAGTGCGGAGACGCCATAGAGGCACCATAGAAGGCGCAGTGCGGAGGCGCCACAGAAGGCGCAGTGCGGAGGCGCCACAGAAGGCGCAGTGCGGAGACGCCATAGAGGCGCCACAGAAGGCGCAGTGCAGAGGCGCCACAGAAGGTGCAGTGCGGAGGCGCCACAGAAGACGCAGTGCGGAGACGCCACAGAGGCGCCATAGAAGGCGCAGTGCGAAGGCGCCACAGAAGGCGCAGTGCAGAGGTGCCACAGAAGGCACAGTGCAGAAGCGCCACAGAAGGCGCAGTGCGGAGGTGCCACAGAAGGCGTAGGTGCGGTGGTCGCGGCGCCACAGAAGGCGCAAGTGCGGAGGTAGTACAGATATCCGTAGATCTATACCAGTGAAGTTGCGATCCCTGCTTAAAATTTGTTTTAACTGCCTTTGACTATTCTGCAGGGTTTTGGGTGCATAACGGATGTTTGGTTACTGGTATTGAGTTCAGATAACAACATGATTAATGACTTATCTTTATGTACTAGATTTGGTTGATAACTCTCATAATATCATTGTATATGTATGGATCTGGTGATTGGGTGATTCAGAAGGTTGTTTGATTATGAGCTTCAATGTTGTTGTTGGATCCAGTTTGAAAATTTATGAAAAGTGGTCCTTGAAAGAAAAGAAGTAGGGGGTTGTAGCTCCCTTCCAGAAGAGACTGGAAAACGAGAGAGAGTTGTAGCTCTCTGCAGGTTGCAGCCTACGTACTAGTAAAGGACTGCAATAGTACAAAATCATTGTAACAGGAGTTTCTAATTTGAAAGAAGATAGAGACATGTTGCAGCAGGTGGTTTTCACCCACATTGGGTTTCCACCTTATATCTGGTGTTCTTTGGTGTGACTATCTGTTTTTCTTGTTCATGCTCATTATTTTATGGTACTGATATGCAAAAATAATTCAAAGTGTAAATAAGGATGATTTGTTAAAAGAACTTGATAATACTGATTCACCCCCCCCCTCTCAGTATTATTTTCAACAAAGCATTGATTGATCATTTGTGCATTTAGTTTCTTTATGTTCTTCTAAAAATTAAAGGAATGAAAAGAAAAACATGCATAATGCATTTAGAAGTTTGTGTGTGCTTGTAGGAATGGTATAGGGAAAAGTTACATTAGATGTGCTCTATGCTCTTGGTTTAGAGATTCTGATTGCTCTATCCCTTTTAGTTACGGTTTTCATTGTTAAAATCAAAAGAAAATAATGTTCCCATCTTAGTTCCATTCTAGGAGTTTCAGAAACATCACGCGGTGAACCTGAATGGAAATGTTTTAAACAAGATCAACTAAAATTTATCTCAATTAGCCTAATGGAGCATTGTAACTTAATGCATACCATTTAGAGGTCTAGGCTAGAGACATGTTCCAGCGTCGTTAAACATAGCAGTTATTGCTAGTGGTCTGCGATACATTCCGAGTGCGATATCTCATTCCATGTACATAAGTATATCGTAGCTCGTCCACATACTTTCGGGTATATCGGGAAGTGTTATAGTATGAAAAGTATAAGGGAATTCTCTCATTGTGCGATTTCGCATTAGCAAGAGCTAACACGGATTGGCCTGCACGTACTTTTGGGTATATTTGGGGGGACCACATTAGGCTGCTATCCATCCATAATTAACCGAGTCGGCCGCCTTGTATACTATGATACACCAAAAACAACATTCAGGGAGATTACTTGGACGTATGTTAAGTCCTTGGCTCCTTCGAGGTGGTATATTGTAGCTCACAGTTACTTGGTAATTCTTTTTCCTAGATTACCCTAATTTTATTTATTTCTTTTCATAATAAAATCAATCAAAAATTGTGGAAGAAAATCAACCTTTACCCCATCGTTCTCATAGGAAAGTGAGTAAACCGCCTTTACCGCCTGAAGCTAGACCTAGTCGGCGAAAGTGGTATCATTTAACTGAGTCTAATGCATCACAAAATTCTAGTTCTTCATCTAATTTACTAGAGTCACTTATACCGGTACATACTGCAATTCCAATTATTCCTACTATTACTGGTTTATCTGCTACTGAAGTGGAACCTTTACAATTACCTGAGGACACTGAAAGTGAACTTAGTGAAATGGTAACTGAAGTTGTCCAACAAGAAGTTGTTAAGGAAATTCATCCTGAACCCTTTGTTCTTTTACCAGAACACTTGGATCCCGAAGTTGAATAACCAAAAGTTGTTCTGGTACTGTAAGACGATCGACTGGTTTATCCTCAGACATCTGTAACTGTTGAGACTTCTCCTTTACCATAGAGTCAAATACAAGAAATTTATTATGGACCTGACGGTGTAATCCTTCCACTCAGTTTGATTTCTGTTGAAGAGAAATTTTAAGAAGAAACTTCACCTAGAACTCCAACTTGTTTTGGACCAAGGCTTTATCTTTACCCTTCTTTTCCTCGATTAACTTATATTGCCCCTCTTGATCTTGTTTTCTTTAAACCTCCCGTAGATTGATTAGGACAATTATTGGGTAATTTGACTATGGCTGAAACAACATCCTAGAATGTATCATCTATTACAGTTGCGACAACATCTACTGTATTCATGGAAATGGGCTGATCACCTGCAACATTTGAGAGGCATCCTTTTACGGTGCCAACACTACAAAATTTGACTCAATCGACATAAAAGTGTGTTTTGTGTTGGTTCTAGTCGTTTGCTTGGTTTTGTAGTGTCCAAAGAAGGAATTTGACTCGACCCCTTGAAGGCTAAGGAAATTCTTGATTTGCCTCCACCTTCCAATTTATTTCAGCTATAGAGACTCCAAGGGAAGGCTAACCTTCTAAGGAGATTCATTCTCAACTATGCTGAAATGGCTAAAGGATTTACTCGTCTTTTGAAAAAGGGAATTCCCTTCCATTGGGACTAGGTCGTACAAGCTTCCTATGATGCTATCAAATATACCCCGATCTGAGTGTCATTAATGTATTCCCCTAATTATCATAATGACTATTTCCTATATCTCGCTGCTATAGATACAACCATTTCTATGGTTTTAGTCCAAGAAGAAGATGGGATTGAACGTCTGATCTATTATTTGAGTCGTAATCTCAATGATATGGAAGTTAATTATTCTTACATGGAGAATCTAGCTTTGGCTTTCGTTCAAGCTATACAGAGATTTCTCCATTATATCCTGCTCCGAAAGACCACTATCATTTTAGATTGCAACCCTATGACATACATCTTGTCATGTCAATTGTTGGGGGGAAAGTATTCAAAATGGATCGTAATTTTGTAGGAATTTGATTTGGAATTCATCAAATCCAAGTCAAAGAAATCTCTAGTTTTTGTCGAGCTTCTTTGCGACCTTCCCTTTACCAGCATCGACTTAACAACGGAACCAACAATTCTGGATGAGTCTCTATTTCTGATCTCATCATTTGACCTTCAGTATGGAGATATACTGATCTATCTCCAAACCAAAAATTTTTGGCTTAATACCTCTCGCTTGCATTAGCAACATATTCAATATTAAGCCAAATATTATTTGATCATTGGTGACACCCTTTACCATCGTGGTATCGATACAATTTTTCATAGGTGACTCACACATGAGGAAGCGAAGAAAGTTCTAAATGATTTCCATTATGGTTCTTGTGGTGGAAATTTATCTGGTTATGCTGCCACATAGAAAATTCTCCATGCTAGTTACTTCTTGCCTACCATATTTAACGATTGCATTACTGCTGTCAAAAGTTGTCATGCATGCCAGACTTTTGGTTGTAAAACTCGATTACCACCTGCACCATTCTATCCTGTCGTCACTGTTGGACCATCTGCGAAATGGGGCATTGATTTCATGAAATGTAACCCTCACTCGGGCGGGGGGCATGGGTATATTATTGTCGTAGTTGACTATTTTACAAAATGGGCTGAGGCGATACCTACATTAAACAATAGTGGTGAGACAACTACACTTTTTTTCTTCAACCATATGGTTGCATGGTTTGGTGTACCACAAAATGTAGTTATAGATCATGGTTCACATTTTCGCAATCACATGATGACTTAATTAACTGCCAAGTTAGGACTCTCACATGATAGTTCTATTCCTTATTATCCATAGCCTAATGGATAATAAGTCATCATGTGATTGCTTCAACGAATGCTAGGAGTTCACAAATGAAACTGACATTTGATCTTGTACTCCGCTTTGTGGGCTTACCAAACCTCGGTAAGAAACATAACTAGATTCACACCTTTCCAATTGGTGTATGGTCTTGAGGAAATCTCGCCAATACAATGTGATCTTTCATCACTAAAACTTGCAATTGACTTGTTACCTGACACTTTTGATGAGGAAGCATGTTTCTTAGAACTCGGCCATCTAGATTAAACACGTCGTGAAGCTGCATTGGCCAATGAAGCACATAAGAAATGAATTAAGGCACAATATGAATGCATTGTCAAGCCTAGCATATTCTCAGAAGGAGGCCTAGTCTTGTTTTATGATCAGGAAGTCGATAAATTAGGAACAAGAAAATTTGAACCACTATGGATGGGCCCCTACATTATCAAGCGTGTTTTGGCAAAAGGTGCTTACAACTTGGTTGATTATGATGGAATTTCATTGTTGCAGCCCCCAAACGGGTTGTATCTTAAACGTTACTATGCTTGACTGTGCATAGTAAAAACACTATATATATGCTTTGATTGCATGTGTGTGTCACAGTGTGAATTTTAGAGTTTTTATGTGGTTAGTAATCCGCTTTGCATTTGTTCCAGATGTCAGAACCTTTGGAACCATTTGTTGGTTATGCTGATGGTGCTAGTCGTAGTACGTAGAACCTATCCTCTATAGCATAGGCCATATTCGCTCCAAGTGGAGAGTTAGTGAGTTTTCAAGGGATTTGTATCGGTCGTCCTACGAACAATATCACTGAGTATAACGCATTGATTGAACTCCTCTCTGATGCCATTTCACTTGGCATTCACCGAATCATCATTAGGCTAGACTCACAACTTGTCGTACTACACCTTAGAGTTCATATCTTGGAGAGACATTTTGATTACATTCAATATCAACACATTTCTAGAAAATTTAACACATTGACTGATTCTTTAGCTAATTGCGTGTTAAACAGACATTTACGACATATGTAAAGAGTAAATTTTCAATTCACATCAACAAGTTGAATAGGATTACACATAACCATACAAAAAAACTGAAAGTAAAAGAGATAGATGTTAAAAGTTTTTACAAAAAATTGTTTCCAAGACATGTTGGTCATCTGACCTCAAAACATCAAAATGCATATAGTAAATCATCTTAAGTAGATCTAATGATGCTTATGATAACAGGTCACTGCCTGAGCTATCATGTGCAATAGCCTCATCCAATGGCTAGGTACACCAATAGTATGGTGCTATAGTCTCATCGATAACTCCTCAATCTGAACATCCGGTATATTGAGGGTTAACTCCTCTATATGATGCTGCAACTCCGCCAGTGTCTTGATCAGATCTAAATCCTGGAGAAATGCTCTTCTGACATTTCTCGATGTTGGTTCACCCACCTCCTATTGATGAAACATTGGTTGAATCATACCGACATATGTATACATGAGAACATTTTTAGTTTAGCCTTGGAAACATCAAAAAACACAAACACATGTAAAAACTCAAAAAATCAAAAATACATGGTCAAAACAATTTACCTATAGCACCCCATTTAGCACCCACTGGTAATCTCAAATCTGGATCTCTACAGAAATCCATCCTTGCATATGGATGCTCCTCTATGACAATACGTTGTCGACAGATGACTAACCAACATGTCTAGCCATCAACTCTACCCATCTCTGCATCCATGGATCTCTAGGACCAACTAAACTCAGCGTCACATGTTGAGGTTGCATCAATGGAATTATCTCCAAAGTAAAAGCTATCAAGATTGATCCATAGCTGAAATTTTTCATCTTACCGCTTTTTACTTCAGTCAATTGCTCTTTCATCAAAGAGAATACTGCCTCACACTAGTTGAACATAGTTGGCTCGAGGCACTGAAGTGCATACTGCATGTATGATCTATTCATGACATGAAGTGTCATGCTACCCGCCAACTTTGTGATAGTAAAGAGGATTGTTTGCAAGGGCATACCATGAACATCCCTAATGTTTATCTTTCCATCTTTGCTAGGTTGTGTACCTAGCTGGAAGAATTGACAAATGTAGTTGCTCACTGATTCACCACCACCGACAAAACCTGAAATAGAAATAAGGGCACCACGTCTCAATAATCTTGTGAGAAATTAAATATCATCGATCAATATAGGGAGCACTTTGTCCACTATGTGAAAAACTTGTTCTGTTGGTTCCCATGAATGAACCAAGAATTGCAATAGTTCTAACTGTTGTCTCATCCCGGATAACCTGAAATATTTGAGTAACGCGTAATCTCTAAGGGCCTCAATAGTACGAGGATCATTTAGGGCAACCATATCCTATTCTTCATGTTCTCTTTCACGCCATGTGATAGCCATTCTGATTGGATGAAAGTCTAGAATCACACCATAGGCATAGTTAGGATCCATTTCATGCAAAAAAAATGAAGAGATTTTGGGTATAAATGATGAATCAAATTTCTTAATTGCGCCCAACGCATCCCTGATCTTTAGGTAGTGCGATGCAGAGGAGTTTCCCTTTTGTTTGACTGCTCTACAATGCAGTTTTCGATGCATAAGGGTCCATTGGTCCTAGGGTGTGATATATTTACCCTAGGGACCCCAAAACCCTAAATTTTTTCCCTAAAATTGAAAACGAATAACCTTAAATGAAAGAGAAGAGGTATATCTCCTACCTGGTCCTGACGGCATGAAGAATGATCCACAGATTCTCTCGCAATCAGCTGCTGAAGTTTGAGGTAAAAAAATGGTTATGAGCACAAAAGTGAATGGTAAATGTCAAATGGTAAAATGACTTGGTAAATTCTTTTTTTATGGTTAATTCATGTTCATTAAATGAATAAACTATAGCTTTTACCTAATTTTACCAATGAAACATGTATGTTTAATCCATTTGGTGGTTCTTTGAGCAGGTTTACAAGTGACATAGTGAATTTGACGTGCATGATCGTAAAATGTACTTTTGACCACAGAGCATACTTTTATCTCTTTTTCGAGCTCTGTTAAACATCGAAAAAGGAACCCCCCTAGAGTCCTCTTTCAGCTCTTTTCAGACTCTCAAAATATGAAAAGATTGCCTGGTGCTTGTCCCTTTCAGCTTGTAAATGGATTGGAAACAACATATACTCAGTATAAGTTTAACCCTTTTTCAGACTGAGATATATTACTTACAGAAAAGCAATACGTTGATCGAACATGGTCAATAAGTTCTCTCTTGTATTATTTTACGCTTTTTTGGATTGAGAGACAAATTTACGAAAAGGAACTTGTGGAGTTTTCTTTTTTTCCCTTTTCAAACTCTCTAAACATGAAAAGGACCGAGTTCTCATTGTCGTTAAAATCGTTAAAGCATCAAATAGTGACAAACTTCTCCATCATGAAAAGACCGAGTTTCACCTTCATTAGACTTCTTAAAACATCACATAATGATGGATTCACCTGAAGGGTAGAATTATACATCAAGCATATGTTATCCTCCTCAAGCTTGTTAAAAAATAAAAAGGTACTAGTTAGCAATGACTAGGGAAAATGGGAAAAGGGATAAATCACTTTATGGTAGCAAGTTGCTTTTGAACATGACACTTTCACTTCATCTATGTGACTATTTGGCTTGGGTTATCTGCTTGATGGTTATCATACCTATGGTCTATCACACCATCCATCACTTTGGTTTTGGGTCAATGCTTTCAATTCATTCAGTGCCGCCGACATGTTGAAGAGAAGTCACTCAGTAAACTTCATCCTTTGCAATACTCATAAACCTTGATTTTCATGACCGCCATTCATGAACATTGTGTCATCAGTCACATTATGTCTTCAAAATCATTACACTCATTTCGTGTCGTTGATGGGGGATACATCAAGGCCCTCCTATGATGAATTGCTTCTTGTCAACATCAACACATTATCCAGGAAGTTGACTTAGAAACACCCTTCGAGTACCTTGAGGCTTGCCTACATCAATGGCAAGTTTCTCGCTTCCAGCGACAGGTTGACATCACAGGCCTTTGACCGAAAGACTTTATATGGTGTTCGACATCAAAACATTTATTCACACCATGCAGAATGTACTGTAGTACCTTGAGAATCATTATCATTATTGGTGATTTCTCTCATGTTTGTTAACAACTTACATCATTGGCTGGTAATCAGATGATGTCTTCCCATGTTTGAATTCAGATCAAATTTTCACATGGCTAGAAATCTACTTGAGCAAACGATTCGACGAGATAGAGGACCCCAGATCTATTTTCATCCATCTGGGCTATGATTTCAAGAGACTACTAAATCATCTGTATAATGGCTTTACACAAACAGTCATCTTATGATGGATCTATATTTGTAGGACGACTATCTGATTTATGTACATGTAATGAAAAGTTTATATACTGAGCATGGGTATGCCTTCCCTCAACAATTCATGAAAAATTAAAAGATATCATGATATTATGTAGTGTAATTGACGCAGGTCACTGTCTACTTCAGATCCTCCTCATCACATCATAAAGCATATCACTCAAAATTATCATTTTTGACTTCATTCTTTAGGGGGCAGTTGTTACAGGTCTATTTGGGTCATCACTTCCGATGATCAGATCAATGTAAACAGGGTCTATCAAACCCTAATTTAGTTGCTACATGCCCTAGACATGCCACCTCATTGAGTGCTTTCATCCATGAGAGTTTCCCAACTTCAAACCCTACTGAAGTGCTTCCTTGGGTTACCAGTGCACCCCTGGTCAGGGGTAAGTGCTCTACAGAGAAGGTAGCCCCATTCAATGTTGCGTTGCGTAGCACCTAACCACACTCAAGCCTGCACTGGGCGAGAATCCTCGAAATGTTCATTGGATTCTGAGTATATTCCTCCTTTCTAGAGCGTTCTAGAAGGAACCCACCTCCTATCCTATCAAGATGAGCTCGACTTAGGATAACCTTGGATCATCTAATCCTCTGTCCTCTCATCCTTTTGAACATGGAAAATAATCATCCAATTATGGAAAACCATTCAATGCCATATTAATGACAAAACCACTTGCATTCATCTATAAATTGGTCTCCCATCATAGAGCCAAGGGGATTCAATATAATAGAGAAATACTGTTGGTTTAGAGAATTGAAATCATTCTCAAAGTAATGTTATGATGCTATATTGATGTTGCTATTGGTGTGATGAGGGCTTGGACTAAGCTGGATGACTGACACGAGATCGAACCACATTGGGTGTAACTTCTCCT
The DNA here is from genome assembly GCA_031772625.1 of Pinus tabuliformis. Taxonomy (NCBI): domain Eukaryota; kingdom Viridiplantae; phylum Streptophyta; class Pinopsida; order Pinales; family Pinaceae; genus Pinus; species Pinus tabuliformis. Next base: position 1,166,560,629 of record CM062816.1, on the reverse strand, counting down.
TCTATCAATCAATAAAGTTGTTTGTTCCTTTTCCAATATTTTTGTCTATATCTATGATGAATGTATGTTCAAATGTTGTCTATTCCATTTGTTTACAATAAATAGATCATATGCTTTGATTATTGTCGTCTTTTGTTTATGTTTGCAGGTAGCAATTAAGCGAATTCAGTTTGAACGGGGGCAATGAGAGAAACTCAAAGGAGATAAAAGGAAGTGAAGGATCAGAAGTAGGTTCTTTTATCTTATCTGTTTATTGTAGGAAAAGGTTAAACATATTTACTTCAGTTTTTCTAAGTGTAACTACCCACTTAGGGAAGATATACTTTTCCGTAGGTATAAATTTCGTATAAGACTCATATTTCCAAAATACAAGAATTATTCCTATCTTTTGATTTCGCTTTAATTAGAATGGTTGTGATATGGAGTAAATATATATGGATTGAGAACCAATGCATTGAATTCTAAACAACTCTGAAACTACATATCTATTTTTTCGATGCACTGGGGACAAAAGTCTCATATTTTTTCTATTGATATTTATAATCAAGGTTGAGAGCGTTGATGGAGGGATGAAACCCATATCATACTTAAAGTTGGAAGGTCATGGCTCTAGTAGTCATTTGTTTTCTTCCTTTATTTCCATAAGCATAGATTTTCTTTCACAATATCATTTGCAAGGAATTTGTTTATTCAAATTCATACATAGAGAGCGAGAGTGTTTTCTATTTTGACCTTGTCTACACGATATGCTTACACAGTGAACACATTAATGATTGATGACTCTTTTGGTAAATCAAATCTTAATTTATTAAAGGATTTTGTTACACGAAGGCAAATTGGACAAAATTAGTACAAATTAAAGTTCTACTTCACATAGAGAATGGTGTGAATTGATCTTGAATTTCTTTCATCATTTATGGTCCGCCTCTTTAATGTTGTTAAAGCATTGCTTGGTTTCCAATCAAACAATAGTTAGGATTTATTTTGTGTCTTCCAATAATTAGGGTTTCCTTTTGCAATTGCTAATACTGCAAGTTTGTCTTTTATTTTCCAAATGTTAGATTGAGGTTTGTTTCCAACTGCCCGGATTGGTATTTATGCTCTCTCAAGTTTCCTTGTAGGTGCAGGATTTAATTTAATTTATTGAGATTGATGCATAAGTTATAGTAGAATTTATTTCTAGGTTGTTGGGGGCTCTTTCTGGCATTTCCAGTGTTATGCCTCAAAGTTCATGAACTCCCAAATTGACAATTAAATATTGGTCCATTAATATGACCTATATTAAACCCAACAGTTTGGCGTCATGGCCGAGGAGGTGCCTAGGGGATTGACCTTAGTAACTTGCTGCAATTTGGGTTTCTTTTCACCTAGTTTCTCTTGCCAGTTTTTGTTCTTTGAATTTCTTTCTTTCCTACATATTTCTATTTTGACCTTGTCTACACGATATGCTTACACAGTGAACATATTAATGATTGATGATCTTTTGGTAAATCAAATCTTAATTTATTAAAGGATTTTGTTACACAAAGGCAAATTGGACAAAATTAGTACAAATTAAAGTTCTACTTCACATAGAGAATGGTGTGAATTGATCTTGGATTTCTTTCATCATTTATGGTCCACCTCTTTAATGTTGTTAAGGCATTGCCTAGTTTCCAATCAAACAATAGTTAGGATTTATTTTATGTCTGCCAATAATTAGGGTTTCCTTTTGCAATTGCTAATACTACAAGTTTGTCTTTTATTTTCCAAATGTTAAATTGAGGTTTGTTTCCAACTGCCCAGATTGGTATTTATGCTCTCTCAAGTTTCCTTTTAGTTGCAGGATTTAATTTAATTTATTGAGATTGATGCACAAGTTACACTAGAATTGTTAGATTTCAAGCTACTGTGGAAGTTTTTTGTAGCATGATCCGGATTACCCACAGTTTCTAGTTCATTCTGTCGACGTTTCAAACCCCAAAGGGGGTCCATCATCAGGACAAATCATTGAGAGAAGGGAGCCTTCCGACCTGGATATAAATAAACCAAGAACCCTAATTTTGAAAGGGCTGACACATGATTTCTTATTTATTAATTAATTTCCTTAAATTTTATTTAAAAGTTTTATAAAAACATTTTAATTATTCATTATTAGTTCAGGATTAATTATTTTCATCATGAATTCTTAATTGATTCAATCTTATAAAACTATATAATTTAATCAATAATTTAATTTAATATAATTAATTATATAATTAAATCATTAATTTAATTTAATATAATTAATTAAATTAATTTAAATTAATTAATTAATTAATTTGTTTCTAATTTAATATAATTAATTATATGATTAATCATTAATTTATTTTAATATAATTAATTAAATTAAATTAAATAATTAACTTAATATAATTAATTAAATTAAATTAATTACTTTGTTTTAATTAATTAATTAAACTTTCGAAATGAAAGACCCCTTTTTTTTCTTTATGCTTCCAAGGGTCCGGAGGGGTTTATTTGTCTGATCAGAGGAAGCCAATTTCCACTGATTTCACTCCCATTGTCCCTGTTGAGGTTCTGAGGGAATTTTATAATTTCAATGGCCTCTCTGATTTTTCTTTTATGATAGTTGTCCCCTCTAGCAATTACCTTGGCGTCTTCCAAACACACATGATGTTTGGTCTTGGACGAGTGCTCAGCAAGGGCTGATGTACGGGATCTTTCATTCTTTATGTCAGCAGCGTGCTCTTTAAGTCTTATTTTCAGAGACCGACATGTTTCCCCAATATAACTCTTGCCACATGAGCAATCAATCTTGTACACGCCCTTAAGTTGTTGACGATCAATGTTATCCTTAACCGACCTCATCATTTGCCTTATCGTTCCACATGTTGTAAACTGCGTGTCTATGTTATTCTTCCTTAAAATTTTTGCAATTTTATCAGTAACCCCTTGGACGAATGGAAGGTAAACTTTCCCATGATTTTCTTTCTTGTCTTTAGGGGGATGCTTAGAGAGGGCCCTATCCTGAGCCCTTCTTATAGCTCTCTTGATACTCCACTCCTTGTATCCAATGTTTTTGAAGACATTGGTTAAGTGATCAATCTCATCCTTCAAGTGATCAGGGTCAGAAATCCTGAAAGCCCTCACAGCTAGGGTGTTTAAGACGCCAAATTTTTGGGATGGATGATGATACGAGTCAGCATGAAGATAGCTATCAGTGTTATTTCCAGGTTGTTGGGGGCTCTCTCTGGCATTTCTAGTGTTATGCCTTAAAGTTCGTGAACTCCCGAATTGACAATTAAATATTGGTCCATTAATATGACCTATATTAAACCCAACATTTTGGCGTCATGGCTGAGGAGGTGCTTAGGGGATTGACCTTGGTAACTTGCTGCAATTTGGTTTTCTTTTCACCTAGTTTCTCTTGCCAGTTTCTGTTCTTTGAATTTCTTTCTTTCCTACATATCTTGGTTATTTGAATGTTTTTCATTTCTCGTGTGTTGTAAGAACCCCCCTATATATATATATATATATATATATATATATATATACCATTGTGCTAATGGAATGACCAATTGGCTTGTTGAGAAAGGAAAATTGTATTTTGAGGAATATTCAAATGAGGAGTTTTGATGTTGCTATAGAGACATACAATTCATCCAAAGAAGAACTCACAAGTGAAAATTTTAATATTTTTCTTTTACATAAAATAATATTATCAATGTTTTGATTTCAAAGTTGGATGATTTATAGGAAGTAGAAGCTTGAATGTTTTCAAAATTTGTGAAGAGGCTCATGCAAAATAGCATTTCCCATCACATCCAGGATTACTAAAGGTACTCAAGAAATTAAGTAAGGAATGAAATCAACTTCCAAGTATAAATCAAAACTTATCATCATTCAATACTTAGATTGATGCTTATTCTCCTAAGCATGTTTATAATCCTGTAGTTCAATGGAAAAAATTTAGCTCCAAGTGAACATCCTAATTCATGGCCACATCGACCCTCTCCTTGGCCCTCTTCTTCGAGTTAGATATCCCGATGGCCTCAAGAATGTTTGGAGCGTCTTTCCTAGGGCGGTCTTTCATGAACAAGCAACAACATCAACCACAATTTCCACCTAATGCACCACCAAGTCATCCTCCTCCATGGTCTGACCTACCTGTGCAACCTTACCTTAATCCATATTCTATCCCTTATCCTAATCCATACTCTATCCCTTATCCTAATCCATACCCTATCCCTTATCCTCATCCATACCCTATCCCTAATCCTAACCCTAGTCGAAACCATAATTTAAACCCTAGGCCTAACCCTAGTCAAAACATTAATTTAAACCCCAGACCTAACCCTAGTTAAAAATTTAATTTAAACCCTAGACCTAACCCTAGTCAAAACTTTAATTCAAACCCTAGACCTAACCATACTGCAAATCTTAGTTTAAACCCTAACACAATCCATATCCCAAACTTGAGTCAAAACGAGTAGGTTGCACAACAATTTAAAACACCTATTATTCCCGTTGACTCCCCTTATGAATGTACTGATATATCTTTGAGGTTGGGGGAAGAGGTGAGTTTTTAAACATCTCTTCTCACTATAGAACATTCGCCTCAGGAAGAAAATTTCATTCAAATAACATTGGAGGAGCAATCTTTAATTGGAACCTATTCTAAAATTGTTGTTGAAGCTCAAAACCCTATAATTTCCCTTAACCATCCTTGTCAATCTGAAAATAAGATATTTGAGCCTGAACTTGAGGGATTTTTATTTTGTCTTTCACCATATTCTTCATGCCTCTAAGAGAGTTATCCTCAAGTTGTGGAATATTTGTACGAGTTGGAGAATTATAAATATGTGGATCCATTGAATATTGGTTTCAAGAAGTCGTCAACACACCTTATTCCCTTGACATTTGACAACTCTTGGTACCATATTAATCAAATCAACTGGTTTCTCATACTTTGGCATGTGTTGATTTTTATTCTTTAAAACTGAGTGTGAGTATATTTAGAATTATATTACACGCATGGATACATTGGAAGTACTCCTACACTTGAAGGAGATATTCCTCTCTAAATTAGGGTAGGGTAGTATAAGAGTAATGAATAAAAATGTCATTTGAAATAAAATGGTTATAGTAATACTCTTGAAAATGTAATCCCTAAGGCACAACTATTGAAATTTGTCATTAATCACTCTTGTGGTAAGACTCATTAGAATAAATTCACTCTGAATGCCTCATATTTTATAAAGTGACTTTGATTATTGACCAATATTATTGATTGGGTTTGTTATGGGTATTGTTATAGTCATGTTCAATACTCCCATTCATAAGATTAAAAACCTACTTCGAGCCTAATCATTCTAACAAACTATCATCGAAGAAACATTTTCAAGTTTCTTTCCGAAGGTATATATGAAAATCTTCCTATGGTAGAGCACTCCTATAAGACCCTATTGGGATCTCATGAGAACCCTAGCATGATCAACTTGAGGAATATTTTAGTCATTATATCAGATGTTTTCTTTAAAATGAGTCATTATGGTAGAAGGACCAAATAATAAAGAGTAATAACTAAAAACTTTTCACACCATCCCGTGCTCTTATGGAGCATATTTCTCTCCCCACCTATTAAGTAACCTATCTGAGGTTAATCATAATCAAAGTTTTTTTCATAAACATATTAATTGAGGTAAATGAGGTCTCATTATGAGCCAACCTACCATGATCATGGGTCCTAATGAGAATGACATTACCCTATTGGTCACCAAGCCAGGGTAATGTCTTTCAGTTGAAAAGTTGGAAGACAAGAGGTCTCATCAAGAGCCAACTTGTTCATTCTTAGTTCTTGTGATTAGCACTGTCATTAATTGGTTACCAAGCTAGGAAAATGGCCTTCAATTAGTTTCTAAACAAGTGTAAATGCTTTCAATTGACTCTGAATCTATATATAATCGAAGGGACAAATGAATTTCACGGTTTTAAAAGGCATCCTTGTTGAGGGTATAAACGCTTTCTGGAAGTAGGGCCATGCATGTGGTATTAAAGTTGATTTTACACTATGATTTACTTGGTTGTTTTTGTATTTTCCTAAACTCATTATCATATATCTTTGAGAATGGATTTAAGATCATTCTCACATTATGCTTTGGAGTTATCTTTTGGAATAATTTATTTTTATGGAGGTGGGACCCTTAGTGCAAGTGATTCAATTTTCCCAAACAAGAGGAGATTCAACTATATGTTGGATAGTGGTAAGATGGTCACTATGGCAATGCATCATTCTATTTATTCTTAACACCATGGATTTGAAATCATATCACTTATATTTACAATGAGGATAAAACTTATGGCTATTTTGTTCAATAATAACACTATCCTTCTAATTTTGTATTCCTATGGTAGCCCTTTTGTTAGACTCTCTTGAAATCAGTCTTGATAAATAAAGAGCCAAACAAACACTTTGTTTTTTATAAAAAGATCTATCTAGGAAAGGAAATGTTGATTACATAGAGTTGTAGGAACACTATTACGAGTGTAAAGGTCATCCATAGATGTTTTAATGTTGATTTTTTGCAAGGGAGCGACAATAGAAAAATTTATTTTCTTGCATGAGGAAATGCAATATGATCAACATGAGGGGATGTGAGGCCTTTTTTTTGTCTTGCTTTATATAACCTTTTACTCGGAAATGCCTCATGCTTTTGTTTAGTTTGAATGGTTATTGTAGTGGTTTTATGCATTCTCGAAGACAGTAAAGTAAGCATTTAATATATTCCATGATTCCCTTGTTTTAACGAGATTTAAACATTATAATCATCATTAATAATAGTTTATGTGTTTGCAGTTGTAAATTTAGTTTCTTACATTTTTATGCATATGCCACATGCCTTGATCCTACACTCACCTCCTTATACTATGCATCAGATTCCTGTACGAATTGGGATTCCTGCACTCATGAGGATTCATGCACCAATTTGCCCAGTTCTTGTACCAAACATCAAATTCCTGCACTCATGAAGATTCCTACACCAATTTATTATAAGATTGTCTAGTTCCTACATCACGTATCAAGTTCCTGCACCAGATTCAAAGAATGTGTAGACTACTTCAATTAGTCAAATTTGGAGGACATTACTTACCTGGAAGTTTGAATATCAGTTTGAGGATATTTTGGGAAACACTTATTGGTCAACATCACACTTAGTTTTCACCATGAGTCGCAGACTAAGAAAAGAGGAGCCATTTACCAAAACAGTCCCTCATGTACTAGATTCAACTCCTCTATTCAACATTTAGTTGCACCAGAACTAGATCTAACTTTTATCCATGGAAAACTATTACGATTTGTAATTTGTTCCTTTTGTATTCGATTGGCTTGTTAATAGCCCGATTTGTAATGTAAATAATGTAAATATCTATATAAACTGGAAGATGGCCTGGAGCCAAGGGGGGAGAGGAGATGGTTCCAATGTAACATTATGCGAGTATAGTCAATATGTGGATCACTCCCTCTATTTGCTAGAGTCTGATCTTTGCTTGCACCATGTAAAGACTGAGATTTCAAAGATTAATCGAATCACTTCATGTTAGGTTCTATTTAATTATTTTATACATTTTATGATTATAATATTTGTGTGAACTAAATTGTTGACAGAGGGTGCAAGCTGGATGGGTTGGCTACTGGACCAACTCGACAGTGCTCTAATTTGATGAGATTAGGGTATGTTATTATTTTTTGAGTGAGTATATGGAATTTTTCATTTACTGTGTGAACGATGTGCGTACAACTAGATCAGGAGATTTTCTTTTCAAAACATTTTTCTTATTAGTCTTTCTTGATCGATGCCATGCTTTGAGCGTAGCACTGGAAAGATTTTGTTTTGTGCACTGCATGATTTTTATAGCAAGTGCTTTATTTATTACGTCATTTCTTTCAAGTTTGTGTATATTTCCTTCCACGGATTGTGTTGATTATGCTAGTCAACATTTTGAGACTCTGTTACCAATCTTAATTTCAAAACTTCATGTTATGAACCTTTTACTAAATACTGATCTATCTATTTCCTAATTACATGATGGCACACAGGTTATGTGATTTCTATCGAAGTTGTTATACTTCCAAATGCCTTGTTATATGAGATTTTTCCTCTACTAGTTTTTCTTGCATAATATTAATCTCTAATTGATTTAGATCTGATAGGACCATGAGACCTCGTATTCCAAAGATACAAGAATTATTCATATCTTTCAATTTCACTTTAATTGGAATGGTTGTGATATGGAGTAAATATATATGGATTGAGAATCGATGCATTGAATTCTAAACAACTCTAAAGCTGCATATCTATATGTTCGATGCATTTGGGACATAGGTCTCATATTTATGTTATTGATAATTTATAATCATGGTTGAGAGGATTTATGGATGGATGAAATCAATATCATACTTAAAGTTGGAAGGCCATGGTTCTAACAATCATTTGCTTTCTTCCTTTATTTCAATAAGCAGATATTTTCTTCCCCAATATCATTTGCAAGGCATTTGTTTATTCAAACGCATCAAAGAAAGCAAGAGTGTTTTCTGTTTTGAACTTGTCCACACAAAATACTTGAACAATGAACGTATTAATGATTGATGATGCTTTTAGTAAATCAGATCTTAATTTCTTAAAGGATTTTGTTACACAGGGGAAAACTAGATAGAATTAGTACAAATTGAAGTCCTGCTTCAGATAGAGAATGGTGTGAATTGATCTTGAATTTTTTTCAACATTTATAGTCTGCCATTTTAATGTTGTTCAGGCATGTCTTGGTTTTCAATCAAACAATAGTTAGCATTTACTTTCTATCTTCCAATAATTATGGTTTCCTTTTGCAATTTCTAATAGTGCAGGTTTGTCTTTTATTTTCCAATTGTTAGATTGAGGTTTGTTTCCAACTGCCTGGATTGATGTTTATGCTTTCTCAAGTTTTCTTTGAGGTGCAAGATTTAATTTAATTTATTGAGATTGATGCACAAGTTAGACTAGAATTTGATTTCCATGTTATTGGGGGCTCTCTCTGGCATTTCTAGTGCTGGGCTTCGAAGTTCATCAACTCTCAGATTGACAATTAAATGTTGGTCCATTAATATGACCTATATTACACCCAACAATAATAAACAATGAATAAAAGTATATGGAATGAAACAGAAAATGTAGTGATGAAGTGGTGGTGCACTTTATTAAGGTTTCTTTTAATAAATACACGTATCTTCAACAATTTTTGAAAAAAATTATAGATAAATCTATTTTGAAAATAAGAAACCAGTTGCAATCATACACATACTTTAGAAAGAGATAATAAAACTAAACAAATCACGTAGGAACACACATATAGTGAGCAACAAATATTTTGGAATCAACTTCATAAAGTTTATTCGACTTCCAAAATCACTTATATATTGCACAAATATTTGCAGAAAACTCTCTGAGCTTTCAAAATTCAAAACCTCCTTCAGTGGTTCTTCGTTCATTTCAAATATTACATCAAAACAATTATGAGATAACTGTCAAAACTTCCCTAACTATTTTAACTATTCTTTAAAAATAAAAGTCTCTCAAAATTTACAAAATAAAGCCTCTAATTATTGAGTAGTAGCATGGGTGGTGGAATTTTGAGTATGAGAAGGAGTTCTTAGTTCCACAACCCGAACTTCGAGAGGAGTAATCAATTGATCAAAATTTTTGCAAATCACTTGGTCTCGGAGGGGGCACAAAATCATCTTCTGATATGCAACCTACAAATTTGTCATTTTGGTGAAATTGAGCTTAGTAGAAAACAACATCTTTATCTGCCATAAGAGTTGAAAATCCCTCTGTAGGTAATTTACTATAGTCCTTCCTTTTAATACTGTAATCTTCTCATGAGAGTTTTCCACTTTGCTTTTAGCTGCTACCAATTTTTTTTCATACAAATCCCACGAAAGTAAATTACCTTGTTGATTCCAACAATTTGGTAAGCCCATTTTGGTTCTCTTATCAAATCTAGAATCAAATAAGATAATTGATCTTTGAACCTCCTTTAGTATTTTTTCAACATGAATAGAAAAGATATTATTTTCAACTACCTTATTAATCTCTATGATCATTGCAATTATGTCTGAAATGTCTAATACCCTCAACATTGTTGTTGTCTTTTAGTTTAGGAACTTGATCATTTTTTTGGCCTTTGGCACCTCCTTTTGGATCCGTTATTTACAGGTATAAATGGCCATTTTAGACCCTTTGACTCCAATCTTCTATTGCACAATAATTTGGATGCATTCCCATATAGCACAATCTTGACCTAGATAATATTGTCCTAAATAGATTGTGTATCTTATATTAGGGACATATTACTCTTCAACATGGCCTTCGATTCTTTAATTTCATCTTACGCCTCTTTAAACTTATTTTCCCATTAATATTGTTTTCATTACCACATTCAATAGCCTTTTCATTTGTTCCTTTTTCAGATACAAATCATCTTGAGTCTTCAATTCATCCTCTAAATTTTTTAGCTCAGTCATCACTCTTGTCAACTTCTTTGCAGCATCTTCTGATTCAAATGAAATTAAAAAGTACAAACATGTTTATTTATAGATTTTTCTAATTTTTTTTTACCTTTTCTCGAAGAATCACAACTTTTTCATTTCCTTCCATCAATTGTTTCATTAGTTGTTCCTTATTTTTTCTACATGAACTAGCTCGATTATCTAAGCATGTTTTGTCTCACGAATTTTCAATTTTTTCCTCAGAGATTGCATTTCATACTTGGTATTCTCCATTAGGGTTTTGATTGCCCCCTTATCTTCTAGATTAACTCCCAACGTAATGATCAACTTCTTGAACTCTTCATTTTGTAATGTAAAGCTTTGGAAGTGTATTTTTCTTGTTTGATCTTAGCTGAAGCATTTTCAAGAAGTTTTTCTACCTTACTGATTGTTAAGGAATTATTACTCAAATTATTGTATAGAATCCCTCCATCTTGCTTATGTAGATTTATTTTGTCATTTAATGGAATATCTATGAAATTCAAGGATAAATGTATAGTTTTAAACTCAGATCCAAAAGGAATACATTGAAGAGTGGAATGCAAAAGAGAATGTTTCAATTGGTTCTAAGTCACATGACACGAGGACATGAGACATGTAAATACGAGTATCCGACATGAGACATGGTGACCTCAGAAACTAAAATACTAAAATAAAGTGCCTGATTCATAATTTATAGTAATTAGAACATCTAGATATATGAATAGTGATGATATCTATTAAGTGATTTAGTAATTTAGTATTTACAATTTTACAGTTTTAGAACTAGTAAGTTTATTAATTTACTATATCAATGCTGTTCAAATTACTATGTTCATTGTTCGTGTTATTAACAAATTTTCAAGCTCATATGAAACTACACATTTATAAATATCACGATTGATAAAAGAAAACTAGAAATTTAGAAGTAGAACATAGATATTAAAAACATAAATTGTAGATTTTTCATTAAGTCGTAAAAATCAAAATGTATTATAGAGATCCAAGGGAATTCCACTAGAAAATACAAAATAGAGCAGACATAGAATAGATAGGAATATCATAGCTTTTCAGTGGTACTAGTCATGACTCAATATTCACGACTCTATCAATAGTTCAAGTCCTCCTCCATGTCCTAATCACCATCACTACCACTTCCATCTGACTCTATTCCATCGTTCTCCTCTCTCCCCGATTCAAGATTTCCTGTTGCATTTGTTGGTGTGAAAGATGGCCACTCAAGGGACTCATCATCAAAAGTGACTAGCTCTAGCACTGGGTCATTAAGATCCATGTTGGCTAACGCCTCATAAACAAAGACAAAATTGACAAACAATGAAAAAAATCAAGATGTGATGCTTTTTACTTTGGTATTTTAGTGGGATATTGTTGAGACCTCAAAAATTGTTGCATCAACATGGGGGAAAACCACCCGGTCTGGACCTTAAGACAACTCCTTTTCCATTTAGGTAGTGGCTTCGATTGGGGATAATGGGAACAGTCTCCCAATGAGATACTATTGAATGAATGTATAATGCTTATAGTGAAGTGAAATATATGGATTTGGAGTGATGAATTAAATGAGAAAACATATGCATTAATCTACTCTATAACCCGGGATTGTTTAATATTTATCTAGATGTGATCTATAATGATTTTCCTTAGTAAATGACAATATAAATTGCTCAAACACCAACGGAAATGAAAATATTTCAAGATGATTACTGTGATTAAATATTTAATCAAAATAATGTGTATAACTCATATAGCATTCAGAATATCAAAGAAAATTTCTTAACATGTAAAAAATATCAATGGCAACATGATCCGAAATGAATACATATAACATTGTTCTTTAAATACCATGTAATAAGCAATCTGAAAAGATAAATTCACTATTTATTTATGAAAAAAATAGAGGTATAGAAATACGAATACCAGATACATCGCTCATAAAAGAAATAGTAGCAGTTTAGACTTTCTCACAAAGATGACTTTGGGAGTACATAAATGTAACTTCTAAAAATTCTTAAAACAATGTTCCAGTCATTCTATTGAAAAAAGTATGAAAGTACAGTGGTGCAAGCTTCGTAAGCCTTTCTTCATAAAATTCCAAACCTTTATTTCATACAACAAGTAAGCTTAAATAGTAGAAAAAAATTGAATCTATTGTGCAGAGTGTTGAGGGCATTTAAACAGAACCCTTCGATAATGCTCAAAGGAAAACAATATTTGGTAGAAATTTTTGAATGTGATTTGTTGTCTTCATCAACTTTATTTGTCCCATCAGATTATCTAGATGCTTGTCTGTCTGTTTGAACTGAACTACCACTTATCAACACAACTATCCTCTTCTATCATGAACTTGAACAAGGAAAACAAGAATCGATAAGCTAGAAGTAAATAAGGCTGATAATCGAGTTTTATTTGAAACAAATCACTTTTCCAGGAATCAGGAAAAACGTAGAGTCGTAATAAATTCCAAACATAACCATCATGGAGAGGAATGCTGAGTGATGTGTGTGATAAGAGAGGCGAACTTTACTGTTTTATCGTAAATCACAATCGCTTTTAGACTAGGGGTAGAACTCAGAATAATCTAAAAGGGGGATTTCTTAAAACATATCACAATCGCAACATCGGGAAGGTGGATGGCTTGTTATAAACTGTGTCCTTTTAAAATTTGTGATTGCGAAGTCCTGCGGTGACATGGCAGGTGATGTGGCAGATTGGGTCTTATTGCAGATCACAAAATAGACGAGAGGCTTAGTGGTTTTTTCAAAGGGGGTTCGAAGTGGTAAGTGGTTTGTGAAGGGGGGAGTCTGAAAGAATGGAGGAGTGACATGTAGAGATAGGGCTTGGATGGAAAAACCACTTTTCAGAACCCCCTTGTGAGAAACTTAAAATTGAGCATGGGGGGTCTAAAATCTTATCTGCCATTGATCTGGGCAGATTAGATCTCAGTCATTCATTCAAGTCTGGCTTTGGATATTATCGTAATCGATGTTTGAAGCAAAGGCACAAGAATATGGTTTAAGTCCCTAAAGACTTGTGATTTACGATGTGCAGATTATGTGGAGGATGATGTCACATGTGACGTGGATATGACGTCATTAATCGCAATCACAATCAGTGGTGTGGAGCGGGGAAGAACCTTTAGACTCTTGCAATTGCGTGGATGCAATATTTTAATGAATCTTAGTTAATAATCCCCATTGGTCCGGTTATATCCCATATCGTAATCGGTTAAGGATGGAGGCAGGCGGCAGGATCTTTGGAAATTGCGATAGCCGCGAATGCGAGATTGTTTATGAATTGTGGTGTATAATCCCATCGGGTCTGGCTTTAATCACAATAGCACTCGGTTAAATATAAGACTTAAGTTCTTTGGAACCTTTTGCGATAGTCATGGACACGGGGAATTTATGAATTGACATGTATATTTTCTCGTCGGGTCCAGTCTAATCGCAATCGCAATGGAGTTTGGCAGAGGGGTCTTGAGCCTTTGGAACTTTGTTTATTATGGGATGTGCGATGTGGGGTATGGTGGAGAGTCGGAGTTTATAAAGATTTCGACCTTTGGGAATTAAAAAAACTCTGACTATTTTTTTTTTTATTTAAATAACCCATATTGTTTAATACTTAAGGGTTTTTTTGAAGCCTAAGTATAGTTTTGGTCTCAGGGGCTATTAAAATTTGGTTTTTTGGATAATCAAGGTTTAATACTTGGGTTTTAATTAAAAATACTAAGTATTAAACTTTGATTATAGGATTTTATCAACATTTTTTTATGTTGATTTTTTTTTTCTAACTAAAGGGTCTCTATTTTAATATAATAAATTTCATAGGAAATTTATAATATATTAAAATGGGGTTTATTGAACAGTACAACAATTGTCAATTCACTAGAAGAACCAGTTGTCTCTAATAAATGAAGTTTTCCAAAAATTCAGTAAAAATATTCTAAGTGGAAACTACTTTTCAAAACATGTAGATAAATAAAATTACTCTGACTATAAAACTCATTAAATTGTAATTTCTTTTTTAAAAACCTTTTGTGAATGAAAAACAAATATTTACTTGTATTAGTCATTAATCAGTTTATAAAAATAAAGTAGCGGGCCTTTTACGACTTAGTTTGCAGTGTACTCGTTTGTCATAGGTAGAGCCATTGCTGCCAGTAGGCATTCATAGCCTCGACAGGGTTACCTTTTAACCAACAACAATCCAGTATCCCATCCATTTAATAGTGCAATAATTAGAGGAATTTTGTTTCTTTTTAATCCTAAAAATCCATTGTCCTGGTTTGGTGGCTAGATAACAACATTTCCATTCACCGGTAATAATTAAAACTGAACAAGATGGCTCATGATGAGACATCTTGTCTTACAATTAAAAATCATAATTCATTACCCTGATTTGGTGTTTGTTGTGGTAATGTTAGTTGAATTGGTTCCCTATGAACATGGTACGCAAGCTCGTGATGAGACCTCTTATCTTTTTTTATTTTTTATATTTTAGAATTACACTCAAAAAATTCTCTTTTTAATGGATGGGGAGGATCATTGACTCCTTAAGAGTTTTGGATGACAAATCCGAGTTGAAAGTGTTTAGTCGTAAGACGATCTTTACTTTTTAAGGATAACCTTTTTGACTGAAACTAGAGTAAAAGGATATAATTTTTTAGATTTTTTAAAGATTTCACAACTTAATGGAAAATTTTTAGAGTTATATAATTTTTATCTAGTTTTCAATTTTGGTAACTATTTCTTAAAAAAATCCTAACTTCAAGTTGAAAAAATTACAATAACTTCAATAGATGTTTGAAAAGTCAATAAAGTACTATTTAAAATTTTATTAACAAAATCTGTAAAAAGGAAATAAATTGCAGCAGATTCTTCTAGTTTTAGGATTTGTGAATTTCTTAATTGCAAGGAAGAAAAGGATGTTTCTTCAATAAATTTAACTAGCGCTAAGAAAAATTTGGATCACGAGAGCTTCGAGACCTAGGGTTTGGTGCTGCAACTTGCAGGTTCAGCAACAGTTCTGGAAGCACATAGAGACAGATTAGTAGATTTACTTCTCAGAGGTCGAGGACTGACCCGACAAATGGTAAACGGGGGGTCCACTGGGACCCCATCCTTTAAGCAAGCAGTAATGCAGAAGCAGAAAGCGCAGGAAGGATTTAAAATCACTGGTTATGGAGAGCGTAAGGATAACAGCGGAAGCAGTAGAGAAAGGACACAGCAGCTGCAGAAAGAGACAAGAAACAACCCAAAGATGACAGGTAAAGCAAACAATGGACAGGAGAATAACGACAAAAGATTAGATGCAGGCCAAAGAGACACAGTACCAATAATAACCCAAACAGAAGGCGAAGAAGAACATGGAGCAGAGCAGCACCCTCAAGAGGAAGAGGAGCAAGCAAAGGCTTCAAACCCCAGCTCCAACAAGGCAACCCAAGGAGCATGCAAACCGAAAAAAAACGAAACCCTCCGAGTGGTCTTCTCAGATCCGGACATTCAAGCTTATAGAGACCACATGATGGAACATGCAATAATATGCAAGTTCATGGGACTGTGGCCAACAGAACGAGCACTCTGCCAATGGATCAAGCAACACTGGAAGCCAAAAGGTGATGTTAAACTACACCTTGGGGCAAAAGGTTTCTTTACTGTTGTCTTTACGAACTTAGAAGACAAGGATAGAGTCTTCGATGGAGGACCTTACTTCTTTGCCTCAGCTGGACTCTACATGAGACCCTGGAAGGCAAACTTTGTGCCTGAAAAAGAGACATTCACACAGGTTCCTGTGTGGATCCGCCTATTCTCCCTTCCTATAGACTACTGGGGACTAGCGACGCTTAAGCAAATAGGAGACCGTCTCAGAACCTTCATCAAAGCTTCAGAAGCAACGATGCAATGAAGATACACTTCCTGCGCAAGAATTTGTGTGGAGATGGACGTCTCAGGAGCCCTGCATGAAGGCCTGTGGTTGGAATTCAGAGATGAGGATTACTATCAAGCCATCGATTACGAACAAATCCCCTTCCATTGCAGAAGGTGTCATGAGCACGGACACCTTGTCAGAGAATGCCCTCTAAACAGAACAGGGGAAGAGCACAAACAAGAGCAAGCAGCAAAGAGTAAAGAGGCCTTCACAAAGCCAAAAACAAGACAGAGAGCTAACAGGAAAAGAATATACAAAGCAGAGGCAGGCCCAGGCATCATCAACAACACCTTCAGCATTCTGGAAACCGATACAGATTCAGAAGGTACAAATAGGGAAACAAAACTTATTGAAGAACCAAAAGACAAGCTAGAACACACAACAAAGGACGGGGAGGAAAATATAATCAGAACAGAAGTCCAAATGCAAGAGTTCGAAGACGAACGCGATGAAGACACTGATATGCTAACCAGCGATGGGGGTAGTGAGGAAATGGAGCTCAATGCAGTTCTAGAAAAGGAAGGGGTGAACCTCCCAGATATGGAAAAAAATTGGAGAACTCAAGGGCTGGAAAATATTCCGGAAGAAGAAATAAGGAAGATCAGTGATCTCTTCATCGCAAGACAAAAAGCGGAACTAGATAGGCAAAACAGGAGATTAGGAATTGCAAAAGGCACAGGTAATCAGTCAAAGAGCATCTCTCTTAACCCAACAGGTCGGAAGCAAAGAAAAAGAAGAGGCAGAAGAACAAGTGGGGAGGTGTTGCATGACTTGGGGATTCTAATGATAAACTCAGGTAAAATGAAGGCTCTACATGCCTTCCCGTCCTACCAATAAGTATCTAGTTATAAATGAAAATCATTTCATGGAATGCAAGAGGGCTCAATAGCCAAGCCAAACAAAGACTGCTCAAGAGAAAGTTCCAACAAGAAAAGCCAGATATTATGTTCATACAGGAAACCAAATGTGCCATTAACCAAATGGAGAACATCAGCAAAAGGCTAGGCAAACCTATAAAATATATAGACGTAGCCAGTCAAGGATGGGAAGGCGGCATAGCTACACTTTGGGACACCCGAGTAATAGACATCATCTCAATGGAAGCTGCACGATCGTTCATTGCCACAGAAGTTCAAATGACAGGTAACTCTGAAACTTACCTATGCATAAATGTTTATGGACCGCAAAGATTAGAAGACAAATTTTCTTTTCTTAATTCTCTCATGAATTTAAAGCTAAGATACCCAACCTCTAAGATCATCATGGGGGGGGACTTTAACATGATAACCTCTCTACTGGAGAAGAAAGGAGGACTCAGGAGGCTTAACAAAGATACAAAACTCTTTGTTGAATTCATAGAAGCTGCCAAACTAGTAGACATCCTTCCCAAAAATGGTTCCTACACTTGGAACAACAGGAGAGGAGGAGACAATAGGATTGCCTCCCATCTGGATAGATTTCTAATCTCGGAAAGTATCTTACTCGAAGGAATAACAATGGACTCTGACATTCTTCCTAGTGGAGGATCAGATCACTGGCCAATAGCTTTGGAAGCGGCCTTCCTAGGGACCCCTAGAAACAAGCCCTTCAGATTTGAAAAGTTCTGGTTAACTCACCCCGACTTTGCAAACTTGCTGAAGGAATGGTGGTGTGAACCATTGGATCTAAGAGGAACCAAAATGTTCAAGCTCCAAAGCAAACTAAAACACATCAAAAACAGAATTAAAGATTGGAATGCAGCCGAGTTTGGAAACATCTTCCAGGAAAAGAACATCATAGAAGGTAAGTTAAATCTAATTCATAAAGAATGGGCTTCAGGGAACTACAGTGAAGACTCAAGAGAACAGGAGAAGGTATTGATGCAACAATGGCAACTCCGTTGCCAATAGGAAGAGACATTGTGGAAACAAAAATCAAGGATCCAATGGCTAAAGGAGGGAGAACAAAATACAAAGTTTTTTCATAGATCGACACTGGACTACAGGGGGGCAAACAAAATCCTTAGGCTCAACAATGAAGCAGGGGAAACTCTTCAAAATCACAAGGAAATATCAACGCTGATCACCAGGTACTTCAAGCATATCGCTCAGGAAACACAGGAAGAAAGATCATAGGCCATAGAGGAACTAACCCAAGCTATACTCCACATCATAACCTCTGAGCAAAACTCTGCCCTGCTAAGAAAGGTTTCGATGGAGGAGGTGGAAGATGCTGTCAAGAGTATGCCAAATGATAAGGCACCGGGGCCTGATGGATTTACAATAAACTTCTACAAAGCATGCTCGCCAACTATTAAAACAGAGGTATGGGAAGTTGTCGAAGACTCCAGATGCTTCGGCTCCATTCTCAAATCCCTGAACTCCACCTTCCTTGCACTAATTGCTAAGGAAGAAGAAGCCAACTCCCCGGAAAAGTTTCGACCCATAGCTCTCTGCAATGTGATATATAAAATCATATCTAAAGTTATAGCCAACAGACTTAAGCCTATTCTTCCTGACTTAATCTCGGAAGAGCAGTCAGGCTACGTGGAGGGCAGGCAAATCTTAGACAACATCCTTTTAGCACAGGAGATGGTTCATACCCTGCAGACAAGGAAACTACCAGGCATACTCATGTAGCTAGATCTCTCCAAAGCCTTCAACAAAGTCAACTGGAATTATCTGGAGGCCACTCTGAATGCTTTTGTCTTTGACAAGCAATGGACCAAATGGATCCTTGCTCTGATTAAATCTACCAATTTTTCCATTCTGGTCAATGGCTCCCCCTCTGCACCTTTCTCCCCCTCCTGAGGCATTAGGCAAGGAGACCCTCTCTCCCCTTTCCTTTTTGTGATCCTTATGGAAGGGCTCAGCAGGCTCATTCACAAAGCAAGAGAGGAAGGGAAAATCAAAGGCTTACACCCTTTCCCCTCCATACCTACAACTACGCACCAGCAGTTTCTAGATGACACAATGCTGCATGGCACTCCAACTGTGAAAGAGGCTAAGGCATTCAAAAACATTCTAAACCTCTTTAGCAAAGCTTCAGGCATGGAGATTAATCATGATAAATCGACTATCTTCTTCTATAATACTCATCTTGCCATCCAGAACCATCTTTCCAGCATTCTTGGCTTTCGAAAAGGCACTCTACCATCTAAGTATCTGGGAGCCCCTCTCACAACTAAGCCTTGGCAAAAAATTCACTGGGAAAAAATCTTAGCGAAACTGGAGAAAAAATGCAAGCATTGGACTCACAGGGCTCTTAACTTTGTTGGACGACTAGTCCTCACTAAAGAAATACTGCAGGCCATTTCACAGTATTTGCTATCCATCATGCCAGCTCCTAGCGGAATCCTTCAGAAAATTAGAGCTATTCAAAGATATTTTCTGTGGAGTGGCAATGCTGAGAAAAAGAAATGGGCACTAGTGGCCTGGAACAAATTATGCACCTCGAAAGCAGCAGGTGGCTTAAATTTAATTGATCCCCACACCATCAATATGACATGCGGAGCCAAGTTGTGGTGGTGTTGGCTGAAGGAAACCAATCTACCCTGGGCCAGACACTGGAAGGAGAAATACACTCCTAACTACAATGAACAGGATTTAATCAGGATACAGGAAATGCTGGAGGGTTCTCCAATATGGAATTTAGCTAGAAGAAACTGCAACTTAGTTCAGGACCATAGCTTCTGGGAGATCTGCAATGGGGAAACAGCCCTCTTCTGGGAAGATGCTTGGCAGTAGCTCCCAAAGCAGGAAAAAACAGAGCTCAAAGATTTTAAAAGAGAATGCCAGAACAGGGGAAAATTCACCGTCCACCACTACTGGAATCCTAACAGCTGCGACCAGGAATGGAGAAAATGGACACTCCAGAACACTGAGAACCCAATTGAGGGAAACAATAATACAAAGGACCTTCTAAACTACATAAACAATCGAAAAATCAGAAAGACCACAGAAAGCGACATACTGAGATGGGGTATGAAAGGGAGTGGTAACTTCACTCTCAAAGAGGCCAGAGAACAACTAGAACACTCG
Source organism: Pinus tabuliformis (assembly GCA_031772625.1). NCBI lineage: Eukaryota > Viridiplantae > Streptophyta > Pinopsida > Pinales > Pinaceae > Pinus > Pinus tabuliformis. The sequence goes on along the minus strand of CM062816.1, from coordinate 1,166,540,115 downwards.
GAGCAGGTGGAGGTGATACAATGGAGCAACAAGGTTTGGGATCCCATGTTTTGGCCTAAAATAAAAACCTTTCTCTGGCTCCTAATGAGGCGAAAAACTCTCACCTGGGAGAACCTGCGCAAAAAAGGTTTCGAAGGCCCCTCCATATGCCCTATGTGCAATCAAGCAGAAGAAACCATGAACCATCTATTCAACACCTGTGAATGGGCTGATCACCTATGGCAAGGGATGGAAACTATATTGCAACAAACAAACAGAGATAGGGAATCCATTCAAAATACCATTATGAATTGGCCAAGCAAGTACTCTAACAACGTAAGAATCAACAACATATGGAAAATCTTGCCCGGCTTCATAACTTGGACCATATGGAAAGAAAGAAATAGAAGAATCTTTCAAAGTGAGCACAGAAATATAGAGCACCTGCAAAGTACCTTAACCCAAAACATTCATCAATTAATCTTGGTAAAATGAAAAGCAGATCCTGACAACCAACCTTTGGCCGAGGACCAGTGAATTCTGAACACCTTCAACCTGCTCAACAAACGAAACCTGGGATCCACTGCGCAGTAACAAAACTTAAACACTGAGCCAAAGGGCTAGAAATGTCCGCCAGAAGGGTTTCTAAAGCTAAACTTTGACAGTGCCTCGAGAGGCAATCCTGGCCCGGCAGGCATTGAAGGAATCATCCAGAATCATGAAGGAGAAATACTTCACATTTACAGTAAAGCTCTAGGGGAAGGCACAAATAATGAAATGGAATTTGCAGCTATGGAAAGAGGGTAAGGATTCTCCGAATGAACCAAACAAGCAATGCAATGATTGAAGGAGATTCAGAGGTAGCCATAACCGTGGCCAGGAAAATCTACAGGGGAACGCCAGCCAGTAGAGTCACAAAACACTGGCGACTGTCCAAGGTCACAGACAAAATTGCCAAACTGTTAGGAGAAATGAAAGGCCTCATCTTTCAGGGGGTAAGGGGAAATGCCAATTCGGTTGCTGACCACTTGGCAAATTATGGGATTGAACACCCCAACGCAATGTGGGATAGTTGTTGGCAGCATGTTGACAACCAGCAATTAAGGGGAAAATGTATCCAACTCTCACGGTTAGATATGGTGACGGCAGAGGAGTCCGACCGGAGGGTCGAATAGCTCAGCGCCATAATTGCTTGGACAGGCTGACTAGACATGCTCCATTAATTTCCAGCAGGCTGCAAAGGACAAACAGGATGAGGGCAACTATGACAGAAGCAGGTGACAAAGATTTGTGTAGTTTCATAATCTGTGGTGATATGAGTCACCGAAACATAATAAGAAAAAGGGACACTTGGCAAAACATGGAGCAAGCAGGGAGTGGTGACCATAAAGGGATACAATTATTCCACAACCCAACCAAAATTCCATCACGCAGCAATTATGGTGATCTGACGTGCAAGTTGCACAAAAATAAGCGATCACACACCGGTAATCTCCCCGGAATTCATTATTTAACCACTCTCAAATACCAAACGAAAAACATTGTCTTAGCGTGCAGCAAGACAGAACCTCCTCACTCTGTAAACAATGCTCAGGATAAAGCTAGGTAAGTTAGAAATATCATGGCAGGGGAGGGCAGCCGCAACAAGTCTGCCAACAACGATCTGTAACAAGCAAGAGAGATGTATGATAGGCGAACCTCGCAAAGGAACAAGCGCAAGATTATTGACTTAGAAGCCACTATCCAAGACGAGGAAAGCAAGCTCTCTGACCAGCAAATCGGGAAAGAAGTTGATTGGCTCCAGGACCCTGGAACTCCTAGCACTCGAGCCACTCAATTCGTCAGAACTCAAGCTGAGATTTGGCGCATGAAGACCCTTCTCGCCAAAGAAATGGACATCCAAGTTGAACACGCAAAGCAGTTGTGCAAGCTTCAGCAGTTTGCAGAAACCATGTCGCATGATCACATGGCGGTGGTGGAGAGCAGTGAATTCAAGTTAAGCGCGATACATCAACAAGTCGACACCATGGATAAAAAACTCACGGTCTTGATAAAGCTTCTACGACAAACCATCGAGCAAGACAACAAGCCTTCCGGCATGCAGAAGGGAGAACTGACTGGAGACCAGTAGGGCAATTTGCCCAAGCCAGGGCAGATCAACATGTCAAGATCTACTCCGGTCATGGAGATGTTCAAGCGCATTTGACTTTGCAGTCTCTCAGACTCCTCGTCCCCAGTGGTCTTCTTTTGCCTCATGGCTTGCCACCCCTGCTTTCCTCTTCTCAGCGGGTTAATATGTTCACTGTCCAGGTTTCCTCTGTTTATGTTTGTTGTCTACTCTTGTTCTATGCCACCCTGCGTGGTGTGCTGGTTTTCAGTTTCCTGTTATGCTGTCTTTTCTAATCTTCAGTCACTCTGTTCTCTTCTGGTCTCCTGTGGTAAGGCCTACTGCTTAGCAGCCAGTAATCTTCTAAAGCAAAAGTTTTGTACTATATTTTTATCTTGTTAATATCAAAGCTTACTTACAAAAAAAAAAAAAAAACTAGCGCTAATGAAGGAAGAGCTAAATGTGATGGAATAATGGCTTCCTTCCCATAGGCTAGGTTAAATGGAGAAGTTCCTATAGAGGCCATTTGAGTTATCCTATCAGCCCATAGAGAAAATATTAAAGCTTTGTTCCAGTTTCTTTGATTTTGATCAATAGTTCTTTTGATTATTCTAAGGAGATCTCTATTAGTGCATTCTGCCAAACCGTTTCCCCGAGGATAGTAATTAGAAGAATATTTGAGTTTAAAACCTCTCCTAATTGCAAATTCAATCATACTGGTAGCTGAAAAATAAGATGCATTATCAAATGTAAATGCAGAAGGAAAACCAAATCTTCTAATGATAAGTTGATCTATAAATTCAATAACAAATTCATAATTGACTACTTTTAGTGGAATTGCTTCCACCCAATTAATGAAGTAATCTATAGCATTTAGAATATATCTATGATGTTTAGAAGGATGAGGAATGATCTCACCTATGATATCCAGTCCCCATTTTTCGAAAGGTTTTTTGATGTTGATTGGTTGTGGAGGCAAGGTTGGTTTCCTTTGTCTTCCATAAGCAGTTTGGCATGTTTTGCATTTCCTTACGTATGTGTGAGTATCTTTGAAGAGAGTGGGCCAGTAGAATCTATCATGTAAGATTTTATGTGCATTAGTATCTCCTCCAAAGTTTCCACCTGTTGGTCCATCGTGAAGTTCCTGTAAAATTGTTTGTGCTTCGGATTTTTCAAGGCATCTTAACAATATGGAATCATAGTTTCTCCTAAATAACATGTTATCAACCACCTGATAATGAATTTCTTTTAATCGTAAGGGTATTTTTCTTTTATAATTGAGTTCGGGAGGAGCATATCCATTTTTCAAATAAAAAAATAAATCAGTGTATTGGGAATGAACATCAATTACACTTACCTCAGAAATGTGTTCATTGTTACCTGTGTCCCCTTCGATTGGTATGTTGGATTCTCCTGTAAGCAGCTTGTAGAAACGTTGCCCTTTGACAATTTTGGCTGGTTTAATTCCAATATCGTACTCCTCTAGAGATGTTACCCAATTTTCTCTCTTTTCTCCTAATTCTTTCTGCATTAGTAATTGCCTCACTGCTAGGAATGGGACTATTACTTTCATGTGTGTTTTTAAAAGAAAAGGTCTAAAATGATTTACATATTTATATACATCAAATGCCTATTTTTCTACTTCTCAATAATTCAATTCAGCACCCTAAAACTTTGAACTGAAAAAAGAGATGGGTGCTTCCATTTTCTGATTATTAATTTGTGTCAAAACAACGGCATAAGATGTTGAAGAAGAAAAAGTATATAAGATGAAATGATCAAAGAAATTCAGAGTATTTAAAGAAGGAGCATTGATAATTTCCTATTTGATTAAATCAAATGCTTGCTTTTCATGATGACCCCATTTAAAAACTGTGTCTTTCTTAATCATTTGTTGTAATGGAAAAATAATTTGTGAGAAATCAGGGACAAACCTTTTGACAAAATTGATCTGTCCAAAAAATGATTGCATGCTTTTTTTGTTATATGGTGGAGAAATTTCTGAAATTTCTTTTATTCTATCAGGGTCAATGTAAATTCCATTTTTTGACACAATGAATCCTAGAAGCTTCCCTTCACTAAGAGCGAAAAAATACTTTTTCGGATTTAATGAAATCCCATATTTTCTACAGTGTTCAAAAATTTGTCTTAAGTCCTACAAATGATTATTTACGTTCTTTGAATAAACAATAATGTCATCTAGATAAAAAAAAACCATTTTATTTAACATACCTTTGAAATCTATATCCATGGTTCGTTGGAAAGTGTCCTCTGCATTTATTAAATTGAATGGCATTTTTTGGTAGGCATAAGTTCCCCATTTGGTTATGAAAGTAGTCTTTAGCCTATCATCTGGGTGGACCATGATTTGATTATATCCTGAGAAACTCTCAAGGAAAGACATAAGTTCAGAACCATAAATTGATCGTAAAATCTGTTCCATAGTGGATAGATGGAATTTATCCTTTTGACTGGCCTTATTAAGATTCCTAAAATCTATACAAATGAGGATATCATTGTTTTTCTTCCTAACAGGTACCAAGTTGGAAACCCATCTTGAATGCCTAACAGGAACACTGATTTTATCCTTAAGGAGTTTTTTCAATTTCATTTTGATTTTATTTTCTAAGTTCGGAAGAATTTTCCTTAATTTTTGTCTGAGAGGTTTATCATTAGATGTCATCGGAATTGTGTGTTGAATGATGGAGGTGTAAAATCTTTTGAGATCTTCGTAACTCCAAGAAAAGATATCCTTATATTTCTTTAAAAAATGAATGAAGGATAATCTTTCTTCAAATGAGAGACCAAGTCCTAAATTGATGTTCTTAGGTTTAAGATTTGTCCTAAGGTTTATTAATTCAAATCTCAAAGTTGAACTTTGTAGTTTTGAATTAGTAACTTTGTTAAATATGTCTTTTAAATCATAGAGATCCTCAAGTTTAACTATAGATTTGGGTATGGGATTATCCTTGATTTTCTGTTTTAATTGATTGTCATGTTCATCTTCATCAATTATTTGGTCATTGTATGATTTTTCATAAGTGAAGAAGCTTAAAATGTCTTGATCACCATTAAATGCCCGCCAATTAGTGATATTATCAAGAATGGATGGCATAAATATTAATTCTACAAAAATCTATTAGGACTGTAATCCTCGGATGGGATCAGTTTTGATGCAACGTTAGAAAGAAGGTCAACGCTGGCATTTTGAATCCTAGGAATAGCAGAAATGTTAAAAACTAAAGTTTTTGAAGTGAGAGACTGAACCAAAGATTGATAATATTTCAATTGTGTAGAGAAACAATGCATCATGTTTCTTACTTGTTTAACTACAATCCTTGAATCTCCAAAAACTTGAAGGTATTTAATGTGAAGGCTAATTGCTTTGTACATACCTTTGACCAATATCTCATATTCTACAATATTATTTATGCATTCGAATTCCAATCTCCAAGTCAACATTTTCTTCACACCTTCATGATTAATCAATATGCACCTTGCACCATCACTTGATTTCGACCCATCAAAATACAATGTTGAGAATAAAGATTTAACTAATGGTTTTTCTAGCATATTTACACATCTAGAAAAGTCTCTATGTGAAAAATTTTCAATTTGATATGTTACAGAATTACTCAAAAATGGTTACATTTGTGCTTTAAACTTAAAAAAAAAATGATTCAGTAGAGTAGTTTCCAACCATGTTGTTATTAAATGCTACTTCTTAATTTTCACCTTCGAAATCTGTTACCGAATGTTTTATGTGTTTTTCTTGGTTGATTCTAATTTGATTTAGCTTTCCATTAAATGGGAGCCATAAATGAGACCAATCAGTGGAAAAATAAAAATACAGTTTTTCTGACCAATCTCTACTAAGAATTAAACGATAGAAATATGGGATGTCAACAATTAGTATATCAATTATTTGACAAAATTCAAGATTCGAAGATAATCTAATTAGAACTAAATTCATTTCTCCTATGACTTTGACTTTTGTCCTATCGAGTTGCACAATGTGAACTGTAGTTTTCTGGGGTGACATGTTTAATTTCAGACAAACTGAATATGGCATGATGTTCGAAGAAGCCCGTGAATCTACCAAGTAGTTATGTACACTTTTATTAAATATTTCAAAATTCAAAATAAAAGGAGGATTATGTGAATTAGACTTGTCACCTATAAGAATAGCATCGAGGAATCTAATAATGAATGACTAGGAGGTTTCCATTCGTTATAAGCTTTGGATACGACAACATCAGGAAGAGGAGAAGCAGGTATTGCGTTCAATTCTTTCAATGAAAATTTCTATTGTTGTTTGATTTTAGTGAGTTCTGAGGGAGATGTTTGATTTTATTTTATTCATATCCTCAAATATATTGTAATCAATAGTATCTGAAACTACTAAGGTTCTGGGTGAAGATGGAGAATTGAATGAAGATGGAATTACTTGAGGGGAATGGATGGATTTTTAACAACAACTTTATCTTGTAGTATTAGGGTTTTGTTTTTATTGCTGTATAGGATCAAGTGAATTTACTTCTTGTTAATTAATGCTTATATTCATTTTCACTATCAGAAATAGGAAGAATAAAATTCCAATTCCATTTAACTCAGCTATTTTTTCATATTGGGATTCATCAACAGAAACCTCCTCATCTTCATAGTTTTTGCATTAATTAAGGTTTGGATTAGGTTAATTTCTTATAATGTTCTAAATAAGAAATTAAATTGTTTCTTTATCTCTACCATCTCGTTAGAAAGTTTTAAGGACTTGTTATAAGCCTTCAAGATCAAAGATATCTTTAAGTGCTTTATTTTTTGGCTCATCCGTAAAGGTAACTCTTTTTAATTTTATTCTTAATCCTTTTTCTTTTCTAGTGCATTTATCCCCTTCTCTACAGACAAAACTTCTTTCATGCTTTCTACCAAAGTATTTCTATTATCTCTATCTATAAAAATTGTTATGTTAGAAGGAAGAGATGAAATATACCATTCAATTTGTACATGGACACCGGGTTTAGAAGTAGCTGGGATTTTATTTAACAATTTGTTATTAATTAAATTTTATTTTAATTTGTTTTTAAATTGATAGGTCATTGATGAGAGATGTGCTTGAGCGATCATCACCAAATTTAGTTAAAAAAATTTCTTCAAAAATATCCCAACTAGCAATAGAATTCGCTGGTAATGAAGAATACCAAGACCCTACTGATCCTGTAAGAGTGTATAGAAATAATCTAAAGACAACGTCTTCTTCAACTACCCCATTGAGATTCATGGCTAACATATAGTTATGAAGGTGCTATTTAGCGAGTAACCCATCATCATGATTGAATTTTGGAAGCCATATTTCAAGATTTTTTGGTAGACGATGAAGTGGTTCTGACATTTGAATAACTCCCAGATTGGACTACGGTCTAGTTGTCATTTTAATAGTTAGGGAGGTGGATGTGATGAAAGAAGAAATGGTAGTTTTGATAGCACTCCTTGAGGCAGCACTAGTCGTTTGTGTAGAGGAAATGGAAATAGATGAAGTGAACTTTAGAGAAAATGGAAATGAAAAAGGAAGAAATGGAGATGTTAGTGAACGAGAGAACACTAGTAGAAAATGATGAAATTAGTGACTAGGTGACCAAAAAAGTTAGTCACCGCAATTATTTCAAGTGAATTACTACTAAATTTGAGCAATTTTAAGTGACCAAACAAAAAATGACTAACTTAAATGACTAATTTAGTCTAGGGATAAAATATACAACTAGATAATAAGTGACTAAACTAAAAGTGACTAACTTAAATGACTAATTTAGTCTAGGATTAAAATATACGACTAAATAATAAGTGACAAAATTAATAATGATTAACGTAAATGACTATTATAGTCCAAAAATAAAAATATGACCAAATAACAAGTACAACAAGTATATGAATTAGTCATTTATGTTAGTAATTTTTAATTGTGTCACTCCAGAAATGGAAAATTTCAATTTTGATACTGAAGTGTTAAATTTCACTACATGGGTCTCTGAATTCATCTGTAGTGTTAAAATTTAGAGACCAAGGGGTCTCTGAATCCATCTACAGTGTTAAAATTATGAACACCCTTTTGTCTTTAAAATTTAACACTGCATATGGATTTAGAGACCCCCTTCCTTAAATCCATCTGTAGTGTTAAATTTAGAGACAAAGGGGTTTCTGAGTCCATCTGTAGTGTTAAAATTTAGGGACCCTCATCTGCAATGTTAAAATTTAGGTAGATGGATTCAACGACCCCCTTAAAGGGGTCCATGAATCCATTTATAATACTAAAATTATAATATTTTTATACAATCACTACTAAACCAACATAGAAGTTGCTATTAAAATGATTAACCACAACACATATTAACATAGTAAATATCCTTGTCATAAATAGAAAAAATAATATATATATATATAATATAATATATATATATATATATATATGGGGTTCTTCTCAATGACTATCATGACCACCACATTTTCACTCTAATTTATTTTTTAACAATTCAATATATAAATATACATAGAATGAGAAAAAGTGTATTGTATCAATGTGGAATAAACACTTGAACATAGGAAATTGGTCCTTTTTTACTATTAACATATGGTGTTGGTGAAGCTATAACAAAGCCCTCTTTGTTTCCTTCCCTCCATAGTTGTTAGTAATCACAAGTTTGTTTTATTTTTCATTTTAAATTTCCCTCTACCAACTCTAGCCTCTGGAGTTTTGGTGTTTGGAATCGATTTGCAGTAGTCCCACCCATGTTCTACACATTTACATTTATTCTTCATTTTAAATTTCCCTCACAAAATACGAATATGACTAATGACAATACTAAAAAAAAGACTAAAATACAAATATGGCTAATCATGAATCATCACAAATACAAATTTAAAAAAATAAAAAATAAATTTATTTAGTTAATTATTTAAAAAATAAAAATAATTTGATATAATTATTTTTAAACACTAAAACATAATTCAATTAATTGTTACAATTATTTTTCCAAATATGAAACCAATTTCCAATACACTATATTCAAAGACCACCTCCTCTAACCCTTTGACACCTACATCTTATAGACCACCTCCTCTAACCCTTTGACACCTACATCTTTATAAGCTTATACTAAAAAAAAAGACTAAAATACAAATATGGCTAATCATGAATCATCACAAATACAAATTTAAAAAATAAAAAATGAATTTATTTAATTAATTATTTAAAAAAATTGATATAATTATTTTTAAACACTAAAACATAATTCAATTAACTATTACAATTATTTTTCCAAATATAAAATGCATTGCCAATACACTATATTCAAATACCACCTCCTCTAACCCTTTGACACCTACATCTTATAAGCTTCCTTTTGACTTTGTTTATCCTCTAATTCATCTTATAAAACTCCCTTTTTTAACTTTATTAATCTTCTAAATGTTTTTCTAACCCTAATCTATAGAAACAAGTTAATATAAACATAAAACTTATTAAAAAATGCTTACCTATAATAAACTAGACAAAATAATATACTTCAAGACATTAACTTCATTCCTAATATCACAACAACCCATAAACATTATCCTTCAAAACATTAACTTCATTCCTAGTGTAATGCATCTCAAAACCCTCATTTGACTATTGATACCTCCTTAAAAAAAGCCTCCGCATTCTCCTCTCTCACTAGAGCAACAAGTCAATGTAGCATGAAACTAAAGGAACAAGTCGAACAAGTCAGTCTATCAAGAAACTTGAAAAAAAACACCTACTTAGCTATCAAGTTTCATGGGAGTAGTGCCTTGTGTTATTTTATTTATCCTAAAAGGCCTATTTCTAAAAGTCATTTATTAATTTGTTATTCTTGATGTTGGCTTCCAATTGAAATATCAAAGAAATTGAAAATAAATAAATTAAAAGCCCTAAATTTACCTGCCTTTCACACTCCCACGCTATTCAAATGTCGTGCGTGCACTAGTATAATAGATGAATCTGGGCCACAATTTCTAAGGTCCCGTGTTCGACTACCTCGGAGCATAAAATTCAATAGAAACCCCGACCAGCCCTATCTGTCATGCCCCTACACCTCCGGTAGTCTTCCAACCGCTTATAGCGAGGTGCGGCACCACCGAACGCGTTCTTTTCACCAATACTAACATTCGTGGACTACGCCTACTTCCATATTAACATAATTAGCTTGTGTTTCGCAACTGAGTAAAAGCAATTATCATTTATACTTAACGAAGCCCATACTCATTCATTATCATCATGTAATTAAACCGAGAACAACAATTGCAACAAGTATAAAGAGGAGGGGCAACTCCCCGTAATGTAAGTCTGCCCAACAATATATTATATCAGTTTTTCAATAATACAATCATCAAGTATACTTGGCAAAACTCCAAGTCTATACTTAGAATATTTTACAATCAAGGCATAGAACAGCCTTTTACAATCATGTGCACCCTTGCACAAAGAGAAGTGCTCACCCGAGCCACTTATACCTCTCTACCAAGTCCTGCACAAATCTGCATCCACCCTGAACCCCGGCACACTTGCCTTCACCTTACCCAGCACAAGAATAACCAAATCTGCACCTAGATAGCATGCACATGAGATGTGCGCATCTCCCTATCTCCCTTGCCCAGATTTTTACCCCTCCTATGCGTAGATGATATGAGAGTTCGAATTGTTGATTCGATGGTTTAATGAGCCTCATGCTCCACATGTTTATATGCATCATACGTATGTTTTGAGGGGGTGTGCCACCCCATCGCTGACCCCACAATTATGCACATACGCCCACATCTCTCCATTAACAAGTCGGCTTGCAAGCATCGTTTAACATCGCATATATATGGTAGTCCAACACTTAGTCGATTTCAAGTGTTCCTCCATAACGTCGCATTTTATATCGCACAAGTGTCGTAAGATTGTCGCATTTCCTCCGCACAAGTGTCACACCCGTCGCACATCATGGTTGAACGCACCCGCGCGCCCGCCCGCGCTCTTTCCCGCGCCCGTGCACGATTGTCCGCCATCGCCCGTCACACGAAGGCCTTACATCCTCCTCCACCTGAAATCGTTGTCATCCTCAACAATATATCATCCCGGTAGCCATCCACCAAGATCATCACTCATCCGTGACGTGAACTCCTCTTCGCAAGGCAAACATCCTTGCAACATATGTAGAGACTCTTCTCCACTATGTCCCGGCTCAATGACCACTGCCACTAAGCTTACCATACCAAGGCATGCACCTCCACGGTATGCTCTCCATAAGATGTTATCTTGATCCATATGTCACCATGTGAACCTTGTCATGATACTCCAGCATAATGCCAACACATCTCTGTACACTTCCGGACCTCATGTCTGAACTAGTTGGGTAGCTAATCCAACCATCACGCTCAATCCATGAGAGTGAACATCCTCATGCCATCATCAGCTGTTCCTCAAACATCTTGCACATCCTTGACTCCTCAAGAATCCATCTCCACAATCCATGCTCAGGTCCATGGAAACTCCATCCATCTCATCTGCAACATGTCATGATGCTTGATGCCAAGCCATCCCTGCACCATCAGTCATACCCGCTCAAACATGTTTAAGGACTCACTACCATGAGCAGCTAACAATGAGCCCCATCTTCTTCATCCATCTAAGAAGATGTAGAGGGAGTAGAGCCTGAAGGCTCTCCCTCACTAATCAATTCGATCCACCTATGAGGATCTTCGGTCTCCATCCTTTGTAGATAAGCAACCCGGTCTTCCTTCTGGACATCCGGCCTCACATATACCTCCTCATCATCATCATCCTCCACCAACTCTAGCCTTCTTGTCAAATCCAAGATGCTATCTGAAAGTGATCTAATGACCAATGACTGCTCCCCAAGCTTTGCCTCAACACTAGACAATTGCTTGTTCATCTTCTCTTTATCCTCCATTTGCATCACTCCCAATTTACAATCAGGCCTAGTCACACCAATGGTTGGAACACCAATGGGTACATCTTCCCTTCCATCATAAATGTAGAGCTTCTTCAAATGTGGAACGATCATAGCATCAAATTGTTTCATGAATTCCATTCCCAATACAGCTTCATAGTCATCAATCCGCACTATAATGAGGTCCACCTTCCCGATCCATTCACCAAGTGTAGTGTCCACCCTCTCAGCTATACCAAGAATCTCAATAGGAGGAGAATTCACTGTCTTCATTTGTGCCTTTGCCGGTACAAACTTCAGCCCAATTCTTCTCGCAGTATCTTCACTCATGAAGTTGTGAGAAGCCCCACTATCCACCATAGTGAGCACATCAGTACCTCCAACCTTCATTCGAACATACTCCAATTTGTTCCTTTCAAGATCTCTTCTAGAGGACACTTCCGTAGTAGCAGAAGCACCAAGTATCTGCATCATCCCCACAGAAGCATCATCATTCTTTCCATTAGACTGTGCAATAGCAGCCACCTTCGGTTTAGAGGGACAATTCTTCACCATGTGTGGTCCTGCACATATCCAACACTTCAAAGGCTTCTTCGTCTTCGAAGCATCATCCAATTTCGAAGCATCATCCTTCTTCTTTTCTTTCGGCTTCTCGGACTTCTTTTTCTCATCAGAAGTCTCATCATAATGATCCACCGACCTATCAACCGCAGCAAAAGCCTCCTCAAGTGTCCTAATCTTCTGCCTCTTCACCTCATTGCGTGCCCAAGGCTTCAACCCAATAATGAAGTTGAGCACCTTGTCCCTCTCTGCCATGTCGGGAAGTTCCAGAGCTGCACTTGCAAACTCTCGCGGTATGCTTGTAGGCTTCCGGTTTGCTTGATGTACTTAATCTTCGTCCTTGCTTCCCACGTTTCATCCTGAGGACTGAAATGGGTCTGCAAAGCCTTCTTCATGTCATCCAACGAAGTGATGTCATCAGCACTGCCATTGACAATCTGATCCACCCTCCTTCGCCACCACATCTTAGCATCCTTTGTTAAGAACTGAGCAGCCACCTTGACTTGTGTCTCACCATCAAGGTGACTCAACCATTCCAAGTATTGTTCCATATCCCATAGAAAGTTGCCAAGAGTCTTTGCATTCCTTGTGCCATCATAAGATTCCGGTTCCTTGACCTTCACATGAGGCACTCCTCCACCTGAGTTATGCCTCACGGCCTTCTTCAACACCGCGATCTCATCCTTGGCTTCATCAAGAGATTTGTTTACCCTGTCAAGAGATCCCTTCAAGTTCACGATCTCTGCAAGACCCTGATCCCTTGCTTCTTCGACCTCTTTGACCCTCATCTCTAGTTGTGTACATAGAAGATCCATGTACTCATGCTGCGTTCGGAGCTCATCAAGTTCTTCCCTTAGCTTCGAGTTGGTCTCTTGCTCCTTAGTGAGCAATTCCTCCCTCGTTTCCCAAGAAGACTCCATGGCTTCCATCCTCTGCAGTATTCTTTCCATAAGTGATAAAGTTCTGGCTTCATGGCTAGACCCAACTTGAGACCCGGCTGCCATCTCCAACAGCTTCTTCTTCCTTTGCGATCTAGTCTCCACCATCCAACAGCTTCAATCTTCACGAGTAAACCTTGCTCTGATACCAACTGTCACGCTCCTACACCTGCGACAGTCTTCCAACCGCTTATAGCGAGGTGCGGCACCACCGAACACGTTCTTTTCACCAATACTAACATTCGTAGACTACGCCTACTTCCATATTAACATACTTAGCTTGTGTTTCGCAACTAAGTAAAAGCAATTATCCTTTATACTTAATGAAGCCCATACTCATTCATTATCATCATGCAATTAAACCGAGAACAACAATTGCAACAAATATAAAGGGGAGGGGCAACTCCCCATAATGTGAGTGTGCCCGACAATATATTATATCAGTTTTTCAATAATACAATCATCCAGTATACTTGGCAAAACTCCAAGTCTATACTTAGAATATTTTACAATCAAGGCATAGAATAGCCTTTTACAATCATGTGCACCCTTGCACAAAGAGAAGTGCTCACCCGAGCCACTTATACCTCTCTACCAAGTCCTGAACAAATCTGCATCCAACCTGAACCTCGGCACGCTTGCCTTCACCTTACCCAGCACAAGAATAACCAAATCTGCACCTAGATAGCATGCGCATGAGATGTGCGCATCTCCCTATCTCCCTTGCACAGATTTTTACCCCTCCTATGCGTAGATGATATGAGAATTCGAATGGTTGATTCGATGGTTTAATGAAACTCATGCTCCACATGTTTATATGCATCATACGTATGTTTTGAGGGGGTGTGCCACCCCATGGCCGACCCCACAATTATGCACATACGCCCACATCTCTCCATTAACAAGTCGGCTTGCAAGCATCGTTTAACATCGCATATATATGGTAGTCCAAAACTTAGTCGATTTTAAGTGTTCCTCCATAACGTCGCATTTAGATTGTAGCATTTCCTCCGCACAAGTGTCGCACCTGTCGCACATCGTGATTGAACGCACCCGCGCGCCCGCCCGTGCTCTTGCCCGCGCCCGCCTGCGCTCTTGCCAGTGCCCGTGCACGATCGTCCGCCATCCCCGGTTGCACGAAGGCCTTACACTATCTCTCCCATCTCCCTATTGTAATCGTTGCAGAAGAACGAAACAAGCAGAGGAAAAATAATGGGACGATTGTAGTTGAAAACGACCTGAGAGTGAAAGCAATGCGGTTAGTGTTGAGAAGCGCAAGGATCAGGCTCTGGAGTAAAGAAGCCCTCAACGTGAGCTTAAAACTACAAATAGTTCTGAATTTCTCATTGTAGAGGGCCAAATGTTATTGCTTCCATTTATAATCGATGGATCATTTGCAAACTCCTCCATGGGGAATTTTCAAGCACTCGTTTGAATTTGGGCACCGATGGGGATTAGAACAAAGGTTTCTTCGACAACTGAGATAGATCGGATGTGGAGCAAGTGAAACAAACACAAAAATGCCCCCAATAAATGCTGAAAAAATCACCAGGGGGCATGAGAAAGAAAAATAAGAAAATATACAGGTTCAGGGGGTTCGTTTAGCTGAGGTCCTGTTAAATTTAGTTGGGGGTTTTGTTTGTGAATGGGAACGACAGGGGCCAAGTCTGGGGATGGATGGGGGATCGGGCAACATTACAAATTTCTCAACTTTGTGTCTAGGGCTTACTACATTCAAAACCTGGTTTCGAAGAAGACGAGGAGGCTCATCGTGGCCGGATTCGATCTCGACATGTCGTATATAACCGATCGGCTCGTGGCCATGTCGTTCTCGGCCGAACATATGCGGGCGATGTACATGAATATGCTCTGGCAGGTCAAGAGAGTGCTCGAAATGCGCCATGTTGGGCATTATAAGGTGAGTGAGTGTCAATTTTCTTATAAAAAAATTAAAATCTAAAACAGAGATTTTGCTGTAGAAAAAAAAAACACCCATATTCTACAAACCCCGCATCCTCCATTTATTATATCACTTGTAAATCAGATAACCCCGCATTCAATTTTTTCTGATAACATGATCTTCTTCGAGTCAGAAGCGCCATGACATATTCAAATCAGTGTTGTTGTGGGCTTAATGATAGAGATCTATATTTTAGGATTTGTTTGCTTTCGGTTTCTGTTATGATCTCAGTGGTAAAGAACAGAGAGAAAGAGGATGTGCCTGGATTTATTTCCATATGGCGCATAGAGAGCGAAGTTCTCATGGGGACCATCGTGGTTATGGGGCTTTTGCTGATACTAGCCCAGTTTATGCCCCAGGATATCCCCTTGTGTACAAATCCTACCCCAATATTTCTCGAGGAAGATTCGTATCCTTATGGATACAGTATCCAAATCAGAAAAATGGATCAAATGTATCAGATGACAAAGCTAAATACTATTCCTAACAGTAAAACGAAAAAACCCACCACGAAAGCAATTGAGCCAGAAAACAACAACAAGCGGGTGTTTCGTCCATATGGGAATGCTGCATATTTGTTTATCCAAATGGGAGCATACAGAGGAGGTCCAGCCACGTTTGTTGTAGTTGGGCTTGCTTCCAAGCCTCTCCATGTTTACGGAAAGCCACGATTTGAATGTGAATGGATCCCCAAAAATTCATTTGCTGCAAGAATGAAGGGCAAGGCCTACAAAATGCTCCCAGACTCGGGCTATGGCCGAGTTTACACAGTCGTTGTTGTCAACTGCACGTTTTCTCAGAGCGTGGGCACAGATGGCGATGGTGGAGAGCTCATTCTTCATGCACTCCATGGCGAGAAGTTTGGGAAACCAGAGAGAATCGTTGCTCTCAAGGAAGAAAAAGGTAGCTACAATAACTCTGTTTATAGCCAGGCTCCTCCCTATGATTATCTCTACTGTGGCTCCTCTCTGTACGGTGACCTGAGTCCTTAGAGAATGAGAAAATGGATGACTTATCATGCCAAATTCTTTGGCCCTCGATCAAACTTTTTTTTTTCACGATGCTGGTGGAGTCCATTCCCAAGTTATAAAGGTGTTGGAGCCATGGATTCCAGCTGGTTGTGTGAGGTTGCAAAATATAGTCGAGTAGGAACAATATGATGGGTATTATCATAATTAGTTTCTGGTTGTGAATGACTGTTTGCATACTTACAAATTCATGGCAAATTGGACCTTTTTCTTCGATGTAGATTAGTATATCTATATTCCCCAGGGGAAAACTCTGCAGTCTGTGGTAAATGAGTTCGCTAGTTATACACAGTTCACCATTGAGCAATATACCATGTCCAACAAGATCTGTTTGCATAACAAACTACGCAGTAATGAGTCGTCCAATAGTACTTATTCGAGGTAGGTGTAATGGTAATAGCCAATTGAATGTTTTTTGGGCCTGTAGTTGAATGTGATGATGATTGTATTGTACAAGATTGAGAAGATCGTATTTATGGATGTGAAAAGAGGAAGAAGAAGAGATAGTATGCAGTGCAGGCAAGAAATGTGTATGCTACTGGAGTTCATTTGTCTCAAAATCTGATAGGTAAAACATATACTGTTCGTTTTATGACAAATTTATTATGCTCACCATTCTGTAGTCTTTTTATGTGATATGTTACCGTGTATAACATTCTCCATTATTGAAGAAGCCATGTGTATAGCAGTGTGACTAGATACCCTGATCACAAACACCATATGTGGATTCAACTGACCTTTAATTTTTTTTGAAAGCCTTGTAACTAGTTCAAATTTTGACAAGAAGATTAATGTCCTTAAGTTATCAAACTTGAGCAATAGCTTGAAATTGGCTGGTACTAATACCTTTGCCAATTGCCAACTTTGGTTTCTTTGGCATGAAGCACATCAAAATCAAGTGGTATGATCAAATTCTCCATGGAAACAAAACAAATGAGCACCAAGGAAGACGAAACATTGCATAAATACAATGTTTGCACAGAACCCATCTTCATGGGCACTATAGGGAAAAGCCCCCCATCACCGCCACACCCTGGTATCTTTCGCTTCCAAAACTTGGGAGGTCTGGATGATGTCCCTTGATGATTTTGGAGATGTCTAGATGCATCCTATCAAAACTCACTCATGTGGCAGAAATTCTTTAAGAAATTATTTATTCACTAATTTGACACTTGAGCCATGATAAATATCATCTACGCAGTGTACATCAGAATACTTAGTACATTTTCATAATGGGCAACCATTTTTAATTTTTTATAAGCAGTTTTCACTCCATCGTTTGGTACAATCTTCCACCCTAATTTATTATTCTTTCATTGAAGTTTTCATATATGCACCATCAAGGTCATTTGGGACTCTTATTTAAGAATTGTTGTTTTTATGGAGTTGTATCAAAGTCCTATTTTCTAAAATCTCTGTTTTGTTTTGTTTTTAAATATTTTTTTGTCATTCCTATCCCCCATCCCATGAAATATATATATTATATATCAGAGAGCTTATAAACATGGTTGAGTCTTGTATTAAAGTTTTGGGCGTAATGCCTTATATGTTTGGTCAAGGTTAAATTCACAGTAATTTGGGTTGGGTTACTGGTGTACATGTAGAGCACTGTATATTTGGATATGGCTTGTAATGTGGATTTGGCCTTGTGAAAGTTCATTAGTCATCGGCCTATGCCAAGATGTTCTGGGCTATGCACAAGCATAACAATCCATACACATGGCATATATATATATATACATGTATATATATATATATATATATATATATATTTGTGTGTGTGTGTCACGAGAGACCAATATTATGGTTGGATCTTGAGGTCATCCTGTGTGGCATCGTGTTGAGGTTATAACTCTTGGGACCGAACCTTGAATCATATAACCCTATCACCGTTATTAAGGGTAGGGGGTGGCTTTGGCCCAATGGACGATGGTGAATATGTTGAGCTGGAGGCTTGAATCCCCAAGGTCCTGCCACCACCTCTTAGTTTCTATGGTAAAATTATGGTTTTTTGGGTATTTAAGATGAGAACCAAAGTGTGTGTAGAATATTTATGATATATTGTGTCGAATGGATTTGAAGAATCCTCAAATGAGGAAGTCTATGAAGGCTTGATTCAAGGTTGGAGGATAAATTCCTAGCAACCAAAAGGATGATGCAATATCATTGTATCTCATTCAACAAGGCTTGAATGAAATAATTTTTCTGATAATTCCAGTAAAAACTAGGTCCAAAGAAGCTAGCATTATTCTATAAATAGAATACAATAAAATGGGGAGCAACACTAATCAATATCAAGCTAAGTTACAAAGTGTTTCAATTTTTGATGAAGTGACTAATGCAATAGAAGAAATAGAAGATTTTGATATTTCATAAATAATTAGAGAAGCTATGGAAGAGCCTACTAACACAAAAGGAAATAAACAAGACATGGAGATTACAGTTATCCTAAACATCGTAAAAAAGTTTGCTTAAAAAATTATGGAAGAAAAATATGACTCTATGCAGAGCATGAAAATAGTGAAGAACGTGAATCATATTACATACTTATAAGTGTGGATGATGAAATTCAAGTTGAAGATAAAAATATAATTTTCAAAAAGGTAGCATTCAATTAGTCCCCATCATCTAATATTATATAGTATATGCCAGTTGTCCCACATACTGTATATGCCAGTGCTTTAGGAAGAGATCTAGAGAGGGACCAGAGATGGTAGATCGATGAAGACAAAGGAAAAGGTGACGTGTGTTTTCATCTGCCTTCAGGGCTCTCAAGCGATTGAGATGTCTAGTTAAGAACGTGCCAAGCATGTATTGACCATGAAATGTTACGGGGTTAAGATAATCTCCTGGAAAATGACACTGCTTAGTTCTAATTATAAATAAATTATTCGTTATGATTATTTTTTTTTGCTGAAGCAAGAGCCAAACCTTCTATTTCATTAATTCAAAAGATAATTTACATAGTATACAGAAACCTATCAATTTATAAAAACTTAGGAGAACGGGTAATCCTTTCCAAGTCTAAGACCCTCCATCTAACTCCCGAAAACCCAAAACCCATGGGAAAATCCTCCGAAGGGCTGCAAGAATCCTAACCAAATGGTCATGTTGGACAAACCAAACCCACGTGGCCGAACAACGACATCAGTCACCCCCGACCACCCAAAGGACCCAAAGGATGGAAAAGGACAAGACACACCTTCCGATAACTGGGAAATGGCCCGTTGGGCCCCACTAAACAACGTAAGCGATCCCAACCGTCCATTCGAGCTGCCGGATCCAATGGCCAGGAGCCATATCGTGCCGCCTTACACAACCGAAACTTAACTCGCGATGAAGGGTGGTTTCCATAACTGCCACTTTGCCACGTGTTGTGACCCCTATGGGATCACTTCCAAAACTGCAAAACCTCTTTCCACTTAATAGATGTGCGATCACCTGAAAACCGGCAAGGGCCAGTATTACTAGCCTGAAAATGGAAATAGGGTGAAGGAAAACTATTGTACACTATTAACCACCCGTTCTGCCTATTCATATAGCGTAAACAGAACCCTGACTAGAGTTTGCTTGGGAGCTCATTCCGCAGAGAGAGAACCATCAACCCGAGGATCCCAGTAGAAATGCTCCAAGATAAAGTAAGACTGAAATTGACTATCCAACCATCCTGGTTCATCCTTCTAGGCTGAGGGTGCACAATCCGGCAACTTCAATTCTTGCTATTCAATCTAGCCCGAAGTTGAAAGACTTCTTTGTCCTCAGCAGCTTGATCCTCGTAGATAGCCTTTAGTCAACTTTGAGGAATTTCTTACCATTTTTTGGCCATCCCACAGTCAACCCTGCACACACCTTGACTGGCTAGTAAGTCCGCAAGCTTATTGGCATTACGATGAACATGGTTAAAACTACGGTTCAAAGACCCTCGAGATGAACATGGATTCTTTGATAAACCTGGATAAGTTTCCAGTGATTTGAGACTCTCTCTGACCGAGAACCACCGCTAAGTATTTTCACAACGTTAATGGTTATCTCAGAGTCCGCTTCTACAATGACATTTGAGCTATGGTTATGAATCAAAAAATCTAGACATTGCTCCAGAGCCATTACTTCCGCCATGATATTGGTAGCTCTTCCTAAATGATAATGGAAGATAAAGATAATATTTCCCTCTTCATCCCTTAAAACTCCTCCATAACCAGCAGTTCCCGGATTGCCTTTTGAGGCACCATCAATGTTATATTTAAGAAAGCCTCTTGGTGGAGGTTGCCAGAAGTCCTTCTCTGTAACCATAGTTGTGTCCCTTATGTTTATACCTTGCGGAATTATCCCTTGCAATCCTAGATGCCTGAGAGTTCTCTGCTCATTATCCGATGGGGGATTTTTGGGGATATTGCGAACAGTGGAGCTAATTGTCTCTCTGAGCTGTTTCAAGATAAGATCAAATAGACGATGTGGTGAAGACTTTTCATTCTTGAAAATTCTTTTATTTCTTTCTTTCCAAACATTCCAGATGATGAAGCAAGGTGTGAAGGCCCATGCCAACTTAAGGAATTCATTCTCCGAATAGTTTCTTCTCCATTGGTTTAGGGTATTTGTGATACTTCCTCCATCCCTATGAGACTGGTGGAAAATTAAAGAAAATGAATCCCACAGCCAGGTTGTGTACGAGCAGCTGTTGAGAATATGTTCCATTGTCTCCTCCGGATCTTCACAGAGCTGTCTTCTGGAAGGCCCCATAACTCCTCTTCTCCTAATGTTGTCCCAAGTCAAGATTTTCTTATGATGAACCAACCACATAAAAAGCTTGATCTTCGTCCAGCCTTGATTTCTCCAGAGATGCAGCCAGGTCTTGTCTGGAACACTAGAGCCAAGCCCAAGGAGAAGACCTTTTGGTTCCTTTAGATTAAAGGTACCTTTCTTGTCATTACCCCATCTCAATTGATCCCGCCCCTCTGTAACTAAGATCATTCTTTGCTTTAGTAAGTCCCCAAGAGCCTATGCTTTGACTTTTAGGGGATTGTCCTCTCTGCAGTCAATGTTTTTCCAACTTCTCCATTTTCCGGAGATGTGAGTAAGATCCCAAAAATCCTTTACTTTGATTAACCCTTGGGCATCTGTTTCCTGCTTGAGGCTTAAATTTTTTTTTGTTAACAGCGTTGGTTCTTGTTGCCATTTGTCCTCCCAAGAGAGTCCAAGATCTCCTGCTCTAATTTTCCAGAAATTGCTTTTTTGAGCTAGGCTTCTATTTTCCCAGGCTCTATTCCATATATGGGAGCCTTTTATAATTCTAGACATTCTTATGAGATCATTGGTGTGCCAAGAGCTGGCATATTTCTCTTTCCATATCCTGGCCCATTGGGCTTTTGGCTCCTGAACCCATCTCCACCAAAGCTTGGCTCCTAGGACTTTGCAAAGAATCTCTTGATCGTCCAAGCCTAGACCCCCATGACTTTTGGGTTTACATATTTTTTCCTAGGAAACCAGGGCCCATTTCTTCCTTGTTTCCTCCTTGCCCCAGAGGAAATCTCTTTGTATATTCCTGATTTGCTCTAAGACACCTTTGGGAGCTGGAAGAGCTGATAACATGAAAACCGAGATAGATTGCAGAACTGCCTTTGTCAGAACTAACTTGCCTGCCAGGTTCAAGGCATGGAAGGTCCATTTTTTTACTTTGTCCTACAACTTGTTAAGAACCGTTCCCATATTCTCTTATGCATGGGCCTGGCAGTAAGAGGAACTCCTAAATATTTTCAGCAGAGGGAATCTCTTTGGAAACCAAGAATTCTTGGTATATTTCTTTGGATAGCAATGTTAGTGTTTAAAAAGAAGATTTTGGATTTAGAGAGATTGACTTCCATACCTGTAGCCAAGGCAAAATCTTTAAGGATTTGCTTGTAGGCCAAAGCTTCTTTGATTGTGGGGATCCCTTGCAATAAGGTATCATCAACAAATTGTTGGTGAGTCAGAGCAGAACCATTCTCAGAAACTTGAAGACCCTTGATTTTGCCTATTGCCTTGGCTTGCTGAATGGATCGCCCAAGACCTTCCATCATGAGAATGAAGAGAAAGGGAGAGAGTGGGTCTCCCTGCCTAAGGCCTCTAGTGGGAATGAAGATCTCTGAGGGAGAGCCATTTAACAGTATAGAAAAGCTAGAATAAGTCACCAGAGCCATGACCCATCTAACCCAGTTGTAGTCGAACCCAAAGGCAGAGAGAACCTTCTTGATGTAAGTCCAATTCACTTTGTCATACGCTTTGGCAATATCTAATTGCATGATCATCCCGCTTGCCTTTTGCTGGTTAGCGAGTGAACCACCTCATGTGCTTGAATAATATTATTTAGAATCTGTCTTCCCTCCACATAACCTGATTGTTCCTTAGACACTAGCGAGGGAAGGAGAGGTTTGAGTCTATTAGCCACTACTTTGGATATTATCTTGTAAACCACATTACATAAGGCAATAGGTCTGTACTTATCTGTAGTTTGAGCTGAGTCCTGTTTGGGAATTAGGGAGATGAAGGAGGTATTGAGAGCTTTCAGGCTAGTTTTGCTGCTCCTAGAATCCTCTACCACATTCAAACTGTCCTCTTTGACAATATGCCAAAAGCTTTAAAGAAATCCACATTGAAACCATCTGAGCCTGGAGCTTTACCATTCTGCATGTCTTTGAGAACATCACTGACCTCCTCTTCAGTAACTGGTCTGTTGAGGTTAAAATTGTCTTCTCTGGACACCAGCTTAGGGATATGCCTTGCAATTCCCTTGATGGACTGATCCCTATTGGGAATGTTTTCCCAAGTGATGTTCCGGGAATGTTGAACAAGCACAGCTTCAATGTCTTTATGAGTGTTCTAAATCTCCCCTTCCTCATCCTTAATCGTTGAGATTCTATTATGAGCTCTGCTAGCCATAATGGATCTATGAAAAAATCTTGTGTTCCTCTCTCCTTCCATGAGCCATTGAACTTTGGATTTTTCTTTCCAAAATATTTCTCTTGTTTGCATAACTTTTCCCAATCTAGATGGTATTTATTAGCCTGATCACTTTTGGCTTTTTCAAATCCATATTTTATCAAAGCCTGGTTGAGTTCTAGAATCTTGATTTCCATTAATTTTTTTGCCTCAAAAATATTACTGAAATCCTTCTCGTTCCATTCCTTAAGTCTGAAATTGATTTGCTTTAGTATTTTATGAAGAAGGTACATCTTAGATCCTTGAATTTGCAAGTCTTCAGACCACCATTTTTTAATGTTACTGATGAAGTCTGGGTGGGAGAGCCAGATATTTTCGAATCTAAAGGGTCTATTCCTAGGAGAATCTATACCCTTGATTTCCAATTGAATCGGCCAGTGATCTGAACCTCCAAATGGAAGAACTCTAGCTGTTATATCTTTATTTAGAAGCATCAACTCCTCTGATATCATAAATCTGTCTAACTTAGAAGCTACCAGTGCCTCACCTCCTCTTTTGTTGTTCCATGTGAAAAGGCCATTGCCCGATTCTGAATCTACCAAATTCATATTGTCTATAAAGGATTGGAATGCTAAGGAGTCTTTGCTAAGCACTCTAGTACCTCCTTTTTCTTCCGAGAGTGATTTGATCATGTCGAAATCCCCTCCCATGATCCAAGGAATTCGAGCCTGTCTGTTCCTGAGGTCAATAAGGGCTTTTAGCAAATTGAGTTTATCCTCTATTCTTTGAGGGTCATAAACATTAGTGACCAAGAATGTTTCCGAAATCCCAGCTGGTTGAATGACCACAGATAAGTAATTTCTTGATGCCTCTGCATCCCTTATGCTGACCCTTTGGGGATTCCAAAGAGTGAGAATACCCCCCGCTGTATTCTCAGCTTTAACCTCTAGAAACTCATATCTATTGAGCCATTTGTTGTGTATAAGTCTTATTTTCTGAATGGAACATTTCGTTTCCTGGATGAATATTATGTCCGACATATATTTTTTCATTCTGTAACTAAGAAATCTTTGTTTCCTTTTACTTCCTAGACCTCTGATATTCCAAGATGTGAAATTCATATTTAAAGGCTTGTAAAGGAGTAACTGGTTAGGTCTTTCATCTTACCTGAATCTATCATTAGCTTTCCACACTCCATCAAACGCTCCTTCTGCTTTTTCTGGCCTTTTTCTTGCTTGCATTTCTAGTAGCCAGTCCTAGGGTTGGTTTCATTGTTTTCACTCCTTTGTTTTCCTGCTTGTCAGTGGTTTTTACTATTCTGACTCACTTTCCTGTG